>OW386292.2:53835427-55035427 GCA_936432065.2 Rutpela maculata
ATAAAATAAATAAGGCAATTAAAATAGAAATAAAATAAATCGTGGGGAATGTTGAAGTTTATACTGTAGAGTATGGTATATGATTCTGGACTGACTCCAAGCGCCACTCTCAGTCATGACCCGAAATCATTCCCCATAATAGGGTGGAAACTACCCTTATATCAAAATAAAGTCCACAGATGCTCATAAATCGTGGAAAATGTTGAAGTTTTTATAGTTTGGAGTAAAATGTATGAATCTGGAATGATTTCTACCTGTTCGTCCCACTCGTTACCCACAATTTAACCGGCTCAGTGGCGCAGTGCTTAAGGTGTTAGGCTTGTGACCACAGGTTTGAATTCTGGCTAGGGTATGGATGTGTAGTGGCGTTTTTCACGTGTTGCCGAGACGGTAGAAGTGTGCTAGACTGCGGTTTTGTGAGAGACAACATGGTCTAGTCGCTCTACTCTCGTGAGTTCGAGTCTCAGCTGCGGCAGATGGCAATGTTGCAGGAAATGGGTGTTGTGATGTTGTCTATGTGTGTGTGTCCGTCCTGGTTGAGTGGTAGAATAGCCTACGGCTAAACTAAAAGTGGAAATATGAAATTCGGGAGAATAAAAAACAACAATGCAACATCAAAATCATGAAGACAATGTCATCTGTAGAAGGACTAAAATTTAGATGACTAAGTGGTGGAAGAGCATTAGCTAAACTTCGCCAGAAGGATAAAATAAATAAGGCAATTAAAATAGAAATAAAATAAATCGTGGGGAATGTTGAAGTTTATACTGTAGAGTATGGTACATGATTCTGGACTGACTCCAAGTGCCACTCTCAGTCATGACCAGAAATCATTCCCCATAATGGGGTGGAAACTACCCCTATATCAAAATAAAGTCCACAGATGCTCATAAATCGTGGAAAATGTTGAAGTTTTTATAGTTTGGAGTAAAATGTATGAATCTGGAATGATTTCTACCTGTTCGTCCCACTTGTTACCCACAATTTAACCGGCTCAGTGGCGCAGTGCTTAAGGTGTTAGGCTTGTGACCACAGGTTTGAATTCTGGCTAGGGTATGGATGTGTAGTGGCGTTTTTCACGTGTTGCCGAGACGGTAGCAGTGTGCTAGACTGCGGTTTTGTGAGAGACAACATGGTCTAGTCGCTCTACTCTCGTGAGTTCGAGTCTCAGCTGCGGCAGATGGCAATGTTGCAGGAAATGGGTGTTGTGATGTTGTCTATGTGTGTGTGTCCGTCCTGGTTGAGTGGTAGAATAGCCTACGGCTAAACTAAAAGTGGAAATATGAAATTCGGGAGAATAAAAAACAACAATGCAACATCAAAATCATGTAAGACAATGTCATCTGTAGAAGGACTAAAATTTAGATCACATAGGCAGGGCTACGAGGAACTGCCATGGGAAGGAATCCCGGAATCCCCCTATAAACGGGCCGCTCAATACCGCACGAGCGACCGGTAGAATTCTGCACTATAAAAAATACGTCAAAGACATCTGCAACATGACGATAAGGTGTTCTCAAATGTAGGGTTCGGCCAAACCGGTGACACTTCAGGTTTATATTCCGGACTTTAGCATACTAAAAATTTACTTCTTCCACAGTGAAGTGGCACTAATGTCCTTCGTTTTTACGTATAAGTGTGGTTTTGGATCATGAGTATTAAGGCTAGCTTACAGTCACTTCAGATTCATATCCCCATTGTGGGGATGGTTTTCGTGGTTTTCGTTTAGTATTTGGGAATGGACCACTGAATACAGAAATTGGACGTTATTCAAGTATTCCACAATGCATTTGTAACCGTTCACTCTATCCTGATGTATATGGTGGTTACCCCCATTTGGGGATTATTTTTGACTATAGAGCTATCAGATTCAATTCAGAGTCGAAAAATACATGAGAATATTATGGGCGCGTTCAAGGATCAGAATTTTATTTTTATTTTATGAGGACGTGTAATCATTCAATCAAGAAAAATTCAAGTATTCATTAATACCATTTATTGTAAATAAAGTTCAAAAATATATACAAATAAAAGAGGTAAAGAGATAATCCAGCTAATAAATTATTTTACGGTATCTGGCTACCAAAAACGGCAAGGGCAGATGCAGACAGACAGACTTAATATATTTCTTTGATCAGTTTTCAGCGTAGTTCCAAAAGAAAAAAATATTGTGGTCTGCTATGAGGTGAGGAATTTTTCTAAATTAATTTTTTGCTTGTATCGACTTAGTTGGATTTTCTAGCGTTTTTTAACAATAACAGGAATAACAATTATACACTTTTAATCCGTAACAGCTAAATATCGCAGCTCAAAACAATCATAAATTCGTGTCAACTGACTGATAAAGTAAACAAAATCACGGGCACGTTCTAAACATACGTTGGCGTTGGCACCACCCCGTACAAACTGTTGTCTTGTGCATCTTTAATTAAATTTGCGAATAAAACTATAAAATTACCAATCCTCTTCTTAATCACATTTAGAAACGGTATTCTACAATTTGAAATATTTTTTTGCAATTTACACACTGACTTCATTAGCACTAAAATTTTTAATTTGGTTACTAATAAAATACAAATCTTACAAAAATATTCTTGTAGAACTTGACATTGAACTCATATGAATATATGGTACCCTGAACAATACTGTTATTTACATTATTTGAAATACTTGTAATTATACCCTCAAGCTGCCTATATAATAAAAAAAGAAAAAACTATATAATGAAAAACTACCAACACTAGAAAAACTAGAGTGGACATCAATGATCTGAAAAATAAAAATTGCGGCAAGAAAAATATTAAACATGAGTCAAATGAGTCCAACAAAATATAAAACAAAAATTAAATATTAGCAGTTAAAAAATATGAAGCCACAATGCTGCTGCTAAATCAACAGTCGATACAGACTATAAACGAGACTAAAAGACTAAATCTTGAAAGAAAAAAGAGAGGTGTTAGAAAAGCCATGATGAGAAAAATGCAAAAAATTCTTCGAAAACATGTAAAAACCCTCCCAGTAGGCGAAGATCAAATCATACCTTCAGAAGAAACAACAATACGTATACGAAAAGATACAAGTCAACCATCCTAAGTTGGCAAGTAGCCGCGCAGAAAGAGAAGAAATATAGTCACTGTTGGACACAGGCAAACAAGCTTCTTTAGTTAGCTTAAGAAGCTTATAAATCTTGTTTATCTCTGTCCAACAGTGATATTTCTTCTCTCTCTGCGCGGCTACTTGCCAACTTAGGATGGTTGACTAGTACATATCACTGCAATGCTGGACCAAGGAAATGGAAGCAGAGACGAACCCACGGGGGGTTATGGGGGGGTACGCTCCCCCCCCAATGTTGATTGAGTTGGGAAAATCACCAAAAATGTAAAAAAATCTTTATTGGGTATAATTGCAAAATTGATAAAAATTAAATGACACTGTCACGTCACTATGACCATTTTTTTATAAATAATTTCAATTGATATTATTTATGACTAGATGTGGCTGATGTGAGAGCCACAGAATAGTCGAAGGACAACGCACAACGCCGACGGGCCTACGCGACGGGCCAACAAAATAAACTCGTCAACTCGCGGAAATTCGACGTTCGACCCAGTAGACGGCACGGCCAGAGCATACAATTCTCAAAGACTGTCTTACATTAGAAATATTAGAATATTACTCCTTTTTGCCTTAATCAATACAATGCTTTGTCCTAGCTATAAAGTCGTTTGTTGTTGGTTTATACCATGAATTATAAAGACTATAGTATTCATGGTTTATACTATGAGTATCACTAATATCAGTTACCAACCTCTCAACGAGAGATAATAATAATAACAAATTGTTGTCGGTCAGAAATTGTTAAAATATTAAATTCTTAGAGGACACTGAATCAGAATCTGGGACTATTAAAGGGGTCTACAGACGATCCAGCTGCTGGGACCCGACATTGTTGGTACGCTTTGAAGATAATTGGAATTTCAGCGGACCAGTTAACTTTTACGAATGAGTTCAAAGCATGCCGACAAGGCTGGCTCCCTGCCGCTGGATCGTGTGTAGACCCCTTAATGCTACCTATTGCGTATCACAATGTGAAGTGGGAAGTGGCCGGTAGCCGTACTAGCGCGGACGTTCACGAGCTTGCTCCCCGACTTGCGCGTAATCGTATTGTATAGTGTATTCCACAAATATTTCATCGATACAAAAAAGCTCGCAAAAAAGCATAAAGGATGCCGACCGCTTCTAGTTAGTGTACCGCCCGCCGGTCCAATTTGACAACGCTAGTCCACGTTGACCACCAACCTATCATAATTCCGGTGGAGAAAATTTAAACCAATTATATTCAGTGGGAGTGGCCTACATTTTTGTTCGGAAATATGTGACCATTTTTTTTGTGATGATAATAAAGAAGCCGAACACTTTTATGGCCTTTTATGTAAATAGACTGAAATTGATACAGGTCGGTACCCTTTACGTTTTTTTGCGAACTTTTTTATATCGCTGGATTAAGAGGTCTACACACGATCCAGCGGCATGGACCCAGCCATGTCGGCATGCTTTGAACTCATTCGTAAAAGTGAACTGGTCCGCTAGAATTCCAATTATCTTCAAAGCGTACCGACAATGTCGGGTCCCTGCCGCTGGATCGTGTGTAGACCCTATTATCGTTGGTACAAACTATATCTTGTTTTTCTCCACGGTCATTAAACTATAACGGTTACCTAATCCAATAGCTTTTAGACGAAGGAGAGCGCGGGGTCAACTTAGATCTAGCGCCTGCATCATGTAGTTTAGTTAAACTTCTTTTGCATAATATTTGTATCGCTAGGCTACTTACAGATTAAGTCTGAAATAAAAAAAAACATAAGGAAATATAAGTTGTAAAAAAAATAGGCAGTTGGCAAATTAGTTGTAGCTTCCCCCCCCCAAAAAAAATAGCTGGGTTCGTCTCTGAATGGAAGAAGGAGAGAATGCAAAGAAATAATTAGCGCTGGTCCTTAAACAAGGATCAGCTTCTAGAAATAATGGTTAGAACTGGAAGAAACAACACACTTTAGACATGATTGATAAAATAAACAACGAATCAACCAAAGGAACATCAGGAAACGTCAACATTAATAGGAAGAATTGGAGACATGTCCAAAGAACGCACCCAATACATTTACTTAGAGAGCGCTAACACTAAACAGTCTCAAATGAAAAATAGAAAGATCATGCTACTCATGGAAACAAGAATTGAAAGGGTCATAAACAAACTAGGAAAGGACCAAGAAGAAATCACAAGGCTACATAAGGCGCCTACATACGGTGACGGGTTTCGAAATGGAGTAGAAGGATCCGAAGGACACAAAAAGAGGGGCATAAACGCTTCATATCACTTTAACCAAATTTCATTCAATTCAGAGTTAAAAAAATATCAATGTAAAGAGGGCAATATCTTCCCAGAAAAGCATTTTCGAAAAAATTATCGGAACAAAAATTGTAGAGATCGAAATGGGCCAACTGATGATGCAATGGGTTTTAAATTTTTATGGGGGTTTCATGAGGTCTTTACGGGGTAACTCTAATTTCTTTAATAGTGCAGATTCGTATTTTACAGAAAAAATACATAATTTTACTTGAAATATTTCTTTCGAAGATGGTATCTCTTCAAAGTATTTTCGAAAGGAAACTGAATTGTTACTGATATCATAGTCACTAAAATAGATAGGCAAATATCACAAGCTCTTCACCAAACATAACTAAATAAATCGAAATTTAACACAACAGAAAGGAAAACATCACAAGCTCTTAACCTATCATAACTATTCGAATCAAATTTAAACAGGACTGAAAGGCACACATTACAAGCACTTAACGAAAGATTCACTTCACCCATGTTAAATTTTGTTGTTCGAATGTAAGCTATTCGAACAACCTAAAGCAAAAACAAAAAATTCCCTAAACTCAAAAATGACGAGCTAAAACTAAGTAATGTGTTAAAAAGTGACTTTTTGGAAAAATATCATATGAATTAATTGAATGAAAATTCGGAAAAACTAGGGCTGAAAAACAAAAATTTGACCACATAGATTTGTAGATAATAAAAAACAAAGATTAAAAAAAAATAATTCCCTGAACTCAAAAATGAGGAGCTAAAACCACAGAATAAGGAACTACCAGAAGCGGCACTCTCAGTACCGCCTTTGATGTTTTCAGATCAATTTTTGTGACCTTCGCCATTTTGTTGTTGGTACTTTTGGTAGGAAATTTAAACAGCATGTTTATAAACAGTTTATAAACAAACTTTACTTTTTTTGACATGCTTCCAACCACAATACGGACCTTAAAAGAAGAAAGGTTCACAATTACTTGGAAATATCTTGTAATCTACATCAATAATAAGATACCTTTGGGGATCCTTAGGAAACCTAAATAAACTAATGTCTTTTCCTGTTGTACTACTTGGACATTCCTTAACAGCGCAAACGGTTTCATCTCATTTACTCATATCGCTAATGAAAATTATTATTAATACAACACTTTCCCCCCATGATCTTTTACTTATTCACAGCACAATAACACTAAAACCTTTTAAAAATATATTTCGATATTATGTCACCGGTGGAGCTGATTGGCCATGTTTTTCAAAGCAGCCAATCAATCATATAATATTATTGTTTACCGGTGCACTCCACCGGTGAATTTAGAAATCTACGGTTATTGTTTTAACCTAAAACAATAAATGAACTGACGGATGTACTAACAACAAAATGACGGCAATGGAATATTGGCGGGAAGCCCAAGTGTCGTTTCTGGTAGTTATCTTCTTTGTGCTAAAACTAAGTAACATGTTAAAAAAATGATTTTTTGGAAAAATCTCATATTTGAATAAAAATTCGTAAAAACTAGAGCTAAAAACAAAAATCTGGCCACACAGATTTGTAAGTAATTAAAATGCGAAGATTAAAAAAAATCCCTGACTCGAAAATGACAAGCTAAAAGTTGAAATGAGTGGGATGGTGTGGTTTTTCGCTATTGTGCGGCAGTGTGTATCCCGGAAGTGACAGCAGCGCATACCGTACGTTGATAAATCAAATTAAAATTAATTGAAGTAAAGTATGAGTAAAGTAAAGGAGCTGATGGATAAAAGTTATAGTGAGGTGATATGCCTAACAGGTGACCGCGGCGGATGACGTTATTCTAGCACACGTACCATACAGCAAAAGAAAGCCATTGTCAAGACCTCTGTCAAAGTCTTATGAATAAGAAGATTAACTTTGAAACAATAGAGATTTGGTTAGGTTTGAAAAATGTTCCTAAACGATCATTTGTTCTCCAAACAATGTTCAGAATAGCTTATTAGATATTAAGGCAAGTTCTTGTTGAAGAATTGGTACACAGCCCGTAACTTTTTTGCAATATAACATTATATATGCATTATAATGCGGTCCAGAGCACTTTATTTGTTGAGTGCTCGGTTATAGAGGGAAAGAATGAGCTGAACAACTGGAAAAGCCCCGGTAAAGTTAAAGCATTCATATTATATAGAGAGTTAACGTTCAAATATGCCAGAAACAGAAATTGAAACGATTCGAATATATGTTTTAGTTTTTCTCGTACGATTCACTCAAATATTAGAGATGTATTTCACAGAAGCGAAATCGCAAATCTCCGATAAATGATGCGTTCAGCCATTTCGGTTCCTGAATGTTACAGATTAAATTGTTTTGTTCCTTCGGGTGTTTTAGCTCTGGTTGCTTTTGATTTTCAAATCGAATTGAATTCGAATTGGATATAAATTTAATTATTCGTAACGAATAGGAAATCCGTGAGTCTTTGAACATGCCTTTTTCATCATTCTGTGCTGATACATTGTATTAATATTTTTCTTCCACAAAGTAATAACATAAAATAGGTAATGTGTTATAAATAATGAAAAAACAAAAGTAATAACTTCTGAAACTCTTGATAGAATATAGTATAGTAGTATAATACGTCGGGTACACCAAAGAAAGCTGCACTTTTTGTTTGGAATATGCCACTTTCTGTGGTTATAGTTGATGCCAAAAGGTATAGGGAGCCACTTGAAAATCCGTCTAGAACACCACTAAATTTTTTTGTATCTCAGCTCCTAATTGTCTGATTTCGATTTTCTTTTCTTTGTTTGAAAGCTATTGTAAAGGGGACACTTTTTTGTTCCTATACATTTATCTCTACACCTTAAGGGTTCTGAGCAAATTTAAAAAAATTGAAAATTCCATTTTTCTCACGAACTTCATTGATCAGTAAGTTTTTAATTGTGCTTTTTCCTTTCCCACAAAAAAGGGTTTATGTATATGGGGTTCCGTATATGTCAAGAAAGACTTGTTTTCATACACAACAGTGATGAATTATTTTGAAAACATTTATAACACTAAGGAAACAAATTTTTACAAACAAAAAACGACTAAATACTAATAGTCCAATAAATAAGCTGGAAAATGTGGAAAAGTGGTGGAACAGCGCCGATTTGAAAAATTCCTTTTTTCACGTATTCCCTAGACCCCCAGGAACATTCATCAGTGTTATTGCATTAACTCCGATGTAATATTTAGAATAAATAAAATGACATTTATAAAAGCAGATACTTGTTTCTATTAACCTACTCTTTTACGAGAAATAAATAGGTAATAAATGTGTTTAATAATAATTGCCCCAATTAAACTGTGATCATTGAAATTCCCCATTTTATTTAAAACAGTGAAATTAGTTACCAACAAATATTTTGACATGACTAACGTATTGTTTACTTTAAATTACATAATTTTGTTTTTCACCGCTAATTTGATAAATTGTAAAATGGTAAATTAGACATTTTTTTTACGATAAATACCATATTTTATATATTATTAAAAAGCTTTTTTATGGTATTTCAAATGGTGTAAAAATATACGGGGTGTTCCATTTAAAAAAAAAAACAAAGTAAAGTTCATATCAAGGAAATGCCTTATAAATATTTACTACAGTAAATAAAAGGAGTTTTTGTTACTAATAAACTATTTATTTACAACAGAAAACAACTTTCACCTCCCATGTTTTATTTGTGACAAGTAAACAGCCTAGTGCAATTGTAGTGTTCTCTTGTCCCAAATAGTACACAACTTTTTAATTGTTCCAATTAAATTCTTATTTACCATTATTAAATTTTTCCCTCAGTGTACTTTAAATCTTACTGCGATTGAATTGCCTGTAAATTAGTCCTTTGACAATATATACAAAATTCAGTCAGTTTGTCAGAAATTCAATTTCCACGGGGAAACAGCGGAGTCCCTTTTTTTTTTGGGGGGGGGGTCCGTTCAGCACCTCTACTGCTGGCAACCCTCGTAAGGAGCTTTAGAAGTGTAATAAGCACATTGGTATCTATCAAAAGTGTCGTTGCTTCCTTAAAAAAAACACAAATCCAGTTCTGGGGCCGTTCAAAAATTACGTAACGCAAATTTTGATCAATTTTGACTCCCTCCCTCCCCATTCTCACATGTCGTCACGTTTGAAGATACCCTCCTAAATAAATTACGTCACAAATTTCACCTTACCCCTACCCCCCCCCCTTATCAAAATAAGATTTTTTTAATGTCATTTATATTGGTGTCCGGTGTAAACTTGGTTTGTCTTGTGACTAAGGACAAACGTTCCCTAGGTTATATACTTGTACAGTTTATACAAAAATAGCTGTTTTATTTACTAATGTTCAACAAAGTGAATGCAATCAGTAAGTAACCAATAGAGATCAAGAATTTTTAAAATATTTCGATTCAATTGTCTGATTAGTGATTGTAATCAGATCGTTCAGCACGAAAAAAAAGAATTAACAAAAGTGGTAAGTGTGGGTTAGGTATAGTATGTTATACCAAATTAGCAACAAATATAAAAAAAATATCAGAATTTTTGTAGGAAAGGAGTAATATTACGTAACACTTGATGCAATCCCCTCTCCCCCTTACATCGCAAGTTGTCACGCTTTTAAGTACTCCCCCGCCCTAAGAGCGTTACGTAATTTTTGAACGGCCCCTCTCTGCTATAATTCCTCGGCATTTTGTTTTTAAGCCATAAGTTTTTTCCCACACAATTTACAACTTAACACCATCTATGTTTCTTTACGAATATATTGGTAACAGTCCCATACCTATCTCATTAAAAACTCCACGGTACAAGTTTTTATAGTGAGGTGGTTTATTGAAATTACCGGTACCTGGCGGATAAAAGCACCAAATTTGGTATGGAGGTACCTTAGGGTATACTAATAAATGTTAGCCTATTAGCCCTCTGGAATTTCTAAAAATTTTCATGTACATCACTAAAATCCAAAATGACCGACAAATACGTCAAAAGATCGCAATGTGAGTCTTTCTTTTCGAGGCACTACTACTGTAAAAACCATAAAAAGTGGGATTTTCTTGCACTCTTCAAGAGACCAAAGCATAAAGTAACAGCTCACCAGAGGAAGAAGCTGAAAGTGCTTCAGAACAATGTAGAGCTATTTAGCCAACTATATGTGTATATATCTATGCAGAACCGGGAATCTGATTTGGATGAGTTTTTTGTGCATGGGATACAGTCATGCCTGCCCACTATTAGTGTCGACACCTTCAATTAGTATGCTGATAAGATATTTCTACCTTACTTTCATAAGCAGCTGGAGAATGCCTAAAGTTTAGATGTTGTTTGGGATACCTACATTCTAGACAGTTTAAAGGAGTCTACCCGGGAAAAAGAGGTGAGGGGATTCGAAGGAAAGTATCTGGCAACACCAAATTGCCATGAAATTTGATTAACTTTCTCCATGACTCAATGAACAAGAAGAAATTTTTCACCTTTTTGACTTCCAAGTTTGTAGAGTTCAACTGACCACCAGACAAAGATGTATGTCACACGAGGGAAAGCAGTTGCACAAATTGGTCCGAGCACACTCATGGAAAACTGCAATCATGAAGAGGCAGACACGAGGCTTGTGGTTCATGTACTCCATTCACTGCAGCAAGAGGCAAAGAGTATCCTTGTGCGCACTGTAGACACAGATGTAATTGTCATCCTTGCTGGCACATTCTATGATCTAATAATGACTCAACCTTTGGCCGATATCTGGGTGGCCTTTAGCATGGACAAGCATTACAGAATTTACCACATCAATGCCATCTGTGCAAGCCTGTGGAAACCAAAATCACGAGCAGTACCTGTGTTTCACTCATTCTCTGGTTGCGGCACAACCTCCGCCTTCAAAGATAAGAGTAAGAAGTCCATTTGGGAAGTATTTCAGAACGTCACTGATACATTTGTTTATTTGGCTACACTTCTATTCCAACTGCTGAAAGCCGGCTTTGAACACTTTAAGAAGCTGGAACGTCTGACTGTTGTATATAATAGACTGTTGTATATAATAGTCCACTCAAATTAGGGAAAAGAAAACGACGTTTTAGAGAAAAATTTGGAACAGCAGTTTCTCTGCATAGATAGTAAGTACTCAACTTTTAGAACGATTTTTTGCATATGCGTAGAAAAAAAAATGATTTTTGAGATATAGACATATATATATACGGTTTCTCGTGTTTTTTTTTTTTCATTTAGACTTTTATATTTCGAAAAGTACGCTTTTTTAAGGCTAAACGAACATAGGTAAACGTGTTCAGGATACGATTTCTTACAAAAAATGTTCTATATATTTTTCCGATTATCCCATTGGCTTTTCCGGAAAAGCGACTTGAAAAATATATATCTATCTGTTTTTTCTTGTTTTTTTTTTATTTTAATTGCAAATATCTCAAAAAGCACGCGATTTTAGGACTAAATAAATATAAATAAACTTGTTCAGAATGAGATTTTCTACAAGAAAACTTTTATACATTTTTCGATTATTCCATTGGTTTTTTCGTAAAAGCTTTTTGAAGATTATATATTTTTTCTTTTTCGTGTGTTTTTTTTTATTTGGACGTATATATCTCAGAAAGTACGCATTTTAAAGGCTAAATGAACGTTAGTAAACTTGTTCAGGATGTGATTTCCTACAAAAAAGGTTATATATATATTTGAGAGATATATACGTCAAAATGGAAAAAAATACACGAAAAAGCAAATTTCTCTTCTTTCTCTTTAAGAAGCTTTTCCGGAAAAACCAATGGGATAATCGGAAAAATGTATAGGAGCTTTTTTGTAAGAAATCTCATTGTGAACAAGTTTACTTATGTTCATTTCGCGCACTTTTCGAGATATTTGCATTCAAAATAAAAAAAAAACACAAAAAAAACATATATATATTTTTCAAGTCACTTTTCCGGAAAAGCCAATGGGATAGTCGGAAAAATGTATAGAACTTTTTTTTGTAGGAAGTTGTATTCTGAACACGTTTACCTATCTTCGTTTAGCCTTAAAAACGCGAACTTTTCGAGATATATACGTCTAAATGAAAAAAATCACGAAAAAGCGTATATATATGCATATATCTCAAAAATAATTTCTTTTTTTTCTGCAGATAAGCAAAACCTTTTTCTAAAAGTTGAATACTTACTTCCTATGCAGATGAGAAACTGCTGCTCAAACTTTTTCTCCGCTTTTTTCCTAATTTGAGTGGACTACTACATACTCCTTTCAGAAGTATCAACAAAATAAGAAAGGAGTTTTTTTGTCAGAAGAATCGAGCAAAGGACAAACTTCCACCGACTTAGGATGCGCTTCTTCAGCATATCCGAAGGGGAGTTTATCAAGGTATTTGAACGACCAGCACACAAACACAGCAAGTGATTCCTTCTCCACAATATTTTGTTTTGAATAAGATTTTAGAGTCATGGGTACCTGGATGACAATTCCAGAGGTTTCCCGATCGTGCAGGGAATTGATTAAATGTTACTGCAATAGAGACGGCAAAAACTACAAATGTGGAAAAGCCAATCTGGACTGCTCACCACTTTGCATGTGCAAGTGTAATTTATTTATAACTGTTGTATACTGAATTCCATTGAATGAATAACTATAAGTATTTTTTTGTTATTGGAAACTCTTATTAGCGTTATATTTGGACTTATATATTACCGTAATAAATGACATAGATATATTTTATTGTATTTTATTTAATATGTAGACTACCCCAAGCTAAGTGTGTAGTGTATTTAGTTGGCTTAAAGCTGTAATTCAAAATTAACAGTATAATAGATTGTGTTAAGTGATATTTTGTCGTATTTGTCGGCCATTTTAGATTTTAGCGCTGTACATGAACATTTTTAGTGAGCTCCTAGGCTAAAATTTATTAGTATACCTGCATACCAAATTTGGTGCTTTTATCCGCCAGGTAACGGTAATCTTGAAATACAGCTCTAAGCTACTACACTATTAGGAGATCTGTTTACATACTATATGACCCAAGTGTCAACTTTAAATAATTACTCTATGCACCAACTTTTGCATTTCTCTTATCAATATTTTAAAAAGTGTTACTCGTTAATGTTTTGAAATGACTAGCTATATTCTATACGAATATGTTTGACAAATAAATGAGATTGAACAAACGATATCCATCACATAAAAAAGTTAATAAATTCGCAATATATAAAGGGATTGAAATAAACGAATAATAGATCGGATATTACAGAATAACAGTATATTTTTCCCTTTTTATGTAATTTCGTATTGAGGGCGTTTCCCGAATGATGTATTATACCAATTTTGTACCCTGCACCCTTAAATTGAATGAAATATTTCCCCGCACAATTGAAATAAAGGGATTATTATGTACATATTTTACCACCTTTTTAGCAAATAACGTAAAAAGTTAACTGTACCTACTATGAAACATGGGCGTTATATCTTTTTTATGTGAATAACCTTATGCAATTTTTTTATCCAATAATACATCAAAACACGATAAAAATTTTATTGAATTATTTATATACGCCTGGGAATGAGTACTCGGGAGTCTGTGACAGTATTCAAAATTTAGTCAAATTTTGTTTCTCTCGGTACCAGGTAACAACAGATAGAAATAACAAAATTAAAACAAATACGTTATTTTTTATTTAGGTACTTTTAACAAATCATATAAAATTAACAAATCTGAGATGATCCATAACCATAGTATTGTGCTCCAAAGAAATTATTATAGCATTCTGAAAATAAAAAAAATATATTAATAATATCTTTCCTATTAAAATTTTATTAGTCTTAAATAAAGCTACGAGGTGGGGAGTAGGGTACACTAGCTCCACAAAAGAAATTAAAAAAAAATGTCAGAGGGGAAACTGACACGATAAAATTTTTGCCTAAAATTAGCTTCAGCGCATCAAAATACTTCAGAAAAGTTAGATCAGAACCTTAGGACAAACAAGACCCTTTTTCTACTTTTCTAGAGGATGGTAGATGAAAACTAACACGATGGAAAAATTTCTTTTGTCCAAAATTGGCTTCATTGCGTCAAATTACTTCAGAAAAGTTGGATAAGACCTTAGAACAAAACCTATTTTTCGTCATTTTTAGGAAGTAAATGGGTGGTAGACAAGAACTGATGAAATAGATGTTTCTTTTTAATATCAGAAATAGCTCCAGCATATCAAAAACATAGGATAGGATGGTTCTGATTAAAAGCGCAGTCCTCTTTTTTTGTTGACCTGTTAATAAAAGAATAACATATAATTTCATACTTATAAAACCTGACAGAGTCGAATTGAGATAGTTTCAATTTTGTTAAAAAGTACTTACGTCTACAATATATTTCTCCACAATTTTCATACACTTTTTTGACATCTAATAGTTTGCGACAACAATAGCAAGAGAAACAGCAGGTGTGGTAAGCTCCGCTCGTAACTAATATCCTTTCAGCAGCGTACACCTAAAAATATTTGACTCAATTATTTATTTATTTATTTACCTATAATATTCCAGGCATTTTAGACTTTTGCTGCCAAAGTCGTGCTCTACGAAAACATTTTTTTTGCTGTGTTTAATTGGACGTCTTGAATAACACTTTGTAGTTACGCCACGATGCACCTGGAGGAGTTCGTGAAAACCGCGTCGGAAAGTCGCGGAAACCGCGGATTCGCGATTAACTCAGTTTTTATAGCCCAAACGGGAACAATACCTATTATAAAAGTTGTACATCTGTAAAATCTCTAGTTTTGGAGATGCGACGCGGACTACTAAACAACCTGGTCGGGAAAATCACACAATCTCTTGAGGAAAAAGAGATTGCGGTGGCAGCATTCCTTGACATCGAAGGAGCATTCAACAATACATTGCCCAACTCCCTATATACAGCTGCGGCTGCTAGAGCTAGAGCTAACTATAACTGGCTGGATTCAAGCTATGCTTGAAAACAGAATCATAACGACTTCTCTACAGGGAGAAACGGTCAGATTCAGGGCAGCAAGAGGGTGTCCACAAGGCGGGGTTCTTTCCCCCCTTTTATGGTCACTGCTTGTGGATGATCTGCTGGCCATTCTCTCTCTGTGGGAAGCCGAGATTCAAGCATATGCGGACGATCTAGGCATTATGGTTAGAGGAAAATCTAATACCCTTCAAGAGGTGCTAAATACAGTCCATACTTGGTGTGAGAGGGAGCAGATGACTGTGAACCCCCACAAAACTGTAATAGTACCCTTCACCAGAAAAAGGAGGCTGAACAATTTAGTGCCGCCCTCCTTAGCAGGTGAAACTATTCCATTTGCGGGGGAAGTGAAATACCTAGGGGTTACACTAGATAAATCACTCAACTGGAACTCCCATCTGGAAAAGGTAATCCACAAGGCGCGACTCTCCTTGTGGACATGTCGCAGAATTTGTGGAAAAACCTGGGGTATAGGTCCCCAACAAATATACTGGCTATACGTTACGGTCATAAGACCAATGGTAGCATATGCCTCCATAGTTTGGTGGTCGAAAGGGCTACAACAAACGACCAAAGCCAAACTCTCTGGTCTACAGAGACAAGCATGTCTGGCAGTAACTGGTGCGATAATTACGACACCGTCAGCAGCTCTGGAAATCCTCCTAGATCTACCTCCTCTCCACATCTACTTGGAGAGAGAGGCCAGGTGGGCAACATACAGACTTCAACAAGCGGTAAATAATATGCCGCAGGCTAGCATCATGGAACGCAACAGGCTGTCAGATGACATGGAGTGTCATGGCATCCTGGGAATGCTTTCAGATGTGATGCCTACCGCGACCAACTATGAACTGCCTTTTACCGTCCTTTTTCCTGGAAGAGACGAATGGGATCGGAACAAAACTGACCTACAAAGAGCAGACATCTGTTGGTTTACAGACGGCTCCAAAACCCCTGAGGGAGTTGGAGCTGGAGCATACAGTCGCAACCCAAAGGTAAGAATCACTTCGAGCCTGGGTAATTATGCGACTGTCTTTCAGGCAGAAGTTCATGCCATTGAACTGTGTACAAGGAGGCTTGAGCAGATGCATCCTAGACACAGATCAATAAAAATCTTTTCAGACAGCCAAGCAGCTCTTAAAGCTCTTGGCTCACATCGCTGCAATTCTAAATTGGTCTGGAATTGCCAAAAGGTTCTAGACCGATTGGGCAGATACAACAAATTAACTCTGGTCTGGATACCGGGCCATTCTGGCTTGGAGGGCAACGAAGTAGCCGACTCCTTAGCCAGGGAAGGTGCGGTATCAAAATTTATCGGACCGGAGCCAGTGCTTGGCATATCGGCAAGCACTGCGAAAACCACCATCTTGGCCTGGACTGAGGGGAAAATCCGCCAGTACTGGCAAGAACTACCAGGATTAGTTCATTCAAAGGAGTTCATCACATACCCTTTGAAATCAAGAACTAAAAAACTATTAGAGTTAAATAGGTTACACCTAAGAACTCTAGTTGGCCTATACACTGGGCACTGCAGACTTAACCACCACCTACACAGACTCGGAATAGCGGACAACGCTGAATGCCGACTGTGTCTGGAGGAGGATGAAACGGCAGCGCACATTTTATGTACCTGTCCTGCTGCAGAAAGAACCAGATTCTCACTTTTTGGCAAAGGGCAACTGCTGCCAGAGGATCTGGATAACCTCTCACCCAATAAGGTAGTGGACTTTATCAAAAAGCTGAACAATTAGGAGTGAGCCACAATAGACCAGATGGTCGCGGTGGAGGGTCTGTTATTAGCCCACTCACATATCAACCTAACCTAACCTAACCTAACCTAACACGAAAAATATATTTAGTTCCGCCAAACCTCTTTCCCACCACATATTTCGCAATTATCTTGCTTTCTATGTCTCAGAATGGAAATTAAATATTGCTGTTATAGAGCTCGGTCATCTTTATTCTCTACCAGAATGTCTTATACATTTTATTTACATTTATTTACAGTGAATAGGTCAAAAAATGCATTCATTCCGCACCATCTGAAACGTAGAATGCTCGGCGCGCTTTTTTTACATGGTTTCCCCAGGAGGCCTAATCCATGCCGGATCTTAAATTAGTCTATATTAGCCGGGCATACACGAGAGGACTTTTTAAAGGATCGAATCCTCGAAAGACCAAGTCCGCAAAAAAGTCCACTAGTGTGTGGATAACGGAGGGCCACCGATTCGATCCGACAGCGGTGGCAGTGGACCAGATCCTATGGATCTGCTCTGTACATCCCCACTAACGTATCGTCGGACAAGTAAACACTTGCAGCGCGCGATCTAAATTCACAGAACTATTTTCCGTATTATGTTACACTTGAAATTTGTTGTTGCTGTTATTTCTCAATTTATCAAGAACGTGGAATTGAATAGAACTACAATTGAAACGTTCATAGAAATATAGCATGTGCGCGAAATTATTCCTTCTAGCGATCCACTTTTTTATTCACTTGCTTCGATTTTTTCTCTTCAATATGGTATGATAATAAATAACAAAAACACCCGCTGCGGCTATAGCAACTCTTGTTTTCTACATGATTACCACGATCACGATCTATGATGATGACTGAAATCCGCTGGTCCTTCAAACATGTTGAAAGACAATAAAATGAGCGGATCTAGTCCACCAAAGGAGATGGTCCGCGAATTTATGAGAGATTTTGATGTTTACGTAAGTGGGCAAAATAAAGGACCAAGCCCGACGGATCAATTCCTCTATAGACCGCAGGATCTGATCCGTTGGATCCGATCCTTTAAAAAGTCCTCTCGTGTATGCCCGGCTATTTGCGACTCCTTCGGTATCTGAAACGTTATCGTCCAATGACAAATCGTTGCCTTTACTTTAATTCTGATAAGATTCTACGTCGTCCATTTCGTCATTCATAGCAATTATTGGTGCGGTATTCAAACAGGAGTGACCGTGGCAATGGCCACAAGTTATTGAAGAATTCAGTCCTACTTTCCTACAGCTACATTTTCCTGCACAACCCCTCGTACAGTTGCAAAAAATTGAATTTAATAATATGTCTGGTGCTGGTGGTAACTGCGTTGGTACTGACTTCCTAATCCAGTAATGTGGCAGCTGTAAGCAGTTCAAGGCTACTTGATAGGATCAATAGTACATCTCAACAATTTTGCGTTGTCCAATATAAAAAAAAAATATTAAAAAAATATAAACAAAAAACAAATAAAACAAATGCATTTTTCACTTAGTCCGCGTCGTAACTCCAAAATGGTTAGCGCATGAAAAAAATCTTTAAGGTAGAGAATTTACAGATGTACAACTTTTATAATAGGTGTAGTTCCCGTTTGGGCCATAAAAACTGAGCTAATCGCGAATCCGCGGTTTCCGCGCCTTTCCGAGGCGGTTTTCACGAAATCCTGGTGTATCGTGGCGTAAATACCCAAGTGTTATTCAAAACGTCCAAATAAACACAATAAAAATTTTCGTAGGGCACGAATTTATCACGGAGGTCAATTTTACAACTAAAACGCCTGGATTATAAATACATTTACATGTAGTCCAGTCAATGAATATATTGTAGAATGCATGGAATATGCGAAACTTTTTGACTTCAGAACTTTGTTAGCAGTAGTTAGTAGATAAACATACTAAAAGTCCTCGCCCCTGGGAGGTGAGCTTACGGTGGGAGGGAGGGGGGAAGGTACCATTTTTGGATTTTCGGATTTTTCGATTATATATATACTTTAGAAAAATATGTTCTAAATAAAAATGAAAGCTAATTAAATTTCCCATAAAATTGTTTCCATACATATTTGTCGAATTTCCAACGGTTTTCGAGATATACGTTATTGAAAATCGATAATTTTCGAAAAAATTATTTTTTAAGTCTATATCAAATTGAAGGAAATTTAATGCTCTACAACTTTGGTTCTGACAATTTTTCTGCGAAACGATCGTGGGAGGCACTAGAAGCAAATGTTTGACAAAAAGAGTTAGGTAAAAATGATTTTTTCGTAAAGTATCGATTTTCAATAACGTATATCTCGAAAACCGTTGGAAATTCGACAAATATGTATTGACACAATTTTATAGGAAATTTAATTAGAACGTATTTTTTCTAGAGTCCACCATTTCAGAGATATAATCGAAAAACCCATAAATGAGACCTTCCCCCCCACCTCCCACCGTAAGCTCACCTCCCAGGGGCGGGGACTTTTAGTATGTTTATCTGCTTACTACTCCTAACGAAGTCCTCAAGTCAAAAAGTCTCGCATATTCCATGTACTCTACATCTCTTTTTTGAGCACTCATTGACTGGATTGATGGTAATACTAATCCTAATAATTTAACTTAACAACAATAAACTAAAATGAACATTCAGAAAAATAGTGCAGCTGAATTGATTTTTTGCGGCGACAACATTCCACCTGAAATTTTATTGTTGATTCTTATATAGATGGGTTTTTGACAAAAAGTCACAAGCTACAGATCGTAAATTTTATAGGAACCGACTTTTTTTAAAATAATTGTATTTCTTAGTTCTAACCTAACTGTACCAACATTTGTATTACGATTTTGTTCGTCATTACAAATTGATACCGACATTGTTATTGATGATAATACAAATTTTTTATTTAATTTTACTGCTTAAGATGTTATGTCGGGAATATTTTATTTGAATTTTGTCGCTTAAGATGTACATATATACACGAAATACTATGGGACAAGAAAAATTATCTTAAGCGCCTAAAAGTGTATCGTAACCGACACAACTCTATGGTGCTTACGATTTTCTGCTAGTATATGATATAGGCTTACGATATTTTATGGCTATTTTTAAAAAAAGTGGGTGCTTACGATGTTTTAAAATATTTAATATTAGCAGAATATGAAATAATTCACTTACAAGATTTTCTGGGAACCTATAATTTAACGTAAGCTACCATAAGAATCAAAAAAGCTAAAAATGAAGATAATGTCGCTTACGATGTTTTGTCAAAAACCTATCGAATGAAGAAACTTTTTGATAATTAGTAAATTTGTAAAACAAGAAAAACCATCAAAAATTGCCTTTTTTTAATGTAATAATCCATCAATTTTAACGAAAGTTGGTGGAACCATGCGCTTTATTGAACTATAGCTCCGTGCCAAATTTTAGAGCAAAATATTTATTCGAACGGCTAAAAATCAACAATAATTTCGAAATTTCCATCACATTTTGTTTAAGTGCATCGACTCGTAGTAGGACAATTTTTCTTTTAAACTGTAGGTTTTTTTATGTACTTTACGGTAATGTTTAGAAAGAAAAAAAAAATTAAACTTAAACCAATTTTTTGGAATTTAATTGCAAGTATGGATATTGCACGTATAAACAATTTCAAATAACTACGTGATTTTTTTGCGAAACCAAAAACGATAAGCAAATTATGAAAGTACATGAAATAACCTACGTTTAAAAAAAATAATGATGTTCTACTTGCATTTGAATCTGTGATACGTCAGTTTTTGCGTTTTAGTCGATTATAAATAAAAATATTGATATTTTTTCTTGAAATTTGCGCCTGTTGTTCCAAAATGCTTAGTATTTCTCTCTCTGCTAGCTGAAAATTATCCCCAACTAAAAATTTTTAAATTACATCGCATAAAGCACCCTTGAGGACATAACGCACGTTCGAAAAAAAAATTATCTCCCTACTCCTTGAATATTGTAACTAGGCAATTATAACTTAATTAATGGTATTATACATCACCCCATTTTCATCATATCGAGTCTTTTTTTTTAAGATTTTTAGTCTTTTTTCGTAAATTCTGATTCTTTTATTTGACAAAATATAATTTGTTAAGTTTCTATTCATCAACCAATTCAAAAATTCAACAAACTTTATTTTTTGATATTGTTTTCGGCTTTTGTCATATCTGATTTTCTGTTTCTTTTTAAAATGTATTTGCAAGAAATGCTTCGATTAGATAAGTCAGAGCACAGTGAATTTATTAAGCTTGGTTACTTTACGGTTCCAAGAAGCGATACATTTTGGTGCGGAATCTCTTTAGACTAGGCAATAGAAACGGGATTAATGCGAATTTTCAAAGACCCAAAAAAAGGGCTAATTCGTGGTAGAGTCACAAATTATGCCGATGTTGCAAAATGGATTACATCTATGCCCACTTTGATTGATATCCTGGAAGCATTTCAAAATTATTGTTCAATTTCATTTGGTACTAGTGATCAGCAGAAAAGCGAAATCCATGTAGATGGAGATATATCACGTATTAAAAGAGATAATTTAGATTTGCAAAAATTGTTGAAATGGCTACACCTCCCTTTCAATAATTCAGAAAAAATTATGTCTTTAAGCACTAGGATCACTGGCGACAGCAGAGTGAATTGTTACAAGGCATTTGAGCAAGACTGCATTGGAATAAAAAAAATCTTCAATGTACAATTGAAGGATGTCAAAATACAAAGGAAGTTACGTGTAATACCCTTAAGCATGATGTACTCCCTTAAAGTAAATAAGAAAGAAGTGCCAATTGATCCTACTCTTCTATTCCAAAGAATATCCTTGTTAAAGAAACATAATAAACAATTAGAAAAATTTTTCAAATATGGACTCGCACCTTACCCATTATGCTTATTCGATAATAATGGTATGCGAAAGACACCGAAATCAGTATTGTATGAATTATTTGAACCTGTTGAGGATATTCCGAATTTAAATAATTTGCTTTTCGTAATTGATGGTGGTTTTTTGTTGCATAAAGTTACTTGGCACCGTGATTTCACGTATGCAGAAAATATATATATTTATACGTAGAATATATAAGAAAATATTATTCTGATAACAGTATTGTGGTCTTTGATGGTTACTCAAACGAATTTCGAAGTACGAAAAACACAGAGCATATGCGTAGACTGCAAAAAAATTTGTGTGCAGAGATTTCGTTCACAGAATCTATGACCTGCTGTTCCTCAACATAAATTTTTTGCTATTAGCAAACATGAGCCAATTGTTTTTTTTTCTCACTTTTGGTTTTTCACTTTTATTTCGTTCACAGAATCAATGAAACCTGCTGTTCCTCAACACATATTTCGATGCCGATAAAGAATTAAATAATTGTAAAATAGGTGTCCTTTTATGCAAAGAAGACGCAGATACAGACATCATTCAGACTGCGATTTCTAACGATTTTTAAAAAATATATAAACAACAATATAATAATTGTAGGTGAAGATATCGATTTACTAATTATTTTGACACAGCTCGCTGCAATAGTAGAAGACAATATTTATTTCTATAAACCGATGATAGGCAAAATATGTGACGACAAGTATTTTACTCAAAACAGTTTTAAGTATCAAAATTTAAATAACTGTGTAATGTTTCTACACGCATTTTGCGGATGTGACACAACTTCTGCCTTTTCAAGAATTGGGAAAAAAAATATTGGTATACTTCTGAAATAATCCATGCTTACAAAAAGATGTGCAAGTTTTTTACGATCGACAAGCTACATTGGCAAGAATATTTGCCGCTGGCATAAGCTGTAGCGTAGCACTGTATGGTTCAGATCCAATGAAAAACACATGTTCATACGTTGTGCGTTTTGAATGTTTTAAAAAATGCACTTCAAAAACATCATGCAAATTATCTGTTCTCCCATCAACAGAAGAAGCTGCAAACGAGCATTCGTTGAGGGTGTATTTTCAAATACAGAAATGATTAGGATTTGCAGATAAAAATCCTGAAGAGTATGGTTTTAAAGATACCATAAATGGATTAATGCCAGTGACAACAACAATAAATCCTTTGCCCAGATAATTTCTTGAAGACTATTTGCTGTATGTGTAAATCGGGTTGCAAAACAAAACTTAGCTCATGTAAAAAGGATCGGAATTAAATGCACAAAGTGTCATTTTTGTAATGGATTGAATTGCAACAATTGTTCTGAAATAACATTGAAACAAACTGAGGACGAACGTGACGACGATAAAGACGATGTTTTATCGATTTCTGAAATGGAAACAGATGAAGCAGACTTAAAAAATTCGTTGTTACAGCGGAAGACATTGACAACAAAGAAATAAGCAATGTTTTGGAAAGTGAGGACGATTTTCAAATTGATAGTGAAGAAAGCTCCGTCGATGAAGATGAATCAGATGATTCAGATTCTGTTTGTAAAAAAAGGAAACTACAATAATATTTGTATGTATAATTAAAGAATATTTCTATTCTTCTTCTGTACCACTGCATTACATCTCTATCAACGTTCCCTTACATATGAAATAAATGGTACCGGCAGGCCGAACTTACTTTCTCAACTGACTTACAAATTTTTTGTCTACCTTTATGTGAATTTTACGGAAAAAAACAATAATGGTATGTTGTTCGATCAATTTGCAAAATAGTTAAAGAAAATGTAAATTATCTATGTATGTTGATTTATGGGTGAATAAAAAATAAATAAATAGGTTTACCAATTAAAAGTAATCACGTTAATTTTATAAATAGAATATATTTTAAGCATCATTTATGTAAATGACTTCAATTTTCTTTATATTCAAATATCCAGTCTGGTCCCACAAAATAAATATTTTGAAATTAAAATTTCCAATGCAAATTATTTTACGTTAGAATACATTAAAAATAAATAATATTTTGTTAAATAGAATCAGAATATACGAAAAAAGACTAAAAATGTTAAACAAAAGACTCAATATGATGAAAATTAAGTTAGTTGCCTAGTTACAATATTCAAGGAGTGGGGAGATAATTTTTTTTTTTTTCGAACGTGCGTTATGTCCTCAAGGGTGCTTTTATGCGATGTAATTTTAAAAAAATTAGTTGTGGATAATTTTTAACTGGCAGAGAGAGAAATATAAGCATTTTGAAACAATATGCTCAAATTTAAAGAAAAAATATCACTATTTTTACTTATAATCGACTAAAACGCAAAAACTAACGTAGCACGGATTTAAATGCAAGTAGAACATCATTCTTTTTTTTAAACGTGGGTTATTTCATATACTTTCTTAATTCGTTTATCGTTTTTGGTTTCACAAAAAAATCAGTAGTGATTTGAAATTGTTGATACGTGCAATATCCATAATTAAAATTAAATTCCAAAAAATTGGTTTAATTTTTTTTTCTTTCTAAACATTACCGTAAAGTACATATAAAAACCTACACTTTAAAAGAAAAATTGTCTTACTACGTGTCGATGCACTTAAACAAAATGTGATGGAAATTTCTAAATTATTGTTGATTTAGCCGTTTGAATAAATATTTTGCGCTAAAATTTTTTAAATTTGTCACGGAGCTTTACACTCAAAGAAAATGATAGGTAAATTCAACCAAAAAGAGCATATGAAATCGCGCCTATCTAGTTTCATAGTTAAATCAATCAGAAAAGAATAGTCATACAACTTTATTTGTTTCCGTAAACAAATAGTAGTTTAATAATCATATCTTCTTGTAACAAATTAAATAATACACTGACATTTTTTTATGTTCACTAACCATTTTCAATTTGGTCTACAATTAAATAGTACGACTTTGTTTTTTGTTCACCAACTAAATTTTAGGTTGATCTACACTTTATTGTATGATGAAGTTTTTTTTGGTTAGCCAAAATCTCAGTATTGAGACATCAGACCACCCAAACCAAAGATTAGAGATCGTTTATAAGATCCATCCAAATATATCGATGATCCCTGAGAGAATTTGAACATTGCAATCACGTTATTAATTTTCTATAAATTCATAAGAGTATAAGATAATGCATGATTGATTATTGTCAGTGATTTGTATGTGGCGTCATCTGGGAATAATTTCTGTAATAGACTACGTGGTAAGCAAGCAAATTTTATGGTAATTCTTTTAGAACTTCTAGAAGACGACAATAATATTGGTTTGTCTACCAAGTACAATAATACAGCGAACTAATACTGGGTTAGAATTACAATTCGATAATAGTTAAAAATAAAATATACTATTATCTAGTTTAATTTGACAGAATTCAACAAAATAATAGTCAGACGAAAAAATAATAGTCTTATTCATCTATTTTTTAAGTTAATGTTTGTTTTGTTGAACGACAACTTTTTATTAATTAAAATAACAATCTCTTGTTTAAAAATACCATCAATATAGTTTAGTTCAACAAAATTAACGATATTGTTAGTTAACCATTTTTTTTTGTTGAATTTACCCATACTATTTCTTTGAGTGTAGTTCAATAGAGGGCATGGTTCCACCAACGTTCGTTAAAATTGATGGATTATTACATCATATTTCTTAAACTGTTAAAAAAAGGCAACTTTTGATGGTTTTTATTTTTTTACAAATTTACTAATTGTCAAAAAGTTTCTTCATTACCTAGTCTTATTCATAATTTTATAGCGAAGAGTTTGGTATTTTTATTTTTGCGATACGATTACTATGACCTGAGATAATAGGGAAAATAGCAGAAAATTTCTGTGTTGAAAAACAAATTGTTAAAATTCTACAAGAAGCAATGGACAGATTTAACAAAAAATTGCTCAGAGCACTTGTTATTATAATTACAACAAATTAAAACAATAAAATTGCTGTAGCCAGGGAATTCCTTATTAACCTATTTTGATACTTAATTTGACTCCACTATTGAAATGATTACTCACCTTGTATCCACATCTTACACAAATCGCCGTACACAGCGCCTTGACCTGGCATATGTTGCACGTACACTGGTTCGGTTGAGGTGGATCACACTGAGTGCAACATTGTTTCTTGCATTTACAATCCTTTGGAGGACTGGAGGACCAAGTACATTCAACCTCCCTTGGACTGTCTTGTTGTGGACAGCCTGAACGACAAGAAGGGGGTGGACAGGATGAACGGGGCGGACAAGGAGAACAACGCGAGCGAGACTTGCAAGGTGGTCGACAAGATGGAGTGCGCAAACAAGGAGATGGTGTACATGGTGGACAGGATAGATTGGGTGGACCGGGTGAACATGGCGGACATCGTGAACACTGCGCACAATTTTTTCTACGAGCCGGAGAACACCTTAAAGAATCACATTTGTCTATAAATCCAGACCCCAGAGAAAAAATAACTGCATTAGCTGGGATCAAATAATCTTTATTAGGCCCGGTACTTTCACTTAAATATAAAGAGACTATCCGATTCAATACAAACCTTCGGTTAACTATTACATATATACGATCTTACATACTTCCCAAAGTAAGTGTTGCCAACCAAGACACGGTGAAGTAAATAAGTTTCATGCTTCAAATAGAGATTGAAAAGATCCCCCTGTTGCTGGTTTATGAAATTTGCGTTATTTTCATGAATATTTATCATATTAGCCAAATTCTATTCAGCTGCCCAGCTGCCCAGGGCACCAGGGCAGTCATTCTTTTCACTGCCCCAGTGACGTATGACTTCACCAAAATTACTTCTCCTATCTTCCATAGCTTAACCAGCTGTGCTTGGGTTAGTCAGATATAACAGTGTTATGTAAGTATATAAAGGTTAGGGTTTATTGTTGTAAATAATTATAAGTTAGGCAATGGAAAATATTTTAACATAGGGATTAATGGTATCCTCTTAACCATTACAGAGCAAGTTAAAATGACAGAAAATATAATAGTGGGGCAACTTAACGTCGAATTTCGCATTAATGTGGACACACCGGACAAAGCGACCAAATTTTTTCTAGGTACTAGTTAGGTAGCTTTCAATTTTTGATAGGAATCAATCCTCCGTCGGCCATCTTGGATTTTATAACGGCCATTTTGAGATATAGGTATATTACTAATATCTCGGTTTCTAAATCACTTAGGACCACAAACTTGGTATAAGTATACATATTTATGGTCAGGGAACACAACTACACAATTTTTAAATGTATCACACTATATATCTATTCACTAATATATGTACCAATTACAAACTATTCACCGATGAACTGTTTTGTCCGGTGTGTCCATATTTTATAATATGATTTTTTACTTTGTTTGTAATACAAGATGGATTGGAACAAGAGCATGATCTGTTAGAAAACAACTTCAGAAAATCAAATATGTCCACTCAATGTACATGGAATCGAAGACAAGACAACACCATACCGGTCTTTCTTGAACAG
This sequence comes from Rutpela maculata, assembly GCA_936432065.2. Classification (NCBI taxonomy): domain Eukaryota; kingdom Metazoa; phylum Arthropoda; class Insecta; order Coleoptera; family Cerambycidae; genus Rutpela; species Rutpela maculata. The sequence goes on from OW386292.2 coordinate 53,862,891, forward strand.
TATCAATGAGTTTAGAAGCTTGGAGTCATTGCCAGTGAAACTAAATTTTAGAAGCGACATGAGTGCGGATGAACTGGTGCAAAACCATGGTGCATGGCACTAATCTTGTTACGTCAAGTTTAGCAATTTGAAGTTGGATCGAGCTAAAAAGTGGGGAAATACATCAAGGGGCAGCACAACTGTGGAAAAACGATTACGGCGTGAAGCGAGTGACAAAATGGCGTGTTTGTTGTATCGTGGAAGCGATAGATTCCTTCATGAATTTCGAACATTAACAGCTGATACGAGCATACGAAAAATGGCAACAGAACTGCGAGAAATCCAGTTGTTGGCAGCATTCGAAGGTGGTGATCTCATTGCCCATGACGCCAAATATCAGCACTGAGAAATCGTTACCGGTCTCACCTAGAGCAGGATTTGTCAGAGTATATGCAGAGGAACGTCAGATAAAGGCTACAGCACTTGTGGAGTTTTACACTTATATAGAGAACTGTATGGAAGATGGGACCTTATAACTTAAATTCTCCAAAGTTGCATGAACTGTATGAGAACCGATTAAAAATCCTTGGCGTTGAGAAGGAGATTAACTCAAACAGATTGAAGGAGAAAGTGCTAGCTTACTTTCCACAAGCGCTAGAATAAAGTGATGGAAAGTATAATAAAGTTTTGGTGTTTGAAGAAGACATGCGGGAAATGCTGCAGCAGGCCATGTCATTTGTTAGCTAAGACTGCCAAGTTAGTGCGCAAAGAAATTGCAAGTTACACAGGTTTCCACTTAGATAATTAGGTAATTAGGTAATTTCCCTTCTGATTGTCAAAAACAGTCAGTGTCAAATATTCTGAAGACCCTTGTATGTATGATTTTAAATCATGCTGATGTGACTGATCAAGATGCTATATATTCTCAGGCGAATCTCACAATCTGCCAGACCATTGTCTTTAACTGCAAGAAACATGTGTCTGCATTTACAAAATCCCGGCATTCATTAGAAAGGGAAACACCATTGCAACCTTACATCGGAATGAAAATTTACACAGACATCAAGTCCAAAGAAACTTGACATAACAAGATTTGTGCCATGCACCATGGTTTTGGACCAGTTCATCCACACTCATGTCGCTTCCAAAATTTAGTTTCACTGGCAATGACTCCAAGCTTCTAAACTTATTGATATTGTTCAAGAAAGACCTGTATTATGTTGTCTTGTCTTCGATTCCATGTGCATTGAGTGGACATTTTAGATTTTCTGAAGTTGTTTTTTGACAGATCATGCACTTGTTCGAATCCATTTTGCATTACAATTCAATCTGAAACAGAATAAAAAAACATATTAGAAAATGTGGACACATCGGACAAAACAGTTCATCGGTGAATAGCACAGCCCCACAAAAAAAAATGTTCAGGGCAGCAATCCAGACCCATGTATCCCTATATATTTTCGGTCGCTGAATCCGAATCCGAGGTCAAAAAAAATCGTACACCCCTAAAATTTTTGAATGAGGTAAAAAGAAGATTAAGCTACGATAATAGTTGTTACATCTTAATCAATCGAATTATACAAATTAAGGTTAAACAGCAACGTACATACAATAGATATGAAACACACCCCAAGGGAGGGGCGAAAACTACCCCTATATATAAAAAAATCGATCGAAAAAGCAATGACTGCTGAAAGCTCGAAATGTCTAAGTTTTTTTAAAGTGACAAGAAACTGCATCAGGTCCATCGTAATCTTCATAAACTGCCCCTATAGGGGTAAGAACAACCACCCCCAAGTTTAAAGGACACGAGAAAAACAAGAAAAAATATAAAATCCAATAGGAAATTACATGGTACTCTAAAATAGAACTAGAAACTTACACACCATCAACGTCAACCCTCAGAGATTCAACTTGAAAAGAGCTGAAGTGACCCTCGAAAAAGCTGGAAACTCCGGAGGTTTGTAAAGGTGAGAAGAGTCGGCTACCTCAACAGCGCTGCCAAAAATCACCCCTTATCTTAAATGACACAGAAAAAATAAGAAAAAATATTTATCCAAAAGTATATCCATTTTTATGGATGCTATGATTGGTTAAAATTGCGGAGTACTCAGAGTTAGACTTAAAAAGTCACGTACCACTGTTGTTAATCAATTCCACTCCTCTAGGGGGTGAAAACTACCCCCTGTGTGAGAAACAATTATGGGAAGTTACAGTGACTTCTGAAAAACTCGAAACATCTGCGTTTTATCTGTGTTTTGTTTTTCCAGCATCCTACGGATATAGGGTTGCGAGATTGAAAACCACCCCCACGGGGTTGCGAGATGGCACCCCCGTGGGGGTGGTTTTCAAGCACAGCGTCGAACATAGTCTAGTTTCTTCTCACTTTCACACAACGCAAGTGTTTCGAATTTTTATAGGAGTCACTGTAACTTTTTATAGTTAAATTTTACAGAAGGGGTAGTTTTCACACCCTCTGAGGGTTGACACTGTAAGACGTTGATGGTACGTAAGTTTCTAGTAGTATTTTAGAGTACTACGCAATTTCAGCCAATCATAGCATCCATGAAAATAGAAATCCTGTTGGATTTTACGTTTTTTCTTGTTTTTCTCGTGTCCTTTAGGCTTAGAGATGGTTGTTCTCAACCCTATGGGGAATTTATGAAGATTAAGTCGGACCTCATGCAGTTTCTTATTACTTTAACAAAACATTTCGAGCTTTTTCAGCAGTCGTTGTTGTTTTTTATCGACTTTTTTAAATATGGGGGCTAGTTTTCGCCCCTCCCTGGGGGTGTGTTTCATATCTGTTATATCTCTATTTAACCTTAATTTGTATAATTCGATTGATTAAGATGTAATAACTATTCTCGTAGCTTAATCTTCTTTTTACCCCATTCCAGAGGTGTTCTTTAGCTGTAGATAAAGATTTTGGGGGTGTACGATTTTTTTTGACCTCGGATTCCGATTCAGCGACCGAAAATACATAGGGATACATGGATCTGGATCGCTGCCCTGAACATTCTTTTTTTGTGGGGCTGTGTAGTTTGTAATTGGTACATATATTCGTGAATAAATATATAGTGTGATACATTTAAAAATTGTATAATTGTATTCCCTGACCCCAAATATGTGTACTTAGACACCAAGTTTGTGGTCCTAAGTGATTTAGAAGCCAAGATATTGATAATATACCTATATTTCAAAATGGCCACTATAAAATCCAAGATGGCCGACGGAGGAGTTGACTCCCATCAAAAATTGAAAGCTACGTAACTAGTACCTGAAAAAAAAATTGTGGTTTTGTCCGGTGTGTCCACATTTTCATGATAAGCTGCACTACTATAAGAAATGGTGGGTACCAAATTACACAATATACACCGCAAGACTCGTGGGGGGATGAGCTAAAACGAATAATTCAAGCTAGACTTGTACCCCAACCTTAATTCCAGAGCTTATTGCTGCAGTAGAGGAAGAATGGCATAGCATCCCACAAGAAACAATAGCGAACTTGATTAGATCTTTGCCTAATTATGAGAGATGTTATTAGGGCAAGAGCATTATTAAAAATTAAGTGTTAATTTATATCATTGTCAATAATCTACTTCTTTTAGTAATCAAAAAAGTTAATTTGTTTCATGCATTAATTTCACTGTTAAGCCTAAGAAGCCGAAATAAATTTTAATAAATTTAAATTCATATTAAGCATATTAAATTGTCTTTCAAGCAGCATATTTTTTTATCTAATGAATAGTTTATATTGTATATTTATATAACAACTTTTCCGTTTTTTAATTAAGTGAATATAGGTTGTCTTCATTTATTTTTTGAAGTTAGGTAGTGTGTATAAATTGTAAATATACATATATTTTTATACACATGTATTTTATTTATGTTTTTTAAAAGGAAAATAAATTATTATTAGATTGTTTTATAAATATTCTAAAGCAATAATTTGGTAACTAATAAACATATTATTATAATACAGAGGTGAGAGCCTAAATCATGGGGTTTAGTTCGAATAAGTGCGGGAGTTTTGAAACTTTGGGAATCTGCAGATTTCGATACCCTGAATGAAATAAAGAAAAAATACAAAATGTGATCTCAGCCGCCGGCGCTGCCATATTGAAAAAATGGCGCACAAAAACAGTTTCTTTTAAATATCTCGCTTCGCGTGCCTCATACGGCAAAAAATATTCTTATGAAAATAAAAGAGCATTAAATTTTCTAGAAAATATGTCCTATACATTTTTTCGTTAAACTGAATAGTTTCGGTGCAGCAGCCGATCGAAGTCAAGCATTCTTGACAAAATTATGATTTTTTTGTAATTTCTCAATTTAGTGCGACTTTTATGAAGGAGTATTTTTGTGTTGAGACAAAATTTGTTTTCATACCTGAAAATCCTCAAATATAGTTGATTTTACTTGTCTGCTATGCATAACTCAATGTTCAATACACGTTTCCACACCACCTTGAGGTAGATTATATGGCGCTTTTTTCTGTGTGATTGTCCCCTATAGCATTCCAGGAGTGGCAGGGGGTTTGTAAAAATGTTGAAGAATGGGGCTGGAAACAGAGCAAAGCTGGGCTTACACCAGTAAAAATGCTGAAAGATTTTGCTTCTGAAAAGCTACTTAAATTTCTTTCCTGTAAATGTAAGAAAGGGTGCTGTACAGCATGTGGTTGTAGAAAGGCAGGGTTAAAATGTTCTGTAAATTGCAAATTCTGTAACTGACATAGCTGTGACAATGCACCAGCAACAGTCGACGAGCTTCATGGCGACGAAGAAGTCTATTCTCCAGTCGAAACATTTCTCGCAAGCATGGAGAACACTCAATACCTAGAATCAGTGGAAAGAGCAACGGAAGCAATTTCCGAAGAAAGTAGGTATTGTTGAAGACTACAACGAACCTGGACCTTCGATATCAAGTAAGTTAAACGCCTCAAGAAGCAGGCTAGTCATGGATTAGGCCTATAGGGGACAACCACGTAAAGAAAAGGGGCCATATACTCTACCTCAAGGTGGTGTGGAAACGTGTATTGAACATTGAGCTATGCATAGCAGACAAGTAAAATCAACTATATTTTAGGATTTTGTCTCAACACAGAAACACTCCTTCATAAAAGTCGCACTAAATTGATAAATTACAAAAAAATAGTTTTGTCAAGAATGGTTGACTTCGATCGGCTGCTGCACCGAAACTATTCAGTTCAACGAAAAAATGTATAGAATATATTTTGTAGAAAATTTAACGCTCTGTTATTTTCATAGAAGTATTTTTTGCCGTATGAGGCACCGGAAGCGAGATATTTAAAAGAATCTGTCTTTGTGCGCCATTTTTTCAATATGGCGGCGCCGGCGACTGAGATCACATTTTGCATTATTTCTTACTTCATTCAGGGCAAATCTACAAGTTACCAAAGTTTCAAAACTCCCGCACTTATTCGGACTAAGAATCTACCTATCGACTGTACTAACGTTGCATTGCACATTAGTGGCCGAAAAAACACTTTTTTATGTTTCTATCGCTATACCCCGAAAAAGTTGCCTATCACCTAGCTGAGCAAAATTAAAAAAAAAATCTAATAAAAAAATATCTTCCGTTCGCGTATCGCACTCAAAGTTTTGAAAAATGGCAAAATTTTGCTATTTTTCGTAAATTTTTTATAATTACTACCAAACTCACTACTACTACATGAGCAACACGAAAAAAACTTAAAATCTATAATTTCAAAATATTTATTGTTTGCGCAAAAAGATCATAAAAAACACTTTTTAGTAGTGTGACATGTTCTACCTCCTCTATGTGAGTTGCCTCTAAGTTCTCATATATATGTAACAGGAAACTAAATTAGTTGGTTGGTTCAGCTATCGTCCTACAGATGGCGAGGCGGTGTCAAAATCTAGGCATTTGAAAATATCTAGAACTGGTGACATTTGTTGGAGAATAGTAGAACGTTCCAGAAGAGAACTACCTAGTATTATATTATTATAAAGGCATGGAGAAGCCCAGAGTTGACAGTTTAGTACAGATAGTTAGTGAGAACAGACCAAGGAGTAAACAAAGTGACTGAAGTAGTGAATTACAGTAACTAGTGGCATATTAGTAAAGTAATTAATTGTTGTAATTAGCACGTAAGTTAATAAATTAGTGTTTAGTGTTACTCTGGTGTTATAATTTCCGAATCCACGATACAGGGTGTTTACAAAAGGGGTGTAAACACGTGTAAACAGAAACGGTAATATTTCGTAATTTCTGCTAATTTTACTTTTTCATTTTTAGTAAACAAACGTTGAATATATTTATCATTTCTAATTTTGTTATTCAAAAGATTGCACTTTAAAGTCACATTTTTGAGAAAATTCTGACATAATAGATCTCGATAGGAGGGTCGTCCTAATGAAGCTCTCTTGCGTCAGCGCCACACAATATTTTAGATGTTTCGGTCACAAGTTTGACAAATCGTTCTATCTACAGCCTAAGTGTGTTGGAAATCCGGTTGCAGTTGTGTTCCAATTTACATTAAATTTTTGATGCACTCATCCGTAATGTCCCATAATAGTGGAGGAGGGGAGATATTGCGACTATGCTACCAAATCGTGCTGATGTAGTCTGTTGCCTCGAAGTTGAGTTTTGGCGTTGTGAAGCTTCGAATAGTCTTTCCCTTGAAAAGTGATCGATCTTTCAACACTAGGTGCAGCCCCAGTTCTCTGGTATGTATTCTTTCGTCCACAATAATTACAAGGATCAAATTTTCGGGGTAGGCAAAGAAAACCTTTCGCTCAATTACTAGGTTGATAACAGTAAATTTTGAGTTAGGTACCGTGATGTTCTAACCTAACCAGCAAATTTGTTTTCTAATTTAAATGTTATACGATTATTTTGTTTTATTGTTATTTTATGATTGCTTCTAAAATTCTAATTGATTATATTAGAGTTGCAGAAAACACTATCTGGTTGCCTGCAACTGAAAGGTTTTATAAATTTATCATTAAAACGTTTTTATAGCAAAATTATAAAATATCTTATAAAGCAGTTAAGAAACTATTTTAGAAACGTTTCCGTGATTAAGCTATAAAACATTTCAGCTTATAAAACTAAATAATTTTATAGCGCTTTCTTAGTAGCGTTCGGCAGTATTTTCAGCACCATTATAAATACAGTGTGTCCCCGGATGGAGTTGACAAGAGGAAAAACATCTCTATTATTGATTTTACGACGAAAAGTCCTTCTTTATAAAAAATTCCGCTTGTAGAAGAAATGAGTTTACCATATAAAAATCTTAGATCAGATGTACCGGGTGTTAATAAATTAAGAAAACCTCAAAATGCCTTTATTTATTATTTTGGAGAAAATGTTTATGAAACAAAGTTGTTTATAATCAAAATAAAGCCTAAATACAAATTATGAAGTCTAAATTTTGACTTTTACATTTATGTCCAACTTACATTTTTTTTCAAACATTAACATAACATAATAACATTAACTTAAACGATTGTGGAAAAACAATTTATTCTACATATCCTCCTTTAACCTCAACACATTTCTCCATCCTTTTAATAAATTCACCATAGACCTTACGAATGGTTGAGGGTACATTCACTTCGTTCATAAAATGTATCTTCATACAAACAAACAACGTAATCTCAATCAACTGAAACTTGTCAATTCAAGCTTGTGACGGCAAAATGACGTATTTTGCCACCTTAACCTGCCCTAAACAACTGTACTTGGTAAAGCTGGGCCGCTGAAAAAAAATTGGCTATTGTTTGAAATAGTTAACTTTTAAACAGTTGAGTTAGAAACATCAGTTCTGTCAGTCGCAGCGAAACCTCGTGAGCGTAGCTATTTACGTCAGGTAGACAAAAGCGGTCTAGGTGTCGGATGGGTTATCCTAGGAATAAAGCATATCTCTATTATGGATATCACTATTTGTAGATGAAATTACTGATCTCTGGGATAAAATTTATTCTAGAGAATAAATATCACTAACTATAGATTAAAGTACCGGGCCTAACGGCGCCTTTGTAAATATAGGGTTAGGCTAGTTTGTCCCAGGCTAAAGTGTTTATCAAGTCGGGTTAAAAGTAACCCTGGGCTAAAGTCCGAGGTAACTTAGCCTGAGTTTCAAGTCTGTTAACCAGAGACCCTAAAAATTTTATGTTTGCTGTTGACAGTTGGATGAAAAGTTAAAGTTATTTTTCGGTTTAAATTGTTAAAAATTTAAGCTTTCGACGAAATAAGCGAGAATGAAGGAATATTTGGAATACGAGACACACTTAGTTTTCTATTGTAGCTAAAAAGCAAATATTAAAATCTATATTATTGCATTGTAGAAATCGTTCAGCTTCTTTCTCCTTGCAAGATTTTGCATTCGTTTTTTTTTTTATTCTACGACATGTGTTTATAATTTCTTGCTATTTTAATTAATAGCAACTGCTCTGATGATGAAAAATTGGGGCCTTTGTCTACCTTTGTTGGGGTTTCACTCATGTTTGACAAAAACAAACTTTTAACAAAGCTTTTAACTTAAAAAACTAACAAAAACTTAAAAAACTAACAAACATAAAGTCACTCATCTTTCCGCCAATTACAATCAACTTAGAGCTGGCAACTCTGTAGAAAATGTTACCAACCTCAGGTTATTCAGGGGTTTCCTAACCCACACATAAAATGTAGTGGATAAACGGATGCCACTTTAACACTCACTTTACCCCGAGCTTAAAGTTAGCCCAGGGCTAGCTAACACGCAAATTTAACCCCACATTGATAAACGGACCCTTAGTCGAAAAAGCTGTACTTAATTCAACGATTGTTTGGGAGGGGAGCAAATTTTTATGGAAATGCAATCTGTATATTATTAGGAATACCGGAGCGGATCTGGTTTTGAAATGAAACCAACTTTTTAAAAATTTTTTTTTGACCGTGTTCTCTCTTCTTATCATGTTATCATGTTAGTTCAGCTTAACCGCACACGGTGGGGGAGGAATTAGCATTTAAAATTCGCAAAAACACGTTTTTCCACGATAAACTTTGTTATTACTGACTTGACGAAAAAAAAGTTAAATTTAAAATTAAAAATCTCGCTGAGCGTATAATCTGGAAAAACCCTTTGCATTTTTCTTCAAATTCGTTTTTGAGTACGAAGAAAAGGGTTTATAGGAGAATTTCTTTAAAGGTAAATGAGGATTTTTTTATCTTTAATTTAAAAATATATATAATGCAATCCAAGCAATAGGAAGGGAGGTAGGGGACATAAAAGTTGCAAAAACCCCAAAACTGCAAGGGTAGCGACCAAACATGGCTACCCCCGGTTTTCGAGGGCTACTCGAAAACGCTCGAACTACTCCTAAACGCAAAAAACACCCCTGTTTCCTATTTTTCGTTGTCAGGCATGCGAGGACTTGTATCTGTTTTTTTTTTTGAGGAAACTCAGTATGTCCTGTAAAATTTTACAACGACCCCTGTTTGTTGAAACCACCGCTTCCCTCAATACCGAAACACCCAAACGTTTTCAAGCCGGGAACAAGATGTTGATATTATTTCGCCTTCCACTCCTCACAAACTACCCTTAAATGCATAAAACCAACTCGTTTTACCATTTTTCGTTAACAGGCATGCGAGGACTTGTTGGATCGTTTTTTTTTTTTTGAGGAATCTCAATGTGTCCTGTAAAATTTAGCAACCAGACATCCTAACGACCCCCGGGGATTGAAACCACCTCTTCCCTCAATCCTGAAGTGCCCCTCAAAGAGACAGTTTTAAAGAAGGCATCCCCCGTTTTCAAGGGTGGAGAATACGGTCGTTGCATCACTTTCTCTGTTAGTCCTCAAAAACTACCCTTGCATGCCCAAAACTATAGGTTTTTCCAACAGTGAGGTCACAAGCGTTCATTAGATCAGGCTTTCTACGGAGAGAATTTTTGAATTGCACCTTAAGAGGAGATAAATAGGATGGGTTATGCGCCTGTGTATAACGAAAAATGGGAAAATGTGGTGGTTTTATTTGGGGGTAGTTGGTTCGGAGTGAGTGGATAAATAATAACAGCATCGTGTTCCCCTCCCTTGAAAACGTGTAAAATAGTTATTTATGGCACAAGTGTTAAAAGTGACATTTTATTTTGTGAATGGGGAATATTGCGGAACGAGCGTAGCGAGTGGAGCAACCCCACGAACAAAATAAAATCACTTTTAACAAATGTATCATACAATATTTTTTGTAAAACTGTTATTAAAAAAAAATGCCGTCTGTGGGGTTGAACTCCCGATCTACCGCTTACGTGTCACACGCGTTGGCATTGAGCCACCCACCCGTCCATTTCAATTATAGTGACACTAAAGTGTAAATATCAAGTCAGGTACTGGATAAAGGGTAACTAAGTAAAACAATTGTAAATTGTTTAGTGTTTATTAGTCACTACAATTGAAGCTGTCTTTAAATATCGTAAATTTTGTGGCTAAAAAAAAATGGATTTTGAAGAAAATACGGGAAATAAAAGTAATTTCATTATTCCACCAGATGTTAAAAAAGCCTCAGAGAGGGCAACTTTAGATCTGTTGCCCCAGAAATAGTGGCAACAATATGGTATAAAAGACTTATTAAATGATGTAAAATGAAGAAAGTAGTAGACAAGTTCACTGAAAATATACTTTTGGCTTACTTCGAAGAAAAATCTAAGTTATGAAAGGCGTTAGCAGTGTGGTCTAATTTCTCTATGATAAAAGCTAGTTTGCAAATCAAGAACAACGTGGATGTAAGCAAGTAGAACAAGCTAATAGCGTTTTTAAAACGAAAAAGTGTAGGATATCGGCCAGAAAAATCGAAAATATTTACTAGCGAACATATTAATACATTTTTGAATGAAGCTCCAGACATCAAATATCTAAATAAATAATTTATAACTATTTGAATAAATATGTATTATTTCTAAGTAATATATTTCTTCTAATTTTATCAATACAGCTTTCTATTATCTTGAGAAGAATGCATATTACTATATGGTATATTTCATTTTTAACACTAGTGTTAAAAGTATTTTTAACCTGTAACATTATAAAAGTCAATTTTTAGTTCACCTATCAATGAATTAAAAATGTCATTTTTAATGACAGTTTTACAAAAAATAATTTTCAGCACGTTTGGATATTTTTTGCATGCATTGGATATTAAAGGAGGGGGTTGTTTCAACCCCCGGGGTCGTTAGGATGTCTGGTTGCGAAATTTTATGGGACAAAAAAAAAACGATTCAACAAGTCCTCTCATGCCTGACATCGAAAAATGGGAAAAGGGGGTGGTTTTTTGCGTTTAGGGAGGGGGGGAGGCGCGATCATCACCATCGTGCTGGCCACTCTCGAAAACGACCTGAAAAACATGACGTTACCAACTTTGAAGTAGATACGTATAATAGTCTCTAAGAGAGAGACAAATTACTAATACATTTTTTTTTACTTTGTCATCCTGTATCTTGAAAACGAAAAGAGTTAGACCACTACTTTTTGAGTTAAATCGACTTGTTTTGATGTCAAGAATCTACGGCTAAGCGTTGTCCCAATCTTTTTGAAACACCCTGTATATAGGGTGTTTCCTAAGTACGTTTAGAAAATTCAGGAGGCGATTATATGGCCAATTTCAAGCATAAATGGAGGTACGTCCCAAAATGTTTCGCTTCGGAAGGAAGCTACAGCTCTATAAAGAGAGCGTCCAAACGGCGATTTTCAGATAATATTTCAGAAATTTTTGAAGATTTTCGCACTAAATTTTATACATGTCTTTGTCACTGGAAAAATATTACTTTTTGAGGTATTACATTGAAATAATCATATACAGGGGCTTAAAAAAAAGTCTCTCTTGTTGAATTGTCGCAGGATTGACTGTTTTAGAGAAAAATGGCTTTATGTGAACTATTGACATTTTTAGATTGGAATTATTGAATAAATAAGTTTCCATAACTTAAAAATAAAGAAAGTAGGCTTTTCATAACAATGAAATAATTGTTTGAAACTGCCAAAACATATTGTAGTGAATTATTATTTTTAGATCTAGTTGCAGAAATATCTGAAATTATTATTCTAAGAGAAAGTGCGGAGGTGATATCCATGCATTCTACTTACTCATCTAGAGTGCTCAGACAAAGTCAACCGCGTTTCGCAAAACATAAGAAATAGTAATGTTATGAAACAAGTGCATAAAGTGGTACTTTGACCACGAATGGGAAGTTTGACGCACGAGCTGTAGGTGAGTGCGGCAATCCCATGCGTGAAAAAAAGACTCTTATGCCTGAGTTTCATACAATATTTTTTCTACGACATTTCTCAATTTCCATATTTAGACAAATAAATTTCAAAACTGGCTTAAATGTCAAAACAAATTCATAATTTGACGTTTACTTAATAAACATTTGTATTTGTAATTTTCAATTTTCCGTAATAGTAGATGTAAAGACCCACAATTTCACAAAGTGTCATTAAAAAAGATTAATTTTTAGTAATTTAGGTTTACGTACAAGTAGAAATTTTCTTATAGTCTGGGTGCTAAATAAGGATTTTTACTCTAAACTGGAAGTGGGGTATAGTAAAGTATTTTTGGCTGTTTTTGGTTCTTCTAAGGGTCAACATTACTGTAGTGTTTGTATCTATTAAATAGATATATACATTGTCTCATGTACACCAGAAGGAGGTAGCTGTCAACAAGAGAGCTTGTCGGGTTGACGTCTGCCTTCAAGTGTGACTGGATGTTACAGTAAGCCAGTGAATAAATCCATTCAGAAGGTGTACCGGTAGGGCGAAGATCCTACAAGTGGCGACGAGGATGGGATATTATTGAAGAAGTGCACGAACCTTCTCCATGGGTTTCACCCATGGTACCTGTACTAAAGGATAATGGGGAAGTACGACTATGCGTGACATGAGGCGCGCAAACGCCGCCATATTAAGAGAAAACCACCCATTACCCTGTATGGAGCATTTACTACCCAAAATAAAATTAGGCGCCATATTTATCTAAATTGGACATAAAAAGTGCCTTCCATCAGGTAGAACTTCACTCTAACTCCAGATATTTGACTACATTTATAACATCCAGCGGCCTTTACAGATACAAAAGACTAATGTTTGGAGTTACATGTGCGCCGGAACTATTCCAAAAATTTCTTGAAAAAATGCTGATCAAGTGTGTAGGCGCTATCAATTTTATAGATGATATTTTGATATATGGACGTAGCGAAGGAGAACACGATTTACGATTATCTAAAATATAAGAGACATTAAGAGAGAACGATGTTCTGTTGAACGAGGATAAGCATATCTGGATTTAGAATTCCAAAGACCATTGAAGAGTTGCAGAGCTTCCTCGGACTAGCAAACTACATAAATAAGTGGATTCCTAATTTGACCACAATAACAAAACCATTAAAAGAGCTACTTAGAAAGAAATTAGGGAAAAAAACGAATATTGAAGATTACTGGACAGAAAAACAAAACGAAGCATTTAAGAAACTGAAGGAAAAACTAACGGAAAGAGAAACATTGGGATATTATGACGTCAATGACAAGACGCAAGTGATAGCAGAGGCAAGTCCGGTGGAACTTGGAGCGGTTTTGGTACAAACTGATAAAAATGGACCGAGGATTATCGCATACGGGAATCGAACACTATCGGACTGAAAGAAAGTATAGTCAAACAGAGAAGGAGGCTTTTGCTCTTGTTTGGGCTATCGAACATTTCAATATATTCCTTTTTGGAAAAGAATTCGACCTAATAACAGACTGTAAACCTCTTGAATTTTTGTTTAGCCCAAAATCAAAACCCTGCGCTCGAGTGGAAAGATGGGTTCTGCGTCTGCAAGCATACCGCTATAACATAATATATAAGCCGGGAAAGACCAATATTGCGGATTCATTATCACGGCTATGCAAATATTCGATTCGGTCAGGTCTACTGGAAAGTGACGACTATGTACACCAAATAGTACAACTAGCGATACCTCATGCAATTTCCATGCGAAAGTTAATTAAGAATTCAGAGGTTGATAGTGAAATTTCTAATGTAAAAAAAGGAATTTACTGTGGAATCTGTGGGAAGGATCACTTAAAAACTATGGAATAATTGCGGAAGAACTACGTTTTCATGAAAACATTCTTTTGAGGGAGAATAAATTTATGATCCCACAAAAACTAAGAAAGCCAGTTTTAGATGCAGCTCACGAAGGCCATCCTGGGATCGTGGCTATGAAGGGACGGTTGCGATCCAAAGTCTGGTGGCCCAGAATCGATAAGGATATCGAGTTACTAGTTAAAAGCTGTAAGGGATGCACGTTGGTAGGCCTACCCAATCCTCCTACAACTATGAAACGCCGGGAACTTCCATCAGAATCGTGGGTGGACGTCACAATGGACCTGCTATGGCCATTACCAAATAAAGACTACCTGCTGGTAGTCATTGATTACTACAGCCGGTATAAGGAAATCAAGATTATCAGAACAATCACAAGTGCACAAATTATTAAAATCCTAAAGGAAATGTTTAGCCACCTAGGTTATCCAGTTTCCATTGCTGCAGATATTGGACGGCAATTTGTGAGTGACGAGTTTAATGCTTTTTGTCGAAAATGTAACATTAGCTTTTTAATACCATTTCATATTGGCCACAAATGAATGGCGAAGTAGAGCGCCAGAATAGGGACATAGTTAAACGTCTAAGAAGCCAAAGTGAGAAAAAAGATCTGAAAGAATCACTATATGAATATTTAATGATGTACAATTCCACTCCTCACTCAGTAACAGGCAAGACGTCATCTAAATTGTTTTTTAAAAGGTAAAACAGGGACAAAATCCCCATGTTGAAACATATAAATGACAGAGAGGATGATTCAAAAGTAAGAGGCAGGGATAGACTGCAGAAAGAAAAGGGAAAGGAGTATGGGTATCGGAAAACAAGAGCTGAGAATTTAGCAATAATGGAAGGGGATAAGGTCTATGTGAAAGACATGGAAAAGACTAATAAACTGGCGACAACCTTTAACTCGTCACATGTAGTGGAAAAATTTGTTGGAGGAGATATCACCGTAAGGAATAAAGAAACAGGAAAAAGACTGCGCAAGGAATGTGATACATTTGAAGAGAGTGGAAGGACAATGGCAACCTGTATAAGGCGAGGATTTGCCGACTGAAAATCAGACTATCGATCAAGGAAGTGATTAATTATATACTAACTAGGAATGAGATAAAGTTAATATAAATTACAATTGTAGTGTTATAAAAAAAATGTTAATTAAGAATTGAAAAAAAAATAAAAAACGTTAATAAAGAAGGGATGTAGTGTTTGTATCTATTAAATAGATGTATACATTGTCTCATGTACACCAGAGGGAGGTAGCTGTCAACAAGAGAGCTTGTCGGGTTGACGTCTGCCTTCAAGTGTGACTGGGTGTTACAGTGAGCCAGTGAATAATCCATCCAGAAGGTGTACAGGTAAGGCGAGGATCCTACAATTACGAATCCGATTGATGCCACTTTGGCACCCTTGGGCATTTTGAGATATTCAAAATGGCGACTGGTTTAGAGTGAAAAAACAGGTTTTTTTCCAAATATTTCATTATATGGGTGTGTGACACGTCGTTTTATACGTGAATTAGTATTTGAGGTTAAAAATCGTATAGGACGTAATATTTAAGTGTTGCTAATTTACTTTATTATGAGGGCGGCTGATTCGGAGAATAAATTAATTTTTGAAGCAAAAAAACTAGTACTTAGTTTTGTTGTATAATCAGGTTAGACTTTAAGAATACGTATAACACCATATCCTTAAAAGTGATAAGAGTGAGCAAGTTGAATGACCTTTTAAAAATATTGGTTAAAAGGTCCTGCTCTCTCAAATCAAGTAAAATTTTAAATAAATTAAACAAACGTAAACTTAATATCCTGTATTTTTTTTATGAAGGTGGAAAGGCTTGATCATCCTTTTTTTATTTTATATTTTTTTACGATTTTGTTTTTCTTTAGTTTTCTTGTAAAAACTGTAAACGACGAAACGTCCAAATCATCACTTAATATGCTTCGGAATCTTCACTGTCAGAAGTTATATTTTCATAAATTCTCGTATGAGGATTCTAGCAAGAATGTTCTGTATTTAGTTGCAGACAATTACACATTAAACAAGCCATTAGCCACGCAGCTGCATCGTGTTGTGTTACATGGATTCATTGATTTGCATGAGCATTTTGCTAATGCCAACATATAATCTGTGGCAAGGCAATCGGATGTAATTCCATTTTATCCTCGTCAGCCTGCCACCCGTATTGAGTGGCAGCTATATTTAGCCAAAAGAAATCCATTACAGATAACCACAAGAATGTTTGGAAATGTGCAATTTTTACGTTTTCTTGAAAACATTCATTAGTTGGTGGAAGAGCAGAGAATGGCGAAGCTTTTAGTTGGGCTTGTCCAACTTTTTTAGCCCATAGGGAAGTTCTAACATCATTCATTTTGCTAGCATTGTTTACTTCACAACATGAAGGTATAAAAATTGTACATTCTTGAAAAATATCTTCAATATTGCTGTTTAATTGACCCAAATGCGTTAAAAGCCGACCATCCATTAAACATTTAATGACTTTTTTTTTCAATCCCATGGTACTGAGTCACCGTGTCGTAACCGAATAAAGAATATGCGGCTGGTAAATATGGTATGATTTGTTTGGGTTTTAAAATCGTGGCCCCAATATCTCTGGTGGCTCGCAGTGACTTAAAAGAAACCATAGAAACCTCGTTTTTCAAATCTAGTAAATTATAATAACATACAAGTAAGACAAATAAAACATCGGTATCATCACTTATTACATTTACGACGATGTCTGGATTTCCTTTAATTTCGTGAATAAGTAGCTGCACCATAATGGTATCCGCTTCTTCATGTTGCGTCGCTAGATCAGCCCTCTCAGATATCACACCGCTTTGTAGCTGAAAGGGATTAGTTTGTGGTCCCGTAACGATCAAACAATTTCTAAAATTAAAAAAAAAATAATATAAACGTTTATTTTTAAACTTTGTTGGCTTAACAAGATTAGGACGTAATGTGAACAAAAAATCAGCTCATACTATTCAAGAGTGTCTCGCATCCATAATTTGAATGAGGATCACTCAAAAAACGTGAGCCTAAATTATATCCTAACTTTTTTCCGTAAGAAATTAAAAATAACTTTTAATTCCTAACGGAAGAAAGTTTAATATTAAATTATTAAATAAAGGGAGAATTATTTGTTGTAAAACATAATTGCATCTTATTTCTCAGGTATGTTTCTTTTTGTATCGAATTAGTTTTTAACACCCACAAACGACACCTATTTTATATTTTGATACGGCAACACAGAAGGAATTGCCTCTAAGTATTTTTAGACCTCAGATTTGTGTCCGAAAACCTGAAAAACATAGAAAATGATGTGGCACATGCCCACATTTGGTAAACTAAAATTTAAAAAAAATTACACCTTAGATAAGCCGCCATCTTGAATATCTTAAAATGCCCAAGGGTGCCAGAATGGCATCAACCGGATTCTTAAATTAGACCTACTAAAGTGCCGATAACCGTAAAAAAACCTCTACTATACTTTTTTTTTTTCCTTATGGGTTGCGGTGCCGAAGCCCCGCTGTACTGAAGCTTGAGCTTATTGTACCCCATAGTCTCGTTATCCCATTAATCCCGTTCCTCTCCAGAAGGAGAGCATACGGTATATGGGAGCTCTGGCTATTTCTTCCGGGGTTACGGTTAGTCCCCCGAAGTGTGAGAACCTCCCAGCCGCTAAGGCTGGGCATTCACATAGTATGTGGTGAGGAGTTTCTTCATCCTCACCACACATCCTGCATTCTGGATTATCTTTCACACCTATGTTAGTTAGATGTCTATTCAGTGTGCAGTGTCCTGTTAGGATTCCCACTGCACATCTCAGCTGTTTTCTGCTCAGCTTTAGCAATTCGTTGGTCTTTGTCATGGATGGCCCGCCGGTGATGAACATGCGTGACTGCCTCATCCCCGGCGCGCCAGTCCAATACAAGATATGTTTCTGACTCAATAGTTCCTTTACCATTCCTCTTGCGGAATTGTATGATATCCCGCAGGATGGCTCAGGTCCCATCAAGGCTGTTTTTGCGCCTTCTTTGGCCAGCTTATCTGCTTTTTCGTTGCCTTATTGCCCTGGTGTCCTCGAGTCCACTCCAGTTGTATACTGTTGTGTTCCGCCAGTTTCGCTAGGGATTCAAGGCAGTCTTTTACCGTTTTGGAACGTATCTCTACTGCATTCAGAGCTTTGAGAGCTGCTTGACTGTCAGTGATGATGCGGATTCTTTTGTCAGTATATGACCTCCGTATCATTTCTTGTGCACAGATTTCTATGGCTGTGACCTCTGCTTGGAACACCGTTGCGGTACTGCCCAGGTTCAGACTGATGTCTGTCCCTGGTTGATCCCCCGTAACACCTGCCCCAGTACTACTTGACGTTTTCGATCCGTCAGTATACCATATGGTATCATTTGGATGTCTTCACAGTTGCCTTGTTCCTTCCTCTTCCCTATCGGGTATGTATACCCTGAAGGTCTTTGTGAAGTTGTGGCTTATGCTGATTCTATCTGACTGCATATCTAGTAGTCGATTTTTTCCTATTTGTTGGAATATTTCGGTGTGGTATCCTATTCTTGGAATGGTCCCATGTCCGTTTGTTTTCAGCCTGTACGCCGCCAACAGTGCCTCACTCTCCACCACTAACTGTAGTGGGGGCAGGCAGAGTAGCGCTTCCATGGCTGCGGTAGGCGTTGTTGACATTGCTTCCGTTATGCCTAGACATGCCAGTCTTTGTACTTTCCGTAGTTTTCTCATTGCCTCCCCTTTTCCGGCTTTATACCACCAAATCAGGGAGGCATAGGTTATTATTGGTACTACAACCCTTTGGTACAGCCAGTGCACCATTCTTGGTTGTAGTCCCCAGTTTTTACCTACCATTCTTCTGCTGGCCCATAAGGCCCGCGTAGCTTTGGTAGTCACTCTATCTAGATGTGCATTGAAGTTTAATTTGGTGTCTAGAATGAGTCCCAAATATTTCACTTCATTGCTCACCTGCAATTCGTTTCCCCGGAGATATAATCTTCCCAGGTTGAGTTTTCTCTTTCTTGTGAAGGCGACCACAGTGGTCTTCCTTGGATTCACGGAAAGACCTTCCTGGCTACACCATCTGTCTACCATAGCGAGAGCTCGCTGCATGTTTTCTGATGCAGCGCCCTCGTGTTTTCCTGTTACCAGGATGGCGTTATCATCTGCGTAGCCTTGCGCATATATTCCCCGCTGTTCCAGTTGAGATAGAAGCTCGTCCGCGACCAGGCACCACAGGAGAGGAGATAAGACCCCCCCCCCCCCCTGCGGGCACCCTCTGGTCACGGACACCTCCTCTGTCGTGGATCCTAGCGTGGACTGAATTTTCCTAGTTCTGAGTGCTGAGTCGATCCATCTTGTTATTGACTTTTCGACTCCGCGCCTCTTCACTGCGTCACTTAGTGAGTCGAATGAGGTATTATCAAAAGCACCCTCTATGTCTAAGAAGGTTCCTAAGGCAGTTTCTTTGCTGTCTAGGGCCCTTTCTATTTTTTGAGTAAGCTCATGTATTGCTAACTCACAAGATTTTCCTGTTTGGTAGGCATACTGGTTTCGATGTAGAGGTTTTGTACTCAGTTTATCGTCCCTGATATGCCTATCAACCAGCTTCTCCAGGGTTTTCAGGAGAAATGATGTTAGACTAATAGGTGGGAAGGATTTGGCCTGGGCGTAGGTATCACGCCCTGGTTTTGGTATGAATACCACCTTTATCTTCCGCCAGCCGGTTGGCACATACCCCAGGGCCAGACTGGCCCTGAATAATGTGCACAGGGGTGTTGCAAGTATTTCCGCTCCCTGTTGAAGTAGAGCTGGAAATATTCCATCCAGCCCTGGTGACTTGTATGGTTCAAATGATTTGATTGCCCATACAAGTCTTGTTTTGTTTATTATTTTATTTGCAATTTTCCAGTCCTCCTTTGACGCCCTTCTTATTGGTATGTCTTCGGGTGGACCGCTTCTGTCTTGTAGGGCGGTTACACTGCCTGGGAAGTGTGTCTCTAGTAATAAATCTAAATTCTCCTTCTCAGTGTTTGTGTACTCGCGTTGTCTTTGCAGTGATCCAATCTTGCCCTGATTGTCTCTCTGCAAGATTTTCTGGAGTCTAGCAGCTTCTGGAGTGTTTTCTATCTCCTCGCAACGCTTCCTCCATGATTTGGTTTTTGCTTCTCTAATGGCGTAAACGTATTTCAGACGGGCCGTTTTGTATTCGTCCCATCTGCCAGTCCCTTTGGCCTGGTTGAACAGTTTCCGAACCTCCGCCCTTCTGGAGGAGAGCTCGCGGTTCCACCATGGGGTTTCACGCTTGGCCCCTCTCTCTTTCAGAGGGCAGCTTGACTCGAAAGCTGTTATTACTGCTGTGGTTATTAAGTCACTCAGCAGTTCTACTTCCGCCGGTGTTTGTGGTCTTGATGGGCAGTCCTTCAGCCCCTGCTCTAGGTTCTCGTTGAAGAGTTCCCAGTTGCAGGTTCTTGGGTTTCTGCTCATCTTCCCTTCTTCCGGTGGAGTTTCTATTTTGAATCTTACGTACCTGTGATCCGATAGCGATGGTTCCTGGGACACATGCCATTCACTTATCACTCGTCCCGCGCATTGTGTGGTGATTGTAATGTCAATAACTTCTCGTCTTGTTGTTGTGACGAAAGTCGGTTCGTTTCCGCGGTTTGTTACTTCTAACTTATCACTAATAATAAATTCTATAATACTTTACTTTACTTTCACCTTTTTTGATTGGCACCCTGACTATTAGTATTTATTTCTTTTTCAAAAAACATAGATCTGACTTGGGTATATGCAGTTTTATTAATAATTTATTTATAAACATTTTGATTTTTTGTTTTGGCCTGGTCCGATGAACGGAACCCGAGATATTAAAAAAAAAGACAAAAACACGTCATTCAAAATTAAAAGTTAATTTTCAATCCTCCCAGATTGGACAAAACTTTGCTGTAACTTCTTGATAACATACAGACTGCATTTCCACAAAAAATTTGCCCTCGCAAACAAACTTTGAAATCATATTTTTGATGCCTACCTTTACTCAACTAGGTACTAGAAGAAAAGCTTCCAGTCTATTTACTTTTAATCACTAACCTTCTAGGAGAACGACAAGTAGGTCTAGGGCAACAAGCACAAACTTTTCGACGAGATGGCGGAGATGGCGGACAACATTTAGAGCAAAAACAAGTTTCTGTATTGGGACAACGTCTACACCGATTAGGTGACCGACCACCGCGAGGTGGAATCGGAGAAAGGGTGCGGATTTTTATGCAGACTTGGGGATCTTTTTGTCTGCAGCAAGATTTTTCTTTCGGGCAACATTCTGGTGGATTCCTGCAAACAGAAGCGAATTACATAAACTAGGTTCAGTTTCCCCATATCTTGTTAAATTTATCAGATATGGATAATTTCCATTGAAACAATTACTGTACTAGGGTGGGAGCCCACCCTAACTGTACGTGCACCCCATCCCCCCACCCCGATCCTTGGGAACAATATTTTTCATAAAGATTAAAGTTTAAGGAACAATTTTAGATATGTCCCCAAAAAGAAAATTGGCTGTACTCTGAAAATGGCGTCCATTTAAAATGAAATTGCAAATATTGTTTTTGTCATTTAACACAAAAACTAAGAAAGATGGAGAAAAACTTTCTGCACAAAAAACAAAAAGCATAAAATTTTCTACAATTTTGTTTCTATACAATATTTGGATAAGAGTTGGCCATTTTCCAGATAAATGATTCAGCTCTTAAAACAAAATATTAAATTCACTATAAAACGTAAGTAACATCTCATTCGCTTTCAGATTCACTGTCGGTGTCTCCCAATACATCGAATATTTCTTCCAAGTCTTCTCCCTCTATTGCTTCGTTATCATCCTCATTTTCGAGATTATGATTTGATTTGGAATCGTCTCCTGAAGAATTTCAGTAAGCGATTGAGGCAGTATTTTATCTGCTGAACACCAAAGAGGTTCTCCAATTTTTTGCCATCCATAATCAGTCCAAGGCTTTGGAATATTGTGAATACCTTCGTCGGCTAATCGCCAAATACGCGTTTGGTAAACACTCTTTTTAATATGCTCGATAAAACAAGCTCTTGATGGTGTAATCGAAGAAAAATCAAGTTTAGTGTCAATTGATAAAGACAAATCTTTGTCACGACATTTCTGTCCAAAGGCAATTAGGAAAAGCTCTTCCACGCTAGCGCAGTTCTTTGATCAGTACATGGAACATGTAAGCTCCTCTAATGATGCGACTAATTTATCATCAATATTCCAGCTGCTCCCCAAATCTTGAAATGTTCGGATATATTTGGTATATTTGGGAGAAAATCTTTCCTTTTCCCTTAAAGGCGCTGACTGAGTCGCATCCAATAAATGAATTAAGGCCCAGTAATGCCGAACATGTTTGAGGTCCGTACTCTTCTGCTAATGCGGATATGTTAATAAGCCTTCTTTTATTGCCAAATCTGGTATCAAAAAGTAACTAACATTTAATATTATTGGAATGAGCCAGCAGAATCCAAAAGATGTCACTATCGACACTTTAAACCCTTAATCTGTTCATAATCCATTGTGACCGTTTTCGAGATAAATGTCTGCAAATTATACATTTTTTTTTGTTAAAACCCAGTCACCCTTCTCTGTGGCTCCGACCCTCACAGAGGGGAGCCGATAGTACCGGTAGCCACTCCCCAACTCCGTGGGGTAAGTGACTACTGGGTCCGGGAATCGTGTGTCCTGAGTAGACGTAGCGAACCGAGGATGACGGCCTTCTGTATTCTGCCGGCCAAAATCTCTGCCGAGTTTCAGCATGCCGGTATGATCTTCAGTTCCGAAAGCAGTGTGTGTCTCGCTCCACCGAGGGCTCCTATGATTAGTACCACTATCTTAATAGCATGGTCTGGATAGAGTCTGCGGAGTTTGAAGAGCAAATCTCGATATTTTGTCCGTTTTTCCTCCTCCTTCAAGACAATGTTGTTATCCGCAGGAGCCGAGAACTCTACGACAAACATCGTCTTAAGTTGGTAGTCGAGGAGGACTACGTCAGGCTTGTTGGCTTGTATTTACCTGACAGTGGGAAACGAGTAGTTCCACTTCTCATTTCCCACAACGGACTCAATATCCCTCGGAGCGTAAGGCAGCACTAGTGTCTCGTCTATCCCATACGAGTGCCTTAAATGGTAATAAAGCACTCGTAATGCTCCGTCGTGCCTTTGGATATAGGCCGAGACTGTATATGTCGGACAAGCCGACAACAAGTGCATTAGAGTCTCCTGCGCCCTGCGGCAGGCCCTGCAGCTGACATCAGGGACCTCTATACCCATGGCACGACTTCGATAAACGAGAGTGTTAAATACACCATCCTGGCAAGCCATTATGAATCCCTCGGCCTCAGGCTTCAGCCCGGCTGACCTTAAGAAGGCAAAGGTCAGCCTTTCGGATAAGCCAAGGTCTTCTATATTTTTATAGAATGCTCCATGCATTGGCTTATCCGTATGAAGATGCAGAAAGATGTTGTGTTCTGCAGCTTTAATTTGGGCTTTTCGCCGAGCAGGTTCTATCTCGGTAAGAGAGTCGCGATTTACCCGCTCGACGTTGAAGGAGAGACCAAGTTCATCGGCTGCTCTTAAACAAAAACGCTCCTACCCCTGCTTTTCATGGTCCCGGACCATGCATTATTATTTTTTTTCTATTTTTTTTCTCTCAGATTTCTCTGGTCTTAAAGTCTAGATCGGCTATTGTTAGCAAGATAGAGACTTCGATCCTACTGCTCTAGGAACGACCGAACTATGTTTGTAGCGTCTAAGATGACCGACTTCTGTATAGCTCGGTAAGTATTCCAGGGTATTCCAATGTCTTTTATACCGTTCTTTAATGTTTTCGGTATTAGTCCCATAGAAGAGATAATGATCGGCTTATAGTTTGCAGCTCCCACATCTCTTGGATTTCGTGTCTCAGGTTGGTGTATTTTGTTACTTTCTCGTTGTACTTTAATTCTATATTGTGGTTATTGGGGATTGCGACATCTATCAGGAGTGCTTTCTTATCTTTCTTGTGTAGAATTGTTATGTTGGGTCTATTATGTTCGACTGCTCTATCTGTTATAATACCCTTATCCCAATAGATTTTAACCTGTTCGGTTTCTACTACTGGCGGCGGTTTATAACGGTAGTAGGGTTCATTATTATCTGGCATTATTTTGTGCAGCTTCAGGAGTTCGAGGTATATTATCTTTGTTGTATCTTTCCAAATATTTTGTGCCAGCTAAGCTTTCGCATCCAGACAGGATATGTTCAATGGTTTCCGATTGAGTATTGCACTTTCTACATTTATCTGTCGTAACCTGTTCTTTTAGGATATGTTTTATTATTATTATTATTATTATTTTCTTGATACTTCTCAGCATAAGTTTGCTGGTTAACTTTCACCTATCCCTGACTGGGGCTAGGTTGGGACAAATAAATGATGTACTCCAGTTTTCTACCAGAAAACTAAGGATCTCCTCCTATCCAATTACTTTTCTTAAGATGTGTGCTGTTCCCATGAGAGCAATTCTTTGAACTTCATGTAGGCTTGGTTTTCCTGGGATCATTTTTAGATATCTCGTGTCCCCTTCTTAATTGTGCCGAGAGCTCCTACGATCACTGGTACAACTCGTGTTCTAGTTTTCCACATTCTGCTAACTTCTATATCTAGATCTTTATATTTACTGGGCTTTTCAGCCACTTTAAGTGCAACGATAGCGTCGTCAGGAATAGAAACATCAATCAGTAGACAGGTGTTCGTGTCTTTGTCATGGATCACTATATCTAGGCGGTTTGCTGGTATCGTGCGGTCTGTTAGTATTGGCATATCCCATGTTATTGTTTTATTGTGTGCTTCGGTGACTGTTTCTGGGTTATGTTGGTACGATTTTTCACCGGTAGGTATTTCCAACTGTTCGCACATGGTCCAGTGTATAAAGCTAGCAACTTTGTTATGTCTTTGCGTGTACTCGTTTGGGGCTAGAGCGGTACACCCTACAATGACATGGTTTATGTGTTCGTCTGCATTTCCACACATTCGGCATTTGGGGTCTACTTCTTGCTTTAGAATTTCCGGCTTATAGTATCTGGTACTAAGAGCCTGGTCATGTGCGTCTATTATTAAGGTTTCAGTGTCCCCTTTTAGCCCTGGACTTCGCAGCCATGTCATGGTATCTTCCCTGTTAACTATAGGGTTCAAATTTCTAAACAACTGTCCATGCATTGGTTTGCTCTCGAGGAGTCTATTATTATTATTATTATTATTAATTTTTTCAGTTTATTTTATTTTTTGTTATGTTAATATAAAGTTATATAATACGCCTTACAATAAGTGTCTCTAAATTATTTACCGATCTATGAATTTCCATGTTTTCTTAGTTTTGAACTTATTTATCTCAGCATAGGGGGAATTCATAAGAATCGTGCACTTTGTGCCAAGTTTTTGAAATTTGGTATAGTCTTAGGTATGGTCTTAAGATTTTAGGAAACCATCGCAAGCAACTTGTGCGCGACCTCTGGTGGCCTGTTTGCTATAAATCCAATAGGGCCGCCATCTGTATTGGTATTTTTAATAGATAGGCTTCTGTTAGACATAATATATGATTGAGTAATATATTACAATAATATCAGTACAGTATTAATCCACTGCATTTAGTTAAAAATGAGCCGCATCTTCAGACCAATTCATACAAAAGCAAATGTTGGTTTTCCAGGTAGGTTCTGGTGTCCTTAATAAGGTCTCAAAAGTCCCCGAAGTGGGAGTGTAAGGATAAAATTTGGCAACGCTGTAAAGGGCTAAAATCGTTCTCTGAAACGAATTTTTCGAGATATCTCGGTTTTCATTGCCTCTACGACAAAAATACATCAGACTAAAAAGAAAGCTATGGAAATTCTCTATAAAAAAGATGGAAGGTCTTTTTTTCGTATACGCAATAGTTTTCTTGAAAAATTCCAGTAAGTCATACATAAAATCAAAAAATTTATTTGTGGCAGTTTTTATTGCACGGAGGGTTAAAACATAAAAAAAATCCTGGTTGGGTGTATCCTTGATACAGCCGTAAGTTTTACGAGGATACGTCTATGCATAAGAGGATATTTGGGCAATCATTTTGGCTCGAACTCCATTATTGTTTTTGATGGTTATGAAAGTATTAGCAACAGTGTGAAGGCTATGGAGCAGCTTCGCCGGTCCTCAAAAGCTTCATCTGTTGACATTTACTTTGATGAGCAGATGGTTGCAACTGTAAGGCAAGAGAAGCTCCTTTCCAATAATAAAAATAAAACCAGATTGATTTCGATGTTGACAGAAAAGTTTGAGGCGAATAATTATATTGTTAGACATGCTGAAGATGAAGCTGACATTTTGATAGTCGAAACAGTGCTTGAGGAATCATGTAAAAATACTACGGTTGTGGTTGGGGAAGATGTGGATCTTTTTATAATTTTAACTGCTCGTACACCTATTAATAAAGAAATTTTTTCTCCTCAAACCAGGCAGAGGGAAGGTCCAACGAAAAATGTATTCTTCACAAAGCTTTGATCACCATAAAGATATTCGAGACCACATATTGTTTCTGCACGCATTCTCTGGGTGTGACACTACATCTGCTCTGTGTAATAAAGGCAAAACTGCAGCTTTGAAAATGATGAAAAAACGGCAGGACTTGAAACTTGTAGCTGAAGTTTTCAGCAAGACTGGTACTTCTCCTGACATAGTTACTTCGAATGGGATAAAATTTTTCCTCGCAATCTATAACGCTCCAGTTAAAGAAGTTTCCATCGATAGCTATCGGTATTCTTGCTATATTAAAGCTGTGAGCAAAAGCAAACCAGTGAAATTGAATTTATTACCACCCACTCATGACGCAGCTCAACAGCATCTATTTCGTGTTTATTTTTAAGTACAGAAATGGTTGGGTAATGTATTAAATCCTAAAGAGTGGGGATGGATGTTGAAAGATACCATATTGTGGCCAAAAACAACATCCCAACTTCCTGCGCCAGATTGCCTTTTGAAGATGATTTTCTGCAACTGTACGAAAGGTTGTGGACCATTGTGTGGCTGTCGGAGGTTGGGACTTAATTGCTCACCAGTTTGCGGCAACTGCCATGGAAAATCTTACTTGAATGCTGAACCGATTGAAAACTCGTCAGAAATAGAAGCCGTCACTGAAGCAATGACTGAAAGTTCTCAGATTACTCGGATTTCCTCGAACGAATCGATGAATTTATAGAAGCAGAAAACGGACAAGAAGGAAATTATTAGCTTGATAACATTTTAATAAGTATGACAGTCGTGGATTAGGCCTACCGGGGAAACCACATATAAAAAGGGACCAAGTACTCAACCTCAAGGGTGGTGTGGAATAGAGTACTTAAATTATCCATAATATTCATGCAAGATTTTCAAGAAAACTATTGCGTATACGAAAAAAAGACTCTCTATCTTTTTTATAGAGAATTTCCATAGCTTTCTTTTTGGCTTAATGTATTTTTGTCATAGAGGCAATGAAAACCGAGATATCTCGAAAAATTTGTTTCCGAGCACGATTTTAGCACTTTACAGCATTGCCAAATTTTATCCTTACACTCCCACTTCGGGAATTTTGAGACCTTATTAAGGACACCCGAACCTACCTGGAAAACCAACATTTGCTTTTGTATGAATTGGTCTGAAGAAAAATCATAAATGAAGTGGATTGTACGTAATTACAAGAATAATATATAATAAATGACACGAGAACCAGCGTGACTATACCAAATTTCAAAGACTTGGCAAAAAGTGCACGATTCTTATGAATTTTCAATAATTCCTGCTCTATCTGAAAAATGGTAAGTCCTATCAAAATATTGTATAGGAACAAAATTGTGGAAAAATTTATGCACGTTGTTTTCGCGAAAAAAGTTTTTGTCCATCTTTTTTAGTTTTTGTGTTAAACGACGAAAACAATATTGGCAACAGTTTTTTTAACATATGGCCGCCATTCTGAAAGTACAGCCAGTTTTGTTTTTTGGGGACATGTCTAAGATTGTTCCTTAGGCTTTAATCCTATGAGAAACATTGTCCCCAAGGATCGGAGGGAGGGGGGGGGGGGGCGCACGTACAGCTAAAGTGGGCTCCCCGACTATTCGCTCACAGCCGGAGAGCTGAATGAATCATAGGTTTACTCCCAAAATGTGTGAATTATTGAAACATTATCAAACAATAGGTATATTATAACCGGACAAAAATTTTTAATCATCATCGTGGAAAAATGTTTGTACAGAAATTCGTTTAATAACAGATTGAATTCAATTATCAAATACAAAATTTCTGTGTGTCTGTATGTGTGTGTGTGTAAGGGAGTATATGTAATTTGTCATTATGGGGTGGAAGATGGGAGGGGGGGCGGAGAGGGAGTCACCAGCCCCCTGATCGAAAAGTTGACAAAATCGTCACCAAAGACCGAAAACACCCCATAATAACAAATTTCGTCAAAAATTGTTGACTAAATTTTGAAAAACACCTCAAGCGATAGTTTAAATCCAGGGGGGGGGGGATTTGAAGAGTTGATATACGTGGTCAATTTGTTAAATGTTTTAAAATACTTGAACTTGTGTTTCTTATACACATTAGCGGCCAAATACGCAATAATATATATAGTTAACGCATATACCGTGCGTGTAATTTTCCATTAGGCATGTACATTCACGTAGCGCGAGAAATATGACAACACCGGCAGCCGTAAATTCGTCCATCAGTGGAGCATTCCAGCTCTGTAGCCCGCGACTACACACACGGTATAAGGTATTTTACCTCTTTATTTAGAGGTGGGGGTGGTTATTAAATTATTGATAATTGATGTTATTTCGGAATGTTATGAACCACTAGAGACCTCAAAACTGAATTTTATTGAAATATTATGTAAAAGTATGAGTTGAATATAGGGGGGGAATTTAAAGGGTGAAGGGGGTAATCCACTGGTCCAAAATAACAGTAAGCTCTCATATGTATATTTTGGGAGTCTTCCAAACAATCCTAGGGTAAGAAAACCTTTTGGTTTAAAAAATATGCCATTTTGAAAAAAACGTCATTTTTTATGGGGTTGGCGAACGTATTTTTTCATATTTACAATTTAGCCGTCATAAAAATGTCAATAACTATTATTTCATGTTTATATAGGACACGTTGAAGTACTTGCACCTGATTAGAATAAAGACAACCTTCGGTACGTCATGTCAGCGGCAAAAGCCGTTTTTTCAAAATTTCCAGAAATGACCGGAAGTCAAAAACACCGCGGCAAAAAAGTCAGTAAGAAGTATTTTTGCAATCTTTGGTACCTACATGAAAAAACATATTTTGGCACTTACTGACAAAATGACCTTCGGTGGGA
This sequence comes from Rutpela maculata, assembly GCA_936432065.2. Lineage (NCBI taxonomy): Eukaryota > Metazoa > Arthropoda > Insecta > Coleoptera > Cerambycidae > Rutpela > Rutpela maculata. Next base: position 53,892,404 of record OW386292.2, read on the forward strand.
CCTCATGAAATTACAAACAAAATTTGTTTTCATACCTAAAAATCCTCAAATATTGAGACGCCCCGTATCTAGGTCGTCTATTTGTGAAAGAATTCCCTAAGTTATTAATTAAATTTTACTTATTTTTGGATATTAAATAAAACTAAATTGCCGCCTAATAATTGGAAACCATTTCGCTTTATCATTTTTTGCTATAAAACTTCAGTTCTATTAAATATGCTAATTACAGTTCCATAATATTTAAAATAATTTTATTCCTGTATAGAAATCGTTTTGAATATATCTTTTAAACGCAGTTTCGTGAGTTTCGTGCCTTCGAAACTCATAGATTTTATGGTGTTAAAATAAACACATTTAAGTAATGGACTGATCACGTTGCATCAGGGTAACGAGAACAAAGAACGGACCTTATCAGCATCCGCGGAGATATTACCTAACTCACTTACTCTTTCATATCAAAAAGATATGTTCTCTTAAACAACGCGTAGGAAATTTTGTATAAAAAGCGACCACAAATTGGTCTCTTGGTCAGTTAGATCAAACCAAGCAACTATGCTAGAACCATCTACTTATGCTTAACCTGGTCCTAACTGTCAAACATTTTGTACCCAACAAGAAACTTAGTCTTTATAGACCTATCTTTCTATTGAGCACTAGAAACTTAGTCTAGGAGCACGCTTCGGCGTCTTCATAGACCTATTTTTCTCTAATACACCAAGACTTAGTCTGGATATTGGGGGAGAAGAAATACTGGTAGTATAACAACGTATCAAATAATATTTATTTAAATATCAGTAAAGTAAACGACTTTATATCTTTGGCTTCGCGATTGCGACAATGCTGTGGTACCTTTTGATTAGCTTATTTATTTGGAATTGTACTATATTGGTTTATTTCACCGTATAGTTAATTATATTCAGAATTAACTTACTATTTTATTTGATTTATAAATGGGAAGTTTTCTTTGGTTTTTAAAATCTGATCACAACGATTGTTGTTATAGTCCGGGCAATATTCAGCTTAGCTATACAAACACTTTGCACATCCCCGATGTTGTAGCTTTAGACTTGGCAATTATTTACTTTTGCAGGATTCTTAATTGTCATCGCTGTGGTTATAGCTGGAACATATCTGTTATTTACATATGATAAGATCTGAACACAGCTCTTTGTTATCAATTATATTTTCGAATATTTTCGAAAGACAATCACAAGATTTTGTTGGTTGTCATCTCATCTAGCAATATATCAGGTGTTAAATTTGAGATCCATTGATCTCGGCCAAGTACAATTGTAACTAGCCATACTACGAATCTTCGAAACACCGAAACAAACCTACGTCAGTTGACGTGACAGTTAAACAGGATTTTGTTGATTGTCTTTTTATCACAATATCACTACTGGGAGATTTCCCGAGTTTTGTGTCAGATTTTACGTATGTCCGACTCCATAACTATAAATATTTCACAAGTAATGACCATTGTCATTGTAAACAATTTATTTTATTGTTTGCATAGCTGACCTGACTATTCTATGGAAGTAATAGTGATGATTCTTCACAAAGAATACTTTCCATTATTTTTCTATGTGGCTCTTGCCCCAACGAATATTTAATTTAAACTTATAGTAAATTATTGTGACTATTGTCCCAACTTCTATTTGTATTATTTTCATGTAAAATGTGGTAGTTGCCCAACAAAGTGTAATCTATACTAATGAATATGGCGATTGTCTTTAAAATAAATGTATTAAAACACTTTCGGTATTTTCTTTCAATATTATACTTTTTCAGGAATAACCAATTAAATAAAATTATAATTCTTTAGACAAATAAATCAATTATAAATAAAATTGTAATCACAGTGAAATCTTTATTAAGCAAAATACAAACAAATAAAGGTACCAAAATAAAGAGAATTATTAAATTAACGTTTCCAAAATTAAGGTAAATAAATTAAATCAGTAAACAGAAACAAGTAATATCAAACTTTAAAAAGAACCTGTTCAATAAAATTACTATCACAACGTAAATTTGGGTCCTAACTAAACAAAAATAGACGATCACGTAAAAGCTAGAATTGTTATGTTTTTCCTTTTTATCGAAAAGGGGAAAAATATACAAGGCCTAGATACAAACCTCTTCAATATAGTTGATTTTACTTGTCTGCTACGCATAACTCAATGTTCAATACTCGTTTCCACACCACCTTGAGGCTGAGTATATGACGCGTTTTTTACGTGCTTGTCCCTATAGGCCTAATTCACGACCAGCCTGCTTTTTGAGGCGTTTTAGGTACTGTTGAAGGTTCTTTTATTCTTCAACAATACTTTCTTCGGAAATTGCTTCAATTCAACTTTTTTAAGATGGTAATGCTGAACCGAATGCTATCGCTGATGATGGAGAACGCTTCATTATCACTGTATGAAGCCTTTGATAGAAATATTCAAGGTACATAATTGATTTTGTTTTATTAATCATCGATTTTCGCTGGCGAGTATCTCGTAAACTATAACATATAGGAAGAAAATTATTATAAACAATCTTGTGGAAAATTTAATTACGTTTAATTCTGCATGGATTTCCTTTTTCCATACGACGCATAGTTTCCGAGTTATAAGCGAAGAATCGAAAAAAGGAACCTTTCCACGCCCCCTCCCCCCTGAAACGGCGGGGCTAGGGGCGGGGACTTTTAGTATTTTTACCTCCTAACTATCCCTAACACATCCCTGAAGAGGAATATTCTCCCCTCCTAATTGTTCTCTACAACCTCCTTTTGGGCATTTATTGAATGGACTATAATAATGCTAAAAGATCCTGCTTCTGAAAAGTTAGGTACTTAAATTTCTTTCTTGTAAATGCAAGAAAGGGTGCAGTGCAGCATGTGGTTGTAGAAAGGCAGGGTTAAAATGGTCTGCAATTTGCAAATTTTGTAATGGACAAAGCGCGTCAATGCACCAGCAACAGTCGACGAGCTTCATGACGACGAGGAAGTAGACTCTCCAGTAGAAATATTTATCGCAAGCATGGAGAACAATCAATACGTAGAATCAGTGGAAAGCGCAACGGAAGCAATTTCCGAACAAAGTATTGTTGAAGACTACAACGAACCTGGACCTTCGACATCAACCTAAAACGCCTCAAGAAGCAGGCTTGTCGTGGATTAGCCTATAGGGGACAACCACGTAAATAAAAACGCGCCATATAATCTAACGAGAACAAAGAACGGACCTTATCAGCATCCGCGGAGATATTACCTAACTCACTTACTCTTTCATATCAAAAAGATATGTTCTCTTAAACAACGCGTAGGAAATTTTGTATAAAAAGCGACCACAAATTGGTCTCTTGGTCAGTTAGATCAAACCAAGCAACTATGCTAGAACCATCTACTTATGCTTAACCTGGTCCTAACTGTCAAACATTTTGTACCCAACAAGAAACTTAGTCTTTATAGACCTATCTTTCTATTGAGCACTAGAAACTTAGTCTAGGAGCACGCTTCGGCGTCTTCATAGACCTATTTTTCTCTAATACACCAAGACTTAGTCTGGATATTGGGGGAGAAGAAATACTGGTAGTATAACAACGTATCAAATAATATTTATTTAAATATCAGTAAAGTAAACGACTTTATATCTTTGGCTTCGCGATTGCGACAATGCTGTGGTACCTTTTGATTAGCTAATTTATTTGGAATTGTACTATATTGGTTTATTTCACCGTATAGTTAATTATATTCAGAATTAACTTACTATTTTATTTGATTTATAAATGGGAAGTTTTCTTTGGTTTTTAAAATCTGATCACAACGATTGTTGTTATAGTCCGGGCAATATTCAGCTTAGCTATACAAACACTATTTGCACATCCGCGATGTTGTCGCTTTAGACTTGGCAATTATTTACTTTTGCAGGATTCTTAATTGTCATCGCTGTGGTTATAGCTGGAACATATCTGTTATTTACATATGATAAGATCTGAACACAGCTCTTTGTTATCAATTATATTTTCGAATATTTTCGAAAGACAATCACAAGATTTTGTTGGTTGTCATCTCATCTAGCAATATATCAGGTGTTAAATTTGAGATCCATTGATCTCGGCCAAGTACAATTGTAACTAGCCATACTACGAATCTTCGAAACACCGAAACAAACCTACGTCAGTTGACGTGACAGTTAAACAGGATTTTGTTGATTGTCTTTTTATCACAATATCACTACTGGGAGATTTCCCGAGTTTTGTGTCAGATTTTACGTATGTCCGACTCCATAACTATAAATATTTCACAAGTAATGACCATTGTCATTGTAAACAATTTATTTTATTGTTTGCATAGCTGACCTGACTATTCTATGGAAGTAATAGTGATGATTCTTCACAAAGAATACTTTCCATTATTTTTCTATGTGGCTCTTGCCCCAACGAATATTTAATTTAAACTTATAGTAAATTATTGTGACTATTGTCCCAACTTATATTTGTATTATTTTCATGTAAAATGTGGTAGTTGCCCAACAAAGTGTAATCTATACTAATGAATATGGCGATTGTCTTTAAAATAAATGTATTAAAACACTTTCGGTATTTTCTTTCAATATTATACTTTTTCAGGAATAACCAATTAAATAAAATTATAATTCTTTAGACAAATAAATCAATTATAAATAAAATTGTAATCACAGTGAAATCTTTATTAAGCAAAATACAAACAAATAAAGGTACCAAAATAAAGAGAATTATTAAATTAACGTTTCCAAAATTAAGGTAAATAAATTAAATCAGTAAACAGAAACAAGTAATATCAAACTTTAAAAAGAACCTGTTCAGTAAAATTACTATCACAACGTAAATTTGGGTCCTAACTAAACAAAAATAGACGATCACGTAAAAGCTAGAATTGTTATGTTTTTCCTTTTTATCGAAAAGGGGAAAAATATACAAGGCCTAGATACAAACCTCATAACTCAATGTTCAATACTCGTTTCCACACCACCTTGAGGCTGAGTATATGACGCGTTTTTTACGTGCTTGTCCCTATAGGCCTAATTCACGACCAGCCTGCTTTTTGAGGCGTTTTAGGTACTGTTGAAGGTTCTTTTATTCTTCAACAATACTTTCTTCGGAAATTGCTTCAATTCAACTTTTTTAAGATGGTAATGCTGAACCGAATGCTATCGCTGATGATGGAGAACGCTTCATTATCACTGTATGAAGCGCTTTGATAGAAATATTCAAGGTACATAATTGTTTTGTTTTATTAATCATCGATTTTCGCTGGCGAGTATCTCGTAAACTATAACATATAGGAAGAAAATTATTATAAACAATCTTGTGGAAAATTTAATTACGTTTAATTCTGCATGGATTTCCTTTTTCCATACGACGCATAGTTTCCGAGTTATAAGCGAAGAATCGAAAAAAGGAACCTTTCCACGCCCCCTCCCCCCTGAAACGGCGGGGCTAGGGGCGGGGACTTTTAGTATTTTTACCTCCTAACTATCCCTAACACATCCCTGAAGAGGAATATTCTCCCCTCCTAATTGTTCTCTACAACCTCCTTTTGGGCATTTATTGAATGGACTATAATAATGCTAAAAGATCCTGCTTCTGAAAAGTTAGGTACTTAAATTTCTTTCTTGTAAATGCAAGAAAGGGTGCAGTGCAGCATGTGGTTGTAGAAAGGCAGGGTTAAAATGGTCTGCAATTTGCAAATTTTGTAATGGACAAAGCGCGTCAATGCACCAGCAACAGTCGACGAGCTTCATGACGACGAGGAAGTCGACTCTCCAGTAGAAATATTTCTCGCAAGCATGGAGAACAATCAATACGTAGAATCAGTGGAAAGCGCAACGGAAGCAATTTCCGAACAAAGTATTGTTGAAGACTACAACGAACCTGGACCTTCGACATCAACCTAAAACGCCTCAAGAAGCAGGCTAGTCGTGGATTAGCCTATAGGGGACAACCACGTAAATAAAAACGCGCCATATAATCTAGCTCAAGTATTGAACATTGAGCTATGCGTAGCAGACAAGTAAAATCAACTATATTTGAGGATTTTCATGTATGAAAACGTTTTGTCTCAAAACAAACATACTCCTTCATAAAAGTCGCACTAAATCGAGAAATTGCAAAATATCATAATTTTGTCAAGAATGCTTGATTTCGATCGGCTGCTGCACCGAAACTATTCAGTTTAACGAAAAAATGTATAAGATATATTTTGTAGAAAATTTAATGCTCTTTTATTTTCATAAGAACATTTTTTGCCATATGAGACACCCGAAGCGAGATATTTAAAAGAAACTGTTTTTGTGCGCCATTTGTTCAATATGGCGGAGCTGAAGGCTGAGATCACATTTTGCATTTTTTCTTATTTCATTCAGGGCATCGAAATCTACAAAGTTTCAAAACTCCCACACTTATTCGGACTAATAATCTACCTATCGACTCTACTAGTTCGTCCCCATCTCCTGCAGCATTTTAACAGGGTTACACAACGACAGAGTCTTCATTTTTTGACGCTGTGGTACGGTCTAATACTATGCCATTATGGAAAGAGGAAGAATTGCTTGTGACGCACATCGTGAATTGCACCGGCGAAATCGAAAATTCGAGTCTACAGGAGCATACGAAAAGTCACATTTTTTTGTTTTCCGACGAAACCGACGATCTACATATTATGACAGGTTGAATTGAGTTATGGTACAAGCGATGTTTTTGAACTTTAAATCGTCTCTTATGATTGCTTCACAAAAACTGTTGAATAATGAATATAAACTCTTTTGATTGGTCCTGGCCTATTGAGTAATGAATCATTACTCACGGCTGTGAGTAATTATTATTATACAGGGTGTGTCATAATTGAATACTGATCCTAAAGGGCGATAATCCTTGGATGATTTTAAGAAATAATCTTTATATGAACAGGGTCCGCAACCGCTTTATTTCTGAGATACAGGGCGTTTAAATTTAATAAAAAAATCAGTTTTTCCCCAACATATCTAAAACGGTCTTTTTTTTCAATTTTGGGACATGCAAAGTATGCATAAAAATACATTTTTTCCAGGACAAATGTTTTTTAAATTTTCGTCAAATTTGGACCGCGCGAAAACAGGGTGGAGCTTCGCGTGACGTCACTTTGTAGATGCTGATCAGGCAACAGTCAAGATTTAATAATTAAAAACATCGGAGGTGAAATAGAATAGAATTTTAAAAAGAAAAGGTTGTACGCAACTTTTCATAAAAATTGATAGTCTTTACGTTATAACGACTTAAAAAAGTTATTTCAAAACAATATTCGTCAAATAACTCAAAAAGTATTACATTGAGCGCAAACATGCTAGAGACAAACAGTGTGACCCATTTCAAGTGGAAACACCTTCGTCACTCAGTTATGGTCATTCAATTTCAACCAAATGAGGATCAGTATTAAATATCTTTACTATATCCTTTTTGAGTAAAACAAAACTTATTTCAGTTATTGGCGTGCATTTTTATTAAGAAAAAAGGTCGATTTTTAGAGAAATCATATTAGGCATTTTTTTGTTGAAAAACGAATGCAATATTATTGATCAGCACAGGGGCGCAGCCAGGGGGGGGGCATGGCCCGTCCTCCATGAACCAAAACTAAAGACGCATAATCTCTATCAATACAAAGCAGTATTCAAACTATCCCTTGAAATAAATATTTTGTAATTAATGCCAATATTATCTAGTAGAGGAATCTATACACATCCGTTTACAACAATTTTCTGAAAAGTTTTCCTCATCCTCTGGAGAGGCCGGTTCTATTGGCTCCCCCCAGATGAATTTCCTGTCCGCGCTACTAGATCAGCATGCTGTAGAACCCCCATATTCAGAATTTAACAACATTTTGATTTTTGGTTCTCGAATTACGGCCCACTTAAAATTACCTATTTTAAACATTAAATAATCAATAAATTGGCAACAAACTTTTTTTCGAAAGAAAGTCATTCTTTATTTCTGATTTAAATTCATTCTTTTTACCACCCCATATCATCGATACTTTCAAATTCGGTAATCCTTAATGCCCGAATAATTTACAGGTCTGATAACCCAAAATTTTTAGCAATTTTTCACTGAAAATTCTTGGCCTTCGAAATTTTAAAGATTCGATGATATGGGATAGTAAAAAAAGTGAATTTAAAGAGAAAAAACATTTCGTTCGGTACCAATTTATCGATTATTTAATGTTTAAAATAGGTAATTTTAAGTGGGCCGTAATTCGAAAACCAAAAATCAAAATGTTGTTGATCTTACATTAGTTTTTCAACAAAAAAATGCCTAATATGATTTCTCGAAAAATCGACCCTTTTTTCTTAATAAAAATGCACTGAAATGACTGAAATAAGTTTAGTTTTACTCAAAAAGGATATAGTAAAGATCTTTGATACAGATCCAAATTTGGTTGAAATTGGATGACCAATAAGTGAGTTACGAAAGTGTTTCCACTTGAAATGGGTCAAACTGAATAAGAAAGCTACTAAATTGGGAATGAATTTTGTTTTTTTTTTTGTTTTTTTCTAATTTATGTAGAGTTAATGATTTCGGAGATCTGGAAGTTTAAAGGTGGCGTCCGAACGTCTGTAAGACGAAGTATTTAGTTTAAATATTAAATATCTCAGAAGCTATGGCACTTGCGTCAAAAGTTGTAAGAACAAAAATGAAAGGCTATTAATTAGGCTTTCAAATGGTTTTTTTTCTACTTCTATAGCACAAAAAACAAAGAAGTTATGACAGAAACAACTTTTTCAATTTTTGTTAACGCAAAATGATGTCACGAATCGGCGAAGCACTTTGTACTCAAAACCAATCTTTAACATTGAATATCTAGACCAGGCAACGAATGATTGATTATAGAGGGAAATGTTAGGGACAGAAAATTTGACTTCAGAACTTTGTTTGGACTAGTCTGGAGATGAAAAGTTCCCACTCCTAGGTGGTGAGCGGGGGGAGGGGGCACTTTAAAGGTCCCATTTATTGTTTTTTCGCTTACATCTCGGAAACTATGCATCATAGAGGCTTGACCATTCTATACAAAATTGAAGCTGACAAAATTTGCTTTCCGATCTTCGAGGGCGGATATCTCGAGAACAGAACAATATATCTAATATATCTATAAATGTAAGTAGTGATTCTTGTAGCAAATTTTGTCAGCTTCAATTTTGTATACGACGCACAGTTTCCGAGATATAAGCGAAAAACCAAAAAATAGTACCTTTAAAGTGCCCCCCTTCCCCCCGCTCACCACCTGGGAGTGGGGACTTTTGATATATTCATCTCCAGACTAGTCCAAACAAAGTTCCGAAGTCAAATTTTCTGTCCCTAATATTTCCCTCTACACCTCTTTTTGAGCATTCGTTGCTTGGATTAATCTAAGGATTGAATATACTTATGAAGCTGAAATTTTAACAGCTTATCTAAATGATCGAATTCTATTGAATACCATAAAAAAATGAGGAAAAATAATTGTCGGTAACAAGCCTATTATCTTGTAGGCTAGAAACATCTAGTACGCTAAGAATACATTATTTTATGAACGTAAACAGTTTTGACACCTCTTTGTCAGATACGTGTCTTATGACATTATTTAAGTTATAAAACTTGTTTATTAATCAAAAACATGGTAAATTTTACAAATACTGAATCAGCAGAAATGAATTACTTTTATGGGCTTGCTGACGGGAACGCGTACGAAGCCAGGCGACTGTATCAAAAGCGCTTGCCAAATAGAATTGTTCCTGATTCTAGGACGATTTAAAGAGCCCACAGAAGGTTATGTGGAACAGGAAGTTTTGAGCCAAATAATCACTTAAAAGGAGTACCTCGGACTACAAGAACTTCAGCAATTGAGGCAGCTGTTTTAAATTCAGTTGAGGAAAATTCCGACATAAGTACGAGGAAAGTTGCCAATAATTTAAATATCGCCGATGTTCTAGTATGGAGGATTCTACATGATTATTTATTATATTCCTGTCACATTCAACGGGTATAGGCTCTACTTCCTCGAGACTTTCCATTACGAGTGAATTTCTGCCGATGGTTTCTCCAAAAAGTTACTCAAAATCCTTTATTTGACACGGAAATTTTATTCACGGACCAAGCTATAGTTTTACGATATATCATAGGACAAGCAATGGGGGGTTTCTATTCGCAAAAGGTCGGAAAGAAATGAAATTTGGTGGGATAGTAGACATAGGTCCCCTGATAGTACATCCGAGTTTTCGACCTCGGGAGGTTGGCGCCCGAGGGGTGAGGTGAAAACTCTGCATCGCGACGCTTTTCTGGAAATAACGCCGTTGTGGTAAGTGCTATCGAAAAAAAGTTCAAATGAAATATGTAGAAAACAACATTGTGCACAATTTTGGTTTGTCTACGACCAATAGTTTCCGCTCTACGGCGCGCCAAAGTTGGGGGTTGATTTGAAATTTTCAACAAAACCAGAATTTCATCGCGAATTAAGACGAAGATCGCTATCAAACAATTCTGTAATTTTTTTTTCCTGAAAGACTAATGTTTTCTAAGTCTGCAGATGCCCGCATTTGATACATTTGGTCGTATATAATAAAATATATGATTTTTTGAAGCGCGCGGAAACTATTGGTTGTAGACGAAAAATACAAAGACCAAAATTGTGCACAATTTTGTTCTCTACATATTTCATTTGAACTTTTTTTCGATAGCACTTACCACAACAGCGCTATTTCCCGAAAGGCGTCGCGACGCAGAGTTTTCGCCCCCCCACCCAAACTCAGGTGTACTATTAGGGGACCTATGTCTACCATCCCACAAAATTTCATTTCTTTCCGACTTTTTGCGAATAGAACCCCCATTTTTGTACCCACTGCTTGGCCCAATCAGAAATTTTCTTAACAATCATTTTTGGGTTGAGGAAAATCCGCATGCAATCGTGGAATCTTATCACCAGGTGCAATTCTCATTAAATATGTGGGCTGGAATTATTGGAGATTATCTAATTGGCCCTTTTTTTCTACCAGGCAGATTAAATGTAAATAATTATCGCCGGTTTCTTGATGATAATTTGCCAATTCTGTTGGAAGATGTTCCTATTTTAATTCGAAATCGCATGTGGTTTATGCACAAGGGTGCACCTGCCCATTTTAGTGCTCTGGCTCCCGAGTATTTAAACCGAAACTTTAATAATCGCTGGATAGGTTGTGGGGGAACAGAGTCATGGCCAGCTAGATCCCCAGACCTAAACAGTCTGGATTACTTTCTTTGGAGACATCTCAAGACCTTGGTTTACAGTCAGCCAATTCAAACTGAGGAAGAATTGCGAAACAGCATAATAGTTTCCTGTGAAGCTATAATATATGAAATACTAAGGAATTTTCCAAAGAGTACGCGAGTCAATGAGAAGGAGGGCTGAAACGTGCATACTTGCAGGAGGCGGACATTTTGAACAATTAATTTAAGTTTAGTATTTTTTGTTCAAAATAGTTTTTGAAATTAAAAGAATTTCTTTTTATGCGTACTTATTACTAAAATTAAATAATAGTTGCTAATAAAATTATAAAATTTTTGCCTAGATACTTTGGTTGGCATAAATTATGTAATTGAGACTAAAAGAAAAAATCGCATAGGGACAAGCAAATGAATGCATTTTATTTTTTAAATCGAAAACCGTCCGCCGGACGAAAAAAATCAAGGAACTATTTTTATAACAAGATAAACCGCAAATACGAAAATAATATTTATTTAAAAAAATGTGGCGTATCATTTTTTGTATTAAAAATATTGCAGGGCATGTTGACAGGGACGCCACTAATGAAAATTTATAAAACATTTATCCTGGAAAAATGTATTTTTATGCGTACTTTGCATGTACCAAAATTGAAAAAAAAAACATTGTAGAGATATTGGGGAAAAACTGATTTTCTTGTTAAATTTCAACACCCTGTATCTCAGAAATAAAGCGGTTGCGGACCTATGTTCATATAAACAATTTTTCTTAAAATGATCCAAGAATTATCGCTCTTTAGGATCAGCATTCAATTATCAAACACCCTATATACATATATACATACATTTTGAATAACTGACAGAGTTCGTCGCATGGTCAAGTTTTCAATGCACGAATTTACGTGTGGCCACTTTGTGGTTCATTTCCTCGAAAGGGGAAAAGGCCTTAAGTTTTGGAAACTTGGTGAATTCTATTAGAGGCGCTCTCTCTGGTTTCTTGAGTTGTTATTGACGACAATTTCAAAATCGTAGAGTAAATCCTTGATTTAGTAACGCGATAATGTTTTAAAAAACACATTTTTAAAGACGTTATTTATTTATTTATTTATTGAATTAATTCTAAGGCAGGAAAAAATGATTTTGCAAAATTGGGCCTCATTAAAAAAAGTTGTCAATTCGAGGCATTTCTTTTCCGGTCCGTTGGAATGGATGACAAGCGTAATATTAAATTTTTACCGCATTTAAAAATTTTTAAAAAGACTTACGTATATTTTATTGGTTTCATATGTTCTCTGTTATAATAATTCGCTAACTCCCTTGGTAACGGAAATGTAAGATAATAAGGGTCTTTCTCGGAACTTGTTTCTCTATCAGGAATGCAGCTGCAGCTGCACGAACGGCAATTTTTTTCATATTTCTCCTGAAAATTTTCACAGAGGTAAAATCGGAAAAACAGACTCTTTAAAGTTTCATTTGTGTAGTGTATAAAAGTTAGACATTCTTCTGGCGTTCACCCGCATATTTTCGTCTCATTCGTATATAGCTGACTTCAGATCTAATCTGCATATAAAAAATTTCGTAAATAATACATAAATTATTGTTTCTTAGCTTAAAAAATGTTTCCTTACCAAATTGGGAGAAGATTGGTCAAGAGGTAGTTGAGAAATTGCAAAAAAAAAAGAAAAAAAATACAAACATACAATACAAACTATCCCTTGAAATAAATATTTTGTAATTAATTTCAATATTATCTAGTAGAGGAATCTATACACATCCGTTTACAACAATTTTCTGAAAAGCTTTCCTCATCCTTTGGAGAGGCCAGTTCTATTGCCCCCCTCCCCCAGATGAATTTTCTGGCTGCACTACTGCCTTGAACTATGGTCTATTATTAATGGTCCGCCCTCTGTATATATAACATTGTAATTGCTGTACAGTTGTACATATTAATTACAAGTTTAATGAACATAATTTCTTTTGTAACTGAATTTAATTATTAATTCCTAACTAGTTTTTTTTTAATTTTGAAACTTTACGGGGCGGTAGCGACCTCTAAAACTAAGTTAAAAAATACCAAAAAATTGCAATAATTCCTTTTAATAGAGTAGATCAAAATGGCAGGGAAAGAAAAGAAAATTAAGAAAAAAAATTTTAACCCTAATTTAAGGACCATCCTAAACTCTAGTCTAGTTAAATTAAAAAACACGTTCTCTAATAAATTAAAAATGTTCTGATAGTACATACTAATAATAATATTTTTGTTTTTATGTGCCTTTGGTATTTTTCAAAAAATTTGCTGCCCCTGGATTTTGCCGCCCTGGGCTTATAGCCCCCCACCTAAATCCGCCACTGAACTCTAGATCAGTGATTTTCAAACTTATTGAAACCGCGACCCCCAAAGAACTCAAAAAAACTCTCGCGCCCCCCAGAGCCTGTTATCCGTCTTAATGAATGCTGATGTAGTTTAAGCCCATTCCCTTGCATTCAAAAGATCGTTGAAGAGATTTCACCCGATAGTCCACTCAAATTAAGAAAAAAACGCCGTTTTAGAGAATAATTTTGAACAGCAGTTTCTCTGCGTAGATAGTAAGTACTCAACTTTTAGAACAATTATTTGCTTATGCGCAGAAAAAAAGACATGATTTTGAGATATACAGTGTATGTCTCACTTTTCATGACTCCCTTATTAACAATGCGATTTTTTAAAAATTTGGGTGGAAGGTGATTACTCATCAGGAATTGTGTCACTGTAAAACATGTGAAAATCCACCAGCGGCGTTCGTTGTTATGAAGAAAAATGAACCTAATTTTCCAAAAAAGATATTAGGCATTTTTTCTACAAAAATACTAACGCAATATTAATAATAACCCGAAATAATTAGTAATGCATCGCTATTAAAGTGTGATTATACAGATTTCCTGTGTGAACCTTCAAGTGTGTTTTCTCATAATTACTAAAAATATTCAAAAAAAATGTAATCAAAATTGAATACGTAATGATCAGTGGCGCACTACTCTTAAAGTATACCTTTCAGGTGAGGTTCTCATAATTGCTAAAAATATTCAAAAGAGTTTAATTTGGATTAGATCAGAAATAATCAATGGGGCACTGTCGGTGTGTAGCGTCCAGACTGAATTCTTATGGCACCTCAATGCTGTATGTATACGTGATTACAGGTTTCTCTCAGGAAAATGGTTTCCAAGAAAATATGCATGGAAAAAAGCAATCTTGATACCTAAAGCAGCGGAAACTCAACTCAATAAATAGATCATATTCTGGTAGGCAGGGAGATGACTTATAGTGTTCTGTCACCAATGGATACCCATAAAAGCTTGAAAAAGTTAAATACAAAGTGTCAACGTATAGAAGTTATATTTAAGTTTGTATAAGTGAATGTGTAAAATAATTTATACCTCGGAATATTTTCAGCTTGATAAGAAATATTAGTTAGTGTTTAATTAGGTACAGAAACCAAAACTTTCCACAGTGCTTCCCTCTGATACATAGTGCAGTGAAATCGTGTACCTGGAGACTTTAATGCACATATACTCCACACATGGTTTAACGAAAATGGAAACGCGCTGAAAAACCTAGCACACATATTTGAACAATAAGAAATACATGGAGTAAAAGTCAAACATGCATTAACACCTGGAGTAATGGAAGCTCAATCACTCAAATAGACCATATTCTGGTAAGCAGAGAGATAAGGGAAAGGATCAAGAAGGTTAAAGCAAAAAGGACAGCAGAAAACCTACTGAAGAAAACGCTAACACTGAACAGCACCAAACTAAAAATAGGGAGACCATGTTACACGTGGAAAACAACAATCGAGAAGATCATAAACAAACTGAGAAAGAAAAGCGAGGGGAAAATGAAAAAAAACCATGCGACGTCCGTCCTGGAATAAGTTTCGCCCGACCTACGGTGATCGTAATGGGGGCAATTTTAACTGTTTTTTTCATATTTTGAAAGAGATTGGGTAAAAATTTTTAAATTTTTTCGGACTAAAAAGTTTTTTTTTGGATTTCTCTCCCCCCCGCTCATCAAAAAATTTTTCGGACTTTTTTACGGGCCCGTTCTGAAAAATTGTTTGCCCGCCCTGAAAGCACTTTCTAGCTACAGGCCTGCCGGCAGCCCTGTAAATTATTCGGGCATTAAAAATTACCGAATTTGAAAGTATTGATGACACAGACTGGTAGAGAAAGTAAATTTAAAAAGCAAATGATAAATAACTTTTTTCAAAAAGCAACTCGTTTCCAAATTATTGATTACACAGGCACACAAAAAAGAAAATTTGTCTGCGCCGGGGTATTGACCATACCTATCCCTTGTATTTCTGAACACGAATCTGATCTTAATTTTTCCCCTATACGTCAGGTTTTTTTTTAAAGCAAAAAAATCTAATATTTATATATTTATTTGCTGTTAAAAGAAAAACCTGACGTGCTGGGGAAAAACTATGATCAGATTCGTGTTCAGCCGCTCAAAATACAAGAGATAGGTGTGGTCAGCACCTCCGCGCACATGACTTTTTTTGTGTGGGATTGTGCCGCACAGAGTGTGGCACAGAGGCAACCAAAAAAAAGTGGTCTGCGCGGGGGTACTGACCACACCTATCCCTTGTATTTTGAGCCGCTGAATACGAATCTGACCTTAGTTTTTCCCCAACACGTCCGGTTTTTTTTAACAGCAAAAAAGTCTGTTGAATCGTATAATATTTATATATTTATTTGCTGTTAAAAAAAAACCTGACGTCCTGGGGAAAAACTCAGGTCAGATTGTGTTCAGCGGCTCAAAATACAAGGGATAGGTATGGTCAGTACCCCGGCGCAGGCAACTTTTTTTTTGTGGGCCTGTGTTATTTAATGTTTAAAAATGCAGTTTTAAGGGGGCCGTAATTCGAAAACCATACATCAAAATATTGTTAAATTTTGGATTTAGGGGTTCTGAAGCATGCTGATCAATAATATTGCATTAATATTTTTGTAAAAAAGTTCCTAATATATTTTTTTGGAAAATTAGGTTCATTTTTCTTCACAACGACGAACGCCACTGGTGGATTTTTAAATGTTTTACGGTGACACTATCTCCTGATGAGTAAGTACCTTCCACCCAAATTTTAAAAAAATCGCATCATTAATAAGGGAGCTGTGATACGGGAGTCATGAAAAGTGAGACACACTGTATACATATATACACTCATGAGCAAAAGTATTGCATATTTTCAATATTTGGTGCTACGTAAAAGGTTCTGTTTATTTATAAATATTTTTAGCCACAACGTAAAAACACATTCCTTTGAATAACAAAAATTAACAAAAATTGTTATCCTGAACCAATTTATAAGGTCCTATTTATAATGAAAAATTCTTGTTACTCCTTTTTTTTTCGTTGTTTCAGAGAGAATGTAACATTATTTCATCATTCATACACAGAGTATCGACATAAACCCATAAACGTTTATTAGGTACTGATCTATCAAATGGAACGTAGGCCTAATTACAGTGAGCCGGTGGCTGCTCAAGTCTTTGTTTTGTATGAAGTGGGTGCCAAACAAATGGAAATATTGGAACGCTTTTATATGCACCAGTCCACTTAGGACACAGGGAAACAGTTTCAAAAATAAAAAATTAATAAAAAAAGGGAAGGGTAGATATCAAACTATTTTAAAAATTCAAAATATGCAATACTTTTGCTCATGAGTGTATATACGTTTTTTCGCGTTTTTTTTTTTTCATTTAGACTTTTATATCTCGAAAAGTACGCGTTTTTAAGGATAAACGAACATAGGTAAACGTGTTCAGAATACGATTTTTTACAAAAAAGTTTTTATACATTTTTCCGATTATATCTGTTTTTTTTCGGAAAAGCGACTTGAAAAATATTATATCTGTTTTTTCGTGTTTTTTTTTTAATTTTGAATGTAAATATCTCGAAAACCACGCGATTTTAGGGCTAAATGAACATAAATAAACTTGTTCAGAATGATATTTTCTACAAAAAAGCTCGTATACATTTTTCGATTATTCCATTGGTTTTTCCGGAAAAGCTTCTTGAAGAATATATATATTTGCTTTTTCATGTTTTTTCTTTCATTTGGACGTATATATCTCGGAAAGTACGCATTTTTAAGACTGAATGAACATTAGTAAACTTGTTCAGAAATGTAATTTCCTACAAAAAAGGTTCTATATATTTGAGAGATATACGTCAAAATGAAAAAAAAAAAACACGAAAAAGCAATCTAATTCTGAACAAATTCACTTATGTACATTGGGCCCTAAAATCGAGCGCTTTTCGAGATATTTGCATTCAAAATAAAAAAAACAAACATATATATATATATATATATATATATATATAGATATACAGGGTGTGCCAATAAAAAGTTCCAGGTGAAATATGTCGGAAACTACTAGAGATATTTGAATTCTGTAAAAGCCCATTGCTAGAACACATAAATGGCTGTAGTTTTAAATAAAAATAGTTTTTTAATATGTCAAGGGATAGATGGCGCTGCGGTACAAATTATTTTTTGGATAACAGGAACTTAGAAATGTTATCTATGTTAAAGAGAATTTAATTTCAAGTAGATTTCATGATACGAAAAAAATTCGAAAATCGTTTTCGAGAAATTTGAGTTTAAAATATTTAATTTCTGAAAAACTAAAATCGCCGTAACTTTCTTACATTAAATTTTATACGATAGTTCGTTTCAAAACTTTCTTCATAGAAAGATAATGTGAATAATTTGGCAATAACACTTTTTTTTACAACTTCCGGTTAAATCGGAAATTACATTTATTACAATTTTAAAGCGCCCGCCCCTGTATTTTATTAAACAATGTTGAATAAAAATAAGTTCCAAACGTTTTTTCCAGTGCAACCATAGTAGTAACTTAGCAATAAAGGAAATAACAATGAAATAAAAAAAACCTCTTTTTATTTTATTTAATAAAAACAAAAAAATAACTAACAAATAAGAAGTTATGGAAGAAGGTGTTCGAAATTATTGCCATTTTCGTTTGTACACATGGAGAATCTTTTCAATAGCTCAACCCCACAAACTTTAAGTAGTGTATTCCTATTGATGGCTCCAACACTTGCATAAATTTTATTAGGTCAGCCATGTCTATGATTGGTTCTTTATAAACCTAACTTTTCAGATAACCCCACAAATAGAAATCTAATGGGGTAATATCAGGAGATCTAGCTGGCCACTTGAGTACCTCATTTGTACCAATCCATGTAAAGCAATGTCAATATTGACAGTATTGTTTATGAAGAATTCCAAAGGCACCTATGATTGTATTTTGCGCAAGAAGTTCGTTTTATTTCATCAAGGTGAATGTACTCAATATAAAATGTATTTTTTCGCCCACGCTAGTATTTCCGTTATTGCTACTATGGTTGCACTAGAAAAAATGCATGGAACATATTTTTATTCCATATTGTTTAATAAAATACAGGGGCGGGCGCTTTAAAATTGTAATAAATGTAATTTCCGGTGTAACCGGAAGTTGTAAAAAAAAGTTTTATTGCCAAATTATTCACATTAATTTTCTATGCAGAAAGTTTGAAACGAACTATCGTATAAAATTTAGTGTAAGAAAGTTACGGCGATTTTAGTTTTTCAAAAATTAAATATTTTAAACTCAAATTTATCGAAAACGGTTGGATTTTCGAATTTTTTTCGTATTACGAAATTTACTTGAAATTAAATTCTCTTTAACATAGATAACATTTCTAAGTTCCTGTCATCCAAAAAATAATTTGTACCGCAGCGCCACCTATCCCTCAACATATTAATAATAAATAACTATTTCTATTTAAAACTACAGCTATTTATGTGTTCTAGCAATGGGCTTTTACAGAATTCAAATATCTCTAGTAGTTTCCGAAATATTTCACGTGGGAGTTTTTATTGGCACACCCTGTATATGTATTTCAAGCCACTTTTCCGGAAAAACCAATGGGATAATCAGAAAAATGTATAGAACCTTTTTTATAGGACGTCGTATTCTAAACACATTTACCTATCTTCGTTTAGCCTTAAAAACGAGTACTTTTCGAAATATATACGTCTAAATGAAAAAAAACACGAACAAACGTGTATATATATGTATATATATCTTCTTTTTTTTTCTGCGCATAAGCAAATACTTGTTCTAAAAGTTGAATACTTACTTCCTATGCAGAGAAACTAGAGTTCAGAGTTTTTCTCCGCTTTTTTCCTAATTTGGGTGGACTATAGGATCAATCGGTAGTCGTTAGCGCTCATATTCCTTGCACGATTGAAGGCTTTTAAAATATAAAAGGGCAACTCTGTTGAGTTACTTTCCAGAAGAAACTCAAGCTGACAACAGCAAAAGGTGCGGACGCTAAATCCTTTTCTTGATATCTCAGTGGAACTGGCTAATCTTAACACGGCTATGAAAGAAAAACAGAGATGGCAAAGTGATTATTTGCGCCTCACATCTGGAACCACGATTTGAAAGACTAATAACGATAAAACATGCACATACTTCGCACTGATTTAATTATTAAGATTGAAATTATATATTTTGTTTAAATATCCCAATATCCCAATATCCCAAGCTGCTATGAACTACGAATTCAATATTTTTCTATTTTTGCGTTTGCCTGATGGCCTCCATACCATACTTACTTTTTCTTGCGCTGATGGAAAACATAGCTCGTAGTTTTTGCAGTATTCGAAATTTGGTTCACAACAAGGCGTTTGCTCTGCTTTATTTTCTAAACTACAGCTTGGCGAGGATAGCACTCGGGAAGGTCTGGAAGGTGAAGGAGATACTTCCTCTAATTCTTCAAACATACTATTATAACAATTTTCGCAAAATACCTCACCTCGATAAATTTTTGCTGCGCATTTATCTAGGTAACATTTACACTTACCTGAAAAAGGAAAAGTTAATGCTTAATTTGTATGTATATAGTAACTAACGTTTACTAATAATTTACTAATGAATTTTGAAATTATTTGATGTTCATTAAATTTGACAAACCTAATTACAGACTTCTTTTGGTACGAATATCTTACCACTATGTATATTAAACACTCTGCGTACAGAGGGCGCTGTACAGTTTTTAAAAGATATTTATTCGTTGTTATATTGGGTATATATCTTTTATCTAGAACCTAAATAAACTGTATTCTAAAAATCTTTTAAGTTTCTATTACCTCTTATACCTATTTAGCATTGTCAAATTCAATTTAAATTGTTCTAAAAGCTTTTCAGGACGAGAGTTTTATCATCGTCACAGTAGATGGAGCGCACTTAACATTTATCAGGCTTTCATTTCTAACTATGAGAAATAATTACTAGTATTTAATTTGTTAATATTGTTATTTTATTATTATATGCAACGATGTTTAAAATTAAATAAAAATTTAATAATTTGATTTTCCCATACTACAGATTCCAACTATTATTGCTTTTAATACACAGAGGTATAATATCTAGGGTATTAATTCGGCTACTCATCACTATGTGCTGCTACTAAACTGGGCACGAATATTTATGGCCTTATTATATTTATTTTGTACTTAATTGAATCGTTGAGTGAAACAAACTTTTCATTCTATAATTTAAAATACACAGCTCCATAAAAATAATTTGGGTTGCAATAAAATTAAAAACCAATACTCACGGCAAGTGAAGCAGCATTTGTGCCAAATTTTATTCATTGTGATTACATCCTCAGTTTGATAAATTCCACGCCCACAACGAGCGCATGCCATTTTGTATTAATATGTTTTTATTTACGAAAATTTCACTAAAATAATTCAAAAAAAGTTTTGTAAATAATGTCACTTAGAATTTAGATATGAAAGTTTGACTTTTGAAATATCCCGGGCGAATAGGCGTCAATATTTTCAGTGGCATCTCGTGGTGAACTTGAAAAATATAGTTTGACAGTGATATTTTGTCATAACCAAGAAATAATAAAACATTGTAAAATAAAACGAAATATTTCTTTGAAATACTGTGATTCCTAAGTGTTTTTGACTTTAAGTGACCTATTTAAATGTTTTCCAGGTAAGTTTTGTTAAAAAATTATTTATTTTATAAAATCGCTAGGTGTGGGTGTCATGTAGTAAAACAAGGGGTTATTTTTAGAATATATTTACGTTAAATGGGCACACTTTATTTACTTTTCAAATGACTTATTTTAACATTCAGAAAAAATAGGTTTCCCTAAAGAGCGTTCCCTTAAATAGAATAAATTACCATTTAAGGGATTTGTTTTTGTTAGAGAGTATGCCAGAATAAACCTTATTTACATTTTTACACATTGTACTGCATAAAAATTGGTAGATTAATATTATATCATGGTTTTAATTAGTTTGTAAGATACATTAATTAGCAGAGTATACGTTGTGGGACAGTTTTTTTGTGTTAGTATTATAAAATCTCCTTTTTAATATCATATGACTCATAATTGTGACCTTAAAAAACTAAATTTGCATCATATGTCACTTTAGTTCATTAATATTTTAAATTTATTGCCTGTATATCTTCATTTAGTTCAATTTATCTTGCGAGCTAAGAAAATTGTATTAAGCATTTGTTTTCTTTCTTTTCAGATACTTGATCTTTATTTTACGTAATCGTATTATAATATAACATGGCAAAAATCCAAATATTTATAAATCATTGTATTTCAACAAACAAATTAAATTGTAGCAGGTGAAATAAGAGTATGAAGATGTAGTTTTATGTAAGGATTATGTGTTAATTTAACCACATACGTAAAAGAAACGTTAAGACTGTTTGAGAAAGAGGCAAAAGATAGAATTTCACGTCCTAAAGAAAAAGACAAATAAACAAAATAAATATATTTTTTAAATAAATACATTAAACATGGCCAGCCAAGAAGACAAAAAGAAGTTTTATTGTAGAGAGTGGGCATTCCAAAAATTGGCACATTGTCTAGACCAGAGACCTGTTTCAAAAACATGTGGTGCGCTTTTGCTGGGCGGATCAGGTTGTGGGAAAACCACATTTTGCTCAGAACTATGTTGGCCTTCTCAAGGCCCGGCTAGTAGGCAACAGAGGGCTCTTAATAGACGTTTACTTTGCTACCACTTCCTGCAGGGCCATAATGAAAAAAGTTTGTCTTTAAGTGAATTCGTCAGGTCGTTGGTAACACAAATTTTAAATCATTCCACAGAAAGTCATAAAGAAAGGAGCATGAGAAGGAGACTAGCTCAGGAATCTCAGAAAGTTGATGAGGCAGGTAAATGCTTAAGCCCAAAGTTGGTAAAGAACATTTCTTATGAACAGAATTTATCAGAAAATTGTAATTTACCGCAAGAAAGCCTGTACAGTAATGTGTACTCTGATAATTTGTTGTCGCCTACACTTGAGGCTAAAAAGTCGAGTGAAACACCGCCTATACCAAGCCTGCCTGTAAACCCCCGTACTATCATAGCGGATGCGTATTTAGAGAAGCTGAAATCGGATCCAGAAATACAAATAGCATTAAGAGCCAAGAATATCGAAATGAATCCAGACGACTGCCTTAAAAGAGCTTTGTTGTTTCCTCTACTTGAAATAGACCCTCCAAAAACTTCCCTATTTATACTAATCGATTCCATAGATGAACACTCCTTTGTTTACTCTAACTCAACATTGACTAGATCGAAGCCACGAGAGAGGAGTTCACAAAGCAAAACCATTGCCGAATTACTTGCCAATCACCATCATTTATTTCCACAGTGGTTGTTGCTGGTATGTACGGCGAGAAAGCAGTCAAAGAGCATAGCTAAAATGTTTACCGGTTTTAGAAAGCTAAGTTTGGATGATTTAAGAAAATCTCAAGTAGTGCGTGATGTGCAGCAGTATATTTTAGCGAGGTTAGACCAGGAGAACAGCTTAAGGCAGCATATAAGCAGAGATACTGCGGAAATGCTGAATCAGCTGCATATTAAAAGCAACGGGTGCTTTCTGTATTTAGAAAAAGTGTTAGATGGAGTGTCGGATAATTTTATCGTACTAAGAGAGGTTCGGGAGATACCTGGAACTCTAAACGGACTGTATTTGTGGTTATGTCAGCGACTGTTTAACCGAAGACAGTTCGCCAAAGTACAACCGTTATTAAATGTCATTTTGGCGGCCAAGTGTGCGTTAAGTGAAGCTCTGCTATATGACATAATAAAAGTGTATAACCCTAAAATGAATCTTGAGGATTTTAAGAAACGGTTTCACTTGTTAAGGAGGGTTATTGTCGTTTCAAAAAGTGGAGCTATCCGCCTGTTTCACCACTCGTTCGCCGAATGGTTACTAGACATTAAACATTGTACGCAAAAGTATTTGTGTAATATTTTCCATGGCCATTGCATTTTAGCAATGTATTACACTTTACATGCGAAATTGTTGAATAATCAGGAAATCTATGACTACGCTTTCCATTTGACCAGAATGGAGCAATATTTAAACGAGAAGCCTTCACAAAAATGCCCCACGTTAATGTACAAGTTGTCTCAGGAGAAAAACAGTTGTTTGCCGCTTGGGGAAAACAGTTTAGAAAAAACCTCAACGGAGATTTATTCAGATTTGAAAGCCTTACAAGAACTTACCAAAAATTACGAGAAGGAACTGAGTTACGAAATGGAAAACTTGGAAACTAGTTTTGTCGAAACCGAGAACAGTCAGAATAATCTGGATGACTGTCAGTTCAATTTGGATTTAGGTGTGAGCAAAGTGGAATCTAAATTTGAGAGCATAAACCTAAAAAGCCCTGCATCGGAGAAAAATCCCATATATGCCGAGATAAACAAAATTAAAAGGGCGAAACATTCTAAGCATGTTGATATGACTCAGAGCATAGAAAATAATGCTCTACAAAATGATTTCAATTCCTCTAGTGTAAACAGTAGTACAATTCAAGACTCGAGTTCGAAGAATGTGTTAGATGTTCATACTTTAACTATTTTGTGGTTGATTAATAGTGGTTGTAATGTAGAAGAGTGTTTGTTAGAGGGTAACGAGATGGCAGGAGTGAACTTCGGAGCATTTTTACCAACTGATCAGAAAGTCCTAAGGTTGCTACTAGAGGCTGGAGCTGTCGAGCAGTCCGATGTGGATGGTTGTGATTATGAGAGTCAGGTAATTATGTATATAATTTTCTATTTGTACGTAGTCATTTAGTGACTGTTAGAATGAAATGATTAATCTCAAAGTTTTTAAGTGACATAATCTGCCGTTATTGTGTCTCTTAAGTACGTGTAATTATTAGGAATCAGCTTAACTACATTAGGAGACTATGTTTGCTTTCAGTCTATTTGAATCTTGAGTGAATAAGCCTTAAAAGGGATTGAGCAATCTTTCATTTTAACTTCACAATACTTAAGTACATATTTGAATTATGAATCTAATTGATTTTTACTTTTTTCTGCTTAAATAAGAAACTGGTAGGCTAGTCCATGTTTGCATCAGAATACACAAACTGTTCAACTACCTAATAATGCAGTTTGTGGAGCAAAGAAAAAGGGGGGTAGGGGCCGCCATAATCATTAATTAATGTTTTCCACAAAAACATTCTATAGACATGTTGGAAAAATTACGGTCAAAATAGATTTTTCTCAATTATCTCCTTTCCAGTTAGTTCTGTCCTAAAATTAAGTATTACCAATATTGTGTAGGGAATAAAAAGCTACAACTTCTATTCAAACAATTTTTCTCTATTGTTAATACTTATACAGTAGTGGCATTGTAAAATATTGAATCGATGCCAATGTAAGGTAGAAGAGAAGAAAAATGGACAAATAATATGCTGAAAAGAAAAAGACTTAACCTACTCTGTTGCCAGTTTAGCTACTCTTCATTTGCGTCAACTCATTCTGTTTCTGTCATTTCTTCATAATTAGACAAAGAATATGTTTTGACGACATGAATGAATTATGGATAAAAAAAACGGCACACCCATATTAACCTGCCTATTCAATTTACACAGCAGAGCGGGAGGCGCACACGTGTAGACTCTCGGAGTGGCTTCTGACCTATTGCCAGCAAAGCATGTATATATTTGACATAGGGGGAGATTGGGGTAACGTAAATTATTTTACGCCATATTAAAATATGCAATATAAATCTAAATAAATTTAACAAATCATGATGTTTCTATAAACCACTCTTAATTAAGTTATTTAGTGTTAGAGAACCATAATGTAAGGTTAACTTCGCCCTTAATAAAGACATGTTATTATTATTATTATTATTATTATTATTATTATTTTAGAAAGAAACCAATTAAAAATAAAGCAGTATTAATCAATAATCAGATTTGATCTGATTTCTCATTTTCTTGTTTATCCCACTTTATCCCATCACTGCAGTGGATTCGCCTAGGTAGACATCCCCACTTAAAATAACTATGATCTGGATTTATTTAAAGAATTTTCATATTGTTTATTATCAGATTTGTTTTTTATGTATGGAATATTAGTTTAATTTTCACGCCACATGGCTAAAAATGTGCAAAAATAAAATAGTATGTTTGGTTATTTGAGCATTAAAAAATGCATCAAATAACTAGGTACTCTTCAGCAAACTCCAATACGCGAACATCATTCTTGACAAGAGTAGTATACCCCACCTTATCTTGAATTGTACTAAACAATTTTTAGGGAACTCCTGTTTTCATCATAAACGTCTCAAGCCATATGAGGGACAATAAAAGGGGATAGAGGGCAGAACTCTTAACGTGTTGAAAGTGCTTGGCATCAATGGTAATATATCCCTTTCTTTCATGTACATTATTTTGCTATTTATATTTCACTCTATCTTATTTAAGGGATCAACCCAAGATTTTTAGCTGCCACTAGTTTATACGTACATACGTATGTAAAACCAAACCAACTGATGAACCTATGGCAATTTTCAATAACAATTTTAGAATTCAATAAAGCTTCAAACGAGGCTTTAAATCATTCTAAAATTGCTACCATTTTTTTAAGTAGCATCTTCTCGAGCATCTTCCTTTTTCAGTGTTACAATGGGCTAGTAGACAATAATGAAAATCACAAAATTAATAATGTAACATTATAATATGAGTTTCCAATATGTTATAAATATAATTTCAAGGTAATTTTACTATTATTGGTTTTATTGTAAAATAACTATGCTTAAAATCAGAGTGGATTTAAAATAAGGCAATTTGCCGGATAGCTGGTGACGTAATAGCGTAATAACCTCTAAAACAGGGACACTTTACATTTGACAGTAACTAGCTACGCTGCCACATTTCTAAAAAAGAATGTGCACTACTGCATTGTCAGAAATAAATTTTAATATTTTTTAACACTGTTTCAAATACCCAACAAGTAAATCGACTCTCCCAACGAAAACTATAGTAACTCATAAAATTCGTGTTTGAGTTACAATAGTGGAAAAAATCGATTATGAAGGTAAGATTTCCCTAGAAAATCATCGTAACTTTCTGTGAACTGAAGGCAACCAATAGTACATCGTACATAGTATAGTAAATTGTTACAATTTCTTTGATTATTGACACCATTTGAATAAGGAATGCCCCTATAGGAAGGATTTTGGCCTTTGGGTTAGAATCCGGCCTGAATGGGGGAATTCAATAAATCCGTAGCGGTAGCACAATGGGCCACAAGGCCTGAGTGCGGCGACCCTTCGTCGCCCCGCTAAAAGAAAAAGAAGACACCATTTGAACATTTAATCCTCTATTTAATCACATTTTTTTAAAAACTGAAATTGAGTTACTATAGTTTTCTTTGGGAGAGTTGAAATATCTTATATATTTTAAGGCTGATTAATAACTTGCTAATACAGAATTGTATTATTACAGAGGATTCCTTATAGCAGTACAGAATATCTTACATCATTTATTGAAATATTGCAATTTAGTATTCGTTTCTCCGTTCAAGTACAAATTAGAATCTGGTGATTACGCTATTTACGTCATAGCCCATAGAATAGCCCGAAAATAGGCGGCAATATCTAACCATTTAAACATAGTTTAAACTACATGATTTTTTTACTATAAGGTATTATTAAAAAAATAAAATAAAAAGGTAGGTACATGAAGTGGCCATTGTCCCTTTCCTATTTTAGAAATATCATGTACATTCAACCTCATTTAGTAGTCTTTCAGATAACTAGTTACACAAAAAAAAATTATCTCGATATCTGAAAAATTCACGAACTTAATCAATTTCTTATTTGAATACTTCGCCTCGGCTAAAGTCCACCGTGACGTCATAATACACAACGCGCTGACATTCCATGCCAGCGGCGCGCCGTATGTTCCCTTTATTTAGTGTATGTGCTCGATTTTCTGAAATATCACTTTTGATTCGTTCATGCCGAGCCGAATTTTCGAATTTTGCCGTCCAATTTACAATCAGGTTTATCTGGAAGACTTCCTCTTTACGTCGCGACATCATACGGCCGTCCCAATGGTGTTTTTCGAAAAATATGAACGTGCCAAAATTGCATGTTTTAGCAATTTTTTCGGCTCTCAAATGCAAGCTGGCTATAAACTGCCGATGCCTGCCAGCGAGCATAAAGGTGCCCGCGCCCGCTCGCTGTTGGCGGAATCATGTATTGTGACGTAATTGGGCCTCAGCCCATATGATCGCAGCATTTTAAACTTGGAAGGACCATAACTTTTTTATTTATAGAGATAATTAAAAAAAAAATTACAGATATTTTTTAGATTTTTACGACTATTTATTACGAGAAAATGAGAAAAATGGAAACTTCCTAATTGTAGATACTGTGAATCTGAGAGTATGGAACGTATACTTTGTGAATGCAAAGTACTAATCCACATTAGGCTAAAGTACCTAGAACAGGCGGAATTAACACCTGAAGACATAGGGAAACTAGCTCCCAGGAAAATCACAAGTTTTGTAAAAAGTCTTGGAATCCTGGGCAAAAACTAATTGTAGGGTAATTCACAAAAGATCTTTTACCCCTTAAATAATCTACAATCTACAAACATCCCCATTCCGTCAAATTTCGACTGACTCATCTAGTTAACATTATTCTAGAAATTAAAAAGAAAAATAATTTCCATTTCTTATTAATTGTGACCTTGTTCCCTGGACCTCTGACTCTAATTGATTTGTAAGGGTACCAAAAAATTATTACTTCACATACCTAAATATAATTTATCGAAAGAAACATTGAGGTGGTCTAACTTGATGGTATGGGGATATATCAGAGATAAAAACAATATAAATTAGACTTGAAAGTAATAATTATGAACAATAAATTATTTCTTTATCACACTAATGATTGTAGTAATTTCACACATGATTTAACTTATCTATAAATAGAGTAATAACTAAATTTTATCAGCATAGTGTAATAATTTTTGCATGCTTTATAATGAGCTTTGTGTCTGAATGAAGAATGCACACACTCAATTAGCCGAGTGTGTTGAAAAGAAAAGCATTTAAATTTGGCGTTCCTGTGACAATATCACAGCTCAACATGCCATGGGTTCATGGGTATTTTAGGAATTTGTATTATTTTCGTTTATAGTTGTACTTATTTTTTAAATTATGTTTAATTTCCATGACCAAAATAATCCACGTAATGTTGAAGTACCGGTGTCAAATGATTTGTCGCAAGAATAATAATTTGCTGCCTATTTCACGTTTGGCCAAGTTTGCTTTATTACCGGTCCATATATAGTGTAGTAATATTTAATGATTCTTAGAGATCATATTTTAACTTAACCTTATATATGCGTGTACTACATCATCACATTCGAAACGAAACTTAGATATGGTCTTATTAGGTCAAAATAGCGGCTGCTTTGGTAATTTTAATGAAGCTCATGAAAAATTAAGTACCCAATAACATTGTCATAAAGTATATTTTTAGTGCCATAAACTTTTGTAATTATAATTTAAAAAGTTTATTTCTTCAATTATGATGTAAGTAAACTGATTCATTGTCTATAATAATTTTTTTAAGGGCTAGTTATTTATATAAAAGAAAAAACAAATTGAAATATGTACGTATGAAATCCCATATAATTTTAAGTAGTCGATTATTAAAAGAAGTGATAACTTTTCTGGCATGGTAGCAGAGCGGGCGAGCATTTTTGGTCACACTGTCGATCCCCAGATCTCACACTGGCAATGGATGTTGTCTGCGTTTTTTTTCAAATGTGTAATACCCTTCCTGACAGCCTTGGCTTTGGATTTGGGTTTTGAGTTTCTAACTATGTGTGGTGTGTTTATTAAGATGTTTTTAAGAGATGTTAAATTCAAAGAAATTTTGGCTGGTTCTAGTTTTCTTCATTATATTCTTTGCACATCTGAGACATGAACCATTAGGGATGCAGCTTGATTGTCAGAGAAACATGCTTTTCAAACAAGTTTTCTGCAAACAACCGGAAAGAGATTTGTCAAAATTTCACTACAATCAGACTTTTCTTTCCTAAATTATCGTGTTCACAATAAATGTGACGGACGGACAGGCGGACATTTTGAAAGTTCGTTCACTAACACGTAGACTACAAGCCCATCGTAATTTTTAAGAGGTCAAGTGACCCAGTATGAATTATATTCAGTACGATGCTGGTATATGAAACCATAAATTTAGGCACTATGTCGTCACTTTTGGGCGGTACACGTGGGTACACAGATAAATTGAATTTTCTATCCGAAAATGCGCTCTTCAGACAAAATATTCTTGTAAGGCATTCCTCATGTTGATAGTTCATAAAAAATAATCACCTAGAATCTACTGCCGTACAAAAATAATTGGACCGGAAGCCAGAAGAATTTCTGATTTTCTGAAAATTTTTCCAGGCACATAGGTAATTTAATACTATACGGCGTTTGTACAATTAGATTTGTATGCTTTTATAGATTCATTATTCAGCAACGCCGTACATATTTGGTGGTTACAGGGTGAGAATTCCCGGGTGCCACCCCTTCCCTAGACTTGTAGGGTACAAGATCATTGCAAAATGTATGGCATCGATTCTAAAATATTATTCAACACCTACAATAGTTTTTATCAATTGTGCTGTCTAAAAATTATAACTATAACTATAAATAAACAATTACCTGCGTTTGGGGTTGAATCTCACTTTTTAGCAATAAGATCATAAATTCCAGTAGGCAACCAATATTATCGTTGTACATTATAGTAATTATAATTAATGGAACCAAATGAAAATATGAATTAAAAAAAAAAAATTCAAAATTTAAAAGATGCACTGTGTATTCATAAAATGAGTAATATTTCTAAAATTAATGCTATTTTGAATTCTTTAGAGCTGGAAGTATAAGGAAAAATAGATGCCGTACATTTTTACTTTTAGGATTTTCCACAGCTGATGGGATTTTTCGTAACATTTTCAACAGCATTTAGGGTCATTAATTATTGTATGGCATTTACAAAATGTTATTAACTATATCAAATAGTAATTGAAAATTGTGATGCCGTTCATATTAGCCCATTCAATGTGGCACCCATATTAACTTATTGTTCGGAGCAATTATATATTAATCATTGAATGTGACGGACAGTTTATCTTTCATAAACAGAGCTCGGGAATTTTATCTCGATGACGTGAAAGTCAGGGTTGGCTCTGCCAGTGCAGAAAGATTTTTATGCAAGTATTACACAATATATCTTACCTTATACTTTTTGTAGGGAATTCTGTGATATCCAAAGTTAATATGAGCAGTTTATTATAAAGACTTATTCGAAGAGGAAGTATTGGAGGATGTAACATTGAACTAACATTATCTAGTTTCGATCACAGTATGTTACATCCTACTATCACTTCCACTAAATCTAAATTAAAATTACGTTGACTGTCATTATCAGTAGAGCCACTAGCACTCTTACGCTTTTGTGAGGAAATATGTCTATTAACATTTGTTTTCGACATCCAAGAAATTATTTTGTTGCAACTACTACTGTGAATCGATCCTCCTCGAAAGAGCTGGGCAACAGCACATATCCACCGTTGGCAACGGTCTCCCTACTCTTATATGTTATCGCCTTTGGCCTTTGGGGAGAAAAGAAAAGTAGTGCAACTATAGGGTAGGGGGTTGCGCTAGGGGTTTTTGCGTTGCGAAAGTGGATTTCCTTTTCGAATATGCTTTTATTGAGATCTTTTTAGGTAATGTCTCTGCTTTAATAGGGTGTTTTTCGCCTTCAAATTTGTTATCTGATGTTATTATTTTATTTCTAATATTGATGAAGTGTTATATAAGCTACTTAAGCCAAATGTACCCACGTTTGTATGTAGTGACTTTAATCTTAATTTTGATGGCAATGTTGTATGTAACAGAGTTGAAAAATTAATCATTTATCTTATCTTCATATGATCTCAAAAAATGTATAAATGAGTATACACGTATAGATACTAACAAGAATAGTAAAACTCTGATAGACAACATTTTTTCTAATATTAATGTAGATTCTTTACACCCGAAAGTTATTCCTTGTGACCTTTCTGATCATTTTCTTCAAATAGTAAGTTTTCCTTATGTGAATGATAAAACAACTGGGAGCACTTATATACTCAAAAGAAATTTTAACACTGTTGAAAACATTAATTATTTTAAATACTTGCTATCTATAGAAAAATGGTCATTTCTTCTAGCCAGTGATGCTACCAGTGACGTTAAATTTACACAGTTCCACAATAAATTCACTGAAATATTTGATATTGCTTTTTCCCTAGAATTTCGCAAAGTTAAAAATCGTACAAAACCTACAAAGCCCTGGTTGACACAGGACTTGATAAATGAGGGCATATTTATTAGAGATGTTTGTAAAACATATAAATATACTAATGATAATGAGGTTTTCATAAGATACAAAATTCTGAAAAAGAATCATCAAAGAAAAATCAATATGGCAAAAAGAGCTTTTAATGAATCACTCCTTATTAATTCTAATAATAAGTCAAAAGCAACTTGGCAAATAATAAAAAATCAAAATCCTAATGTAAAATCAAAAAATTTTCATGATGAATTCGTAAATATCAATGGTGATGTACTAACAGATATGCAATCAGTTGCCCAGGCTTTCAATGACTTTTTCATTGATTCTATTAATCAGCTTACCCAGAGTATGTCAGTAACTAAGAATTCAAAAATAAACAACAACAATCGCTCTATATTCTTATCACCAATTACCTCCATGGAAATGAGTACAATTATAAAAACTGTGTCACTAAAGAATTCATCAGGAGATGACGGGATACCATACTCCTTATTAAATAATATTATGGAATATATAACAGAACCTCATTCCAAGAAGGTATTTTTCCCTCGATATTGAAAAAGGCACTAGTCATTCCTATTCATAAGAAGTCTGATAAATCCATTTTATCTAATTATAGAGGCATAGTACGTACTATTGTCAATTTTTTCTAAAGTTTATGAAAAATCATATTACATTCTAACTTTTTAAATAAAGAAAAAATATTAATGAACAACCAGTTTGGCTTTCGCAGTGGTTGCTCTACACAAGATGCTATCTTATCTCTATATAACTTCATACTTAAAGGATTTGAAAATAAAGAAAAATTTACATGTGTATTCTTTGATTTGGCACGCGCTTTTGAAACTGTCGATCATAACCTACTGGTCATCAAGTTGGAAAAATATTGTATAAGGGGACCAGCTTTAAGTTGGATAAAAACCTATTTATCAAATAGGAGCCAAAAAGTATCTTTAACATCAAATAATAAAGTTTACAACTCTGATTTTAAACATGTATCCAGTGGGGTGCCTCAGGGGAGTATTTTAGGACCATTACTATTCATTATTTTCTTTAATGACATTGAAGATTACTTGAAACCATCTTTTACATCAATTTTTGCTGATGATACAGCTACTGCTAATTCGGACAATGACATATGTAGGTTAATATCCAAAACAAACAACACAGTATCGGTGATGCATCAATACTGTTCTCTTAATGGTCTAAATATAAATGTTCAAAAAACCGATGCATTAACCTTTTCAACTAAGCCTCTCGATCTTAGTCCTCTAATAAAAATTGAGAATAAATCTATTGTTCAATGCAACACTGTCAAATACCTTGGACTCCAGATTGATTCTTGTCTCTCTTGGAATAATCAAATTGATGTACTCATAGGAAAATTATCTACTCAGTGTTTTATATTATGGCAAATGCGAGTACACGTCAGTTTAAATATATTAAAAATGTACTACTATGCATATGTACAGTCCTGTCTTGGTTACTGCATAATTTGTTGGGGGAACTGTTCCAGAATAGGATAAGTTCTTATGATGCAGAAAAAAATAATTCGTACTATTACATTTAAATCTCCACGTGAGTCTTGTAGAAATATATTTAAAGAACTGGACATAACTGTTACTTCATTATATATTTTCAGTTGTGTATCTTATGTAAAATCTCATATCAACAACTATGTTCCAAGAGATAATAATCCAAATCATCAGCTCAGGGCAAACCATAACCTCATGCTTCCACAACATAGATTAACCATAGTAGAAAAAGGACCTAATATTACGCCTATCAAATTGTACAATAAACTCCCCATAGAAATAAAGGCGATAAGCAGTATTAAATCTTTTAAACAAAAAGTAAGATCTATTTTAATTGATAATAGTTTTTATTCCATAAATGAGTATATGAGCTCTGCCTTTTAATCCTTTTAATCTTTTAATCTTATAACCATTTACTTTTAAGTATACATTATAATTGTTCAAGAATTTTTAAACTGTTATGTAAATTTTATTTCCTTTTCTCTTTTTTTTTTAACATACCGTATTAATGATATATTAACGTTTAATCGTAACATCATGTGTTGACAGTATTTCTATACTTTTTTGTAAAGTCT
Organism: Rutpela maculata; assembly: GCA_936432065.2. Taxonomy (NCBI): domain Eukaryota; kingdom Metazoa; phylum Arthropoda; class Insecta; order Coleoptera; family Cerambycidae; genus Rutpela; species Rutpela maculata. The sequence goes on from OW386292.2 coordinate 53,926,512, forward strand.
GTGAAAATAAATACTATTATTATTATTATTATTTTACCCCTGTAACCAGCAAATATGTATGGCATTGCTAAATAACAGATCCGTTAAAACATAAAAATTGAATTGTATAAATGTTGCACAGTATTGAATCACCTTTATGAGGTAGAAAATAGTTGCAAAATTAAAATAAAATCTTAAAGGTGACAAAATACTTTTCCAGCCATCTGGAACCATACTTTTTGTACAGCATTTTGTCTTTATTGATTGTTGTTTTAAGTATTAACAAACTATGCTAATGCCGTAAACAAATTTTTCACTCTAAAATTGAGAGGGAAATAAATTTTCCTGACGCAGCTATGTGTTCCATGAAAAATGTACGGCATGGCAAAAAACGTCTTCGTTTCATGAAAAAGCATTAAAATCATTGAAAACACAATTTACAATATTCAACCACACTATATCTAACTCATCTCCAACAATAATAATGGGCAACCAGAATATAAAACCTTCGCCATCGGCAAAGTATCTTGGAGTAACCTTAGACCACAAACTCAACTTCAACGAACACACTAACTTAACAAAGAAAAAAGTAATAAGCAGGGCAAAACATTTTCGGTCACTCACCTACAAAAACGAAGGAATCTCACTAAAGTCAGCCTCGACAATCTACAAATCAATTTGCAGACCACTAATAGAGTAGGCAAATGTTCTATTTTCAAACTGTAGAAAGCCCGTGTTAGATCGCATCAAAGTAACAGAGACTACTTCATTGAGAACCATTACAAAGATGAGACATGTACTCAATCCACTCCATAATCCACCTAATGAGTTACTGTATGTACGAACACATACAACCCATCAATATAAGGATCAAAGACCTATCGAAGAAGTTCGCTACCAAGTAACACAACATGCAACTGTTGCAGCCACACTGTAGAACACGTGATCAACAAATCAATGCCATATAAATTTCCAGAACAGACCCTACATGAAACAATCACAGGTTGGGCTGAAGACATCCCTGAGTAGTTCTTTCCCTTTTTTTTTACACACAGTTATGTACATATCTTTATTCTGTATCTATGTATTAAAAACACTAATTTTGTTAAAATACTATGGGCTGAAGGACTGCGGTCAATGGCCTTTTGTTAATCAATAAATCACGTTTATTATTATTATTATTTGATGTTGGTTTCAATCACCACCACTATACTAGCTAGGGGTAGAGAGTTGCGCCCGGGATTTCTTACCCTGTAACCACCAAATATGTGCGGCGTTACTGAATAATGAATCTATGAAAGCATACATATCTAATTGTACAAACACTGTACAGTATTAAATTATCTATATGCCTGGAAAAATTTTCGGAAAATCAAAAATTCTTCTGGTTTCCTGTCCTGTTATTTTTGTAAGGCAGAACCTTCTAGGTGATTATTTTTTTATGAACTATCAACATGAGGAATGCGTACAATAAGATTTTGTCTGAATAGCGCATTTTCAATTTACCTATGTACTCACCTGTACTGCCCAAAAGTGACGGCATAGGGCCTAAAGTTATAGTTTCATATACCAGCATCGTACTGAATATAATTCATGCTGGGTGACTTGACTCCTTAAAAATTACGATGGGCTTATGTGCTTGTAGTCTAACAGTGATATGAGCGACATTTATGGTTTTATCAATGTGCTAATCAATTGCAATAAATCCCATATACTCTTCGTATTTGTATTTGCAAAGAATATAATAATAATTTGACCAATGAACTAACATTATACGCGTAGCACTTATTGGATAAGACAACTTAAGTGCACACTCTGCACTTTTGGTTTTACCAATTATTTACTTTTATTTTATAACTGTAAACTTGTGTATATTTTAACAGAGATGACAGTATAATCATAGTTTGCAATGGGATAACCTGGTACTCATCTAAAGTGTAGGGACAATTCAGTGTTGGAAAAAGTGTGCATCTTGAACACTTCATCAATTCTATAGATATATTTACACTTCTTATCGTCATGAATTTTTTTATACATTTCTATTTATAGCCAACTGTTTTTTCCAATGTTTCCAGTATAGTGATATCCTGATACGAGCTTTAAAATAGTTAAGGTGTGACCTGAACATTTTATTTTATGATATTTTAAACAACATGTAAACAGAATAATATTTATGATCACCAAATTAGTTATCTAGAGCCGGGTATAATTCAAGTGTAATATATTATTTAACATCAAAAATATAACTGATTTTTTTTTTTTTTTTTCATAAATTTGCTGTGGTTGTAATATAGTTACTAAGGTTTGTAATTTAAAAATATCTTTCAATTAACAGACGATTCTATTAGTTTTAATTAAATGGTAAAACATTTCATTTCAAACATCTCAAGGCTATATAAACAAAACTGGCATATTTCATTTATGTTGCTTTTAAAATTATATTACCCAACTAAAAAAAATTATAATTCCGAAGTAAAAATAATGGATTCCAAATTAGGAGATACACTGGATACTTTTACTATGTTCAAATTAGAATGGATTCTCTAGATAGATTCCCTAAATCTCACCATAGTGTCTCCATAAGTTAACATAAAGCTGAATAAAACTCGAGATAAAACTGTATTCGACTAAAAATATTATAAAATAGAAAACAATGAAACAATCACTAATTAGATATTTTCACAAACTTTAAACTCCCTTTGGCTGTGAAGATAATACCTGTTCATAGTTTTAGCACTTGAATTTCTACATCTCGTTAAAACAGGCATTTATAAATTTAATTTTGACACTAAAAACTAAGTGTCGTATACTCTTATACGGGGCGAGCGTAGAGGCGACTTCGATGTGAATATCAGTCCATATTCCGTTGAAGCAACGTCGAGCGCGGTTAGTACTTGGATGGGGTCCCATCTTGGGAAATACAGCGTTCTCGTCCCACCTTCTAGCGGCTTATATATCAGTGTATACGTGGAAATTACGTAATTTCAGACGAGGATTACGTAGTGGATATACCATCCTTCGGAGGGGATGTAAAGCAGGCGGTCCCTTGTCTAGTAAATGTTAGGCAAGTAAAAGATCCCTACTCTTCTTAAGGGAAGAGGTTCGGCAACATTTCCAGATTGGGGGTAGCTCGTCTCCTGGCATTGGTGATAGGCCCTGGTAGCGGAAATATGCCGACGTTAAATAGTTATAAAAAAAAAAAATACTCTTATACCTATTGTGCAAATATGTATTATATTGCAAACATAAACATAAACACACCACATATAGTAGACAGCCCCCAAATCCAAAGCCAAAGCTGTCCGGAAGGGGGTTACACATTTGGAAAAATGCAGACATACCCACCGGTGTTGTCAGTTCCGGGGTTGGGGCTCGAACTCAGAATGTGATAGACAGTTGGTCAGCATATTCGCCAAAATGTTAGGCTTTAGTGGCACGGTACGACTGAGCTACCGTGACACTAGAGCCTAACATTTTATGATGAAAAGTGATGTTTTGTATGAAGATGCAACAATGCGTACAAGAACACATGAAAAAGTTTTCGTGATGGTAATACGATAAAGGCAGCATAAAATAAATTGGCTTAGAACTACTAGAAATGATGTACCCACAACAAAACATTATTATTTTGCACCGAGGTATGTTAATGTAAATTATTTATAGTCCAGGGAAATTAGCATTTGACCTGGACAAAATTAGTAAAAATCTGAATTTTTGCACAGACGTTCTTTGAGGTGTCCCGAACCTAAATCCACAAAAATCACAAATATCCCAACGTGGCTACCCAAGATATTGAGGGTCAAAGTTTTTTGCAAATATCTCGCATCCTATGCATCGGATGCCCATTAGGTCAATGTGAAAGTTGTAAATGATTAAATTATCTAGAAGTTGTCCTTTTCTATTTTTTCCACCCCCGGAAAACCGTTTCTTGAAACTTCGACCTTGAATATCCCAAAAAAGGCGAGGTTTTGGGAAAAAATGCAAAATACCAATCTTGTAGATAATTGAATTCTCTACAACTTTCATGTTAACTTTATTGCTGTCCAATTTTTTTGCTGCGAGATATTCGCGAAAAACCATGTTTTTGAAACTTTGACCTTGAATATCTCGAAGAGGGGGAGGGGAAAAATAAAGATAACTTGTAGATAATTTAATTCTCTACAACTTTCACATTGACCTCATGGGCATCCCATGCATAGGATGCGAGATATTTGCAAAAAACTTTGATCTTCAATATCTTGGGTAGCCATGTTGGGATTTTTGGTATTTTTGTTGATTTGGGTTTGGGACGCCTACTCGGACACCTCAGAGAACGTCTGTGCAGAAATTCAAATTTTTACTAATTTTGTCCAGTTATTCAGTAACTATATGTACAACTAGCTGATGCCCGCGACTTCGTCCGCGTGAAACTTCATCCGCGTCTAATTAGGAACATTGACATACTAACCCACTGCACATTCATTGCACTTAAGGAAACCCATTACGGATCCATAGTGCTCGAGAAAACCCACTGCGTATCTTTAGTACTTGGAGAAACCCTTTGCGCATTCATGGTACTCGAGGAAACCCACTGCGCATCCATTGTGCTCGGGGAAACCCACTGCGCATCCATAGTACTCGAGGAAGCCCACTGTGCATCCATAGTACTCGAGGAAACCTACTGTGCATCTTTAGTACTCGGGGAAACCCACTGCGCATCACAATTTGTCTATTTTTGTGTTAGAGCAAGTTAAACGAAAAAAAATATTTTAATCAGCAAGAGAGCATATGGGCGGGTATGTGTAAAAACATCCCTCTGCGCTGGAATATCACGTTTCTGACTTACGCGATTTCAGAGATATGGGTACCCTTTAGACCATCTACCACCCCCGTTTTCACCCCTTCAAAAAGTGAAAATCTAAATTTTGTCTTGCTCGTATCTAATAGATTACTATAAAGAGTATTTCTGCCAAATTTTACGTTACTAGGTCTAATCGTTTCCGTTTCCGTTCACCTGTTTGGGGGTCTCTTTTTGAAAACCATCGAATATGTGTCTCATTTCCTCAGAAGATCCCGTCACTCTGACTTATGCAATTTCAGAGATACGGATACCTCAGCTCATGTGGAGTAATTGCCGCCCTCACTGTTATGGGACATAATTAACAATTCGTTCCGGTTGTCTAACACAAAGCCGACTGTTTGTTTACTAACCTTGAGCCGTACATTAAGAATGAAAGAGAATGGAATAAACAGGCTCCGTCACCTACAATTGGGACAACAGTATGTTGTACCACTTCTCCATTAATACTTAGATTTTCTTTAGCCATTTCGTTAAAAAAAGTAAAAATCCACGGATTTCCCAATCCTTGCAACCATTGGAGACATTGGAAATGATAACACCGTATATGAAACAATAATAATATTTTATCTCCTGACGTGTCAAAATGACTTAATTATAGACATCATTTCAGTGCCAAAATAATATAATTTGCTGTTTGCACCGTATGTGTTTAAACCATCTACTACCTCCGCTTTGACCCCTTCAAACAGTGAAAATCGAAATTTCGTCTTACCCGTATCTAATAGATCTCAACAAAAAATATTTCTGGCAAATTTCACGCATCTAGATATAACCGTTTCCGAAAACGCCGAAAATTTCAACCCCCCTTTTCCCCCTCTTTGGGGTCAAATTTCGTAAAATCTCTTCTCAGTGGATGCCTACGCCATTCGAGGAACCTCTATGCAAAATTTGAAGTTTCTAGATCCAGCGGTTTGAGCTGTGCGTTGATAGATCAGTGAGTCAGTCAGTCAGGGTATTCTTTTATATATATAGATAACAAGTGCTATGAGAAGTTTTGGATTCAATCGGTCCATTGCTTTGTGTAAAATGTTAACAATTTCTTGTTTCAATGTTGAAATTTTCTGCCATTTTCCATATTATCTGCGGTCCTAGTAATTGCATCGCAAAAATAAAAATACCAAATTGTTCGGAGTAAAGTTTTGAAAAAAACTATACTTATGAAAAAACTTTTTGTTAATTTGCAAAAAAAATATAACTATTAAAAATTGCCCTTCGTTGATAATTTAAGAAATATAATGTAATAATGATTCAATTTTAATGAAAGTTGGGGCAACTTTATTTGCGTGCACATCGTAGGAAAAAGTGCGTCATTTTGACATTTTGATGAATTTATTGCATTTCCCACTATACCACACGTGATCTTCAGCTATGTCATTCTGGCTCTCTTATTGGTTGAAATGTGGGAGCAAATGCTGGCAACTCTGGAGAGATCATGTAGAAGAACGCACTACCGGGCGTCAAAATGACGCGACACCAATTTATTTCTCAGGGGGCGCCAGTCTCAAGATAAGAATCATTCTTCTACCTCCCAGGCGGTTTCGAGATAAGATGCACTTCGATAGCCGAATAATGGACCAAGGCTGCACTACCACAGATCGGTAATGGCGCTCTCTCTGGACCTGAATTCCCTCGTTGAGGGTTTAGGTACCTCTTAATTTCCTGAATTTTTGCATAAAAAAATCCCAACCGAAGAATTTCTCTGCGGAGGGATTAATTTTTGTACGTGGAAACCACGTTTTGGTCTGTTAATGACGGAATCTATTTCTCAAAAAACGCATAAAAAAATCCCTATCAAACCTCCGTAAAGCAACCAGAAGGTCGAACGTTAATGTGAATTAACTCGACACATCCGGTTTTCTATACGAAAGTTCCAGGGATTATAGACCGTCAACAGGCCTCAAGATCAATTAAGAAACAATAGTTCAAAGAATCCGTTTATTTAACAGAATTGGTTATACAAAATTCTCAAGATAAGAATCGTGCCTTCCCCAATCAAGGTAATGACTTTCAGACCATACAAGTGAGAGCGCTCACGCTAACGATCGATTAGGTAGAAAAGATTCATGCATACCTTCTCAGAATCAAAATGCGAGCTTTTTTTAGAGAAGTCTGAGACTGTTTGTAATTTATAATTACGGCTGACTGATATTAACTTAAAAAGTTTTACTAAATGAATTTACTTTCGCTAGAGACTACTTAACTTTAAAGTTCTTGTATCGCGGAGATTCACGTACTCAAACACATTCATGAGGACTTATAACTGCATAAGTTTAATGGCGTTCGATCAGTCCACAATTTACTTGCTCCTATGCAGTTGTTCAATATTATCGATATGGCAGCAACCCACCTTCGAGCGACTTTTAGGCAAAATTGAATTTTTGGTTTTTTATGCACAAGGCGTTTTCCTCTATAACTTTGTCATTTGAAAAGCCCTACTATTGGCTTTTCTACCATTGCTTTGTCTGACCACTCAACGCGCTCGACCAAATTGTGAGCCGCTGAGTCAATCCAAACTCTTTCTATGCGAGAAACCTGCCTTGTACATGTGCATTGATTTTTATCAATTTTTGCTTATCGGCACTACGCCGGCTTTGTCAAAATCTTCTATTTTGCCTTTTGGATGCAGTGCATCGCTAAAATTTTATGCTCATATATGGAATTTTCAGATTCAGTAATGTTCCTAGGTACTTGCATTGATAATAGACTTACCTGGGACGCTCATGTGGACGGTGTTTGTAAAAAACTAAACAAGTCGTATTATGCGATCTTACAAATGAAAGATATCCTAACTGTTTCAGGACTTCTAAGCATATATTATGCCATGGCATACTCACATATTTCTCTCAATATAATAAACTGGGGATGTGCTAGAGATTTTAACAGAATTTTTGTAGCCCAAAAGAAACTTAAGGCTAATTTTTAATATGAGGAGCATTGAAAGTTGTAGGCAGGTTTTTATAAATAATAAAATTCTCACTGCCCCTTCAATATATATATATACAAATGCGTAACATTTGTTAAAAGGCAGTATCATCTATTCACCAATAATTCCTGTTTTCATGAACACAACACGAGGCACGGTGAGCTATTGAATATTCCTCGTCATAATACTACAACATACAAACATTCAGCAAATTATAACTGCATCAAATTATACAATAAATTGCCTACTAATTTGAAAAATGTTGCAAGTTTAGATATGTTTAAAAAATCATGTTGGTTAATGGATGTTTTTATAGCACCAAGGAATTTTTATCTGCATCTCTTGATTACCAATAATATATTATTTTATTTTATTTTAATGTTTATTTTGTTATATACACTATTTGGCATTTTTATTTTGTATACTTTAAATCGTAATTTTATGTTGTTTGTTCTAGTTATATTTGTCTTATTGTGTTTCGTATGTGACTGTTAATATTGTTGTATTTTTATATTATATCTGATATTTCAGATAATTTCTTGACATATCATGTACATGATCATTTGGATGAAATAAAATTATTATTATTATTATTATTATTATTATTATTATTATTATTATATTATTATTATTATTATTATTATTATTATTATTATTATTATTATTATTATTATTATTATTATTATCATACTTTAGAATTGGGCTTTCAATGACCGTGCATCAAAGGTCAATGTCTTTGGTGGAGGAATAAAAAATAAAAATATTTCAAAGTATATTTTCGTGGTACTTTTTAAACTGACTTTGTGGTACTTTTGAAAAATCTATTTTAAGACCAATTTCGGCGTACTTTTGAAAAATCAATTTTCAAGCCAAATTTCAAGGTACTTTTGAAAAACTAATCTGCGGGTAAAATTTTGGCGTACTTTTGAAAAATCGATTTTCAAGCCAAATTTCAAGGTAGTTTTGAAAAATTAATCTGCGGGTGAAATTTTGGCATACTTTTGAAAAATCGATTTTCAAGCCAAATTTCAACGCAGTTTTGAAAAATTAGTCTGCAAGTGAAATTTTGGCGTACTTTCGATAAATCGATTCTTGAGCCAAATTTTGACGCCCTTTCAAAAATATTATTTTTCAAAGTCCAATTTGTGGTACCTTTGTAAAAGTATATTATTCATAAATCTTTGTCATTATATACTTTTGCTTTCATATCCTGAACCAAAAACATTTTTCCTAAGTGAAAATTCGGTGTTTCTTCGAATTTTCACCTGGTCATTTCCAACGCCTTATAGAACCCAAAACGGTCCTTATGGACTGATCTGTGCCTCTTCAGACTCTTAAAAATGTCTTTAAATGAAATTTTTGCCTAAGTCGAATTTTGATTCTGTCTTCAACTTAGGACGATTTTGGAGAGTTCTACGACAATCACACATGATATGAGTTTTGTCCTCTCACCACAAATGCTCACGAAATTCCTGGAAGAGTTTAATGGGTTCGGAATAAGACCGACTTAAAAAGGACAGAGAGTTACAAAATTCCTGAAGGAACTGGAGCTGGGGTATAGAGTTGCAACTCAAATGTTGCCCGAATAACTTCGAGTCAGCTTAGTAATGTGACTATCATTCAAGCTGAAAGCTCTGCCATTGAACTGTGTGTAGGGAAGTTGGAAGAAACATATCCCAGACACAGATCAATCAAAATCTCAGATAGCCAAACATTTGAAGATCTTGGATCTTATCACTGTAGTTAATTATTTAATTGAAATCAAAAACAAAAAAATTGCTAGACCTAAACAGGAAAAATGATTATTTTACGAAATGTCATTTACCCCAATTTTATTTTTTTAAAGTATAGTTTGGGATGTCCACAAACATATGCCAGCTATCTGCACGCATGACAGGTGGGGCAACACACTTTAAAATTCAAAAATTGTCAATTTTTTGCCATTTTTCGCATTATTTGCATTATAACTCGTAAATGAAGTATTGTTCGAAAATATATCAAGAGATAGAAAAGTTGAGAAAATTGGTTTTGAACATTTTATTATTCTTGACATTTTCCCAGAAAATTCTTCGTTTAAGAGCTACGATGAAAGAACGATGCTACTTTTTTATTTTTTGATTTTTTTTTTTTTTTGAAGTGTAAATATATGTAAATTACGTTTAAATGTCCAATTTACAGTTGAAATAAAATATATTTACATACCTATATAGGTATAATTTACATGTTAAACAGAAAAAAGAATAAAACTTTTCAGGTATTGAGGTATTAAAATGATGGGAAAATAAATAAACAAATATATATTTTCACAAACAGACTATTTTATGCATAGTACAGTGTAGATGCGTTTCATGTATAACTTAATAAAACAGAATAAGTTTATTTAACAAATTGTTCTACTACAATGTAATTGTTAAAACTCAAACATTATGATAAATGAACTAAGCCCCCACATTAAGTACTATTTAGAGCACTTGAGTATGTATTTCTGTTAGTGAAAATATATATTTGTTTATTTATTTTCCCTTTCCCATCATTTTAATACCTCAATACCTGAAAAGTTTTATTACCTATTTTTTTCTGTTTAACATGTAAATTATATATGAAATATATTTTATTTCAACTGTAAATTGGACATTTAAACATAATTTAGATTATACCGATGATATATTTCATATTAATATTTATTATATTCACTTAAAAAAAAAAAATCAAAAGATAAAAAAGTAGCATTGTTCTTTTGTCTGTAGCTCTTAAACGAAGCATTTTCTGGGAAAATGTCAAGAATAATAAAATGTTCAAAAGAAAGTTTCTTAACTTTTCTATCTCTTGATATATTTTCGAACAATGCTTCATATACGAGTTATATTGCAAATAAAGCGAAAATGGCAAAAAATTTACAATTTTTGAATTTTAAAGTGTGTTGCCTCATCACCTGATAGTTGGCATATGTTTGTGGACATCCCAAACTATACTTTAAAAAAATAAAATTGCGGATAAACGACATTTCGGACAAAAAAACGATTCCGACTGGTCTATAAAGACTATAACTGGCCTGTGAACTGAACACTGCAGATTAAATCTTTGCAGACTTGGGTTAGCAAAAATTGTAGAGGAAGAGCTAGATTTAGTTAAGGTATTTCACCAAGCTTGAAAATGAGTGGAAATTTCCTTCCAAAGGTATCGAATAGAGAATTGCAAGTCTTACATTCGACCGTGGTTGTATGTAGCAGTCCCTTAACCTCGAAGAGAGGAAAAAAAAACTTACTTTGTGTATATTAGCAAGTCTGATTTTTTGACATATCAATTTTACTTTTATTTGATATTATTAAAAAATGTCAGACAAAGTGGTCGTCAATAAATTGTTGTAAGACGATCATAAAATTGCATAAAAAATAGTTACATTTAGGTTAAAACAGCAAAGCTGAAATTTTGATGCATGACGTTAAGTCTATTTCGACAACAAACGTCGAAAAACGATTTTTTCATAGGCTCTGGTCAGCTTGAATTTTCGATTTTGTGTATGTGATTTATAATGCACTTAAAATGCCATTTTTTCTCATTCGATATCATTATACAGCCTTCCCACTTATATATTAAAGAAAATCTGATCGCTTAAAGTTTTCATGAAACTAATTTTTTTTTCTCCCTTTGATGATAAAGGGTTGATACATCTGGCCAAGCTCGAATGTAAGACCAGCTGTTCTCTATTCAATACCTTTGCGAGAGTCTTTCTATATATTTTCAAGCTTGCTGAAATACCTTTACTAAACCTGTCGCTAGCTTTTAGTCTATTAGTAAATGCAGCATATCACAAAAAGCTGGTGGATGTACAAATTTAAAACATAAGTGCAATCTACAGATAAAAATACTACTTGTACAGTGCTCCCTACAATGAAGGTAGCAACTATTTAAGAACGACATAATTATAGAAATTTTGACCTAAGAACTAACTGCTTCAAATGTTTCTTATATCAACTGTGCCAGTTTTAGAACAATTTATAACTGCTGTCAAATTAGATTAAATAGTTTTTGAGATAAGTGTTAAATTATAGGATTTAGATTTAGATCTAAGAGAATTAATTCCCGTTTCGCTCTAAACATTTAAGACTGTAATGAGATGATACTGTAAATAAACAATAGTTCTATCTTAATTAAGGTTAAATTTGTACCATAACTTAATGAACTTAATTTAGATAGTTTAATTCCTTATAGATAAAGATAATCTTTTTATCATTCCATCAAACATGAAAAATTAAATGTCTCATCTCTCAGTAAGGCATTTGGGTGTGATTTTCGATCTAGAAATTGGAATTTGTTCAGGAAAGGGATTAATTTGGATATGAGTCCTTCTGGACATTGGGTATGTTCTGATCTGTGTAGCCAACATCAAAATAAACTTTGATTAGATTATAACTTCTTTGTGATATTCTCCAGTTCGAATTTATTTGCAAAAAAAATTGTAAAGTAGTTTACCTAAAACTTTCCTCTGTATTTAGCACCTTTCATTCATTTATAATTTGTTTCTGTTGAACGATCATGTTGTATATTTTTTTTAACTAAAAGTATATCAGATTTTCTTCCTGGAAATTGTGACAATTACATTCCAAATATTATTTTCCTGTGTCGTTTCCTAATTATTTTTTTAGAACGACCATCCTGACCACATTTTCCCCCAAAAGTATATCAGTTTTCTTCCTCGGTTATAGTGTCAACAAGGATATTCCAAATATTATTTCTACCATTGTTTATTTATTAATAATTTTTAGGGTAACCGCCCTATTGTTCAAATAGGCTTAGAATGTCATGAAACGTCGAGATTTTAAGTTTGAGCGAAAAAAAATCTGTCTGTCTGTCGGTCTGTCTGTAACTTTTTTTGTGTGCACGTTTACTCTGGAACCATTTAAGATATTGACTTGAAATTTGGTACACATGTACTTTAACGACATCTGGAACTGGAGGTTTCTGGTTCTTGTACACACACTAAATCACGATTTTTTTTCATCCCCTTTAATAATGGGGTGAGGTGGGGGAAATGGGGGTGGCTAATGCCAAAAATTTTTTTGAGATCTTAGCTTCTCTTGTATATACCAAATACCAATTTTATGGACTCTTAAATGCTTTATTTACCTATTTACCCCAAATTTACCCCAATTTACCCCCAACCCATCGAAGGGTTGAGGGTTTATAACATGATGTTTTTTAAAATTAAATTTTTTGCTATAAGATTTACAGCAGTTCTTGCATTTATACCAATATGATTACTGTATTCAAAAGAGTAAAATAAAATAATTGAAAAAATTGATCATGTCAAAGATTGAAATAAACACTCCATACCACAGAAATTAAGTAACAAATAAAATCGCATATATATAGGAAACAGAACACTTTACATACTTTATATACAAAAAATCGAATAACATAATAAATTACACAGGTCCACAAAAAAAAGTGGTCTGTCCGGTGAACCAGACCAGTATATCCTTATGTAATTTGACCCGCTGAATCCGAAGTCAGAATGGGGTAGGAATTTTCCATTTTTTTTTAAATTTAGTTTTAATGATATATATCAAGTAATGTTATTAATTTAACAATTACTGCATAATCAATTTAAACCAAAACAATAATTTCTTAAATAAAAAATAAGAATACGCCCATCTAGGCACAGATTTCAAATGATTTTATTTGGCAGGAAATAATTTAACCAATCATAGAAAACTTTCGCTTAGACTGTAACTATCTTATATGAATGCCAAATTGTGTATTTACTTTACATTATTTTACCTATAACACTTCTATTTTTCTCAATATCTTGAATATCAGTAAATATTATATACATGTATTTAGAAAGAATTAAAAGGTATTTATATTTGTTATTATGTAGAAGTTATCTTAAAAATGTAAACAAAACTCACGGCAAGGATTATGTGGCAACATTTCTTGCATGCCGCCAGCTGTCACTTCTTTTCACAATACAAGTGAAAGAGATATATTGGTTAGATTTATTTGTTGTTTGTTTATGTGGCTTTTGATTTTTACTTTATCAATAAACTATTAAGATGAAATTGAATTTTGTGAAAGGAGATTCGTCCAATTGGCCCAAAGTTGATTATGATTTGATATATTCTTTCTATAACAAAATTTGGATTTTTGAAGGGATGGGATCAAAAATATTAGAAGGTTGCCACCAAGTTTTTTGAATATCAACAGTTAAAAATTTTTTTTTCGAAGCACTTATATTTATGTTTCCACAACTTTTTATAAAATACCTTTTAAATGACATTATCTACTATTTGTAAATTACAGCAAATACCTCGATGAAAGAAACTGAAATGCTTCAAATCAATACGTTAGAACGCATCTGTCATTTGACTAGCCGTTGACATTGTTGTCATGTTTTGCTAAATATGTTTTTAAAAATCTAATCGGCATTAAAAATTATTTAAAATATTTAATAATTCATGCCTATTATTATTTTTTACATGAGAAAATTAAATTTTGTGGATAAATATATTAAAATTGATTTAATAAATAAGCTTTATACTCCTGTTTTCTTCAGTTATCCTTACTAGAACTAGAGAAGGAATTTCAGCTTGGCAACACCACACTGTTTTGTATAAAACCATTCTATCAACAAATCCATACAAACTAACTACGTCATCGGCAAATTACCTGCGTCACCAATTTAAAACACCTGTTGCTCCACTTATATTAACTTCCGTGTTCTCAAAAAATTGATAATTATTTTCGCGGAAATCTGTATTGGAAGGCTTGTTTGTACATATTCTATGATATTATTCAATAAAAAAAAAAAAATAGGAAAATACCCCATTGTTAGATTGGCTTGGTTTTCATCTTTAACCTCAAGAAACATCGGTAAAAACCGTTTTTTCGCCTCCCACAGTGTTCTGGAGTTGTAGGGTTATGGGGTTACAGCGATATGAGTGATATGATATAACGTTATGAGGTTATGAAATAAACACACAAAAAAAATTCTAACTACTCATTTGAGTGCGAAAGGCGAAAAACCAGATTTTTGGGGGCGTTTTTTGAGGTTAGACATGAAAACCATTGTGACAATTCTGACTTCGGATTCAGATTCAGCAGGTCAAAATACATAAGGTTAATTGGTTTGATCTGCTGGACACACCACTTTTTTTTTGAGGGGCTGTGTTATTATATAATATAAATAATAAATTATTTATATAATATTAATATACTAATGAAACAATTGTTTCCTAATGAAACAATCGTTTCCTAATGAAACAATCATTTCCTAATGAAACAATCATTTCCTAATGAAACAATTCTTTCCTAGCTTTTATTTTTGCATTTTCTTATTAAATCATCCATATTCAATTTTGCACCGATTTCATGCAAACCCACTCAATCGTCCCTGAGCCATAGATGAGTGTAGGTACGTTTTAATTCGCTTGAGTTTCGAGT
This sequence comes from Rutpela maculata, assembly GCA_936432065.2. Taxonomy (NCBI): domain Eukaryota; kingdom Metazoa; phylum Arthropoda; class Insecta; order Coleoptera; family Cerambycidae; genus Rutpela; species Rutpela maculata. The sequence goes on from OW386292.2 coordinate 53,941,697, forward strand.
AACTGTGTGTGATTCGTAATATTAATAATATTCACTTGCTCCTAGACAGCTGATGAGGGACTAATCGGGAGGCAAGTAATTTTATTCATCACTATTTTTTGATGGCTTGCCAGTATCGGTGCATGTATTGAGGCAAATCAAAAGGGTGTAACATCTCCTGTGTAAATAGGAACTAATGAAGTGAGGGTATTAGTTAGGTTAAGTTTGATTTGTTTAAAAATTCATTTGGCCTTCTTAAGGTACTTGTATACTAAACTAAACTTTTACAGTTTTAAATATAATTTGGTATACTAATAAATAAAGTGATTTTACACTTGAATTTTCAATAAAAATAGATTAGTCCGTTTAGTTTCGGAGTAATCGATTCGGGAAGTTTGACAAATATGTCTTACTTGAGATAGTAGAGCTCGGATGCACGCTAGGCTAAGTGAATTTTCGATCTTAATACCACAATTTTCTAGAAATATGCTTCAAAAACTAGCATAACATTAAACAGTTTGTTAGTAACACTCTGTTAAAACCCTGAAAAAATCGTCTGTCTGGTATAAAAGTTATTATACGTTTAATCAGTTTTAAGTCTTAAAGTATAAATAAAGCAGCTGTTGAAATTGATTTGCAACATTGCATATTTCGAAGGTGGCATGAATATTTGAATTTTTAAAGAGTATAAAATTAATTGTAGTAATATTATGTTGTATTTTTTAATTTGTTTTTTGAGTTGAAGAATTTTGTTTATATTCATTTACTGCATGCACTTTTCCTGTACGTACAACCCAAATGAATGAGTAATTTTTGCAAAAAACATTCCAAATTGAAAGTAAACCACAATGTTTTTCACTTTTTATGTCTTCCAAAGAACTAATGAGCATTCTAAACATCTTAGATTTTTACCAAGCTCCTTTACGTTAATCATGTGATTTCCTTCAGAAACGTGATCTTGGCATTCGTTTGAAAGGTTAGAATCGGGTTTATTATTTCTAATACCTTTTTCAGGTCTTAGTTGTTTTTGTATGGCACTTTTTTTTTTAATAAACTTGCCTTTATATTTTAGTTGTTCTGACATTTTTAAATAAGTTGCATTATTACTTAAGGTTATTATCTATTTCTAACTTAATTTAAACTGAAAATAAATTTTAGAAAAATTAACAAGCAGTGAGAAGCAGATTAATATATCACAGTCGTATTTAATACAATGTTGCCAAATCTTTTTACTCTATCTCTCTCGCTTTTTAATACATTAAATCCCCCGCTAGAGTCGCTCTTATCAGTATACAAGTACCTTAAGCGTACTAGAAAAAATTACACATAATGTAAATTCTACCTTAGACATGTTAGAAAATGTTCACAAAACTGAGGAAATTCAATGTACAACAGAAATAATGAAATGACAACCACATGACAGCCACAATGTTTTTGTCACTTTAGCCGACATATGTGGAATTTACAGACGCCACCTGTTGAGTGTGATTTCCCCGCATTTATACAGAACAGTTATATTTTGTGGAAAACATTTTTTAGATTTTTTGGTAACTATATTGTTTTATAAAATTTTACACTTCGAATTAGTACATAATATGTATAAATATTTTTCGGAATAAGATATTTTTATTTTCATTTATTCGTAATATGAAAGTGATATTAATAAATGAAGGTTATTTAATGTGTTTAGAAAAGTTTTTACTAGCTGTAATGATGAGTGCTTGTCATAAAGTCTCAGTAGTGACAGCCCGCAAAGACTTTTAATGAAAAGTAGAAACTAAAAACATTTAAAATAGATTATTTCAGGAAAACCTAATGGAATTTGTTCATTTAAATTCGCAATATGTCTAGGAACAAAATTTACTAACCAAAAATATATTCTTTACATGCGTCAACAAATAGTACGTTATACCCTTGAGCACTATGTTTAAAAATAGTATATTTTGAAAATTATGTATGTTCTTAAGTAATCCAGTTTACTCATATAGTTTATATAACTTTGAGGAATGCACATAATAAAAATTAAATATTTTAACATATGTAAGTTTATAAATAGCTTTGCGAAATGACTGTATATCTGATAGTGATGCTGCAACTGTTTTTTGTATCTTATGCAAAGTTTTTTCTCACTTCTCACATTCGCGACTTTATGTTTGCCAGATGTCATTGGCCAGCACGTCGAGTGAACCAAGCCCTGAACCACTCTTCGATGTGCACGATCTGCAAGGCCAGGCAGCTTTACATGTGGCAGCCAGATTGGGGCAGGCTCAAGTAGTAAAGGTAAGTTTTATTCATGAATAAAACTAATATTAAAATTTGGCAATGTTTTGACTAAAAAATTGCCAAAGTTATAACGATTGTATTTGAAGTCACTGAAAAAAGAATATATTTTAATAATTCAACATCTTCGTACTCATTTTTTGTAGGATTTTTTAAGTCCATTATTTTTGGTATACAAGTAGGGATTGCAATTTACCGGAAGTTTTAATAACCGGTAAATCGGTAAATAAAAATGTAAATAACCGGTTAACCGGTATTTACCGGTAATTTTTAGTATGAATGATTCAGGTGGCGAAAATGACAATTGTCATTTTCCATGTACAAAATTATCTAAATTTAACAAAAAAACATTTTTATATACGTATATTTAATATAATGAACAAACAAAAGGTTTTTTATCAAAAGGAAAAAATGAAATAAATTTAAATAAATAATTATTCTGTAAATAACAAAAATATCAACTCAAATAATAAAAATTATAAACATAAACTCAAATAGGGCATTTACTGAATACCTAATCAAAAATACAATATTTTTTAAAAATAACCTTTTAAAAGGGTTAGTTTTATAAAGCTATATCTGTTAGTCGTCTGATATTTGTGCATAGAATACCACCAGCTGAAGATGCCCTTCCTCAATCGATATTGGTGGGTCGATAAGTTAATAAGAATTGGTAATAACCTATGTCTAAATGTATTCCACGGATATTTGCGGCAGTGAAATATTCAATTTCATATCGCAAGATATTGTCAATGTCTCTCTTGTATTACTTAGAGCTTGGTGTTTGGATTTTACTTTTTATAATATTATTTATTTATTGTTAAAAGTGCTCAGTGTTGGGACAGTCACTCTGTAGTTAGTGAATACTAGTCACTGACATAAATAGAAACGTTGAATACGTGACATATCGTAAGTTTAGAATTTACCGAAATAACCGGTAATTATCGTCATGTGTTTTTTGTCCTGATAACCGGTTAACCGGTATTGCAATCCCTATATGCAAGCATTAATTTTTATTAAGTAATTAAAAATTCTAATTCTCTGAATGAAGAATTCATAAACCAAATCTTAACTTTTGTCATTAATGACATTAGATTTCGACAATTAAAAGTACGACGATCAATTACGTAATAAAAAGCAAACTTCATAGGTTGATCATCATGCTGAAATAAGAAGTTGTTTCAAATTACATGGGAGAATGAGACATCTTTATTTCATGTTTTTGAGGTGTAGGGAATGCATGTGTTTCTTTAAGTTCATATTTCTTGAGAAGGGTTGGTTCAACGGATGCTATTAAACAAGCTTTCTTGTGTATTTTTTACCAAGGAATCGAATTCTGATAAGACAATCACCAAAAATACACAAAAATGTTTAGAAGTGGGAGAGGGAAGCTCCCCTTCCCATTTTGCGCTCCCACAATTTAAGTTAATCTTGATTGTTAACATAAAATAATGACCTTTATTGATATTAGATGTCATGCAAAAACTGGTCAATGTTGGTCAATGAGTTTCTGAGGTACTAAGTAAAATCCCAATTTTGGTTCCTCCTTAAGAATGCCCTAACTCCCTTAATAGGGATTTCCGCATTTATGTTTAAAGGACAGAATCATCCAAATCACATCGGCAATCACTGTACAAATTTTAAGCAGTCTATAGTCTAATCGACAGTCTAGTCGGGAGTCTCTGCAATCTTGTTGGCACTCCTGGCAGCCACAGCACTCATATCGGCAGTCTTGACAGTCTAGAAACAAAAACTTTCTATAATTCAATATAATACAATTATTAGAAACACCTAAAAACATGTACAACAAAATTATATTAAACTCGAAAAATGAGTCGCAGGTATCTTGAAAAATCATAAAACTTAACAAAGATGTCACTTGCTTACTTTAAAAATAAATAATGAAATAATAATTTCCCCTAAAATAATATGCAACAGTTTTAATAGTTACCTTAATAACATTCTCAAAATATTAGTCACTGATGTTCATGGTGCGGGAGCTACGTGGCTTTTTCGGAAACTCATCGTTACAAGCATTTTCTATACGTTAATTCTGTCGAACTTAAATAACGACAAAATAGACTTCTGGCATATGTCAGCCTGTCAAGTTGGCCATGGTTCAAGATATAAAAATCAGTGAAATTATATCATCGTTACAAGGCTTTTTTTTGTGTGTACACATTTTATGTTTAGAATGAATAAAATAAGATCGCCAGAAAGTGTGGGCCATCAGAGGCGTAGCCAGAAAGGTCAAAGGTGTAAAAAAAACGGAGTTATATAACATGATCGTTACAAGTTTTTTTTAGGCTGAGCATGTTTATTTAAATGTTTTGAACACAGAAAAAAATTCCCAGAAAAAACTCTCATCAGTAAGGCTAGCCAGAAAGAAAACGTTTAGGATTTTTGAAGAAAATTGGATTTTTTTCCATATTTCATCTGAGAACTCTAAACTCATCGTTACAAGTTCTGGCTCCTTTTTAAAACGTAAATATAAGCTCATTTAACAATAGAATAGCCTCCCCAGAAAGTTATTAGTGTCGACAAAAGTACCATAGGCTCTTAAATATACAGGAATTTAACACTTTCGGCTAACTTGACTTCCTGCCGTGCCTCAGATGTATTGTATCATTATTACCTTTCTGGCTGCGCCTCCTGACGGCCCACAGTTTCAGGCGATCTTATTTTATTCATTCTAAACATAAAATGGGTACACACGAAAAAAATGAGCCTTGTAACGATGACATAATTTCACTAATTTTCAGACAGTGTTTGTGACGCACCTGACAGGAGGTGCCCCGCCAGAATGAATCGTTATCATCCATTACACCATAAAAATATCTTAAAGTTCATAAAACGATGATGTGCCGAAAAAGCCACCTAGCTCCCGCTCTATCCCCAACATAATAATAGCACAAAAAGGGAACAAAAAATATTTTGTGATTTGGTACTGTCACCCAGTAATTGAATAAAAATAAGTAATGCAACTGGCAATACCGTGTTACAGGCTTAACATTAATGACGTGATAAATGTTTTCTTTTTTTTATAGTGTAGTTTGGTTTAGGATTTTAATTTACGTAAATATTTCCATACAGTATTCTTTTGTTTCAACTGTAATTCAGAAATTATCTGTAATAATTGAAGGGGTGGATGGATAAAGGTGTTAATTGACATTTTTTCAAAAATTGAGTTATCCTTTTCGATGAAGCTGTTAAGTGATGACACAACCTATCGCCACGTTTCGTTTCATCTCTGTGACTATATTCTTAGATACCAAATTGATGAAGGCACTAAGGAACAGCACAACTCAATGCTTCTAGTCGATATGGGTGTTAATAAGTAACATAAGCACCTTTATCTAATTTGTTAATCAACACCTTTAACCATCCATCCCTTCAATTTTTAATTAATGTTTGTAGGTACTTTTGGAAGCTGGAGCGAATGCGGATCAGGCTGACGTTGATGGATGGACCCCTTTGCGGGCTGCTGCCTGGGGTGGACACACAGAGGTAAGCTTAAATATAAATTGGATTGGAGAAAAGTTTTTGAGTCAGTTAGGTTGCCAGATCTAATATAATTAAACTTTTTCTATAGAATTAATTTAAAAGTGTAAAGTTTTCATGATACGTTCTAAAGGCATGGAGGACTTAAGGGAATTTTTTTTTTATAGAAATTGGACCAATCTCATTTGAATTTTTAGAGAGTGTGAGATAAAAGATTTACCACTAAGTTTTTGTCAACAGATAAATTGGACATAAGGTTATATTCTTTTTTGTTAACCAATGTCAACCTGCCCATCCTCTTCTGTTTTGCATATAAGTTCACATCTAACTACTGTTATAACGTCACTGCCATTTTCGCGGCGCATTCAGATAGTTGAAGTTTAATAATTATTTTTAATATGGTGCAAATTATATATACAGGATGGACCATTAATAATAGGCCGTAGTTCAAGGGTAGATCTTTGGACCAAAATATGAGGATATAACCAAACATGCTTTAGTAAATTGTTGCTATGGAAAGACATAGGGGGTCAAAATTGTACCTCTTGACCGGTCTTCTCCCAATGGTAAGGAAACATATTTTAAGCTAAGAGACAATAATTTATGTGGGACGTTTGACTAGAAAATTTCTTGCAGGAGTCATTTCTACGTAAAAATACGATTTCATAATTCTAACCGTTTTCGAGAAAACTGCCACATAGATCTCAAAAATTCTTTGAAAACAAACCTAATTTGAAAGGGAAAAATTGTATTTATTGAAAAGTGTGCTATGGTGACGTCTCAGTTCTGTCATCTATGTACAATTTCATTAGTTTGACATTTTGACAGAACTAAGACGTCACCAAAGCACACTTTTCAATAAATACAATTTTTCCTTTTCAAATAGGGTTTGTTTTCAAAGAATTTTTGAGATCTATGCGGCAGTTTTCTCGTGTTATCAAGTTCTATCAAGTGTACCTTTTTTACGTAGAAATGACTCATACATGAGATTTTCTAGTCAAAAGTGCCACTACATTTCGTAAAAAAAAGGGAAAAATATTCGTCATCAGGTATAGCTCATGAGGCGCCCTCCACGGGCTAGCGTGATGTAATACATAAATTATCGTTTCTTAGCCTAAGGAACAATTTAAAAGTCATTTGGACTTGAGGAGGTTTTAAGAAAGGTTTGTCAGGGTTAGGAAATAGTCTTGTGCTTTATTGATGTTGTTAAGGCCTTTTAGGCTTCAAGTATACTTGCTCTTATATAGTAAGTTTTAAAGCATTCTGTGAGACCTAATTATAAAGCTAATTTGCTTCTAGGATAATATGTATTTGTAATGGGTTTATCATAACCTACATAAAACTCTCCATAAAGCTAATTAGTTCTATGAACGTCTTAAATTCCATTTAGATTTAAAGAGGCTTTATGGTTTTAACATATTTGCAATAAATGCATTTTAAATCCTTTTTAAAATTAGACATTTTCAATGCCTATTAGTACTTATTAAAGGCCATTACAAAACTAGACTCTCAAAACATCCTTGATAAATGTTGTGATGAAACCGTTATGAAGAAAAAAAGGCCTCTATAAATCTAAAAAGCAAATTTTAATTCCATAAAACACTTTCCAAAACCTCAATAAAACATTTATTATAAAAATAATAAACAATATGTCTGCCTGAAGTGTCGTTGATGCATGTGTGTGTGTGTGTGTTAGTTAAAAGCATTTCACGACTTACTGGTGTGTAATTAAGTCTTTTTTGGAAAGGTGGAAGAAAATAAAAAAGAGTGGCCATTTTAAAAGGACCGTTAAAACACACACACACATACAAATTATTTTGAGGTTAAGTTTTAAGTTTTTTGTATCAAATGTCAACGTCCCAAACGTTTTATTACAGCTTTTATCAAGTCCATGTGAACTTCGCCAAGTGCATTTGCATTTTTGTAAGGAAGGGATTATTTGTGATAGTATACAGAAAGACTAAAAGGGCTTCATTTAGAGTAAATGTTCTAGGTCATTACCATTATTAGAATATATAGTGCAATGAGAGGACCAGTGTTGCCAGATCAAAATTTTAAAAGTTATCAGACGACGCTTTAAAAAGTTACTAAATCTTACTAAAATTTCACTAGATTTAAAATTAAAGCTCTCATCTTTAATTTTCAAAAGTTGTAGTATCTGTAGGACACGTAATTTTCTTGAGCTCTCTGAGCACAGCATAGCTTTGAGCGTCCTCTATCTGATTATTTCGTTGCCAGACTTCATACTCTGTATTGTATTAAATGGTTTGTAACTAAAAAGTACTGTTTGTCTACGAGCGCTAGGGGTCAGCGAGCCCAGGTTATTCGATTGTAGCGATTCACGGTCAATAAACTATACGGTTACCTCAATTAGCAGCTTTTAGGCGAGAGAGACTCGCGGAGTGGGGAATCGAATGAAAGAGATTCTGTTATAGGGTCTACAGCCTACGTCAGCTGTAGACACTACAGGCATCTTTGTCTGTGTCTTTTGCACGGAAATCAGATATGTCTGTCTCTTTCATTCGATTCCCCGCTCCGCGCGTCTCTCTCATCTAAGAGCTGCTGATCGAGGTAACCGTAGAGTTTACTGACCGTGGTAGCGATTAACGTGAATAGTTTTGTATTAAATGGATCGCAACTCGAATTTAATGTTTGTCTACCTACCAGTAGAGGGCAATAAATTGGATGATTCAAAAATCATTAAAAATGGGCATTTTCATAAAAGTTCTCACTAAATCACCAGATTTAAAAAAATCAGATCTAGTGAAATTTCACTAGACCTGGCAACACTGGAGAGGACTGTAAAATGACAATTAGGTTTTTAGTTGGCCGGCCATGTTTTTCTTGTTATATAAAAATATTCAAGGTCAATCTCACAATTATAATTATCAATAATTATCACTTTTTCATTAGCAAATTAAGGTAGAATTACAAGAAACGACTGAAAATTACCGTGGGAACCGAGAAGCAGCCCACTTTTTTAAATTTGCTGATTACGTGTCATTGCAAATTTTGTATGGATATTAAGATCATTATTATTTCTGAGGGGCTCTTGTTTTTTTGGGTCTTTCTTATGTAGTTTTAACGATAAACTGCCGTTGGTTTTAATTTTTTGTCATACCTGATGTCTTTTTATTACCTTTTAAATTGGACTTGGAAAGGTTATAGTGCCACTCTACGCTTTATAAATTTCAAATTCCATTTTATCTTCAATAAGTCTGATGGTGTGTTTGCTTAAATCAGTTTAGAAAAAATAAATGCAATAATAAAATTATTTGAATTCCTTCGTGGACATTCTTATAGCTTCTCAGTTCTAATATGGACTTATAAGAGTTTTAAAAACCAGTTTTAAGGTAGCCTTCTAGGTGTTTTCTAGAAATGCAGGAAGCTAATAAAAAAGCTTCCGATGGCTTTAAAATAGGTTTTAAGAAAGGTTTTAAAACGGCCCTAACAAGGTTTTCAAGAGCGGCACTATGCCTCACTAAGGAGTTTTATGATGGAATTTAAAAAGGCCTTAACAACCTTCATAAGGGTGGGCCCTTTTAGTCTACAAGTCACTTTATGATGGTATTAAAGGCGCAGTTACACGGCGCGTGATTAGGCGAGTCTGGCTCGGCGAGTCACGAAACGCGCCGTGTGACATAGGCAACTTGGCATGGCTTGCGACTCGGGAGACGTTGCTCGCGTCGGCTTGCGTCTTCCATCTAGTTGTCGGTAACTGCTCCTGAAGATCAGTCATCAGTCGATCCATGCAGTTTTGACGAGCCTACAATCCACAATCCCACACGAAATCTGCATTGGTCACGCGCCGTATTGACACATCTGGCTCGCTATCCGTTACACGGCGCGTGGTTTGCCGAACCACGCACCAGGTTCGTGGATCGGCGAACCACACGCCGTGTAACTGCGTCTTAAGGATATTGTTACAGCAAAATAGATATTTCAAGGCATTTTATAAATCGTTTTATAGCACCCTTGTATACGTTTAAGAAACTAAAATTGTTCCTTGGGAAATGTTTCCTTATCAAATTGGAAGAAGATCGGTCAAGAGGTAGGTAGTTGAGATATTGCAAAAAAAAGAAAAAAAAAATACAATTTTGACACCCTGTATCTCTTTCCACGGCAACAATTTACTAAAGCATGTTCAGTTATATCCTCATATTTTTATCCAAAGGGGGCGAGCGTAGAGGCGACTTCAATGTGAATATCAGTCGATATTCCGTTGAAGCAACGTCGAGCGCGGTTAGTACTTGGGAAATACAGCGTTCTCGTCCCACCTTCTAGAGGCTTGTATATCAGTGTATACTCGGAAGTTACGTAATTTCAGACGAGGATTACGTAGTGGATATACCATCTTTCGGAGGGGATGTAAAGCAGGCGGTCCCTTGTCTATTAAATGTTAGGCAAGTAAAAGATCCCTACTCTTCTTAAGGGAAGAGGTTCGGCAAAATTTCCAGGTTGGGGGTAGCTCGTCTCCTGGCGTCGGTGATAGGCCCTGGTAGCGGAAATAGGCCGACAAATAGTTAAAAAAAAAAAAAAAAATTTTATCCAAAGAATCTACCCTTGAACTACGGCCTATTATTAATGGTCCACCCTGTATAATGAAATTCACTATTTGACCATTTCTGAAAATTCGTCAACAACCCATTTATTGTCTGTCATAGTTAGTTGATGCAAGAGTGTACAAATGCAAAACATTATGCCTTAGCTGGGAAAGGAGGTTAGTGATGAATTCAACTGTAAATAGTGTCAAGCGGTGCATGTCATTGAGCTTTAAGGATAGGATTTTGCAGAAAGAGAGGGAAATACCGGCTCGCTGGCGCAGTACTTAGGATGTTAGGCTTGCGACCACGGAGTCCCGGGTTCGAATCCTGGCTAGGGTATGGATGTGTAGTGGCGTTTTTCATGTGTTACCGAGATGGTAGCAGTGGGCTAGACTGCAGTTGTGTGAGAGACAACACGGTCTAGTCGCTCTCCTCTCCTGAGTTCGAGTCTCTATCATAAATTTTGTATATAGTTAAATGCCATGCTCTAATAATGAAATTAGGAACTATTTTCGTTGAAACACTACGATATTCAAGTACAACAGAAATTTACAATAAAAAATATATATAGTTGTATTCGTTAGAACAATCGCCAGTATCTAACAGTTTTAAAGATTATACTATGTTTTATTTTTTAAATATTTATAATAAATCGGAAATAAAAGCATATTTTCCTCTCACTCTGCAAAAACATATCCTTAATAATAATAATAAGCCAATAGGCTTTGTAGCACACAGTGATTACTTGCATTTATTACTATCCTCCTTTCTTTTCTTTCCCGGCTAAGACATTAATGAATAAAATTCTCAACCAATGTTATTAAAACTTCTTTTTGTTTTTTTTCTCCAAAACTGTGAGTCATTTTTCATTACCAGTTTTTTTTCTTTTTTTTCATGAAAAACTTAAAAAAACTAATTACACACTGTAGCAGTATCTTCAGTATTTAGTAAATATCATACCACATTAGTTATATATTATATGTTTTAGGTGGTAGAGTTTTTAGTTGGGCATGGCTGTGCCCTGGATAGTGTCGATGCCGAAAATCGCACAGCTTTAAGAGCTGCCGCTTGGTCTGGCCACGAAGAAATTGTTAAAATTCTATTACAAAATGGGGCAAGTGTGAATCTAACTGATCACGAAGGTAGAACAGCTCTCATCGCCGCCGCTTATATGGGTCATGCGGAAATCGTAGAACACTTGTTAAATTTTGGCGCAGATATTAATCATGCAGATGCTGATGGTAGGACTGCCCTGTCTGTCGCAGCCTTGTGTGCGCCCAGAACCCCTGGTGTGAATGTGGTTTCCACTTTGTTAGAAAGGGGAGCCACTGTTGATCACAAAGATAAAGAGGGCATGACTCCACTTTTGGTTGCTTCTTTCGAAGGACATAGGTGAGTGGAGTAAATGTCAAGAAGTAAATATATGATGTCATGTAATGTAATTTTTGCATTTCCAGAGATGTGTGCGAACTACTTTTGGAAAATGAAGCCGATGTGGACCATTGCGATCATGGTGGCAGAAGTCCCTTATGGGCAGCTGCGAGTATGGGTCACGCTCCTGTGGTTGCACTTCTACTGTTCTGGGGTTGCTGCATTGATTCCATGGATTCGGAGGGGAGGACTGTATTGTCTGTGGCTGCTGCACAAGGTAAGTTGAAAAACAATGTCCATGTACAAGACATTAATCGTCAATATCTGAAACTTCTTAAGGGTAACCAGGTGACTAGATGAGTGGGGAGCGGGAAGCAATGTGCCAAGTGAACAGATATCTTCTTATTAAGCAAATTTTATCAAAAAATTTTCCTTGGCGATCCTGTGGTATTCGTTTGCTTACAAGAAAATATTTTATTCCCAAGGATTGAAAACCACACGTTATAGGGTTTTCAGAAACGTGTTATTTCAACGAAAAAATGTGGCACGAAAAAACGTTTTTAATAATCAAATGTTAAACATCATAGATAACCATCGAATAATATTTTAAACTTAACTATTAAAAAAACAATAAATATTCGTTATTTTCAACGTTTACGAAACGAAAGTAAACGTAGAATATAAACGTTTTATTAAAGATTAAAATAACATTCAATATTCGCTAATTATGTACGTTAATTAAACGAAATTAAACTGAAAAATAAACATTTTATATGAGGTTTAGATCACGTTAAATATTCACTAATTACCTGGTCTCTTGACATGTCATTTTGACTAGAGATGAGTTGCTATTTAACAACCTGTTATTTTATAACTGTTATTTGTAAATAGCATTAACAGACTGTTATTTCTGTTCGAAAATAACAGGTGAGAAAATAACAGATAAGCAGCTGTGGCAGCAGCATGATTACAAAATAACGTCTCTGAAATAATATTTGCAAACTGCGTGCTGCGGTATGCGCATGCCAGTACTTCTCAGCCATCTGTTATTTTTAAACAGTTGTTTTAAACTGTTATTTCAAAATAGCAGTAGCAGTTTAAGCAGTTATTAAAAAATAACTGCTTTTACCCATCACTAATTTTGACCTCTGGAGTGACGTAAGATAACGTAAAAATGACGATTGTGTCACAGCCCAGTGACATGGAATTGATGTCACTCAGCGAAATTTATCTCGATATGTAAGCTATTTTTAATTAATTGAAATAAAATGTGTTTTCTTTTTTACTTCCACATCCAGTGGAAGTATAGTAAAGACAAAAAAATTTTTATTGTTCAAATTGGCTTAGAATATCATGAAACGTCGAGATTCTAAGTTTGAGCGAAAAAAAATTTCTGTCTGTCGGTCTGTCTGTAACTTTTTTTGTGCACACGTTTACTCTGGAACCGTTTGAGATATTGACTTGAAATTTGGTACACGTATGTACTTTAACGAGATCTAGAACTAGATTATATTTTCATCTTGTTCCGTCGAAGGGTTGGGGGGTGAATTGGGGTAAATTTGGGGTAAATAGGTAAATCAAGCAGGTAAGAATCCATAAAATTGGTATTTAGTATATGCAAGAGAAGCTAAGGTCTCAAAAAGAATTTGGGCATTAGCCACCCCGATTACCACCCCTACCCCATTATTAAAGGGGATGAACACAAATTGTAATTTAGTGTATGTACAAGAACCAGAAACCTCAAAATATTTTTTTTCTTCATCCACCCCCACTACCACCCCCTTATCACCACCCCCACGCCACTACCGATGTGGGGTATCGTTTTCTGGGTTTCTGAGGTAGAGGATTTCAAATATTATATTATTAAAGTTCCATAAACAATTATTTCCACATACAAAATTTTTTCGTTGTGAGTGACTTAGATAGAAAATCTGGATGTGGAAGTAGTGATTCCTTGAGTAGAGGTTTTTTTATGCTATCTTGGCCCAGCCACAGAATAATGATCCATCCAAATAAATTGATGTTCCCTGATTGAATTTGAACGTTACAATCTATATTATTTATTTTCTATAAATTCATTAGAGTATAAGATAAAGCTTGACTGATTATTGTCAGTGGTGTGTATGTGGTGCCAGCTAGAAATAACTCGTCAAAAATTGCAAGCAAATTTTATGCATTAATTTAGTAGAAAAATGTTTAAAAAACGTAATCTTCTACCATCTATTTCACCTGAGGATTTAAAATTCCCTTGCATTTAGTAAATTGGAAACAACAGTTATTTTACCGTTGTAAAAAATACGTTTTCGTTTCATAAACGTTACCTTTATCGAGTCGTTAAATCTCCTTACATTATAAACGTGTTTTATAAGGTATTACATATTTGTGAAAAGGAAGTGCTTATTAAAATATTTTATTCAGTACTTTGTTATACTAATAGTTAAAGATTCTTGTAGTAGCAACGTATTTTAAAGGTCCTATTTAAATGTTAATTTTCAACCAAATTGAAATGTTGAAAATTTATAAGTAAAATGTTTAATCAACGACTATGACGTTTTAAAAACGTTTACTAAATGTACGCTTGCCCATTGGGTTACCAATCACCGTTTTAGTTTAATGCTCTTTTAATAGATGGAGCCACTGTCTCTATAGACATCAATTGTACTAGCTTTAACCATAAACAAAGAAAGTGGTAAAATCTTGAGAAATGTTCATAATAATAATAACTTTATTACCGAATCACCTTATAAAGACATTGATGTCATTAATTAGGTAAACTAAATAGAATAGCAATAATTAATAAACAAGCATAACAATAATAAACACTAAATGTAAAATCTTATGAGTTAAATACACGTCTATTGAGGGCATCGCGTCCCAATGTGATGAAGTATTTTGACTTTTCGGTTGTGTACTCCAAAATTTGGGACTAATCTAATCGCCTTTCTTACTTGACAAACTAATTACAGAAATTGTATTTCGGACACGTCCAACAAGAGTTATTGGTTCGATAACCTGATGAACAAATATTTTGTCAATGTGGCTGGAATATCTATTCAATATCTGAGACGCATACAGAGTATAAATGCAACTTGTAATATTGACTATTAGATGAAGTTGTTTTCATTGTTTTTTTTTTGAGATTTTTTTCATGATCTATCTTAGCTTACCTCCACTGACAGCTTTGTGCCATCTGTAGTGGTTGCGTCTTAGGCACATCCAGCTTCTTCTATCAGCTCCTTGGTGACACATACCCAACCAACGTTTTGGATGGCGTCCTCTTTACCTCTTGCTGTCTGGTTTTTTCCTGAGCTATCAATCGTTCTACATTGTCTGTTTCTAACTGATGTGGCCAAAAAATGAAAGGATCCAGGAGAATATGATATTGAAAGTTGCTTTGTAGAACATATTTCACAGAGGAATAAAGAAAAATGAAGAAATCTGGGACGCTAGCAAGTCTGATTTTTGTGTTTCCTGATATTTCTATCGTGCCAAATTTTGCTGAACTAGCAAGTTGGTATTCAATATACAATAATTTTCATTATACTGTGATTTACACTTAAACCGTAATCAAGCTTATTACCTAAAGGTTGGCCAGCAGGTGTGTGAGCCTATTCACGCTTCCTACAACTACGGTGGTATCGTCTGCGAATCTTAAGTTAGAAATCTTAGTTCCACCTATAGCCACTCCATGCCAGCAGTCCTCAAGCACACTCAACCCTTGAATATGTAACTACTATAAAAACACTTTCTTGCAAAGTTTGAAGTTAGTTCTTCAACCATCACTAAATAATTATTGAAAAAGCCTGTTTAATGTCATACTTTGAAAGCATCATGAGAGTGCTTAGGAAGCATTTTAAATAATTTTTTTTTTCACTTTTTTGTGAGGTTGTCATTACATCATTGAAACATCCTGTAGAGACCTTACAGTTATACAAATCTCTGCAACCAATTGTTTACTCAAAATCAAATTTTTATAATATAACTCCTTTACCCACTTATAATTTTTATAACTAGTAGTATTTAAAATAATTATAGGTTGCGTGGAGGTTGTAAGGCAGCTATTGGATAGAGGTTTAGATGAGCAACATCGTGACAATTCAGGTTGGACACCTCTACACTATGCAGCTTTTGAAGGTATGTTAACCATCCTGTTATTTGTATATACTCGGTTGTATTTAAGAGGGCGAAGTTGGCAGTAAATCCATCATATGTCCTACTCATTTCAACTCGTAAGCTTGTTTAGATTTATTGCCGACTTCACTTTCCTAAATTAATTCGAGTATATTACATGTTTAAAATTTTGTTTGATTTACTGAAGGACACCAAGATGTGTGTGAAGCTTTATTGGAAGCTGGAGCGAGAATTGATGAGACTGATAATGAAGGAAAGGCCCCTTTGGCATTGGCTGCGCAAGGAGGCCACACCTCTTTAGTTAATTTATTTATTGAGAAATATAACGCACCTGTAGATCAACGGCCGCATGATGGAAAGACTGCTTTAAGGTAGAAAAAAAAATTGTATCTGTTAAAACATTACATAAAGTCATCAGTTCATGTAAAATATGAATAATATGTGTATTAGTAAAATATTCACCATAAACACATCATTATTAATTTGCCATTGTTATCTTATTTTAACTTGTTTATTGAAGGTTGTCAGCATTGGAAGGTCATTATGATATAATACAGATTTTGGTGACCAGTGGAGCTGATATTGATTCAAAAGATGCAGACGGAAGGAGTACCTTATACGTTTTAGCCCTTGACAATCGGCTGGCCATGTCAAAGTACTTCATACAACAGGGAGCGGATGTTGAAACTAGGGACTTAGAGGTATGAAATGTTTGTTTGGAGTGTGGGTATGAGTCAGAATATTGGCATTTTGATGAAAACATTTTTTTGACATATGTTTCTGTGTGAAAACTTAAGTTCTACAATATTCAATAGATAGATAGATAGGTAGGTTTATTTACATCCAGAGATTGATAAAAGCCAGGTTTTTATTTTTTGAGGTTTTTTTTTACCTGGGGAATAAATCGGTTTTTTCCCCCAAAAAGTATTATTTTTATCAAAATGAATTGGTCATTAAAATACCATCATTTTGATACCAAATATGTTAGATATATTTGATTGTATTCATAACATAAGGACTTTAATGCCATGTTTCTTTGATTTTAGTTCTAACCTAACTTTTAGTCTAAAATTAGGTGAAAATGCAAAGATGGAAAAAACGTTTTTTTTTTCATTATAACCCTCCCAGGAAAAAAACATTTTTGGGAAATTTCTAACCTAACCTAAATGTTAGTCTAAAAGTTAGGTTAAAATTGGCGGCAAATTCAAAAATGGGAAAAAACCGTTTTTTTTTAACCCTCCCCCAGGAAAAAAAACATTTTTGGGAAAATTTCTAACCTAACCTAACTTTTGAAAATATATTGATTTCCGGACTCCTTAATTTCCAGTGGTAAAAAATTAAATAGTCTACAGCCATTGTTCACAATGCTCCTTAGGTATAAAGAGTTCGAATGAGAATCAGGTTACTTAACTTATGATGAGTATTATCTGGTCGAAGGGAGTTATATTTTGAGTGAATATAGCTCTGTTTTTGAAAATGAAGCAAATCTCTTACTTAATTCGTTGCTGTCAACAGGGCCGGACACCGCTACATGTCTCTTCTTGGCAGGGACACACTGAAATGGTAACTCTGTTGTTAACTTATGGTAAAGCCCAGGTAGATGCCTGTGATTTGGAAAATCGAACAGCCCTACATTCAGCTAGTTGGCAAGGACACAGTGATATCGTTAAGATGCTACTTGAACATGGAGCTATGCCGGATCATACCTGTAATCAAGGAGCAACGGCTTTAGGTAAAGAATCTTTAAGACCATTCCCTTGAAATTCTGCATCATTGTACTTTCTGTTTATCTGATTATTTTCCAAACAGGTATTGCAGCTCAGGAAGGACACGAGCTTTGTGTGGTTGCCTTGCTGGAACATGGTGCAGATCCTAATCATTCTGATGCTTGTGGCAGGAACGCATTGAGGGTCGCAGCTAAATCGGGACACAGGGGAGTCGTCAGGCTCTTGGAAGAATATAATGCCAGGTCACATAAAATGGCGCACACTAGTAGTAGTGCGAATTCGATAACTTCAGGTAAATAAAAATTAATTAACAGTAAATACATAGGTCTACAAAAAAAAAAAGGTCTTGTCCTAAGGTTTTTATATAACTTTTCTGAAGTATTTAAAAACAGCAAAAAAGGTCATGTTCTAAGGTTCTCGTCTAACTTTTCAGAAGTATTTTGACGTGCTGAAGCCAATTTTGAACATATATTTTTTTCTTTTGGAACAGTTTGCCCTAAAAATTTTTTGTGTCCAAAATTGGTTTCAGCGTGTCAAAATACTTCAGAAAAGTCAGATCAGAACCCCAAGTTCCGTTTGTCCCAAGACAAACAAAACTTTTTTTTTTACCTTTTTTTTAGGGGACTGGTAGTGGTAGTTTTTTTTCTTGTCTAAAATTGTCTTCAGCGCTGTAGCATATATTTGATTAAAAATTGCTTTTCACTAAAAAGGCACACACAAGTTTGGGTTATGGGGAGCAAGGTCGTGGTTCGAATTTGAAACAGTTAAGCTGACTGAGATCAAATAATTTTACTATGTATTTTATTATCATGTCAATGTAATTAGGACAAATTTAATTATTTACAAAATGTATATTATTAACATTGTTATCAATTATACTTTAAAATAAAGTTAGCTAATAGTTCGTTGAGTAATAATAAGGAAAAGAGCGAGCCGCCTCCTGCCACACCAATGGCGCGCGAATTTTTTTTTTTATTATTTCGCTGACTGACGGGCATTGTCCCACAAAATGGTTGACTGACCATTTTTTTTATGATTAATATATCATTTAATATCTTTCCAAAGATTTTGAAGTTTAGTAAATGAATTGCACGTTATTTATTTTTTGTACATACATTGGGGCTGACTGACCGGCTCCGTCCCCACATTCAACTGACTGACTGACATGACTGTTATTTACATTCAATATTTAATATGCATAACGATTTTCAGCCTTAGTAAATTCATTTTATTACCTCCGAAATTATAACACCTTTGATGGCGTACCTGAGACACCTGTTCTCGATTCGCTTGACTGACCACAGTATGTTAGTGCACACAACTACTGTAATCAACTGGCAAAAAACCAGGCTTAGTAAATTGAGAGAATTGTTTTGGGTCTGGCTCTCCGTCTATATGGACAACAATACTTACTATTATCGTTTATAAACTAAAATCTGCTCATCGCTATGTTATCTTATGAGATACAGAATGTTAAAAATACCTAAAGAAATCAACTTTTTGATATCTATAGAACGGCATAGAGAAAGGATTCACTACTAACAGCTGTTCACGTAAACCCGTCGAGTCTTAAGTTATACAGATGTCAATTTGTGGTCAAAGGAAATATTCTCTAGTTTGATATCATATCCTGTGCATCTCTCCGTTACTTGCTTTGTCGTAGCCTATTACGCGTATCTCCCTCTTTGGTTACCAACGAAATCCACGACTGCTCTCGTTCACTCTCCCTCCAACTCACATAACCTTCATAATATTGCTCAATACATAATATTACCATGGATTACTCTTCAATACCACGTATCATAGATTACCTTCAGAGTACCGTGAATGAGCATCAAATGGAGTTGAGTACCCCGAAATATGGTAGAGTGCCATACTTAGCTTCAGAATACTGCTCGATGCTCGATAGGTACCGTAGATTGTTCTTGATTACCACCAAGTACTGTAGAGTACCTCTCTCTCTTTCTCTCCCACTCTCTTCTACTCACTCTACAATTACTCCTAGTGTTGACTAATTGTCCCAATAAGAGGGAATGACTTGATATGACTGCATGTAACATGGAATGACCCGATGTGACGTCATCTGACAAGTTGGTGCATGACACTGAATAATCATTGACAGGTTTTCCCTCACTGTAGGCCAACCAAAACTCTCCAGACCCAAGAACAAGGGCATCATTTGAATAATGTTCGATGTACGGTCAATACCTCATAATCCCAACTTTAACTGGCTCTATCTTGAAACCCTGGTGGTTTGGGACATTTGATCAGGGGCCCAAAATATAGAACATCAAAAATCCAGCCAATTTAACGGAAGCCACTTTACAAGAATTTGTGCGGAGTCCTTTGAAAATTCCTAAAGATAAACGTTTTTTGACCAAATTACCTTTGTTACCTATTTAACTACACCACAATGCAATTCACAGATAATATTAATGTCATTGCTTTTATGTCACTCCGAAGTGACAAACCACATATGACAATTTTCAACATTTATTCTTTTAATTGTATGGTCTGCTAAATGTGTTTAATTTATTTTCAGCTTCCACTGCAGAGACTAAACCTTCTTGTGCGATTTTGTACCCCGGAACAGGTGGAACAAGTGATTGGTCTGATCAGCAACGTAGATCAATGGTTTCTTTAGGAAACCACAGTTCCAATTCGAAATCTAGTTCAAACTTGACAGGTTCAAGTCATTCTAGTAGGCATGGTGACAGACAAAGGGAAACCACACAAAACACTCAAGTAAGAATTATTTTGTAACTATACATTTATGCATTTAGATTTATGTTTCGGAAATGATAATCCAAGAAGTTTACAGAATTAACCCTTGTGCAATTTTTTATGTTTAACAAATTGTTGTGAATTCCTGTCAAATTCACATGTATGCTAATGATGAACATTTGTCAAGGATGTTTTAAGGGACTAGTTTTGTAATGATCTACTAATAGCCATTGAAAATGTCTGGTTTTAAAAATAATTTGAAATGTATTTACTGCATACATATTAAACCATAAAGAATGATTTAAAGCCTTTTTAAATCTTAATGCAATTTAAAAAGATAATAAAACCATTTAGCTTTATGGAGAGTTTGTAGAGATATGATAAACCCTTTACAAATACAAATCATCTTAGCAGCAAATTAGCTTTATAATTACAGAACGATTTAAAACTTACCTTATAAGAGAACAGCTCTCTATGCGCCGATTTGGGCGCCGGCACTCGATCGGCGAAATTAAGCAACGTCGGTCACATCCGGCGCTTGGATTGGTGACCCAAGTTCTCGTTGGAGATCTCAGTCCATATGCTGAGCTGTAAAAGCCTGACTGGACTGAGGCGGCTCTGTGAGAGAAAGACAGAGGCTGATAACCGTACCTTATCAACAGACTCGAAGTCTAGGAAGACCATGTTTGGATAAGGAGCTCTAAGGCACAAAAAGGGAGTACTACAATAGACCTTATAGGTCGCAGTGGAAAAAGGCCTATCGCCATCTCCTTCAGAGTAATCTATAAAAAAAATCTACCTTATAAGAGTAAATATACTTGAAGCCTAAAAGATCTTAATCACAACATCAATAAAGCAATAGACTATTTTATAACAAAACTTTCTGAAAACCTCCTGAAGACCAAATGACTTAAATTGTTTATTGGATAGATATTTATCTTTATACGATGAAAAAACATTTAGCATTTATTATTTACCCAAATTCGCAAAATTCACAAAAATAAATTATTACATTTACACTAGAGATAAATAAAAGGCAAGTAGTTCACATCCGATCCCAATTCGGATGTTAGATATCAGAAGCATGAGAATTCATCTTTACCCATATAAATAAACACGATACGCTGGTATAGTAAAAACTAAATGTCCAATAACATATAGCTCGCTTTAAGTTTCCACCTTAGCGATAAAAGTTACAAGCTTAACCTCAAAAAACTATTTTGTCAGATGTCAAATCAGCATAAATTAGCTTGAAAGTGTTGCCAGCCACACAAGAGCCACACAGCCACACAGAGTTCAAAGTATTCCTGTAATAATGCATTTTTTCAACAAAATACACTAGACTATTATGTATTTATGCATTGCATTACATTTAAGTTGTTTTTTTCAGCCGATGTCTTTCACCCAGCAACTCCAACAGTGTTCGCGAGGAGGCAAGACCAGACCTTTGAGTAAACTGTTATCGCCGCTGCAAAGTGAACCACAAAGTCCTATTTACGCCTCTCCACCCCTCAGTCCAGTTCACGATGCGCCTAACATGTTTGGTAAGCAACACAGTGAAAATTGTTTTCTGGAAAATATTCATAAAACGATGTCTTCCTTGCAACTATTCTTAGTATTCTTTCCAGGTGCAATGAACATTTACCAGCCAGTCTTAAGGCACAATAATTTTGCAAAGGCACCAGACACACATTTCGCCCGAGATACGCACATGCGAATAATTTTGGGAAATTCCAGCAGTTCTCCCTTCAGCAAAGACAAGAAAACTGACCAATCCCAAGAAAATTCCAATTCAAAATCTAGGTAGGACATAGTATATTTACATATAATGCATGAAACTGGTTTCCTTTTTGGTAACTTCAAGGATTGATTTTTAAGTAGATGTTAGGCAAAAACTTTAGTACTACTTATAATACAGTCAATGGGGTATTTTCCTATTTTTTTTTTTTATTGAATAATATAGAATATGTACAAACAAGCCTTCCAATACAGATTTCCGCGAAAATAATTATCAATTTTTTGAGAAAACAGAAGTTATAATAGTGGAGCAACAGGTGTTTTAAATTGGTGACGTCGTTAAACTTGCCGATGACGTAGTTGAACTGGGTGGATTTCTTGATAGAATGGTTTTATACAAAACAGTGTGGGGTTGCCAAGTTGAAATTTCTTCTCTAGTTCTACTAAAAGATAATTTAAGAAAACTGGAGAATAAAGCTTATTTATTAAATCAATTTTAATATATTTATCCACGAAATTTAATTTTATGATGTAAAAAATAATAATAGGCGGGAATTATTACATATTTTAAATATTTTTTAATACCGATTAGATTTATAAACATATTTAGCAATATATGGCAACAATATCAACGCTAGTCAAATGACAGATGTGTTCTAACGGTTCGTGTTGATTTAAAACATTTCAATTTATTTTATCGAGGTATTTGCTGTTATTTAAAAATAATAGATATTGTCGTCGAAAAGATGTTTTATAAAAAGTAAAAAGTGGTAGAAACGCAAGTATAAGTACGTCGGAAAAAATTTTTGTAACTGTTCTAAGAAATATGGATATTCGAAGAACTTGGTGGCAAGCTTCAAATAATTCTGATCCCATCCCTTCAGGTTCGTTTATATTTTGTTGTGAAGATCATTTTGAAGTAAGTTTAAACCAGTTCTACAGATTTTTGTTTTAACAACGTATATTTTAGTTAAAAAATGACGCTGAAAGTGGCACTATTATAAGACAATGGGCCAGAGAATATTCTTAAGATCTGGATAAAATTTATCCTTTGTACATAAACCAACGGCATCTGAATCACAGTTAAGTCCAACATCAAAGAAAAGGTAAATAGAGGTACTAGAAAGAAGTCGGTCCGTTCGCAGGAAATTGTATTCTGAAAGTGAACCAAGTACGAGTGGACATGTTTATAGTGCAAAACTGTGTACGACCTCGGGCAAGTTTACTGCAATTTCAAGCCCTAAAAAAATAAAGCTACATAAACAAACAACAAGTAAATCTAACCTCTGTTTCTTTCACTTATATTATGACTAGAATTGACAACTGACAGCAAGCAAGCAAAGTTGAAGTTGGAAGAGAGCCGTTTTTATACAATGTTGCGACATAATACTCGCCACGAATTTTGTTTACCTTTTCAAGATAACTTCTAAATAATAACAAATATAAATAACTTTAAATTCCTTCTAAATACATGTATATAATATTTATTGATTTTCAAGATATTGAGCAAAATAGAAGTGTTATAGGCAAAATAATGTAAAGAAAATACACAATTTGGCATTCAAATAAGATAGTTACAGTCTAAGCGAAAGTTGTCTGTTATTGGTTATTTCCCGCCAAATAAAATCGTTTGAAATCTGTGTCTAGACGGGCGTATTCTTATTTCTTATTTTTATTTAAGAAATTATTGTTTTGGTTTAAATTGATTATGCAGGAATTGCTAAAATAATAACATTAGGTACTCGATATATATCACCAAAACTGAATTTTAAAAAAATGGAAACTACCCCATTATGTCAGTAATTACATGAAATTCTTCTTTATTATAATGTGTAACCCAGGAAAAATCAACATCCAACATGGGGAAAAATTGTAACAGGCTGAATTTTTGCGTTCGCCTGAGTATTAGGGTTCTTAATAATATATGAGATTTGACCGCCACGGGGTCAAAGTTCGCGAAAACAGTATTTTGCAAATATCTTGAGAACAGTGACCTTTTCGAAAAAAAAAAACAATTCACTAATTTGTAGCTGAGATAATTTGCTATAAAAATGAGTCCAGAAGTTTTTTTGTAAGAGAAACCGTTCACGAGTTATAGCGCATCAAAGAATCGAGAGAGTGTAGTAGAGGTTGAGCAACAGGTGTTTTTTTTTTACTTTTTGTTACTCAACCTCTACTAAGCCCTCGATTTTTTGAAGCGCTGTAACTCTTGAACGGTTTCTTCCACAAAAAAACTTCTACACTTGTTTTTGTAGCAAATTATTTGAGCTACAAATTAGTAAATTGATTTTTTTTCGAAGAGATCACCGTTTTGAAGATATTTGCAGAGTACTGTTTTCGCGAACTTTGACCCCGCGGTTGTCAAATCGTTAAGGAACTCTCACATATTATTAAGAACTTTAATACTAAGGTGGATGCAAAAGTTCAGCCCGTTACAATTTTTTATTGTTATTATTATTATTAATTATAAATATAATGGTTAAATAGGTTTTTCTCCATTATCCTTTCCTGTTAATTCTATCCTAAAATTAGGTATTACATATATTGCAGGGAATAAAAAATGCTACTATTTCTATTTAAACACTTTCCCTCTAATACTTGATTTACAGCCGCCAGAAAAGTGCAGTTCACTGCAAATTTCTGCTGTTAAGCCTACGTAGTAATTCATTATTTTCAATATTGTAGAATATAAAATTTCCTAAAACTTTTTTCCAGTCATTACAACAGCTCGAAAAATTTTCTCGAATTTCGGAAACATACTCCTGGTTTTCTGAAATCATTATTACTTGTTATTAATTTTCCAATCAATAAAATTGACTTAGTGTTATTTGTTTAAAACGATGAATTTTATCTGAATTTTTCCAGTTCTCACTGATCTGTCGACAACAATTTTTCTCTCTTGCTAATACTTTATGATTTACACTCACCCAAAAAGGCAGAGATGGGTCAAGGAAACTTTCCAGGAAATTTTTGGAAGTTTCCGGAACGGATAAAAATGAAAGTTTCCTTTAAAATATTTGAATATTTCGAAAGTTTCCAAAATTCCGGGAAAGTTTCCAAATTTTTCACGAATATTTACAGTTGTTCTCATAAATTTGAAATTGCCGCCACGATGATCTAACATAACCTCAAACGCCAGAAAACCAGTTTTAATTTGTTGATATTCTTTCGAAATTATCAAAAATTAATTGGATGTTTGATGACGTAGGGTTATTATTTTTTTAAGTATTAAAATTTAAAATTAAATAAATATTTATTTATTATTTTATTTATTTGTTTTACACTTTTAATTCAATATAACAATATGATATCACAGAAAAGAGAACTACCAGAAACGACACTTGAGCTACCCGCCAAAATTCCATTGCCGCCATTTTGTTGTTAGTACATCCGTCAGTTCATTTATTGTTTTAGGTTAAAACAATAAAGTGCGGTAAATGACAGTCTGTGACATAATACCGAAATAAATTCTTAAAAGGTTTTAGTATTATTGTGCTGTGTTAATAGTAATTCCCAAAGATATTTTATTATTGATGTAAATTATAAGATATTTCCAAGTAGTTGTGAACCTTTCTTCTTTTAAGGTCCGTATTGTGGTTGGAAGCATGCGATCGTGGGGATTTGGCAAGTAAAAGTTCAACCGAACTTTATAACAATTTTAAGTTGTGCGCACGACAAATATGTATCAGAATAGATTGCTACCAATAGTACTTACCTACTATTTTTCCTCAATTTGGTAGTTTAAACAGAAAAAAAATTAATATTTCCTCAGAACAACCTCCCAGTAAGAAATTACAGATTTTCTCGAGATATTGTATTGATTTTAATACATTTTGTGACTTTATTTATATTAAGAATACAATTGTTCGTAGAGACAAATTTATCCAGTTTACTTTAATAGCTTTAATGTCCATTATAAGTGGAATTCTTCGAATAAGGTGATTGTATTCAGCTTGTGTAAAGTTTGTTTATAAACATGCTGTTTAAATTTCCCGCCAAAATTACCAACAACAAAATGGCGAAGGTCACAAAAAAACATCAAAGGCGGTGCTGAGAGTGCCGCTTCTGGTAGTTCCTTCTTCTGTGATGATATTTAGATCTTATTTCTGTCTTGCCTTCTACATTTCCATTTCTGCACAAAATAGGAGTTACGACTTACATATGACATTTACATAAATTTTTAATTTTATAATCCACATATTTATCACATTCTATAAATTATTTTATTTATATTTAATTATTTAATATTTCAAACAAAACAAATTGCTCCATATTCTTCATATAGCACAGGGCACATATAGCAGGTGTCATATAATATCAGTTATTTGGTAAAAGTCTGTAAAGGTAATGTATATAATATATTTATTTATATGCACTTATTTGGTATCAAAATGAAGCTTAGATCATCACGAATCAGATTTCACCATAAAATAGACTATGAATATTCCCAATGGAAAGTTTCCAGGAAAGCTTCCTGGAAACTTTCGGAGTAATCAAAACTCCGGGAGTTTACCCATCTCTGCAAAAAGGTGAAAATTTGTGCTTTACTGCAGATTTTGCAATTTTCTAACATTTTTTTTTATTTTAGAAATCGAAAGTAGAACACTTTTTAAGGTAATTCTCAAATTTACAGGTTTTTATTCGGACGTTTAAGCCTTACAAATAAATTACCAAAGTTGGACCAACGCGAAAACGTGATGGAGCTTCGCATGACATCACTTTGTAGATGCTGATCAGACGACAGTCGAAATTTAATAATTAAAAATATTGGAAGTGAAATAAAATGAAATTTTAACAAGAAAAGGTTCTATGCAACTTTTTATAAAAATTGATAGTCTTTAAGTTATAATGACTTGAAAATTGGGATTTTAGCTTAAAAAAAGGTATTTTAAGACAATATTCGTCAAATAACTCAAAAAGTAGTACATTGAGCGAAAACATGCTAGAGAAGAAAGCTACTAAATTGAGGATGACTTTTGTTTTCTTTTTTCTAATTTCTGTAGAGTTAATGGTTTCGGAGAGTATAAAGGTGGCGTCCGAACGTCTATAAGACTGCTTAGTTTAAATGTTAAATATCTCAGAAATTATGGCACTTACGTCAAAAGCGGTAAGAACAAAAATGAAGGACTATTAATTAAGCTTTCAAATGGTTTTTTTCTATTTCTATAGCATAAAACACAAAGAAGTTATGACAGAAACAATGTACTTTTCAATTTTTGTTTATGCACAATGACGTCACAAATCGGCGAAGCGCTTGTACTGAAAACCAATCTTTAACATTGAATATCTAAGGATTGGATATACTTATGAAGCTGAAATTTTAACAGCTTATCTAGATGATTTAATTCTGTTGAATACTCTAAAAAAAATAACAAAAAGAAATTATTGGTAACAAGCCCATTATAATATCGAACTTAAATCACAACAAAATAGACTTCTGGCACGTCAGCCTGTCAGTTTGACCATAGTTCAAGATAGGTACAAAAAAATAAACAAATGTCCTACATTGTTACAAGACTCTCTTTTTGTGGGCACACAAAGTTCATATTTATAAAGTAACAAAAAAAAGTTAAGAAAATATTTGCTATGGATGTCACAATTGAAAAGTAATTTAATTAGTTCGACTCAAAAATTGTGCACACAGGGCTACCAGAGCTAGATAAAGCAACTTTGACCTGTTGCACATCTTCTGGCTGTCTTACTTTATTTTAGGCATGTGTACAGATGTAAAAAAAAGGGCCTTGTAATGATGATATAATTTCACTGATTTTCAAATGGGACGTGCCCTACCAGAAATCGATTTTGTGAATCGTTATCGTTTATAAAATGATAAAAATATCTCGGTGCATAACACGACGACGTGCCAAAAAAGCCACCTAGCTCTCGTGCTGAGTTGTAATTAGTGTAAAATGAGATTTGGAACACTGCCGATAGCAAATTTTCTCAGGAATCAACCTATAAGTTTCATTTAAGCCATATCCCTCTAGATATGCCTTAAAAACGGATTGAAAGTTCCAAAATCTACTAACCCAAGCAGCATTGAAAGTGATGGGAACTGGCATCTGAGGCATCGGGACTTTAATATAGTAGGCACGACATAACTGTTACTAAATTTGTGACCTTAGTGTAAAATTCACTTTGTGGTAGGCCTTTGGAATTCAGGCATTGTATAGTTATAACACTCTCAAGTAACTGTTGCAGAATGTGATTGTGCAACGTCGCGGATACTACTCTGCATTACTTTGAAGCATCCTCAACTGTAAAGTGAAAATTGGTAGTAATGCTGACCGCACAGCATTACCAAAGGACCACTTGTAATGATAACTACAAGTGTTCAATTTGAAGTCCCTGGTACGTTGTTGGGAAATTTCTTGGAACTTCAAAGTTGTGTAACTTAATAGTGACATCTTGAGTGAAAATTCTACAAAAGTGATTTTTACTACAAAGTTACTCCAATTAGAATCACAATTTTTCTAGTATTGAATGAAGACGGCCATATTGACAGAGTTAAAAGAATAATTCTATAAAAAAAACATTTTTCATTATTGTAATTTGCAAACATGTTTTATTAATTGATTATTGTTACTTTATAGTATATAAAATGAAAAAATACGTTTTCCATAACAAATTTTGCAATTTCGCTTGTGCATATAATCTTTGCAAAAAAATTTTTTTACGAAAAAACTATTTTCCGGATGGCGCGTCTTTTTTATCAAAGTATCATGATAACATTTAACAGAAAACAAGTGGTGGTTTTAATATCCACACCCAGGGTAAATGCAAAACATCATTATTTATAATATAATCACCTTAACTTGGATCTTGAACATATTATGTGCTCAAACTCAGTCATTAATTTCCTATTCGAATGACAGAGAGCCAAATATATAGTTTACACTTTCATTCTTGGTCAGCTGATCTGATGTTCCAAAAGTTAGTCATTTCTACTACTTAGTTACATCCCGTTTATGTAATAACCTAGTAGTCAACACGGTAACGATAGAAGTACCAGAATAGTAATTTGCTACGTAATTGCTATTCCCCATTTTGGTGAATGCTTGGTAGAAGGATGGTACCCATTACGTAACGGTCCTTAGTTGCGGAAACCTTTAAAGTTCCACTAATGGTAACTGTCACGTAGAAACTACTACAATTGCTGCTTGGGAACCCCAGTCATTCGTTAATATCAGTACCAGCTAAATCTATTTTAACCAATGTTGCAGAATTTACACGCCACAGTGTACACCATGTTTTGTTTACTTTGTGATTTGTAACTAGAGATGTAAAAGTGTATAATACAATTGTATAATACCTGGTACAAAACGTATTTTATGGTACGGTATAAAAGTTAGGTTATGTTATTTCAACTCATATTTATTATTATTTATTTGAATTGATGCGTATTATTTTGATTAGTGTCTTTTTTACTTCAATTACAGGATTGGAATGATATATTTATCTTCAAAATGGGAAAACCTTCAAAGTTTGATAAGTATGTTTTGAGATTTTTTATCCTGCTGAATCCAAAAGTCAAACGAAGGGAAGTGTCAAACGTACAGATGCACATTTTGTCAATATTCATTTGCAAGAAACTATTTTAGAATAGTGAAGCATCTGTTGAAATGTGAGAAAACATGGAAACAGATGCTTCCTTTAATAGATATTATACGTACTATACGGTATTATACAAATGTATTATACACAAACAAATAAAATACGGTATTTTTACATCTCTATTTGTAACAAATAAAAAAAAAGAAGAAATCTTGTTTGAATTACTTTAGTATTAAAATAAAACACTAATTCAGTAAGTCTCTAGGCAAAAAAAAAAATTATTATTTTCATCAAAGGCCTGACAAAGCAAAATAAGTAATTTTCTCATAGCGAGTATAGTAATTTTCGATACGAACCATATCCGTTATTTCCTATCAAAACCCACCATCTCCAAACAGAATGTTAAGATATCGACCAAATTCGGTAGAGTTTGGGTTAATTCTTTGAGAGTAAAGTCAATAAAGTACCACAGAACATTAATAAACAGCGCTACCTAATAACATTGATACTTTAAAGTTTTGTAGGTTAAGAATTCTCATTGAAAAATTACTAAAAATTTTGAACCAGCAGCTCTATAAATTATTCAGTGCATTAAGAATAATTACTGATTTGGAAAGTATCGATGACGTGTAGTGGTAGAAAAAGTGAAATTAAAGAGAAAATGAAGAATGACTTTTTTGAAAAATTATTCGTTTCCAAGATTAATATTTTAAAAATGCAATGTTTAGGGGAGCTGTAATTCGAAAATCATAATTCAAAATATTGTTAAATTTTGGATATAGAGGTTCTAAAGCATGCTGATCAATAAAATTGCGTTAGTATTTCAGTAAAAAATGACTAATACTTCTAGAAAAATTGATCTCTTTTTTTTTAATAAAGATGCACGCCAGTGAGTGAAATAAGCAGAACACCACTTCAGTCTTTAGAATCCTTTGGAATAAGCTGACAGCATGATCAGTGAAACGTCAAGTCAAATTCGACAACCATGGCAATACCCGGATTAATATAAATTTGTTTGAAATGGGATGATTAATAACTGAGATATAGAAGGGGGGTCATCAATAGTGGGACATATATTAGACTACTACTGATTTTTGAAGCAAACTGAAATTATGTTTTTTGATTTCCTGATAAATTTTGCATTTTCTCATAATTTTTCTAATTTTGAGCTGCTTTAAAACAGTTGATTGTGAAAGAAAATTGTTTAAACAGAAGTTTTAGGAATTTTTATATTATAATTGTCAATAACTAATTACTACATTGGAACAACAGAGGCAGAGATAATGGGCCTTTCCCACTTTTTTTTATTAGATATTTGAAAAGTTCTCTTTAAAAAAACTCACCCGTATTGTTTCTTTTTTACGAAATTTGTTTCTTTTCTACAGAAAAAATTATTATGTTATATGAATTTAAAATTGGCGGCAATGTTTCTGCACTGATGACGAAATGGGGGGAATGAACCAATCAGTATACTCTAGCACCCTTGGTAGAGACTACATATGAGCAGATTGTACGTATAAGTGTTTGTCTCTTTTTATCTTTACCGAATTGACAGACATGTCATCAAGCTTTGTTAGTTCTAGTCTAGTGACGTGTGAAACTACAGAAACTTTTCTTTGATGTATTTACTACCAAGTTTCCAAAAATGAATGAAATCTAAATCATATGACATTATTCCAAAGTTAAAACTTCTAGTTACTGTATTAATATATAATAATACAGTTATAGTTACAGGTATTTCATACCTGTTGAATTTATAAAACTAAATAGGTATGTACAAAAACTGAATAAAAACATTAAAACATGATTCATTTCACTTTTGTAGTATACAAACTACAGTTAATAAATATAAACAACTAGGTTTAAGTGTTTTATTTTCTTTTACATTTATTGAATAATTTTTAAAATCATTAAATCTAAAGATTTATCAGTAACAGTTATTTTATTTAAGTAAACAGGAAATGTCATTCACCATTTCACTGTCAATAATAGGGAGATTATCACTTGCTGCCTTCTCAAAATTTGTCTCCATTTTTTTTATGTCTACACAGTACACACACACACACTTTTAAATAATTAAGAAACACAGTTATGAAGTCAAAATACTAAATCCGTGCGATCACAACGTAAATCGTAAATAAGAGAACATAACCTATCTATTTATTTTATTTCCATCATTGTTGCCAAGTGTCAGTTATTTGTTGGAAGCCAACATGTCGAAAGTGTGTTTCTGCTAATTATAATATTTTATAGAAAGTGGTATTATTCAATGGAAATTCATTATTTTCAAAAGCGGAGATAAAAAGTAGACATCCCTACAAACACAAAAGGTCAGCCCTCCAGTGGGCCATCACAGGGCCAGAAGTTTAATTTCTGGCCCAGTGATGGCCCGCTGATGGGCTGATCTTTTGTGTTTGTTGGGATTCTTTAGTGAAATAATTAAAGCATTTCCTCTAACGTTAAACATTCATATACATTAGGCAACATGGAAATAGTCTCGTCGGCAGGTTTCCAGACGAGATGTAAAATTCAGAAACATCAAGAGCTTCGGTTAATTTTCGTATACGGCATCTGCATCATAACCTTAAATTTTAAGTTTTTCAAGTTTATTCTCATTTTAAATGTTTGTATACGCATTTTTAGCTTGAAGCCGTACTGGCTCCAAGCAAATATTTAAAAATTCACGTAAATAATATTTCAATATTGTTGATTAATAAAAAGAGACTGCTAAATACAGGTTAAACTTCCAACCTACAAAAAGAGTCCTATTTTATTAGGACAAGGTATTTAGAACTTCATAAACATTACACTGAACTAGACTTTAGTTGAAAATACGGGAACCAAGCAGAAATTTTAATAATAGCTGGTTAATACTCTTAAATGTTAAGAAACACATTTTTTGAGGTTAGCTGTGACGTCACGTGCAAATGCCCCATGAATCCAGAAATTGTTTAATTTTGATTGGAGTTCCCCAATGACGTAATTTGAGCGCGTTTATTTGTTCGAAATATGGAGTGAATTAGACAATATTTTTATTTTTAAAATATCCATTTAAAATTAAAATATTATACAATATGACGTGTATATACAATATTTATTAGGTGTTAATAAATGATTTATGACAAAATAATCATCAAGTTCCATTACATGGGAAAGGCCCATAAAAATCTGCAGTGAAGCATAAATTTTCAAATAGTCAAGTATTAACAATAGAGAAAAATTATTTAAATAATGGTTCTAGCTTTTATATTCCCTAATTTTGTGGTAAAACTATAGGGAAGAAGATAGTGGAGAGAAACCCATTTTAACCGTCATTTTACCAACAATAAGGCCATAGCAGCAACGATATTTTTGTGGAAAACGTTAATTAATGATTGTGGCATTCCCCCAAACATAAGGAAAATAAATTTCTTGTAGGAACGACTTTTATTCTTCAAACACAAGTGATAATGAGAATGTTGGGGAACCATTCTTTTTTAGTTGGTCATATCTTACTTACCATGTTATATCTCTGTCAACGTTTACCATATCTGCATTAATGCCCAGACATTGATCAATCTGAAAAATTAGGAAGTTTCCTATTTTAGAAATATCATGTACATTCAACCTCATTTAGTAGCCTTTCAGATAACTAGTCAAACAAAAAAAAAGCTATCTCGATATCTGAAAAACTCACGAACTTATTCAATTTCTTATTTGAATACTTCGCTTTGGCTGAAGTCCACCGTGACGTCACAATACATAACGTGCTGACTTGCCATGCTGGCGGCCCGCCGTATGTTCCCTTTATTTAGTGTATGTGCTCGATTTTCTGAAATGTCACAAAATGTCACTTTTGATTCGTTCGTGCCGAGCCGAATTTTCGAATTTCGCCGTGCAATTTATGACCAGGTTTATCTGGAAGACTTCCTCTTTACATCGCGACATCATACGGCCGTCCCAATGGTGTTTTTCGAAAAATATGAACGTGCCA
Source organism: Rutpela maculata (assembly GCA_936432065.2). NCBI lineage: Eukaryota > Metazoa > Arthropoda > Insecta > Coleoptera > Cerambycidae > Rutpela > Rutpela maculata. The sequence goes on from OW386292.2 coordinate 53,975,218, forward strand.
AAATTGCATGTTTTAGCAATTTTTTCGGCTCTCAAATGCAAGCTGGCTATAAACTGCCGGTGCCTGCCAGCGAGTATAAAGGTTCCCGCGCCTGCTCACTGTTGGCGGAATCATGTATTGTGACGTAATCGAGCCTCAGCCCAGATGATCGCAGCATTTTAAGCTTGGAAGGACCATAACTTTTTTATTTATAGAGATAATTAAAAAAAAATTACAGATATTTTTTAGATTTTTACGACTATTTATTACGAGAAAATGAGAAAAATGGAAACTTCCTAATTTCATATCATTAAGATTGTTCGATCAATCCTCTTTCTCATTAAATATGAGTTCGTGACATGTAATCAGTTTCGTGAACTTTCGTTATTAAAATCATCCACGAAGTTTGGATTTGCTGAAATTTTGATAATTACCGATACTTTTACCATTTACCAATGCTATTTTTTTTTGTAGTAATCAAAAAACGAAACGAAATGGTATAGTTACTAATCCAGCCCTGAGATTGGTTGCCAACGTAAAGAATGGATTGGACACCGCCGCAGCCAATCTGCGAAAGTCTGCGTCTGGAGCCAATCCAGCCTCCAAAACTAACAGTTTTCACTGGAGAAAAGAAACACCGTTATAAAATGGGAAAATTATGTGAAATCAACTAGTCAATATTATGGTAAGAAATTAATAAGTAATTCGAATATCATTACTACAAAAATTTCTCAATATTTTAGGTTTTAAAACTGAACTTTGAGAAGAGAACATTGCTAACAACACTCACCTAGTCTTAAATATATCAAAGAAATAATTAATAGACTTTAATTTATCGTGTAGATTTTCTATGATTTGATATTTTTGGCTTGAATTATAAGCTTTCAGTTTGATATTCTCGGCCTAAGTTGTCTTCAACGATGTATTGTATTAATTTAATTGATACGTTTGAATTTTGTGATAGAAATAGAGTTTATAATAAGTATTTTCTAAGATATAAAACCCAGTTTGTAAGGGTGTTTGAAAGTAGAGATCAGATGTATTAAAATTAATGAATCGTGAGTGGTTAATTTTAAAACTAATCGACAGAAAAGAAAATGCCAAGTAGTTTGGATACTTTGTTTTGAATATTTCTCTAATACACACTGAAAGTAATAATTTTAGGGCAATATAAGCTTTTCGTTTAAAGTGTAGGCTGGCGTTGGCCAAGTAGAGTTATAGTTTTGTTTTGTACCCAGATTTTGTTTTATTATTTTCAAAACGATCTCATGTTATTCAGAACATACGACTAAATATTTTTGTATCTGTCAATATTAGTTTGTAAGAAAAAAAACTTTTTTAAGGTAATTGTGTGGATTTTTTCGAAATTTTTGTTGTAATTATGTTTATAATTTATTTATTGAAAAATATCCATCGTCTGGTTTCGGCTAGTTACCGTGTTATTTTCTGTTGGAAGATAACAGAGTTACATAGACCACAACTTAGACATACTCGGGAACTCTCTGTATATCAATTATATTATATGCCTTTTGTATTTACATAAAGCTTTAGTTTTATACAGTTAAAAAAATGTGCACTGTATATGTTGGAACAGTATTAAAACAAAAATATTTAAAATATATACTTCAAACTATATTATTGCCTATATCTCACTCCAGCATCATCAGTTTTTTTCTACATCAACCGGATGGCAACAGCCTTTTAAACCATCAGAATGATATCATTAAGGAGGTGAACTTGTTATCGTATAAAAATGTTTCGCTCAATGTCACTAGTCCTGAAGAGGTAGGGGGTGTTTGGAACCTTTGCTGTGATACTGAATCAGAAATATTTTTCATATTACTTTTTAACACCTCATTTGATGCACGTTTTAGCAACTAAGTTGACATCATCTAGAGATTATTAAAATGCTCAGTTGCTATGATCGCTAGAAGAAGCCGCCCGCCATTGGTTGCTGAAATGTTCGAAAAGTGTTCTGAACTGACTCTGTACGTCAGTATAGCAATTCAGTTCAAATTAGGTTCAGATCGATTACAACTCAAAGTATGCCATCAGCAGCATACAGATTCGGCAAATGTTGTTTTATATTTCCTGTGATAAACGAGAACAAGAAAGAAAACAGAGAAATTAGAAAAAGAAAGACGGATGTACTGCTTCTAGCACGTTCCACACTTTGTGAAATTTTATTTTTATCACCTTGTCGTGTGTCTACATAGGGAATCGGTATCTATTGCTTCTAAACGCCTATGTATTGTAGGGGGAGTAGATACGCCTTTCTTTTCCTAATTTATGTTTTCTTTCTTGTGCTCGTTTATCTCAGGGCCCATATATAAAATTACATTTACCAAATCTGTATATGCATGTGGCTCGGCAGATTTTAGGAAATCATATTCGAGTAGTAACCACCAATAGGTTAGAGTGCATGTGAGTAGGTTTGATGACCGGACATTAGGTAGTAGACTCACACAGTGACATGAAGGTATAAAGCGGACCGCACACGATCAATAGTATTGTCAATACTTTCAATATTATTGACCGTGTGCGCTCATTATTGAGGTATTGATATTGAAGATATCCAATTATTTTAAATGGTATTGACAATAATATTGTCAAACTGATACTGACAATATTATTGATTGTGTGCGGTCCGCTTAACAGATATAAAGGCAATTCGCATAACAGCAATAAATGCCAGAGCAGACTTTTACATAAATATAGAGATTGTCTGTATAGTCTGGGGAATAGGATATAAATACATTGAAGATGATGAATGATATCTGGAGAAGGTCCGATATGCGCCAGGCACACTCAACTTCGGACTGCAACATAGGAGTTATACCACACTGTTGATTCTGTCACTACTCCCACTCTCCCTTTGCTATACCCAGTCTATATAAAGGTATGCAATATAGTGTATACAGGGTGATTTACCACAACATGCAGAAAATAAAATGGTGTACTAGTCTTATATGTGGGAAAGTCCCTGCAAATTTTAGAGTGATACAAGGTAATTTAGTAATTTTTGTTGCATTAAAACTTGCAAATATATGCTTATTTGTCTGTCTGAACGTTTTTATTTATTACTGTGGTCAGTGATAGGGCAGTGAACTTACTTGGGAAAGAACATATCGGAGATGTTTACATTTCCTTAATTGGCATAAAAAGTTAAGTTGGCACGTGCGGGTCAAAGTACCTCGTTTTTTGCTTTTGGTCGAACATCTAAGACACCGCAGCAGGTACAAAAGTACCATCGAAGTTTGGTGTTTTTGTGTTGTCGGCGGGTTTAAGTAAATATCTTACATCTACTGGTTGTAGAGTTCACTGGCATTGGCTCGATATCTTCGACTTTTCTGCTATTTTTGTAGTATAATTAAAACCAAATAGTCACTTCTACCCTTCTACCCTTGCTGTCAGTCCCAAATCTGATAAAGGAGGAGGGGAAGTGATATGGTTGGACCGCATTACGTCAAATTGATTAGTCATAGGCAATACATTCCTACAAAAAACTAAGGTAATTTTCTTGGTCATATTTTTTTAATTCTTCACTTTTTTAACTCCTTTCGGTGAGGACAACCTACTGATAAATCCGCATGTTGTGGTAAATCACCCTGTATAGTAAACACCTCATAAAACATTTCCAAACAATATAAAAATGACGAAATGTTTTGGATTAATCTATTTAGATACAGTTTTCACCATATGAATTTCTATTGAAATGTCAAAAACTCATTACTGATTTCGCGTGTCTTCTATCATGAGACGTATCCTCTTAAATCCGTCATGCATTTTTTGGCCAGCCCCAGGTATAGTGGACTTTTTAAATGGTGTTTAAGGGTAGGGTGCAAAGGTCTATTTTTAGCCAATGACAAATAATTAATTATTTAACCTAATTTACATTTAAAATTTTTCCTTAATAAAAATACCTTACTGCGACCCTGTGTGTATGTTGCCAACATTAACATTTTTCTAATTAACACATTGGATAACTGCGTTAAAGGTTACAAGATTATATCCTCTCCCTGGTTTCGAGATTAAAAATTAAGTAACGAGTCGGCGCACAAAGTAGCAACGTGAAGAATGGTAGGGGTTCGAGATTATCCAACAGGAAGACTGCGAGAAAGCAACAAGTTGGGGGTGCCTGTATGAATTTTACCAGCGTTTGATTTTCCTCCCAATAATTTCATGGTATCTGAAGATAACTGATTATAATTTTATTTGTCATACTGTTTTAATAAATTTGTGAAGTGATTCTGTTTTCCTGGGCAACTTGTAAGTAAACTTTCTAATCCTAGTAATATGGTTAGTTATTCTCCACATGTAACCAGCCGAAATATTTAAATTGCTTCGTGTGTTCTTAATTATTAACTTCCTTATTGAACGTAAAGGAATTTAATTAATAATTTCGTTTATATGATGATCAAATTAAGTTGAAATTGATTGATTCAGATATGGATATTCCATCTGATATACTTAAAAAAATTAGCTTTAGCAGTAAATTCAATAACACCTGGTAAGTCAAAAAGCAGTTATGAAGAAGTATGTAAGAAATTAGAAAATTGGTGTCAACAAATAGGTTCAATAATCAGTTGCGTAAATTTTTTTTTACATAACTAGTTATGTAATGAAAATGACAGTTATGAAAAATGTGACGTTTCGTAACGTCAAAAATGTATTTAAAATTTGACTTTTCATAACGGGATTAGATAAAATATATTTTAAATACTAACAATTTTTACACAAGTCTTTTCCATTTTGGTTTAAACATATTTGAGAAAAACGCCAATTTCATATTTCAACACCGAGTTGCTGTTATACAGGGTGTAACGCAATATATTTTAAATAATTATTAAATTTTGATTGTAGGGAAAAATTGCAAATTTCTTCTGGTTGTTTTATACACTGTTATTAAAACTGATTTCTTAAGTTATTAATTAATACCCCTTTTATTCAATTTTTATAAAATTCTTTAAGTTTAGGAATGAGGAAAATCTAAAATACTATTTTATTTTTAATGAACAATGTTTATATAAAAATGAGACATGACGTGCCACACATATTTGATTGTCAAATTGAACAGTAACACATAGTTAGGATTGCAGATTATTTCTTAAAAGGCAGCACCAATCCATTCTTGAGGAAATGAATGAACCAAGTAAATAAAAACAATAAAATAAAATAATATAAGATAATAAAATAAAACAATAAGGGCCGGTACTTTCAAGTATAAATAGACTTTATCTGGCGAGTAACTATCTGACGGATAAGATAACCGGAACTTGCTATCTGTAGGATAACTTGTTTGGGTACTTTCATTCAAAATATATCATCGGTTAACTTCCGATAGATATGACTTTAGATACTTCCCAAAGTAAGTGTTGCCAACTTAAGACACTGTAAAGTAAGGAAGTTTTGTGCTTCAAATAGATATAGAAAAGATCCCCCTACTGTGGTTTGTTGCCGGTTTATGACATCTGCGTCATTTTTATGATTGTTTATCATATTGTTTTAAATAGTTGTGCATCGTATAACTAACATAACCTGAAACTTTAAGTTTTTTAAGTTAATTTTCATTTTTAATGTTTGTATCGCATTTTTAGCTTGTAGCCACGTACTGGCTTCAGGCGAACATTTAAAAATCCACTCAAATAATTTTTCAATATTGATGATTAATAAAATAGACTGTTAGTTATAGTTAGATTTCTAATCTACAAAAATAACCTTATTTTGTTAGGACAAGTATTTAAAATGTGTATATTACAATGTATGATATTTTATAAATGTTTTTTTATTAAATATGATTATTTGTACCTACTTATAAATTTAAAGTTAAAAGACAATGCAAAACAAACCAAATTTTTAAAAAATTGGGTTAGAGGATAAAATAGCAATTCTATCAATCACAGCGGAACTGCGTGGGCGTGGCTATTTTTATCTGTTAGATAAAACCGTTATCCGAAGCTTTCGGTGCTGGATACGTTATCCTAGGGATAAGGCATATTTATCTGGTGGATATCACTATTTGTAGGTGAAAATACCGATTTTTTGCTTATCTCCAGAATCAACCTTATTCTGCAGATTAAACATCACTATCTATAGATGAAAGTACCGGGCCTTAAAGATATTAGTTAATTTAACGCACAGAGAAAGACTCGAAGATTTCAAGCGGAATGCAAAGGAAAGGAAAGTTTCCAGGAAATTTTCGGAAGTTTCCGGAACGGAGTTTTGATAAAAATGAAAGTTTCCTTTAAAAATATTTGAATATTCCGAAAGTTTCCAAAATTCCGGGAAAGTTTCCAAAACTCCGGGAAAGTTTCCTAATTTTTCACGAATATTTACAGTTGTTCTCATAAATTTGAAATTGCCGCCACGATGATCTAACATAAATCCAGTTTTAATTTGTTGATATTCTTTCGAAATTATCAAAAATTAATCGGATGTTTGATGACGTAGAGTTTAATATGGTCACCGCTCGGATTATTACTATTGGCACAGAATTTCTCGAATTTCGTGCTATTGGCTATGATCAAGGATGAGTTGACAGACATATAAGTTACGTTTATTTGTTTACCAGCACTATTGCTTCTCGATGAATAATATGTTGTTATAGTGGATGGTTTAATTTATTTTGTACACAGATAGAAATAAAGTTTTGAATCAAGTATATTTGTTTCATATATTACGCAAATAAATACTTTCTTCATATAAAACAAATAGTTTTGAATCAAACCTATTATTTCTCGCTACAAAAGTATTTGTCTTATATGAAGAAAATCCTTTATTTGCGTATATATGAAACAAATATTCTTGATTTAAAACATTATTTCTATCTGTGTATTAGTATTAATAATATTGATTGATTATTTTCTTGTTATTATTTTTTTAAGTGTTAAAATTTAAAATTAAATAAACATTTATTTATTATTTTATTTATTTGTTTTACACTTTTAATTCAATGTAACTATATAATATGAGATTTAGATGTTATTTCTGTCTTGCCTTCTACATTTCCGTTTCTGCACAAAATAGGAGTTGCATATGACATTTACATAAATTTTTAATTTTATAATCCACATATTTATCACATTATTTAAATTATTTTATTTATATTTAATTATTTAATAATTCAAACAAAACGAATTACTGGGTAACCACCCAATTTGCTCCATATTCTTCATATAGCACAGGGCACATATAGCGAGTGTCATATAATATCAGTTATTTGGTAAAAGTCTGTAAAAGTAATGTAAATAATATATTTATATGCACTTATTTGGTATCAAAATGAAGCTCAGATCATCACGAATCAGATTTCACCATAAAATAAACTCTGAATATTCCCAATGGAAAGTTTCCAGGAAAGCTTCCTGGAAACTTTCGGAGTAATCAAAACTCCGGGAGTTTACCCATCTCTGATTATTATCAGTGGCGAAGACGATCTTTGTTGGTTTTACTATATTTGAAACATGAATTTTCTGCTGAAGGCCAACGTAAACGATTTTGGGTTAGGAATATATATCTAAAAAGGAAACAAGATTTTCATAATCTAGTGCAAGAAATGAGATTAAATGAGAGATATTCGAACTGCCAAAAATCAGTTTCACCAATGCAATTCTCACTACGAATAAATCCATCCAAATTAAAATTCACTAAAAATATCACTAAACAAAAACGCGGATAAACGTGATGATGAGTTTAAGTATTTTACTTGTTTTATTTTAAAACGCAAAACGCGTCTGAGTTCTCACCTTAATTCTTCCTGTAAAACCCGCTTTACAGTTTGCAATTTTCTTGCGAGCAAGATGTTGCAGTGGCAATTTCTTGCAGGCAATGTTTTTTGACGGTACGTTTTACAGTTGGCAATTTCTGTAAATGCAATAATATTGCACAAGTTTTGGCAACTTTGTAAAAATGAATTTTACTGTGTCAAACAAAATAAACAATAATACATTAAGTAACCTAACTTATTCTGGTTGTGTTAGTCGCTGAGAATATTATTGATTCATATCAATACGATGAACAAGTTAAAGCGAAAAAAGTCAATTGCAGCTGCAATAAGTTTAATCATTGCTGCTGCTTCTCTCATGGATATTCAGTTGAAACGAAAACCACGGCAGTGTTGGGTGAGACCATGGTTAAATCAAAACAGGGGGAACTTCCGCTTGACTGAAGAATTTATGAAAACTGATCGTCAAAAATATAAAAATTACTTAAGAATGGATGAAAGTACATTTGGGAAACTTTTAAAAAAAATTGAACATGGGATAACAAAATATTCATATTGTCGAGAGACCATATCAGCTGCAGACAAATTAATAATAACTTTAAGATATCTAGCTACTGGTGAAAGTCATCGCAGTTTGATGTACAACTATCGGGTTTCAGAAAGCACTATCTCATTATTCATTCCAGTGGTTTGTGAAGCAATATACGAGGAACTTAAGGAAGAGTATTTGAAGGTATGAGCCCCTATGCATAAATGTATATTCAAGTTATACATCTTATTTTTTGTAGGTTCCAACTACAGCTGCTGAATGGTTAGAAATTGCAAGAGATTTTGAGACATTGTGGAATGCGCCAAATGTTATAGGTGCACTGGACGGTAAACATATTGCCATCAATGCTCCTAAAGATCAAGGTTCTGCCTATTTCAACTATAAAAAACAACATAGTATAGTTTTACTAGCACTAGTTGATGCAAAATATAACTTTACATACATAAATATAGGAATGAACGGCAGACTATCAGATGGTGGCGTATTTTGGAACAGTGATCTTGCGAAAGCTATTGAAGATAATACTCTCAATTTTCCAGAAGAAAAACCTCTACCTGGAAGAACTAAACCAGTACCTCATGTCATAGTAGCAGATGCAGCTTTTTGCTTATCAAGTCACATCCTCAAGCCTTATCCGCTACGTAATATGACAAGAGACCAAAGAGTTTTCAATTATCGATTGAGCAGAGCTCGTCGTGTTGTTGAAAATGCTTTTGGTATATTGGCTAATCGTTTTCGTGTATTGCTAAATAGAATACCTTTAAGACCAGAGAAAGCAAAGCTTATTACACAGGCGTGCTGTGCCCTTCATAATTTTTTGAAACGTGAATCAAGCAATTCGTACTTAGGGAATAACCCAGAAGATGAAATAGACTCGAGGTATAGATTTATCTTTGGACTCCCTAAGCAGAACTACGGCAGGCCTAAAAATAATGTACTTAATATTAGAGAAGAATTTAAAGACTATTTCAGTGGATGCGGTAGAGTGCCTTGGCAAGATGAAATTATTTAATACTTATAAATGTCATAAATAATTATAATCTCGATTACCTCATTAGTCAGTATAACATATTATGTGTAGTTTAAATAATGAGGAACCTCTATCTTCGTTATGTGAAGAAATATGAATAAATTTGAATATAAAAGTTATAGTTTTTATTAGCGACATATTTTTAGTAATATAAAATCAAAAATTTCTTCTTTCCCTTTGTTTTCTTTTGGCTGCAAAAATACTTTGCAAGATAGTTTCCTTAAGATCGTCTATTATGTCTTCCTCTTCAATTTTTTCCATTTTGTTTGCACCCAATCTGAAAAAATAATGTAAAATAAAAATTGGACTTTAGTCACAAGAAGGCATTTTCATTGTTAAACAAGTTTCATGAAGTAATGACGCAGCTATGGTTTAACTCGCTGATGCTTAACTGAATGTGAGTATAATAACTTACTGTCCAAATAAACTATGGGTTTGTCCTAGTACTTCAAGTTCGGGTTCGTTTGATATATTTTGCAATGTTGTTACTGCCGTATTCAGCAGACCACTTATTTTTTCTCTTTCTGTGCAATTTCGTTTCCTTTTATTTGTGTTCTGGTTGTTAATGTTCCTTGAAGGTGTTCTTGAAGTTGACGGAGCACAAGACCCATTTGTAGACTCCGTTCTAGATGAACATGGAGATAATATGTCAACCTCCACATCGTTAATGTGGTCCATCGTACAAAATTTCAGAGTCAAACTAAAAAATAAAAATATGGACTATAAAGTTTACAATGCTTGTGTGAATCGCAGTATGGATTAACAAAATTTGTAATGAAAACTTCACTATTGAGTTATAATTTACCTCTCGATCATGCTGCCGTTCCTCACATTCTTCGGTTTCTTGAACGTCCGTGTTAGTGTGGATGTCACCAGATGGTAGTGGTGACATATTCGATTCTCCATGAGAAACTATTGCAGTTCCTTGTTGTAGGAACTGCAATAGCTCAAAGCACCACCATTTAGGCACATATATTTCATCGGTGGATGCTCCAGACACTTCACTTTTTGTAATTTTTTGCGCTTCCGCCAAATATTGCGTTCTGATGGTATGAATTTTTTTTTAATATCAACTGAAGTTAAGTTTGTCAACTTCTCCTTATTAAATTTGGTGCTATTTCCTCTAGAGCTTTATTTCTTATATTTCTATTACGATACTGAGGTATGGTGGGCAAATAAAGACACGGATACTCCTCATATAACTGAATTAGCATAATAGTTGCCTCCCTAGGCCAATCATAACTACTTCTGAAAAACAATTTTTGTTAGGTTTCTCCGTAAAATTGACACTAGTGACGAAATAACAATATCTAAAAATGAAATTTACCCTTTTTTACAAGACATTTTTCACTTATATACTTTTCCAAACAGGAAATTCGAATTTATCGTCTATAACCTCTTCATTGGGTGACAAGACATGAAATGATGAAGATGAAATATGCATGAAATAATGTTCCAGTACCTCTAGTAATTTTTTTGTCTGTATTGGTAACATGTAAATCACTAAATTTTCCACCAGACTTGCAACTAAGTTGCAAGAAAAATCGAGCAGAACCGATTATCTGCAAGAAGTTGAAGTAAGCAAGTAAATTGCCAAACATGATCAGCTGGCTCTCAAGTGCGCATGCCTTTGATCAAGATTTATTACAATTGCAAGAAAATTGCAGACTGTAAAGCGGCTTTAAGGCAGCCATGTTTGTCAACTTAAGAACAGAAGGAATTAAAATAAGTAAGTATAAAGTTAAATATTGGAGCACAAACACAATGGATGTTATGGGATTCGCAAAAAAGCTGCAAGGTAAGGGTGCCATTTATCACTACGATCCGGACTCTACACATAAACCAAATAAAAATGTCAATGTATTTCACTTATATATTTCTTTGACAAGTACTATCTAATTGAAAAAAGCTTTATATTAATATGATCATAATAATATAACGATATCTTCCAAACATATTTCGATATCTCAAAATAAAACTAAATAATAAAAAGATAAATATATAAATTTATCACTTAACATTCCTAATGCACTCACAAACATATTATATCATGCATTAGGAATTGATTTCTTATGAGAAAGAAAATTAATATGATTTGATAAAAATTACCAATGCTCAATATAATTACAAAAATTAATTTAACAAACATAACAGAAGACGAACACAATACAAAAATATCAAATACATTTTGAATTATTATTAAAAATATATACGTTTTGTTTGTTTATATATTTTGTACAAGAAACAATCGTCAAATAAGAAAATAAATTATATAAACAAGTTGTTTTAGTCACTAGCTCATTCTAGTCCTATAAAGTAATGTGACACGATAAGCGGTTATCGCAAAATGTGAGATAACACGAAGAAATTACTATTTACTCTATCCTTACGACAGTCGATTCCTTATTGCAAAATATCGATATGGGACAAAGTAAACAAAAAGTTCTTTGCAAAAAATAATATCTATAGAACTCGCACAACATAATCTCTTTTTAGTAAATTTACTTGTTATTTAACATCTTGCGATTTTTAAAATCTTTGTTAATTCGTAACAAATGAACATCGTACATAACATAGTTTTCTCAACTATCTAACAAAATTTAAAATTTAACATTTTGGTACAAAAAGTAATAAGTTAGAACATTAAATACTTTACAAAAAAATTAAAACTTTAATCCCTATCTAAAATTTTTCTCCTTTTTAAAAAAATCAATTATTCGAATCAACAAAGTGTTTTTCTAACAGTGATTTCTTATCAGTTTTTAAATTGTTAAATCGATTGCAATGTTTGTTAAAAATCTGCAGGGGTATTAATTCTAAGGGTGTTGCAATTTTACTCACTGCCTCCGTCTGCTGAGACCAGCTTACCAGGAAGTTTGACCAGTCATTTTGTTGCTTGTCAGTAGCTGCTTCGGATGATATTAAATACTCAGTTCTTATCAGCAAGGTCACCAATGCTGATACACCAAACTGCAGACATAACAATTATGATACAAACAATATATCGATTATTCCCTAGACACAAATTGTTTTCAAATTAAAATTGAAAATTTATCTGGAATTATGTTGTAATCTATAAATATAAATGTGAAAGCTCTCACAAATTCATCAATTTCCTTCTATTTCCAGTATACAGTGTGTCCCACTTTTCATGGAGCCACCCTCATATGTCGCTCCTCTGATTTCCAAATACTTTGAAATTTTGGGGGTAAATATATACCTATAAGTGAGTCTTTAGATGTAACCACAATTGATTTTAGTTAGAGCCGTCTGATTCTAGGATGGAAAAAGGGGGTCGATTTTCAGCTATAATATCCCAAGGATGTTGATAATACGACATAATTTTATCACAGTTTCCGAAAGCACTTGCTTGGTAATATCCCGACGCCGTAGGCAGAGGGATATTACCTAAAAGCAACGTGCTTGAGGAAGTTGTGATAAAATTATGGGCTATTTATCGAGGAGTATTCGCATAGAAAATTGTTTGCAATTTATTTCATTTATTTGTTCCAAACTATTTATTAAAAACACAATTATTAAAAGAGTAATTTGTAAAATTAAATATAGATCATGTATTATGTATTATTTGGTGTGTTTTCCTCTATTATTATATTCATTAAATCGTTATTTGTAGTTCCAAATCGACATTGTCAAAAAATAAATTTTGAATTACTGAACTGTCAAACTGGATGACATAAGTGAAAAGATCCCTAAGGGATCTTATCAGTGTAATTTTGTTCTGATTGGTTGTTTCAACACACGTGATTAGAAATGGGCGAATTTAATAGGATTGCTATTTAAGCTAAAAATTTGCAAGAAAAAAGTACTAGCGATTTTTTAGAAAAAAATTAGTAAGATATTTTTAATCAGCACCAGAGATGGGTAAACTCCCGGATATTTTTCGACATGTCGATACAAAAAATTAGAACGATAAATTTTTCATGTTAGTACTGTCAAAAGTCGATCTAGGTTAGTTTACCACTAAAGATGACATCTGATTGGTGCTATGTTGTCAAAAAATGGGCATTCATTGGCTATCACATTAATGAGTGAAATAATCACCACCAAAATTTTAAAATATTTGGATATCAGATGAGCGAGATATGAAAAGTGGGACACACTGCATACATCAATCGATAGGGAATCTTATGTTCTTTAAATTAATACTCTTGACTTTCTCCCGATAGATCAATAGAGAAAATTGAAAAAAACTAAAAACATGTAACTTTGAGGGTGGTTTTGGGACAGTTTTTAAATGGGTTCTTTTGGGCTTTAGTCCCCAGTAAATACTTATCACAACTCAATTTTATGAACTTATTCAGACTAACTGATAAATTAAGAAGTCTAGATATTACTATATTATTAAGCTTATATTACTCTAAAGGTTTACCTTGTTCAGTAACACGAAGTACAGAGGTGACTTCCCCACGTGACTTAAAGGTGTGCTTCTGTTGTTCTCTTGCCTAACCACCTCCACTAGTCCCGTGACAATGTCTAATACATCTAACATCGTGCTTGACTGAATAAATCTAAAAATAATACATTATACTATATGATTTTGAAGACTAAATCAAACAAAAAAGAAAATATTCTATATTAATAATATACATTATTACTCCGATTAAAGAACTTATATCTAGATACATAATTGTACTGATTTATATGTTGCTGAGATAGTTACAATCTAAGGCACTTCTTCCCATAAGTTCTTGATTGGCTAGTCGATCTATTCGTGACCGATTTGGGCAGTTCGATTATCATAATCTCAGTTTGACACTTTTGACAGTATCCGCCATTAATGTTAATAAGTGTTTTTCGATCAAAATGTGGTGAAGAAGTCTTTTTATTTTAAGTTGTGATTTGCTTAATACCTAAATAATATTCTCTATTCATATTTACACAGTTTAGTGACAATATATTTAGTGCAAAGTGCTGTGCCATTTGCAGAAAGCAGTTTAGAAAAGAAAAAAATCGATCGTTCCATAGTCGTAACATGATGAAGTTCAGTTTACAGTTATAAAGTGAATACCAATTAAATTTTAATATCCTTTCAATACTTATTTATCTTACTGTAATATTGTATGCCTACATCACATCATGTTGTATAAAGAGCCGGTAATGCAGGAATTGCAATAATTCATTTTAATGAAAATATTCACCATTCTACACACACAACGCCACTGTTGCCTATGAGATGTGATGTTCATCTATCCATTTTAATGGACATATAATGTGACTATGTTAGGAACAAACAAGGTATATAGTGAAAAGATAGCCTGATATGTATCTAGATATAAGTTCTTTAATCGGAGCATTAATATGTGAAATTTGTAATAAATAAATAAATTGTAACAAGGACCGTAGAAATCTCGCCTCGTTTGAATTAGATACTCTTTCTGAACGGATTACGTCACTAGCTTTTCGGTTTGGCTGGTGCGAGTTCCATTGTATGTGCTGCGCTGTTAGAACAAAGTTTGTATTCACAGTATTTTGAACGTTGTGGCGCTTGTTTTTCGTTTATATAACGCATGTATAACAGACTCGTATAATTTACAACATGTAGTGTGCTACTCTACCCAGGGGATGTTTTCTAATCTACATTGGGGCAATTTCTATTTCTATTATGAAGACATGGAGATGTTTGCAGGGACGCCACTGGTGGAGCGATAAAATAACTTTTCTAACTAAAATATGTGGTTTTACATCCTATTCACACATACCAAAATTGAAAATAATATCTAAAGTATATAAAAAATAATATGCAACGCACTTCCAAAGTGGTTTGGTTGCATTTGTATAGTTTGTAGTTTTGCAACAAGCCGAAATCAAGACACCTCCACACTTAGAAAATGCTTCGCTTTACGCATTAGTTGCATAAATTAAGTATTATAATTTCATTAGATTATTTATTTCAATTTTGTAACCACAGACCAAGAAGCTTCTAGTGGAAAGTGAAGGTAGTACCAGACGTGTCGTTTCACATTATATGACAAAAAGTGATTACACGTATTAAAATTTTAGGAGGCTGCTCATCTGTCCACAAAAAGTTTCAGAATTGGTGTAAGCGAAAAAAACTAACTGAATGTTTCAAAATGCAAATACAATATCCAGTTCAGTAAAGAGAGATCCCCATTAATAAATTCGTATACAGGGTGTTCCTAAATGACGTGCTAATATTTCAGGGTGTGATTCCTTAGGTCATTTTATGAAGCAAAGTTCACATGAACATAGGTCCGCAACAGCTTCAATTTTTTGCTATAGGGTGTTGAATTTTTTTAATTAAAAATAACGATTAAAAAAAAATTCAACACCCTATAGCAAAAAATTGAAGCTGTTGCGGACCTATGTTCATGTGAACTTTGCTTCATAAAATGACCTAAGGAATCACACCCTGAAATATTAGCACGTCATTTAGGAACACCCTGTATACGAATTTATTAATGGGGATCTCTCTTTACTGAACTGGATATTGTATTTGCATTTTGAAACATTCAGTTAGTTTTTTTCGCTTACACCAATTCTGAAACTTTGTGGACAGATGAGCAGCCTCCTAAAATTTTAATACGTATAATCACTTTTTGTAGTATAATGTGAAACGACACATCTGGTACAACCTTCACTTTCCACTAGAAGCTTCTTGGTCTGTGGTTACAAAATTGAAATAAATAATCTAATGAAATTATAATACTTATTTATGCAACTAATGCGTAAAGCGAAGTATTTTCTAAGTGAGGAGGTTTCTTGATTTCGGCTTGTTGCAAAACTACAAACTATACAAATGCAACAAAACCACTTTGGAAGTGCGTTGCATATTATTTTTTATATGAGCTTCTTAATTTAGATGTTATGTAAAATGAAATCACACTATGTTAAATACCACGAAAACTAGTAGACTACGACTAGTAGAAACACAATTCACAAATCCAGACTAATTCATGAAGTATGTGTGCGTCTCAGCGATAATATCAGTGAAAGTTGTGAAAAAGTGATTTTTCTTGTACTTCTCATGAAACAGACACGGTGGCCTACAACCAAATTTAAATCAAAGTTGTTGCCACTTGGAATTTTTTTTTTTTTTAACACAATCTGTATGTAGAACCAACTTCCGCGATATTTAAAATCATTCATCGTAGAAATTTTTTTTTACAAGTATTTCACTTTTTTTGTTTAATGACACAGCCACACAAAAAAAAAGTGGTCTAGCCTACGGACCAGGCTAGTGTGTCCTTATGTATTTGGACCCGCTGAAACCGAATCCGAAGTCAGAATTATCAGATTGGCTTGTTTTTCACCCCCAACCCCAAAGAAACACCTCCCCAAAAAATGGTCTGTCCGGCGGACCATACTAGTGTATCCTTATGTATTTGGACTCTCTGAAACGGAACCCGAAGTCAGATTAGCTTGCTAAAAAACACCCCCAAAATAAAAAAAAATGGTCTGGACTTCAGACCAGACCAGTGTATCCGTATGTATTTGGACCAGCTGAAACCGAATTCGAAGTTAGAATTGTCAGATTGGCTCGTTTCTCAGTTTTTCAGACCAATGTATCCTTACCAAGTACATAAAGAATACATTGGTATGATCCGCCGAACAAATCATTTTTTTGGGGGGTTTTTTTGGGGTTGGGGGTGAAAATAAGCCAATCTGACAATTCTGACTTCGGATTCGGTTTTAGCGGGTCCAAATACATAAGGATACACTGGTGTGGTTCGCAAGCCAGACCACTTCTTTTTGTTTTGGGGGTGAAAGCCGAGCAAATCTGACAATTCTGTCTTCGGAAACAGATTCAGAGGGTCGAAATACACAAGGATACACTGGTATGGTCTGCCGGACAGACCATTTTTCGGGGAGGGGGTGTCTTTTTGGGGTCAGGGGTGAAAAACGAGAGAATCTGACAATTTTGACTTCGGATTGGGTTTCAGCGGGTCCAAATACATAGGGACACGCTGGTCTGGTCCGCAGGCTAGACCACTTTTTTTTGTGTGGCCGTGTCATTAAGCAAATAAAGTAAAATACTTGTAAAAAAAAAATTTCTGTGATGAATGATTTTAAATATCGTGGAAATTGGTTCTATATACATCCAACATCCTTGCTAAAATCATCGAATGGCTAATAGCAAAACAAATTGCTGATGGTTTTAGAGCAAAACGCAACACAGAGATGGCTATATTAGAATTAGTTACCAAAATCGCTGAGGGATTTGATGAATGTACTTATGTAGGAGTTACATTTTGTGATTTAAGCAAAGCATTTGACTGTCTCCCATGACACACTTGTAATGAAATTAAAATATTATGGATTTAGCCACACAAGCATTAAATTAGTGCAGTCATATCTGTTAGCCAGGAAACAACTTATCCAATATAATAATCAATTGTCAGAAGTAAAGATAGCAAAATGTGGAGTACCCCAGGGGTCGGTGCTCGGTCCACTGCTATTCCTCATTTATATAAATGATCTATTAGATACTGTTTCGGGTACCGACATCCTGTGTTATGCAGATGACACAACAACCATAAATACAGACAAAAATTTTAATAACCTTATAAGTGCTATGACGGAGACACAGACGAAAGCAGCATCTTGGTTTAGTGCCAATCAATTAAGTCTTAACGACGACAAAACCATGCAATGTATGTTCACTTTAAAAAACTGCGATTTCAACAATCCCTCGTCTATTAAATTTTTAGGGATTTATTTAGACCCCAAATTGTCCTGGATACAACATACAGACCAGCTGTCAATTAAACTATCCAAAAATATATATTTATTAAGGAATCTATACCAAGCAGTAAATAAGTCGGTACTTCTAACAGCCTACTATAGCCTCTTCCAATCATATATGGGATATGGCTTACTAGCATGGGGACACTCGCCTCATGCAAAAGAGATATTTAAGTTACAACGAAGGGCAGTAAAAATTATTAGTGGCTTAGGATACCAGGATGATGTTAGATCGAAATTTGTGGAACTGCAGATTTTGACTTTGACATCTCTGTATATTTATAGATGCCTGATGTGGGCTAGAGAAAATCTGAACCTATTTCAGCAGCGTGTCGATATACATAATCATGACACAAGACAACACATGAATCTTGAAATTGAATACCATAGAGTAGACAAAAGCAAAGTCTCTACAAATTACTATGCGCCCATACTATATAACAAACTTCCAGAAGAAATGAAAAATTTGCCCTTTATGAAATACAAAAATCATATAAAAAATGTACTAACTGAAAAAGCATTTTACACCTTGCACGAATTTTTAAACAGCGATCTATAATTTGTGATACATCTAGTGAGATATTTTATAGCAGTTTTTTTTCCTTTCTTTTTTTAATTTGTAATGCATTCTATATTATATGTAGTATGCAAATTTCACATATCTTGTCTATATACTGTGTTATGTTATGTTTTGTCCATTACTCTATTTTATATTATACAATTAACCATTTTCTATTATATTTTATATTACCGTTTGAAACTACTATGGAATTGATTTGTATCGATCCTAATTGACTTGTGTAAACACATTTGCTGTATATAACACCAATAAATTATTCTATTCTATTCTATTCTATTCAAAAATGTGTAAAAAAAAAGAAAAATCCAAGTGGCAGCAATTTTGATTTAAATTTGGTTGTGGGAGGCCACCATGCAGAAGAAACAACGAATACCAGTCTCTAAGTTTACTGTCAGAAAAATCGATGACGAATTATGATAAGCGGTATGATAATTTTATGCAATGATGCACCCTCAGGAAAATCAAAAACTGTTTAGAAATTATCCTGTCTTGATAGACAGGATAATTTCTAAACTGCTGATGCACATTTCTCTGAAACGTCTGCCAATTTGAATTATTAACTTCAATATAAGCAAATTTTCCAAGCTGACTGTATTTCTAAGGAGATAAAAATGTTATAAGAAACAATAAGAAAGTGTATCAAATCATCTGGATTGATCAAAACATGATTTTTCATATCCTAGGATTTTTGTCTAATGAGTGTGATATCCAGACGCATGCGCATCACTAGGCTACAACGCTGCAAGGATACTTCCACCTCAGTTAGTCCAGGGAAGGCGTCAAGTCCAGACATCTAACACGCTTGTCCGTATAACTGTAACTGTGATATATGATATACTGTGATAAATGTAGTACCATGTGAATAAACGGCAATCAAACGAGAAGTTGTCTTATTAATACCATTAGGACACCTCAATGAGCATCACTATTGCCTCTTGAAGGGTTTATATTCAATAAAAAAAGTTAACAAAACCTAGATTTAACATACCTTTTAAAGAAGGGATATAATTTTGGTAAGATGTTATCCCCAGCTGTGTCTCTTCTACCAACTATCGGCAAGCTGAGTAAAACTTTACTCCACAACTCTAATAATTGAGAAGGAAATGTGTCGGTGGTTAGATGAGGTAATATTCTTAACAGCAACATCTGAAAGAAAAAAGATTAAATCGCAATAAAATTAAATTACAATCACTATAATATAATACCTTTCCTTTCCTAATATTAAGAAAACTAGAGAACTTATCTTCTTGCAATAGCCCTTGAACTATTTTGATAATATAATCGTATTGATTTTCTACTATCGGTTCACTTTCTAGCTTGAACAATCTCAACACCTCCTGCTTTTGCTCTGGTGTAGGTGCTAACTCCAGTTCTCTTAATCTAAAAATTAACAACATTTCCACTATAGAAGTCAGGAAGACGTTTTTGGAAACAAAATAATATAAAACACTGAGAAAGAGGGTGGGATGAAAACTTTCCAGCCACAGAAGAAAAACAACAAAATATTGGGTGAAAAATTTATTTCCATTGTAGTTTTCTTCTAGCTCAATACGCTTATTCTGCGATATTCAAGTGCCTTTATGGCATTATTTTACTACATAACCTAAAGGTAATATTTAGCTGTCTTCTCTGACATTTCATATCATTTTAAGGTTAAACCTACCAATTGGGTTGTTGACGAATTTTCAAAAATGGTGAAATATGGTAGTGGATGACTTAATTTAGTTATATATTTAATTTGGAAGAAAAATTCTTAGCGCAACATATTTTAAAAAATTGTTAAACTTCGACTATTTGAATGTGCCGCGAAAACGGTAGTGACATCATAACGGCAGTTAGATGTGAACTTATATGCAGAACAGATGAAGACGAATAAGTTGACATTGCTGACAAGAAAGAAAATAACCTCATATGTCAAAAGTAAATTTGACGTTTAGCTAGCAGTGATTGATGTTTGCAGTTATTGTTAATATTTTTATACAAAACGACTAAGGCAGTATATCTGTAAAAGCTAATTCTGACATTCTACTTGCGGTAGATATATTTATGGTCAGCGAATTTTTAAAGAGACGATCGTTTTGACATTGCAATGGTGGGAAGTGCAAAAGCTGCAAGGTACTTACGTTACAGCTGCTATAGACAGTACAAACTATTGTAATTTCTGCAAGAACTTCCTTTATCTTATCTTATTAATATTACATAATATGTCTAATATGTATTTTATTATTTAATTTAGATGAATTTGTTAACTATACTTTGTATTTTATTAAATAATTCCTTTTCATTGTTTTATTTCCTATTAACTATATGCATGCGTATCTAACTGAAAACAACAAAATAAGTTTATCTACTAAAGAAATTATTTATTATCCATTGATACTCACTTTTAAGAAGAGTCAGAATGAGACTTACGACAATATCAAGAAAGGTCTGTATTATAACAAAAAATAATAAATAGGTAAGTACCTACTTTATGCTAGTATCTATCTAAGCAATAAACAATGATATGTATTTATAACGCACATAATTCAAAGGGCATTTATAACTACAATCCAATGCATTCGTAGCCATTTCCGACTGATTGTGTTCACCGACTTTAGACGACTTTCACAGTTTGTTTCATATAGTTTTTCAACGGCGAGTTTTTAAATTTCCTTTCTTATTTTATTGATCATCCTAGTATTATGGGACGTCTAGGGAGTTTCATAAATAATCAATAGCTAACAAAAACAACTGCACTTTATTCCAACATAATACATAAAATCAGATTAAAGTCATTTCCCTCCTTTTAGGAAGTCAAAGCATGAATAACATTCTAATCTAGAGCCGTTAAGAATACACCCTGTTTTATCCGCCAGTTTGGCGGGTAATTTAAATTTGTAACAGCTAGAACGCCACACAAGTCTTGTAATGCGGCCGTTTTTCCTACAACATAAACCCATATTAAAAATCAAATTCCTACATTAAGATACAACTTACCACAAATAAAACGCTTAGAATATATTGTAATTTGTTACTTTACTTGACATTGAAATGGTCTCCACAATAAGAAGACTTGGTCCTTCTCTGGTGGCTTTGAATCATTCATTATTACGTTCAGCGTTTATTATTGGAACACAACAGTTTTTCTGGTGAATTGGTGGTATTGTTTACACAGTACGGCAGAAAACACTATCTGTACTTATATTTATCCATAACTAGATGCTGTTAAACTATACCGAATTGTAACCTATGAACGTCAGTTGAATTTGACGTTAAATATAATGTCAGATTAAACTGTCGTGATTGTCTTTTTTCTCCGTCGCTATCAGCGAGTTTCTAAATTAGTACGCGTTTCTCGTCGTTTTATAACTAACTTCTCTACAGACTGCCGTTATTATGTCATCTCCGTTTTAAATGCATGTATTTTTGTAATTAATATTATAATATTATAAGACTTTCTTTTCAACTTCTACATGTTTCTAATGATTTTTTATGAATAAGTGTTATTGTTTAACATAGATTCTCCTCAAATTTTAACTTAGTGCAACAACCCAATTAGGCAATCCAAACCACGTGATTGCCAACATGGCATCGAGGGCAAACATTCGTTTTTATTAGTTAAACATTTGTTTTTTTGTTGGCTTGGCTACGTTTCCTGAATTTAATAAAAGTAAACCCGTGTTTGCCCTCGACGCCATATTGCCAAAAAATTTTGACAGGTCGTTGGATTACCTAATACAGCGCGTGGCAGCGTTGCCAGTGTCAACACATTTGTACTGAAATCAGTACTTTTAGACCAGAGTAAGTACATCAGTGTTACTTTCATTGTATCAGTCCATTTTTTGTATGACGTTTTATTGACTCATTTTGCAACTTTAAGGCGAGTTGTACCAACACGCGTGGAGTAGATATTAGGTAATTATTTTAGAGTATCCTGTTTCTTTCCAGTCTATAGCAGAAATGGCATGTTATTGCTCTCGGACACCTTAAGTGTTACGACTGTGTGCACTTGCCATTATTGTAGACAAAATCAGTCGCCCCCGCACAAGTGGAATGCATTTAACTTATACCACTGTTGAGAAACCTTAGCGCAAGGGATTTTATTGCAGACACTAAATAAGCTTCTGTATAACCATCTACAGCTCCCTATCATTCATCTGTAGTTTAGTTGCCAGTTAAACAACCAATCATGTTTTTGTGGGTTTGGATTCTCTTAGTTTATGTGACGAAGCAACCTTTGAGCCCGCCAAGTTAAAGTTTACCCAACTATAGTGGTTACATATATGGGGTAGTCTACCATAGCATGCGGAAAATAAAATGGTGTACAGGTCTTCTATGTGGGAAAGCCACTGCAAAATTTTAGAGTGATCCGAGGCAATTTAGTATATTTCCTTGCATTAAAACTTGCAAAGATATGCTACTGTTATTTGACTGTGATCCGTCCTTCAAATAAAAGTAAGGCAAATCGAATTTGGCCAACACGCAACCGTGACCTGTATCTGTCTCTTTCTATCTCATTACGAACTTCGACAACGATAGGGTCCATTGCAGGTACGTAGCAAACATTAGAGAATTAATTTTCTAATCTTTGTACGTAGTATAAGAGTTCACTGGCATAGTGTTTCTATTGTCTTCCTGACTTCCAGTTAAGAGTGTACTGTTAAATTTTAAATTGTATTCGTAGATCAATACCGTTCAATATGCCATTCTACGCTTAGAACAGTGCATTAAATGTAATGCATTCGAACGTTCTTTTGACTTTTTATTACTTTTAAGTTTTGTGCTGTGCTAAGTTCTACAAAAATTATGTTAATTTTTGCTATTTTTGTAGTATGATTAAATCCAAAACATCATTTCTAACCCCGCCAGCTTTGCTGTCAGTCCCAAGTCTGATAAGAGGGAAGGGGAAGTGATATGGTTGCACCGCTTTACGTCAGCTTGGTTAGTCATAGTCTACAAAAAACAAGGACATTTTTTTGGTCATATTTCTTTAATTTTTCATTTTTTAAATCCTTTCGATGGGGACATAAATTTTCGGCATGTTGTGGTAAATCACCATGTAGAATGTGGAATTACATCCATAAAAATCTGACTTTCAATGTGGGACATTCCCAATCAAATTAAATTTCGAAAACCCTCATAAGTGAAATATTCACTACTTTAAAAAAAAATTTCTTACCTTTGCTTTTGTTTAATTTCCCTCAATTTCTCCATATTACTAATATACAGTGGGTTTTTAATATCTTCAGCCTTTAACAACAGTGCATAGAGGGCTTCCAATTCCAATAGCAGTTGTTTTGTCTTCCTAGTATCACGAGGTACTTGGGGACTGTCGCCGTCTTTGTCCGGTGTTACGATATCCATGTCTATGATTTTTCGAGGAGCCGTTACTGACCCACACTAGAATAACAACACAATTTGTAAAATCAAAAATTAGCACCATAATTTGATGAGTCGATGTCATTTTATGAATATGACTAAAGGAAGAACGTAATTAAAAAGAATGAACATGAAATATGATAATGAATTCTTACTCTTACCTGCAATTTCCCTAAAGAATTTTCAAATTGTAATGGAGTATAAACTCTTGGTGTTAAGGTGTTTTGGTTTTCTTGCCGATCACTATTTCTATGCTGCCTTTTATTCGGGTAATGCATATTTCTATCATTAGAAAAGTTTTCTTTGTTGCTCTTTGATTTTCTTTCTTTAAATATCTTGAAAAAAAATACATATAATGAAATTAAAACTGATCCATACAAAGCGGCCAGGTCAGGGTGTATACCACTGAACTCTACTATATAAATGGAAGGCCAGTATAGGTATATGCGCGTAAACAAAATACGGCAATTACGGCACAGATTAAATGGTAACGGATTCAAAAACTATAAGCCATGCGTCGACGCAGTAGAGAAATTAAAGTCTGTGCTTGAACCAAACGGCTGTCTACGGGAGTTATGCGCCGACGCCAGGCTGACGCAATTCTGTGTTTTATTTCTTTTCCATAGATTCTGTAACGTAAGTCTTGGATTAGATGCAATTTCCAGAGTCGGTGTCACCATTTTATTTTTTGTTTATTCTGTCGTTTGTGTAAAGTTGTTATAAATTGATTATTTTGTGTAATATTTTGTGACTGTTATAAACAAAGTTAATTGAGACAATATGGTGCAATCTTGTATGGTACTGTGTTGCAAGAGGCAAATTTCCGGGTTTTAAACAGTTGCAGTAACAATAAGACCGGCTCTGACGTATTTTGCAGTGCGATTGCGCTCCTCCTTTAGGTCGCCATACTTGCGCGAGGTTCAATTTGGCGTAAAAATTGGTATGGATATTGACCTTCCATTTATATAGTAGAGTTCAGTGGTGTATACCAATTTGGAATTTTGAAATTCTCTAACTTTTCCGGATTTTCCAGGATTTTTTTCTATTCGAAAATGAAAATTGTGAGAGGAGCGGGGCGGTAAGCCAGGCCTGTAGCTAGAAAATGCTTTCAGGGCGGGCAAACAATTTTTCAGGGGGGCCCATAAAAATAACTTTTTTAGTCGAAAACATTTTTTATTGAGCGGGGGGGGAATCCACCTGGCTCCCCCCTAGCTACAGGCCTGCGGTCTTTCCCCTGATTTCCCTGACCAAAATCAAATTCCCTGACTTTTCCAGGTTTTCCAGAAAGTATACACCCTGCCAGGTGTTAATAACATATTTCATGATTAAATAGTTAAAATTTTGTTCACAAGTCCACTGTTAAGTTCAATAGGTGAAACATTCTGTGACTTGAGCAAGGGTTTTGATTGTGTAGCACATAATACGCTAATTCAAAAACTAAATTTTTATGGATTTAATTCCTTGAGCACTAAAATTATTCAGTCATATCTAACCAACAGACAATAAATGGTCCACTATAATGACATGAATTCTAGCTCTATTTTTAGTTCTATCAAATATGGAGTGGCACAAGGGTCAATACTGGGACCCTTGCTGTTTCTCATCTACGTAAACGATATAACTAACTACCTTCCAAATAGTGATCTAGTTTTATATGCAGATGATACGACTACTCTGGATGAACATAATAACTTAGAACAACTTTTAAATTTAATGAATAAAACACAATTAGAGGCCTCCTCGTGGTTTACAGTAAATCAACTACATCACAATGAAAGTAAAACTATGAAATGCATATTTACACTAAAAAACTGTGATTTTGATAACCCGTCGTCAGTTAAATTTCTTGGAATACATCTAGACTCCAGGCTTTCTTGGGAAACATATAGAACAACTGTCAAAATAACTTTGCTTTAGCGGAAGGGATTTAATCTTTGATAATAAACTGCCAATTTGCACGATTTATATTAACCTTTGGCAACTTAGCTTGAGAAAAAATTTATAGATAAAATTTAAAAGCACGAGTGGTATTTGGGGAGAATATTTCACGAATGAATAATTCATTAAGTATATCTTCAATAATATGTTTTGTAATTAATTGCCTTCAGACGTTTTCAATTTCATCATTTATGTCACATAAAAATGAATTTCCAAAACGACTCATCTAATGAAAAACAAAGTAGGTATAAATGATGTAACGGACATTGACAATCAAGATACGTTAAACCGTATTGTAACTTATAGACTGGTATTCCCAACAAAGAGTCCTCTAGCACACTTGGACCAATCACACTACGAGTAAAGCCAGACAATATTGCATTTTACCAATTTCTCACTTTTACATTCTAAGGTTGCCGACATGAAATGGTACCGCCATCTAGTAATGCTAGCTTAACTTAACTGGTGTAAAAAGAGAATTTTTCAAGAATTATTTATTATATTAAAGTGTTTATTAATATATATTTATGTATTTAATCCTTATTTTTAATTTAAGAAGTTTAATACTTAAGGTTTGCTTGTTTAAGTAGAGTGAACTTTAAATACAACGAATTATAACATAGTGCTACTTACTTGATGAATTACCATACGTAAGTACATTTATGTATTTAACATGAAATAATTGATTCGGTTGCTTCGTAGGCATTTGTATTTAATTTTAGTTATGAAAATTGTTTTGTAATTACGTTAGGTATTATAAGTCATTGAAAGCTGTGTATAACTTGTCCCGAACCCATACAGGTTCAGCATTCACTTTGAAATTTCAACTTATGTGGTGTTTTTAGGTTATTACTTCCACATCCAGTGGAAGTATAGTAACGACAAAAAAAATTTTATTGTTCAGATAGGCTTAGAATGTCATGAAACGTCGAGATTTTAAGTTTGAGCGAAAAAAAATTTTCTGTCTGTCTGTTTGTCGGTCTGTCTGTCTGTCGGTCTGTAACTTTTTTTTGTGCGCACGTTTACTCTGGAACCGTTTGAGATATTGACTTGAAATTTGGTACACATATGTACTTTAACCAGATCTAGAACTAGATTATATTTTCATCTTGTTCCGTCGAAGGGTTGGGGGGTAAATTGGGGTAAATTTGGGGTAAATAGGTAAATCAAGCAGATAAGAGTTCTTGAAATTGGTATTTAGTATATACAAGAGAAGCTAAGGTATCAAAAAAAATTTTGGCATTTGCCACCCCATTACCACCCGTTATTAAAGGGGATGAAAAAAAATTGTGATTCAGTGTGTGTACAAGAACCAGAAACCTCAAAATATTTTTTTATTTTATCCACCCCCACTACCACCCCCACCCCACTACCGATGTGGGGTACCGTTTTATGGGTTTTTGGGGTCAAATATTGTATTATTAAAGTTCCATAAACAATTATTTCCACATACAAAATGTTTTGTTGTGAGTGACTTGGATAGAAAATCTGGATGTGGAAGTAGTGATTCCTTGAGCAGCGGTTTTTTTATATTATTATATTACTATGTACCTATACAATGCAATACTACAATTTATGTTAACAATTAGTAATAAGCTAGAGAAGATATTTATAGATAAAATTTAAAAGCTCAAGTTGCCCTATTTGCCGAAAACATTTCACAAAACAAAACGTCAAAAAATCATCGCAATATTTGGCGCTGCAGCGACACAAAAAATTAGAACGATGATTTTTGCATGTTGGTACTGTCAAAAGCCGATCTAGGTTGGATTACCACTATTAATAACTTTTGATTGGTGCAATGTTGTGAGAAAACGGGCTCTCATTGGCTATAGCGTTAATGAGTGAAATGATCGAATTAAAAGTTCCCACTTTCTCTTGTGCGTATGCGCTGAAATGTTTACTATGGATAAGAGACAATATTCATCTATTCAACTATCGTAATAATATTCACCACCACGATATGAGAAATAATACAATGATTGAAATAGAGTTTCATCGAGTAAACAAAAGCAAATTCTCTACAAACTATTATACACCTAAACTATACAATAAACTTCCAAACCATATTAAATACTTACCCGCTAATACAAAGAGAGAATAAAAACATGCCTTACCAAAAGGGCATTATTTTCTTTGAAAGAAATGTTAAATGATGATTTTCATGTTGATTAATGTACCTATTTTATTATATATACTTTATGTCTGTAGATTTTTAAACTGTAGCTTGTTCTATTGACTAGTATTGTTAGCACATTTTCTATTTAGAGTTTTAATCATAATGTGTGTATTTCTACCAATAATTTTACATATAAATATTAGGTAATGTCTCTGTTGTTGTTGACGAATGTAAACGATTTGTGTATCGGCATGATCTTTTAATAAATAAATAAATAAAAATTAAGCTTTTAACAGTGTAATTTTAATGTAAAACGTCTAAACTATCTTTATACTTACAGTGTAATAATAATCATCAAAATAGGGAGTCCCGGTATTCAGTTGAAGCATCTGAATATTTAACAGCCATTGTTTCTCTCTCGTCGACATGAGTCCTGAATACTCATCTTTATTTTCTTGATTATCTTTTTGTTGTTGCCTATAACCACCGCTGTCATGTCTGGGCCTTTGTTGGTGATGCTGATGGTGTAACAGCTGCGGGCTATGCTGTTGATTGTGGTGATTTCTTTGTTGTTGTGGATTTGCCTGCATACTATTCATGTTTCGGGGTGGCGGGGGGAAGTTAAACGGATGATTTACCTTTAATACAAAAAAATATCTAAAATATTTCACGAAATAAAAAAGTTATAAGGGTGCTCCCATTTTAAGTGGGTTACACTGGCCTCTCAATTCCAATCTCTTTAGAATCCGAAGACTGATATTTTTTTAAACTTACTGGAAACTGTGCTGGGTTAGTTCCAGGTGGATACATAAAACCTGGAGGTCTCGGCGGGCCACCGGGAGGCATAAACTGAGGGTGTGGAGGTACCATACGAACCAAGGCGGGAGATAACATCGGATGATGGGGGTTCATTTGCGGTATATGCCTCATTCCAGGTGGAGGAATACCCATTGGTGGTAGACCGGGTGGTGGAATCCTAGTGTTTTGAATGGGGTGCTGCAGAATATAAGAAATAATGATTAATGGAACAATAAAAAATTAAAAAATAAGTAATAGTAAAATATATTCTTCAACCTACTTGCAGCATAGGATGAAATGGATGACCCTGATGATGCCCTGGCGGAGGCATAACTGGCCTATGCAGAGGTTGCTGTTGGGGAACATGTTTCGATGTTTTAATAAGATTTTTTTCTAGCTCTTCCACGGTACAGATTTTCCTCAGCGGTACGCTAATCGGCATAGATGCAGAATGATTGAGTTGTTGGGAGATGTTGCTACGTGGTTTTGAGCTGTCTGTATGGGTTTGAATCTGCAGATCAGCAAATAAATTAATTTTACATTATATAAAAACTGGAAATGCACCAATTACAATATACTTCATTATTAACCCTTTCATAACAGGAAGCTGATAAATATGCAAAAAATGTCCATGATCTTCTAATGGGAAGTGGATAACTACGCAAGACTGGACGGAAAACAAATGCATCTGTGCGTAGTGTAAGGTGGTAAAATAGGCTAGAAACATGCTTTTTTACCACTTCTAGTACAATTAGACCTTATGGTGGTCTTGACCCTGATTTAATAATCATCGCATGTTTAAATTTAAAAAAATTTTTATCAACTTTAAAAACATTCCATATGGTAAATACATTGTACTCTGTGGAATATTTTCTATATCATACTAATTAATGTCAAAACTGATAGAAACAATTATTCTTCAAAAAATCACCAAGCATTTGAACACATAAATTATTATCCAATTGCCAACATGGCTTCAGAAAATCATACACAACTGAAACTGCCACTAGAGACTTCATACAAGAATTAACCCTTTCACTGCTCAAAGCGTGTATACGCGCGAAAAATAAATGGGCCCACTGTGCTCCAAGCGTGTTAACTCGCCTGTCGTTTTTAAATTGGTTCAGACTGCTCAAAGCGATTTGACACGCGTATATGTTCTATTAATACATTTTTATATACTTACACAAGTTTCTGTTGTACCTTAATATTTTTGATAAGAATGTTGTTTTGTTTTTATGTTTATGTTTACTTGTACTGTTTTTAACCATTTTTTTAAAATAAATTATTATTATTGAAACTAGAGCACTTGGTTTTTGTTTTTCTTTCAGTTTTATATATAATAATAGACCATGCATACAATAAACCAAATCAAATAGTAACGTAATATCGGATCTGCGTGCTCCAAGCGCGTATACTCGCAAGCGGTCAATTTATTGCGCACTACACGAGAATTACGTGAAACCGCTCTGCGCAGCGAAAGGGTTAAATAACAAGATTGACAATAATGAATTTGTCATAGGAATATTTTTTTATTTATCCAGGGCCTTTGATACCCTCCATATAGACTTTATATCCAAAAAACTTTATAGCCTAGGCATAATATAATAATAATAACTTATTAACCATCTGTTGGTACTGTGTGAGCAAAAAAAAATAAGACAACTATTTTTTTCTAATGTAAATCTGTCTCTATTTGAATATGTAATGACAAATAACTGACAATGTCACAAAAATTAAAGCGTTGAGTGAAAAGTTATACAAGAGGTGCAACCGTCTACTGAAAATCATAGCCAGCGCAAGGTCTGATATACAGTATGGCGCCACCGGCATTGTGGTCTAAGATCTTAGTCAGATGCACAAACATCAGTTCAGTTGATGGTTCACGTCCCGTGAATCGTCTTTTGATAAACAAGGCTCAGGAGATTTGTCTCTGCGACAGAGACGGCTCTTATATAGACATAACATCATTATATTATACTGAAACATTCAGAAAAACGATGAAATGATGAAATTTCATCTTTGCCAGCTACATTGTATTTTTAAATTTAACCTAAAAACGTAATGATTGTTACAAAAATGGGTCTAGGAGTTCCTGTTTATTTTTATTTTTTTTTTTGTCATATGCTTTTGACTTTTCATAAAAATACAACAACAGATTTTGGAGTTTATGAAAATATTTTAATTACTAACTGAGATACAACGAATTGAAATATTGTAATTTATTAAATTACAAAATTTCAGTTCATTGTATTTCAGTTAGTAATGAAAATATTTTCATAAACTCCAAAATCTGTTGTATTTTTATGAAAAGTCAAATGCATATGACAAAAAAAAAATAAAAATAAACAGGAGCTCCTAGACCCAGGGGAGGCTAACGAATTTTCAAAATTTTTTTCGCAAACTGCTTTTTCAAAATTCTTTAGAGGTCATTAGAGAAGTGTTTCCCTAGATGTTATTTCCCAAATTTCGTATGGGTCCCATGCGCTGTGACGTGTCCCTAATGGCAAAATTAAGAACACCCCAAGTATGCCCGAAAGCCCAAAGTGAAGAGCGGGTGTGAATTCGTTTTCTTATTCTGAATTTTAGAATTTTGGGATGCACCGGTTAAACTACCCTGGGCGCCAGCCAATTGTTAAAATTGACAGAGGTGTATAGGCAAAACTAAATTAAACCTCAAGATAATAGTGAAAAATTTACTAAAAAAATTTAGTGAGTAAGTATATGACAAAGTATATATAGGAATGTATAAAACAAGCTTAAAACTAATTCGTGTATATGTATGAAATGGATAAATAATTGGGACAATAAATATAATACAACATTAAAATTAAACTGACAAACAATAGAGATCAACAACTGTCAGCCACTAATCCTTATGGCAGTTATGTATTATGTCAAACGACCTACTTATCACTTGCCCCGTGTGCCAAGTGTCCATAAGGGTAAGCAGAAGCAGAAAACAACCAATGTGATATAAGACGCAAGTTAATATAACCTCAAATATTCAAATACAGCTGATATAAATATAAAATGCACGCTTTGGAATTTCGTGTAAGCTTTTTACAAAATAAATTAAGCACACTAAACCAGCAACGATTATGTACAATGTATAAAGTAAGTATTTAATTATACACGTCTAATAATAATGTGATGTGTAAAGACATATGACATGATGAAAATTCTATTTTAGCTACAAGTCGAAAGGTGTGGTATATTAATACTCGTTGAACGGCCGTTTATCGAGTTCACATGAAACTTCTAATTATTATAACACATATGGATTTAATCAATCATTATCCAGCGGTATACTATTAGGACGAGACACAAAATTATCAACGACTAAACTAAATATTAATATTATTGAAAGGTAACAAATCCACTATTCTCGTAAACAAGATATGAATAATAAATTGCTTAGTTAACTTGCTTTTTTACTACACCGTGAGCTTCTATAGTAATAACGTAGCACTATCGTTACTTGTAGATATGCTGTACGCTGGTTCTCTGCAACTTCTGGTGGACAACAAAATAAATGCCAAAATTACT
Source organism: Rutpela maculata (assembly GCA_936432065.2). Classification (NCBI taxonomy): domain Eukaryota; kingdom Metazoa; phylum Arthropoda; class Insecta; order Coleoptera; family Cerambycidae; genus Rutpela; species Rutpela maculata. The sequence goes on from OW386292.2 coordinate 54,007,569, forward strand.
TACAATACGTTGGTGATACTTGAGGACAATCCAAGAAAATTACGGTACTTGCTTACTTCTCGGTTTTACCATGAGACCATGATTAACAGGCGTAAGGCTGATGATCTCCAGGGTGCCCCGAAACAAAACAATATGTAGGTGATTTCTCTAATATTCTCTTGACTCCAGCCAAAGCAGTTCCAAAATTAATTTACCACAGACAAACAAAATCTAATATATATATGTTTCTACGCAGATCAGCGTACTATGTTTAACAAGGAGATTACGACAAGTTTCATTGAGGTAATAAACAAAAGTACGAGCCTCTTGAAATAGGTATCTCGGAACGAGCCTAAAAATATAATTCCGTTTAGGTATCGAATTATATGAAATTTATATCAAAATTGATAGGGAAAATAAAATAAGACATACCTTAGTTTGTTATTAGGCGTTTTTCCCAAAAATTGTTAAAATTAAGGAAGATGTTCTTCACAATTTTTAAATTGCCAGCATGGCTGCTCTTTCTTGGACAAAAAGGCCCTTTTTTGTTAGCTTTTTACTTTTCAGCAAAAAATTCTGTTTGCCAACTTAAATTAATTACTAAGAGAATCCACTATGTTTGAAATTTGAATTTAAAAGAAAGATAATAAAATAATAGTAACTATCTGTATGTGATAATAAAATTGTCTGCCTTAGCTGTAAATAATACCTTAATAACAAAATACATTTTAGCCTACAAATTGTTCCTTTTCAGGTACCAAAAGAAAATTAAATTTGGCAAGAAAATTCCTACAACCTTTCTTTGAGCCCCTGACATGATTTAGGGAAATAGTTTTCATATTAAGAACAATAATAAGTAAATCGAAGCTCTACACTCTTAGACAAAATACTTAATCTTAATATAGGTATTACTGGTTGCATACCTAAGAGGATATAAGAATATTATTCCACCAAATGTGAATAATATGGGTTGTAAATTTTTATTATACAGGGGAATCAAAATGTAACTGTTACAGCGCCATAGACGAGAAAAAAAATATTGAAATTTCACCAGCCGCCACTGATGCATACCTAGCAAATAAAAAACAATTTTGAATAAAACACATACTTTCCTATTCATTTTAGTATGTGTGGCGTGTTTATTATGTTTATTTTCATAACAATTAAATATAAAAACCCAATGAGCTGCTGGCAACATAAAACATTTTTTCCCAGTAAAATAAACCATTTTTATATAATATTAAATAATACATAACAAAGAAAATTAAGGATTAATGGCATAAAACTGCCATGTACCGTGCGCATCACAAATGCGCACAACGTGATAAAGTGAATTTTATTACTTTCACATCCAGTGGAAGTATAGTAACGGCAAAAAAATTTTAAAAAATTGTTATTGTTCAAATAGGCTTAGAATGTCATGAGATGTCGGGATTTTAAGTTTGAGCAAAAAAAATTTTCTGTCTACCTGTAACTTTTTTGTGCGCATGTTTACTCTGGAACCCTGCCTGGGAAACACAGCGCACTAAAACCAATGCCGCCTCAAAAGGGTTAACAATTCTAAGTAATATAAGGCATTTAGAATGAAGCACACAAAATAGTTTAGAGAAAAGTGTAATTGTGTAGAAAAAATAAAGAAATAATACAATAACAAAGCAAAAAAAAGAAAATTAAAAATACTTACAAAGGATTTGGATGCCTCTTGTAAAGATGAAAGTATAATCGAACTATTGAATATATCTCCATTTTTACTTGAAGGAGTATACGACCAAACAGAACTGGACAGCGATAAACGATCATCTGAATCATCTAAAACTAGCTGCGATATGGAGTTTTCTGAAAAAAAAAAATAAAAATAATAATTAATAGTTAAAGTGTTTTGAAATTTGTAATTATAAATTAGCAGATCTAAAATCTAAAACTATTATTTGACAAGCATTATTGGTTCTTGAGTAATAAGTCTGAAAATTAACAGAAAGTAAATTTTTTAAAAAAAATTAATTTTCTAAATCTCACTATTAGACCAAGCAAATAAGATATTCGTGTCTTGAATTAATTTCCACAAGTCGACGTCATAGAATTGTTTTAGAATTCTATTTTTAATAGTCCAGTGCAATTAGTCATTACAAATGAAAAATGAACCCAGCTGTAGTGAATGAATTTGAATGATTTTTTTTTGTTGAATTTCTAATGCCATATACTAAAAAGTTTACCCATTGAAAATTACCGCAATTTCGAAAATCCGTAAATTAAAAAAAATAAATAAAATTTTTAGAAATCTCAAAGAAAAATACAATTATCGTAATTTTTTAATATTTCTTTTAGGAAAATAAGGATAGTTATAGTTTTCGAGGTTGTTTCTAAAGAATTTGTAAAAAAATGAAACTTTTTAAAATTAATTTGAACATGGCGGAAACTCCAAGAAGCGAAATAAATGATTAGTACAGTAAGTGAAGCTTTTAAATCCTAGCCTGAAAACAATGCAATGAATTTCCAATTTTTTTCTTCAACATGCTTTATAAAGTATGTACATAAGAATCTATACTATCATTTTTCCTGCTTTTTGGTTAGGAGTTGTCGCAAAAAACAAAATATACACAGTTGATAGAGAATAAAATTATAAGAAAGAAAGGTCTTACACACTTTTTTTCTAAAATGCATATTTTTCGAGATATTGCGAACTGAACATTACAATTTTCACCCCCTAAAATCAGTATTCCTAGACGTTTTTTTTTAAATTACTCGAAAAATGTGGACTTTAAAAAACGCAAGCGTACAAAATTAAAGCTTTTACGAAAACAAATCGAATGGATTTTTCTTTTTTTTTTCTTCGATGTTTAGTTTTGGAAATATGGCATTTTCAAAATGGCGCCGAAACGTTCAGAAAAAATATACGACGTTATAATCTAAAATTATTTAAAATCTACAACTATGAGAAAAATTGTTATTCTTATAAAAATTAAAATTTTCTTTCCATTGAGACGAATTACGACCTTTTATACTGAAAACTAAAAAGTTACAAACAAAGAAGTAGAGCATTTAAAAATTTAGGCACCATTTTTTAAAATCTTATTGCTCTAATTTCTTATTAATTCAATTTTTTTTTTAATCCTTCTATATATTGTTAATGCATATTATTAGTAACATGCTCAATTTCTTTAGAATCTTTAAAATAATTATTTTTCATTCTGTACCCATTTTCAATAATTAAAATTTTCATAATTTTTTGAAAAAAATCGGGTTTTTGGAAATTGTTCAGAAAATATTTTTTTATAAAAAATAGTAAGAGTACAAAAATAAGGCTTATAAAAAAACGAATAGTTTGTTTTTTTTTTACTTTCCTACGACAAACTATTCCAGAGATATAAAGGTTTAAAGATGACGCTTGAGCGCATGCATACGCAAGAAAATTATGTATTTAAAATTGAAATATCTCAAAAACTATAAGATTGATAAGATCATGACATAAGAATGAAATGAAGCTTATAAAAAAACGAAGAGATTGGGTTTTTATTTTTTTTCCTACGATAAACTGTTCCAGAGATATGACAGTTTGAAATAATATTGAAACTTTTCAGTTTGTACGCGCATTTTAAATGTCTATAGTAGGTAGAGAAACGAGCAATAGCCATCTAGTTTTCGAAAAATACGCAGAAAAAGCAGATTGCATTGGACTTTAGCATGTTTGGTGTGCAGATTAAAAATGTTATTTAATTAGTTTACTCAACTGTTTTAATTTGATTAATTTATATCAATCTGTATTTTTAATAAAATTAGACATATTACTATCAGGGTGGCCACTTTTTCTCCACAACAAATTTCCCTGACTTTTCCCGGTTTTCAAGACGATTTTTTAGTTTTTTCCCTGACTATTGTCTTTCTATTTTGTCGTATGTTATTTTCTTTACAACTGCTCGTTAAGTGAACGTGATTAGTTGTATGATTTATCCCATTGACTTCAGCATTTTTAAATGAAAATCAGTCTTTTTACCCATATTTTAAAAGTATCTATGAATAGAAAAAGTACATATTATCAAAAAGAACAAACGGCATTCGGCATTAACTGGATTTTCACAAAAATCCCTGACTTTCACCAAAATTCCCTGACCTATTAAATTCCCTGACTTTTCCCGGTTTTCCAGAGAGTGGCCACCCTGTACTATACTCTTTTGTGACCATTTAAAATCTACCTTTTTTTTTTTTTTTAATTTAGACCTCATAATCATATTCAGCGACCTAAAAATCATAAGTATATGGATTTTCGTGAATTTTTGTAACATTAGAAGAATTATTAATTTTTCAGTATTTAAGGATGATTTCAACCCTCAATATTTTTGTCTCACAAGTTTTGATCTCACAGTCATATTCAGCGATTTCAAAAACATAAGTCAATGGATTTTCATTAATTTATTCGTAAAATTAGAAGAGTAATTCATTTTTCAGTTTTTAGGGTTGGTTTCCACCCTTAAAAATAAAAAGCTGGTAATGCGACAATATAAATTTCAGAAATTACGGATTAAAGTTACATTTTTTTAAAAATTCTTTATAAACAACCTCGAAAACTATAACAATCATTATTTTCTTAAAAGAAATATTTGAAAACTCCGATAATTGTATTTTTTGTTGAGATTTCTAAAAAAATTAATGTTTTTTATTTACGGACTTTCGAAATTGCGGTAATTTTCAATGGGTAAACTTTTTAGTTTATGGCATTAGAAATCCAACAAAAACAAAATCGTTCAAATCCATTCACTATAACTAGGTTCCGAGATATAAACCTAATTGCATTGTACTACAATGTGGTTTTTTTTCCAGATAAAAAAGTTATTTACAATAATAGTATCCCCAAATAGGGGAGCTTCTTACGGTTTTTTGTTGCATTTTAAATGATTGAGAAAAATCATAATTATACCATCAAAGAATGACGAAAAACAAGCACTTTAGAACCTCACTTTTGTGACTTTGGTGACCGGTACACACGAAACTATACTATACTGTTTTTTTTTTTTGTAATAACCATTGTTTTAGAGAATATACTTTTAGTAGTTACCGTATTTAATTTTTCATGATTTTTAGTATTATTACTTTAATGTGAAACAACTTTTAGAAAACACTCAGTATATAAGCTTTGTTTTGGGCGCAGGGGATAGTAAGGACAAGAACAACCATTTATATTCACAAGGAGTACCAAGACAGAAAAACATGGTAAATAGTCCATTTGTTGACTCTGAGAAAGTTCTATCTCCCTCTCCATTCAATACAAACTAGGACTAATAAAAAAAAACCGCTGCCCAAGGAATCACTACTTCCACATCCAGATTCTCTATCCAAGTCACTCACAACGAAAAAACTTTGTATGTGAAAATAATTGTTTATGGAACTTTAATAATATAATATTTGAAATCCTCTACCCCAAAAACCCATAAAACGATACCCCACATCGGTAGTGGGGTGGGGGTGGTGTTAGGGGGGTGGTAGTGGGGGGTGGATGAAGTAAAAAAATATTTTGAGGTTTCTGGTTCCTGTACATACACTAAATCATAATTTTTTTTCATCCCCTTTAATAAGGAGGTGGGGGTGGTAATGGGGGTGGCTAATGCCAAAAATTTTTTTGAGACCTTAGCTTCTCTTGTGTATACTAAATACCAATTTCATGAACTCTTACCTGCTTGATTTACCCATTTACCCATTTACCCCAAATTTACCCCAATTTACCCCCCAACCCTTCGACGGAACACGATGAAAATATAATCTAGTTCTAGATCTCGTTAAAGTATATATGTGTACCAAATTTCAAGTCAATATCTTAAACGGTTCCAGAGTAAACGTGCGCACAAAAAAAAGTTACAGACAGACAGACCGACAGACAGACAGAAAAATTTTTTTCGCTCAAACTTAAAATCTCGACGTTTCATGACATTTTAAGCCTATTTGGACAATAAAAATTTTTAAAAATTTTTTTGTCGTTACTATACTTCCACTGGACGTGGAAGTAATAACTTTGTTAAAGCCCTGTATTCATATATTTAGGGAATAAGTTCTAAGATTGTATCTAAAATCAAGGAAATTGTTTTATTAGGTTCCTAGATTAGGAATCTCAAGAGATGAGATACTTTGAGTCATTAATGATATAGAAGAACCCGCCTGGCAATGTTTGTTTTTGATCCAGTAATTCTAAAACCATATTTGGATGCAGAGAGAAATATATTCTAAGAAGTTCATCCTTCGGACAGGAAAATAATATTCATTTTGTTGCCCAGTTTAATCTACATTGTTTTATATGAACTATAAATAACACAATCCCTACATTTCTGTATTTTTCTACCTCTTATTATTGCATTTATTAAAATGAATCTAATAACAAGGATTAGATAGTCTAGTTGAACCAAGTGCTAAAAATAACTGACCATATAATATGAGTAAATATAAGGAAAATTGGTAATATTTTAGATTTATTTTTAGCAGTTCAAATTAGTACTTCCTCCATTAATGTATTAATAAATGATGCATTTTCCTCACCATGAATGAGGCATCTAGTATGTATTTATTTATATACTTTACTAGCTGACCCAGCAAACGTTGTTTTGCCATATAAATTATAAATGTTTGTCCAAAAAATAAAAAGAAAATTTCTGGATAGGGCCACCCTTATCACCTAGGGGTATAAAAAATAGCCTATGACCTATTCTCAGACCTACCAAATATACACCAAAAATTTCATAAAAATCGGTCAAGCCGTTTCGGAGGAGTTCGATAACAAACACTGTGACACGAGATTTTCATATATTAGTTTAAGGCATATCCATTACATATACAATATAAAGGTTAATTAATCACAATCATAATTTGACAAAAACAGTTTAAAAGAGCGACATTAACTAGAGTGTCAGAAATATGTTTTAACTTTTATTTAAACTATATGGCTTTATGGCTAGTAGTCGGGGGACGTAACACATCCCATGGGAAATTTGATGATGAAATTGTGGGACCAATATTAACACATTCCTTATGCCCCCCATAATCATGCCTTACCAGGTACTTTGCTTGATTTTGTGGCAGATGGCCTATATGACGTCATATATGCAAGATGGCGTCCACCCCAGACATCATCGGAAGTTCTCGATTAAAACTCTTGATAGAGCCATCCTATCAATATTTTGTACTGAACCTTTTTTATTTACAAGGAAATTCTTTATAAAGAAGGTCCTTAGGAATTTATCAATATCTTTTATCATCACAAAAGAAAAATACTTTAACACGATGCTCTTTTACCTCTCCTGAGCTGACAAGACTTTCTACAGAAACCAAAGCAATGATTGAAATTGCAGAAGAAGTAAAAACAAAACACCACCATTTGACACAATCTAGAGGAAAGCGACAAAACATGAAGATGTGCAATGTATCTATAACACTATCAGAACATCGACCAACCCTATAACAGATGAAGGCAATGAACCGAACAACAAAGTGTGTATTTCATGAAACCATACAAATGAATACATTAAGCATATTAGAAAAGGGTTGTGAGATGTACACCGCTTTAAAAAAAACCGAACTGAAACTGACAGTACGAATTTCTGGGACCCAATGTAGAAAGGAAAACTTAATTTATGTAAAGCTACACTCAAAACAACAAGTTAGCCGACACTGTAGTACAATTCGACCAATCATTATTCACACGCTTGCTAGTTATATCGAGAAGCCGTACTGGTATTGAACTAAAAACATCATTAAGTAATATAGCTAATAACAATAAAAAGGGAATATGATGAAATTCACTTGGTGTTTGACACATTTCTTGAAAATTCTCTTAAATCTGCGATGTGACATAAAAGGACATCTACAGTAACACCCACTGAGTACAAAATAACCGACTCCACAAACATTGCAAATTTACAGATGAAATCCCTCCTTTCTCATATAAAAACAAAGGATAGCTAACAGCGTATCTTGCAGAAAAAGCTTTGTTGTATGCACGCAATATTGAGAGAAGCTTAATCGTAAGTTGGAGGACTGAAACCAAATCGTCTTTCGGAAGTGACATAAGTGAACTTAGTAGTCATGAAGAAGCTGACGTTAAAATAATACTACACTGTCTTTTTGCCTCCCGAAAAGTAGCTACTGCGATTCATATATATTCACCTTATTGTATTGTACTAGCATTGTGGTGGTCAAAATCTTTCACATGTCTAAGCATGTTTGTCACTGGTATAGGAAATAATCAATGAATGATTGACATTGGCAGAATTTGCACTGCATTAGGACCAGAAAAGTTAAAGGGTTACTAGGTCTGCATGTTCTATCAGGATATGATGTCACAGGTTCACTTGCAAAGAAGGAAAAATCATTGTTTTGGAACGTTTATAAGACCGCAGATAATGACATTTTTGGGAAACTTGGATCCATTGAAGAATTCAGGGATAAAGCTGAAACTATCAGTGAAAAATTTATTCGTAAGGGCATATACACCAGGGACGAAGATTTCAAACATTGGGGAGCTTCGTTGGTTGATGTCCTCCAAGCACAATACGCAAAGTGAAAATCTGCCTCCTACAAAAGCGTCACTATCTCTTTTATTAGTAGAGCACATTACCAGGTTATGGAATGGCATCTTGCTGACCAGCAGCACTCTAATCAACCAACACTTCCTTGTGCACCTGAAACCATTTTAAAATTAATTCGGTGTTCATATGTAAAAGGGAAATGTGGTGTATCCTGTAAATGTAAATCCCCAAACATTTTATGCACTGAGCTTTATATGTGTGGAGGCGATGAAGACATTCAAGATTCATGGCCAACATTTTGATATCGATGACCTTTCAGATGAAGAGTATTGAGCTGAAAACATTTTACATACATACATACATACAATACAACATTACAATTAATTCAATAAAAATATTGAAATAAATATTAATTTCTTAACTAGGTAGTTGTTATTTTTCAACCTAAAAATCTAAAAATCCTTTAAAACCAAAAATTAAAAATTAGTTAATACAGTTTTTAACTGGCTATAACTGATAACCGGTAGGTTATACCACAAAAACTGTTATAACTTTTTTTGTTTAAAATTTTGTTTAGAACAAAAAAGATTCAGTACAAAATATTGCTAGGGTGGGCCTATCAACGGTTATAATCGAGAACTTCCGATGATGTCTGGGGTGGCCGCCATCTTGAATATATGACGCCATATAGGCCGTCTGCTACAAATTCAAGAAAAGCACCTGGTAAGGTATGATTATGGAGGGCATAAGGAATGTATTAAACTTACTCCCACAATTTTATCATGAAATTTCCCACAGAGTGTATATTTCATTAAGTATGCCCCCCGACTATAGGTAATATGCTATTTGGCAGAAAAAAATTGCAGCGTTGCATGCTCAATTATGATATTACCTGCAATGTTTATATTTACCACACGAATTGTTAAACCTTAAAATATTATTGCATCTAGGTACACTGTTTATATTGGTGACATGCGTCTAATTGCCATTGTGCATATTTGTATTTAAAAATAAAAACCGCTGCCCAAGGAATCACTACTTCCACATCCAGATTTTCTATCCAAGTCACTCACAACGAAAAAATTTTGTATGTGGAAATAATTATTTATGGAACTTTAATAATATAAAATTTGAAATCCTCTACCCCAAAAACCCATAAAACGATACCCCACATCGGTAGTGGGGTGGGGGGTGGTAGTGGGGGTGGATGAAGTAAAAAAATATCGAGGTCCTTCAGCCCATTACACATTTATTTTTACAATATAAAATGTACTAAATAAAAAAAAATGAGTTAATTTACAACTGTAAAGGTGTTTCAGTATGTTTGAATTTTTTTCCAGATGGTGTATTTTGGGTATTTATATCTATTTCTTGCTCTAGAGTATCTTAGTTCTAATAAAAAAAACTGCAATCAACTCTTTGTTTTCTGGTCGTTGGCAAAACTTTTGCGAGAGAGATATTTTCAATAGGCTGTATACACGAGGTTTGATATAACAAGTTATTTAGAGGCTGATGAACTGGGTTATTAGGGTGGCGGATTTTGGTGATTGAATGGAACTAGTTTCAGCTACTTTTAAATTTTGTAAGGCAGGATTTTTGAAGTTAAGGAATATTATATGTCCATACTCTATAATGTGTCGACAAATCAACTTGTAGATCTTACATTTTGTTTCTAGATTTATTCCATGGGTTTTCCATGATAGACATCTAAAATGTTTTGCTCTTTTCAGTATTTTTGGTAAGTAAGTAAGTAAGTTAGTAATTTATTTAAATAGGAATCCTAATATACATATATTTAAAGTACATTTCAACAAAACTAAAATACATTAATTACTATTGCTATTATCACAGAATGACTAAAGTATAAATGTAATTGGAACATTAAAATCAAAATATACAAGTACACAAGTATAAGTAAATCTAAAGATATAAAAATGCTATAACAGTTTACTAAGATTTTAATTAATAAATAATAACACTATCAAAGTTCTCTAATGTGCTTAATCAACTTATATTTGAACATTTTAACTGAAGGGCTATTTTTAATTTCAAGAGGTAGTTTGTTAAATCGATCAATCCCTTTGAAGAACAAAGAATTCATGGACCTTTTTTTATGCATTTGATTTAAATGAAGATTATCCCTTGATCTTGTAAGATGGTCATGGATTTCATGATTAAATGTAATGAATTCATTAAAGTAACTGGGTTGTAGTTTGTTCACAATTTTATATATAAAAATCATTGCACTTAGGTACAATTTGTCTGACACATTTAGCCATTCAAGAGTCGACAGCATGGTATTAATTGGAGTGAACCTATTGCATTTAAGGATTATTCTCATACTCCGGTTTTGTAATTTTTGTAGTTGGGAAATTTTATTTAGGTCAAAAAGATAAATTATAGTTGCACGGTAGTCAAAATGTGGCTTAATAATGGTGTTATATACTGTAATTTTTGTTGCAATTGATATATGATGCGAGATTCTAGAGAAAAAGTACAATTTTTTAACAATCTTTTTATATATGTAATGGAAATGACTATTGAATGTTAATGTATTGTCAATTTTGAACCCTAAATATTTCATTTCAGTCACAAACTCGATATGCTTACCATTAATTGTTAAGTTATGGAAGTTCATATCAATTTTATTATATCTGAATTTAGTTGTTAATATCATTGCCTTGGTTTTATCTACATTCAATTTCAATTTATTTACATTAAGATAATTGTTCACTTTAGCCAAGACAAGATTCATGTTGTCTATTGTTTCCATCAAATTTTGACCCTTGCAAACTAACAATGTATCATCAGCAAATAGGTTAATAAGATCACAATCTATAAACAAGTTGATATCATTAATATATATAATAAATAAAAGCGGACCCAAAATACTGCCTTGTGGTACTCCATGTTTACAATACATTTCACTAGAAAATAAATCCTGCATTTTTACTACCTGCTTTCTGTCTGACAAATATTCTCTAATCCAATTTAATACATTACCTTGGATACCATAGACTTTTAATTTCTTTATAAGGATATCACGGTCAATAGTTTCAAATGCTCTACGTAAGTCACAACACAGCTACTACATAGTTATCAAGATCAACAAAGTTTTTAAATTTTGTTAATGTTAGTTGCAATGCTGCTTCACACGAATGTTTCTGTCTAAAGCCTGATTGGTTACTTATTAAGATATGATTTTTTTCAAAATGTCTAAGCAATTGATCGTATACAGCGAGTTCTAGGATTTTTTCAGGCATAGGCAAAGTATTGATAGGTCTGAATTCAGATGCTTTAATTGTATTTGCAACTTTCTGGATAGGGTGTACCGTGCTAGTTTTTAGGTTATTGGGAAATCTACCATATTGAAGAGAAGTATTTACAAAGTGCAAAATAACATGACCTATTGAACCAATAATTTCTTTTATAAATTTGGCATTTAAAATTTCATATAAGTCAAATTTAGCCTCCAAAGATCTGACCAATTCAACTAAATCTTGCAATGTTAAAGGTATGAATTCACTAAATTCCAAATATAAATTATAGTTTACATTTGACCAGGCAATATCTACATCAATACTCAACACTATCTGCCAGTGGCGATTTCTTTCATTATTAGTGCATCGTTTAAATTCTTTATACGCTCTGTCTCTATCTTTCATTCTATTGAACACTTCCTGATCGAACCATGGCAGTTTGTTTGTAACTGTGAAACTTTGTATCGGAGCAAATTTATTCACTACATTTTTACAGATATTCGAAATTTCATTATAAATATTATCGATGTCCACAGAGTTTAGTGGCCATTGATAAGAAAGTAGATCCAGGTTAATATTTAGAATACTTTGTTCATTTACGTTTCTATATTTTCTACAGTTTTTTATATCAGGTAAGTTCCTATTTGAAAAATTCACAGAAATAATATAGTGATCAGCTATTCTTGGACATTATGCACTATAGAAGTAACATCATTAGTATTCGTTAGTACTAAATCAACAAGTGTTGCAGTATTATTAGTACATCTAGTTGGTTCAGTGATGAGTTGTGTTATGCCGTAAGTGTTGAAAATATCCTTTATTTTAGTTGCATAATAAGAATTCAGGGATAAGTAATCTAAGTTAAAGTCACCTACAAGTAAGCACTTATTGCTATTAGCAAACACTGTATCACAGATGTCAACAAAGTCTTCCAGAAAGGTAGCATGGGAAGCACTAGGAGAATGATACAAACAGCCAATTAACCACTTAGTATTTATGACGTTGATCTTTATAATTTTACACCAATAGTTTGTTTCTAATAAAAAGGTTTTAACTACTGAGGTATGGATATTGTTTTTAATGTAAAGTAATACTCCACCTGTATATCTACTTCTTGAGTCACATCTTATGCAACTATAATTTTCAATATGAAGTTCACTGTTGAGAATATCTTCAGTTTGTCTAGACTCACTTAGCAGGATTGTGTGATACAATTAGTGAAACAAGTTGATCCGTATTATGTAGTATGCTCTGTATGTTAAGATATAAAATATCTGAGTTATATAGTATATTAGGATTTACATCTGATTTTTTTGCTGCTGTTGAGTAGGTTTGTCCACGATTGTAGGTGTGTTATTAATATACTTGATGGTTTTCGAATTATCTCCTTTTTCTATCATTTCATTCAGTTGTTGTTTTATACTTTGGAAATAGTCCCTTTGCATTTTCGTTTGATCTTCGAATACTTTTACACTTGGAACTTTTATGGACTCTCTATTTTTCAAAACATACAAAGCATCTTCTGGTGAATTGAGCATAACTTTAATTGGGCGATTTTTGCTATTTATGTAATTACCAAGTCTAAATGTTCTAATATTGTTTTTATTAATGTTCATTTCATTAAGTATGGTTTTTACAGCATCTGTATCATCCTTATTTCTCTCCCCTATTGAATTTTTTTGTGATTCCTTTATGTTGAGCATTATGATGTTCGATCGCCTATTTTGATGATCTAACATCTCATTTATAAGGTTCTCCTGAGAAATCATGTTGGATTGTGGCACAGTAGTAGTTTGAGATTCTTTCAGCTTCTTGAGTTCATCCCGCATTTCCGCCATCTGCTTAATTAGTAGTGGAATTTGTCCCAGTCCTTTCTCACATTCTTCACATAGAAATCTTAATTTTCTGTTTTTGAGAGGCATACATTTTATCTCCGATGCTGATAGGTTTGAGCAAGTAGCACATAATGTTCCATTGCAGCTATCGCATGTAAACAATTTGGAGTTTTCAGTATTACTATCACATTTAACGCATGCCGCCATGTTTCACAACTTTTATTTGTCCACTCTGTATATGTGAACTTGTTCAAATTTATCTATCAAGTTGAGGCCTTTCTTTAACACTTTTTTATCACCAAGTTTTTATTGCCTGTAGATACTCAAATATCACTAATAACTAACAACAATACTATACAACAATTAACTGTTGAGTTATGCTGAACAATTTTCGATAACTGATTATAATATCTTGTAGACTATAAGCTCTTCATTAGGCCCATATAAAAATCACTCAAATTTTTTAAATTTATATACCCATTAAACAAATAAATTACTGGAGCCTATTTTAACACATACATTCACTTTGACTAACATAAACTAAAATGGTGTGATAATTGAAGTAGATTTTATAGTCTAAGTTTATTCCTAGATATTTAGCACAGGTTTCAGGTCTAATAATATGGTTATACATTTTTAACGTTGTAGAAGTTCGGGATGGTGTATGAAAAATATAATTAGATGTGATTTTTTAGAGTTAGGTTTGAGTCTCCATTTACTGATTGTTTTGTTTGCAAGGTCTTGGAGTTTCTCCATAGTACTAGTTAAAGGTTTTCCATGGGATACAAGTGTGGTGTCATCTGCATATTGTAACACATATTTTTCATGTGAGATTAGAAGTAAGTACTAAAAATCACTGTAGATATCAGAGCAATATATGTTATATAGAATTGCCATTATAAATCTGGTAATCCTTGCTCTGGAATAAATTCTTCAGAATATGCGGTTTGAATCTTAACTTTCAACTTGCGATTTTGTAACAGGTTACTGATAAGTAGCACTAGGTATTTAGGACATCCTTGTTGATGTACCTAGTTTGAAAATTACCACTATACCACACTGTGTCAAATGCAATACGTTTTTAATATCATTACAATTGGATCATTTTTCAGCATTCCAATATGGTAGATCCAAGAAAGTGGCCAAAATTAAAAAGTTTATTATTATTATTATTATTATTATTGGTTTTACATCATACCCGATCGTTAATTCTGACCCTGGCAAATAACTTTAGAGGTGTCTGAGGCAATGAAATTTTATGGATTCGTCTGAAATTTATTACAGCAATCATACATGAGTGATGTACAGTTTTAGAGAAAACTGGTGAGATTTAGCTGTGTCCTGCGCTTCTTCATAATTGGTGATTACAGTAATTATGATTAATGAAAATATTTATATTTAGATAACTTTTAACAGTATTAATTAACTGTTATTTCAAATAATTAGATAAATTTAAAGAAGTGATATAAATATCAACAGGACATGCCTAATGATTATTGAGTGAGTGTAGGCTATGACTCACAGAATTTATTTATCATTACATGCCACTGTATTGGTATCATTCATAAAGAGAAAATAAACAACTAGGAAAACTTTATCATTATTTTGTTTATAGACACTGAATTCTGCATTTTATAAATAACAATAAACAAAAAAATGCAAGAAGAAAAGGAGTAAATATAAGAGTAGGGATTTTTAAAAACTTATTAACTGAATATTTATTTTATGTAATATGAAGTGTTATAAAATGTACAGGTGTATGTTAAATTGTTCAGTATCTCAAAACTATAAAATGAAAACTCTTGAAAAAAAAAAACGTGGGAATTTGATTATAAATTAGGAATAACAAATAATATGTAATTTTCTCCTACAAATAAAGCATAATGTAAATACGTTGCATCCATTAAACTTTTGACAACCTATCTAAGCCAAACCAAAATTCATGGGCCGGATTAAGGATTGGCGCGCCCCTAGGCTAATCATGTATTTGTGCCCTCTTATTTATAGGCGAAGCTTCAAAACTGATGAGCAGGGAGGAGGACATAAAGTATATAAAGTGACTATATTTGAATCTTACTAATGCGGGACATAATAATAATAAATTACAAAGGACACTGCACACTTCTATAGGTGAAATTGGCTTCCGGTGAAATCAGAGATGTGCCGAGGAAACTTTCCATATTTGATAAAAGTCTATAAAAGTCATATAAATAATATAATTGTATGCACTTATGATGGTATCAAATTGAAGCTTGCATCATTACGAATCAGATTTCACCATAAAATAGCCTATCAATATACCCAATGGAAAGTTAGAAGGAGGAACTTCCTGGAAACTTCCCATTTTGAAAACTCCGAAAATTTCCAGGAAGTTTTCCTCCTAACTTTCCATTGAGTATATTGATAGCCTATTTTATGGTGAAATCTGATTCATGATGATGCAAGCTTCATTTTGATATGAAACAAGTGCATACAATTATATTATTTACATGACTTTTACAGACTTTTATCATATATGGAAAGTTTCCTCGGCACATCTCTGGGTGAAATTGTCTGAATTTTTTATATGTTGTAACCCGAGTCATTCTGATCCAAAATCATTAAAAAGTTACTATCCTCTACAGGCTAATTTCGGCGCTAGAGGGCGCCGAAGAAAAAATTTATTTTTGAGAAAAAATGCAACTTTTTCATATTATATTAGTAGTGTTTAGGTTTAGATTAAGGTTCAATATGTAATCTACATGATAGTTATATATAGGGTCAGTCAACGAGATGATGCCACTCCCCCTTATCATGGTTAATATGATGAACTAATATGGTTGGGGAGCGACAATGGTTAGTGAGTTTTACACCACCCAAACCACTAACCCTTAATAGACTGGCGGTACATGACCAGTCAGGTGCAACGTTTTTAAAATGCATGCCAATCATATATATGAATGAAATTACCATGAATATGCCAGAAACGTAAATTTTAGGCAGTCGTCGCGTGCAGAAGAGTGTGCAAATCGATTTTTTTTGTTTTTTTTTAAATTTTAAAATGGATCCCAATAGTGCCAAACGAAAAGCCTTGAAAAAAAATTCAAAATCAAAATCATCCAAAATCAAGAACACCAAAAAATTTTACGATTTAATGGGCGCATCAAGAGTTGTTTTGCGCATGGAAACTGCATGCAAGTGAATTTCTGCTGGATTCTTTTTCACGGCTTTTCGTTTGGCACTATTGGCATCCATTTTAAAATTAAAAAAAAAACAAAAAAAAACAAAAAAAATCGATTTGCACACCCTTCTGCACACGACGACTGCCTAAAATTTGCGTTTCTGGCATATTCATGGTAACTTCATTCATATATATGATTGGCATACATTTTAAAAACGTTGCACCTGACTGGTCATGTACCGCCAGTCTATAATGAGTGGCGCCACCTATCCGCGCGAGTTGCGAAATTACAGTCTGTCAGTTGACATTTCGTAATGACACTTTGACATTGCCGTCAGCTCTGACAGTGGTTAGTTGAAATGTTAGTATCTAACTTCTTTAACCTTGTAACTTCTTTAATCTTGTTTTCTTCTTTTTTTAACTGAGCTTTCAGCAAGGTACATGTACCAACTGAATATGGCATATAATTTTGCAGTAAGAACAGAGTGTTTCATCTGTGAATATAATGGATTACCGAGACAAATGGTGCGTTTGGGCGAAGAAAAAAGGGGCATTGCTGAACATCGTCAAATCGAATAGCAATTGCCTCAAATACCAATTACGGAACAAACAAAGATTTGCCACAACTGTGATTTGAGTATAGATGCAGAAGTTCAAGCTTACGCAGAGGATCCGGATCCAACTGTACTCAAAATATTGCTTGGAAAAGCTCAAAATTCATGTTTCATATGTGGTGAACTTAAACATCTCACCAGATTTTCTTTAGAAGGTAAAGTTGTTATCTTTCTGAAGACTGGCATCTTTATACCTGAAGGCGTAAGAATTTGTGGAGGTCATTTGGCCGATGAAGGACTTCTCTTGCCACCATTATTCAATGGATTAGAGGTATTACCAGACCATTTAATTTAAAAGGAAGCGATTTAAAACATTTTCTGAATATAGTGCGAACACTGCCATGTAACAAATCTGTCAATATATTTGAAAGTGAAAATAATTCTTCCGATCAAGAGTTTGAAGCCAGTAAACAAAGTACAGTTTAGGGAGCTTATTCAAAGGAGCTATTATTCAAATTTTTATAGCTTGCTTACATACGGAATTATTCTATGGGGAAATGCATCAGATACTGAACGTATTTTTAAAATTCAAAAAAGAACAGTTAGAATATTAGCCTCAGCACAATACAGAGAACACTGTAAACCTTTATATAAGAACCTAAAAATTTTAACATTGCCCTGCATATTTATTTATCAGTGTTTAATATATATGAAAGAGAGTAAACACTACCCAAAAAATTCAGTTTATCACACATATAACACAAGAACCAAAAATGATTTGAGCATTCCCTACCATCGATTAGTCAGAACACAACAACCAATAAATCATACTGCAATTAAATTATTCAATATTCTTCCGCAATACTTAAAAGACTTACCTGTTACAAAATTTAAAAAAAGGATAAAAGAAATATTGATTGAAAATGCATTTTACAACATAAATGAATTCATTGATTTTTTTTTACCCCTAACTTAATAATAGGTTGTTAACATTATACTTTGTAAAACTTAATCTTATTATGGTATACCAACTGTATTTTACCTATATGTTGTATATTTTATATGTGTTTTATTGTATTATTATATTTTATCTGACGTGTCCTATATCATGTAAATGATTTCTTGGATAAAATAAATTGAATTTGAATTTGAATTTGAGCTTTTTGAATTTGGCGATCGCGTTAATATTTACCAAAAAAATAGGATAATAACCTAAAAGGATATATTATGTTTCTTGTGCAAATTACGACAAGGACTTTCAGATAATTTTTTGATGGGGATGTTTTCTTACTCCAGTCGCCAAGCTGTAAGCTTGGCAATTTCAAAAGTCCGTGTTTCATTAGTAGAACAATTTGTGCCAAATAATCTGGATTTACAGCACATAACCAGGGACCAATACGTTGCTCAACATATAACAGATTTCAAAACACTCTGTACAATCCTGAACCAGGAAATCGAAAAGCAATAGCGTATATTGACGGGACATACATAAAAATTCCCAAAAGCAGAACTTTCCAAGTGTTACGTCAGTCCTATTGCACACATAAGGGATATCATCTTCTAAGACCAGCATTAATTGTTGCTCCCAATGGACATATACTCGATGTTCATGGTCCTTATTTTTCGGACTCTAGAAATAATGACGCGGCAATGTTGAGGCACGAATATGAAAGGGATCTGATTGGCTTAAGAAACTGGTTCGAAGAAAGTGATATTTTTGTGCTGGATAGGGGATACCGCGACGCCCAAGACTTTTTGGCTAATCTAGGCATAGAAGTCAAAATGCCTGTAGTCCTTGCTCGCTGCAAACATCAGCTTACCACTGAAGAGGCGAATTCATCCTGGTTGGTCACAAAGACCAGATGGATCATGGGAGCAAGAAACGGCCATATATATAGTGTCGTTTCCATGTTATACTAAGTGGCACAGATGTGCCGAGGAAACTTTCCATATTTGATAAAAGTCTGTAAAAGTCATGTAAATAATATAACTGTATGCACTTGTTTCATGAATCAGATTTCACCATAAAATAGGCTATCAATATACTCAATGGAAAGTTAGGAGGAAAACTTCCTGGAAACTTTCGGAGTTTTCAAAATGGAAAGTTTCCAGGAAGTTTTCCTTCTAACTTTCCAATGGGTATATTGATATTGATAGGCTATTTTATGGTGAAATCTGATTCGTAATGATGCAAGCTTCAATTTGATACCATCATAAGTGCATACAATTATATTATTTATATGACTTTTACAGACTTTTATCAAATATGGAAAGTTTCCTCGGCACATCTCTGCTAAGTGGTATAATTCGGTGTTTTCACAAATTTTAAAATCTCATTGACTGTGAAGGTAATGCTTAATTATAATTAAAAACATTTGAATTTCCACAACCAGTTGAGTAATATCCAAAAAAACGTATTTTTAAATTTGAATTAAAATTTTACCGCCAAAAACACTAAGCCATATTGTTGACGTCATGGTCATGGTAAACACCTAACCTCAAAAATACATATCCTTTAAAAATTTCAGAGGAATATGTCACTATTATGAAATTTTCCGCTTGATTCTCGTACTTTCAACTAAAATCTTGTTCAATGTGATGTTCATAAAGCTATAAATATCTTCTCCCAATAAAATAAGGCGTTTTTTGTAGGTCGGAAATCCAACCTATAATTAGCAGTCCATTTTTAGTAATCAACAATATTGAGACATCATTTGCGTCAATTTTTAAATGTTTGTTTGGAGCCATACTCGTTTCAAATGAGAAGTGCGGATACAATAATTAAAAATGACAATAAACTTAAAAAACCCAAAAGTTGAGGTTATGTTGGTTATATTAATGCAACCGATGATGTCACATCCCGTTTAGTAAAATACCCTTTCAGTTATTCAGTTTTGTTAATTATTTGTTGAAATTTTAAATTGATAGATGAAAGAATGGTCTTTAAATATTGGTAAGTGCTTTAGTGTATGGAGTACTTCATTTTAATAATATTAAAAAAGCAAATTTGCATACAGTAAAAACACCCAATTGAGGCATCATTTCGTTGGCTGACCCTATATATAACTATCATCTAGATTACATATTGAACTTTAATCTAAACCTAAACATATTTAAGTCATAAGTCTGTTGAGAAGCCCCTGAATTTCCTTATTACATTTTTTACATATAGTACGGCATCTAAGTTTGTCCTTAATTTTTTTTTTTGACAAAATGTTGCCAAACACTATCTTCTTTCCTGCCTCGACTAGACATTTATTTTTAGTATATCACGAGGTATATCATGATCTTTTTAAATAAATCAGCGATTTTTTATTTCTTTTCTAAATCATGATTTTTATCAACACTGTCAGAAAGACATTTTGAAAATGGGTTTTATAGCACTTATTACAATCCAGGGCTGTAACTAGTGTGAATGATAACTGTTAAATTTTTTAAAGTTGAAATTATTTATTTACGATTTGTACAACTGGATCTTGGATCATATTATTACCGGGATGCTCAGATGTTTTTCTCTTAATACAGTGGCTACCGATTGTCTCATCATCACAATAAATAATTGTTGTCTATCCTGGTATGACGAAAGATTCGTTTTTAAATAAGTAATGTATTTATTGAACCATTAATATTATTAGTTAGTTATTTGCTCATGCACTACTTAATAGTGATAACATCAGTATCTATTTGAAATGCCTCAATAGAAAATTTATTAAATCAAAAAGAAATTAATCACTGACATGAACATAAATATACATTTTGAATTAAAGGTCAATACTATTATTAAAAATATTATCTGATTATTTTCTCATTTATTTATATTTATTTTATTAAATCTCAATCTTTTTCACTTTCATATTATTTATCGATATTTCTCTCAGAGGTTGTGGCACCTAAATATTTTTTGATGTGGGTTGGAATACTCAATATTTAACATTGGATAGTATAGAACGCCTGTTTTAAAATGTGGTTGTGTGTAATGTGAACCTCGTTTGAAACAATTTTATTGTGTTAAGACACTGACGTGAACTAAAAGGAAAGGTGTGATAACCGAGATAATAATAATAAAATATTTTCATTAAGGAAAAAATTGTACATTAACATCCAATTAATTCATTAACCTAGGTGAAGAGCATATTGTGGAAAATAAAATAACATAGCACGCCTCTGATCGCGCTGAGCCCTACGTCATTAACTCATGCGCGTATGCGAGTGTGTGGTGTGTTCTAGTGTAACTTGAAAACGTAAGAAAGCAAGGTGCGCGGCACGTGTTTAACGAATTATTGTTTAACCTGTTGTTGTTGTTATTAAGAAAACTCTAACCTTTTGTTGTAGTGTTAAATAGTGATATAAGTAATTTGTAAGTTTAGCGTTAATATACATATCGTATGTTTAACGGCTAGTGTTTTATTTAAGTCACACGAGAACCAGGCTTGCATAGTGGTGCAAAAGGGGTAGATAGCATATATTTATCACACATATAGCTAATCAAGGTAAACAAGACAATTTATTTACAACCACCGACAATCTGGAATTGTCAAAACAGTAACCTGATTTTTTTTTACCAAAATAAATACTGCGAAAATAAAATTTTGTTTTTGTTCACAAACTAACTAGTGACTCAGTTTAATGTTTTACTTGTCATTTGACACTTTTAGATCATACCTTTCAGCTAACCCATATCAACCATATTCGATTAACTCTGTTTTTTCTAATATATCTAAAGTCTAAAATTATGTAGTATATTATTAAGTAGTTATCAGCATATATTTACACCCTCCATTTTTTTTATCTCGTATTTAATATCGACCCATTTCCACTACCAAAAGCAATCACCGAGGTCACAAGATAAGCTCATCAGACTCTTAGATCCTCTGAAATTCTTGCACATGCTGTAAATATAACTTCTGTGTCTATTGTATAATATTTTGCAAGCTTTTAACAACATTAGACAGTCTTATTCATAACATATTTCACCTTGTCAATTTCCTCACTCAATTATAAATATTAGTAGGTACAATTTAGACTTGTCACATCTCGGCACAGTAGTTCAGTCGGCTAAAGCATATTGTATGGTGAATATGCTGATCACATTGTATACTATTTACTGGGTTCAAGTCCCAGCCCCGGCACTGACAATGTTGGTGGGTATGGATGTATGTCAGCGTTTTTCCAAATGTCTATAACCTCCTTCCAAACAGCCTTGGCTTTGAATCTCGGGATTGTCTACTAAATGTGGTGTGTTTATGTTATGTTATGTCTTATACATCAATATGTAAAGACCAGCACTGTGGCGCAGTGAGCTAGAGCATGTTGGGTGGTGAGCACACTTGGTTATATTATCTATCGGGTGCTGGATTCAATCTCCAGCTTTCCCAAGTAGCACAAGTATCCTATTCAGCTGAGATAACCAAAATGCAGCCACTAAAACCTTTCAACGGCTTTTGTTTAGTTATATTTTGATCATCTCATTTTAGTCGTAGTTTAGCGTAATGATCTCTTTTTAGCTATATATTGGTCATATATGAGCAAGTAATTAAACAGCAACAATGTTAAGTCCTAATACTGCCATTCTAGCTATAAAAATGGCTAGAATATGTACACATTAAAATCTAAATTGAGGCCAAAAGGCAAGATAAAAATATAACCTAAAAAGAAGTATTAATAATGTTGAAAACTTTATACATACGCAAATAAGTTTTAACAGAAAAATAAGAATGAAATGTAAAAGAAAATATAGGCAGAGTTCCACATATTATTGGAAAAGGAATGTCGCCTAAAAGTAAGTTCAAAGAGTAGGTACTTATATAGCGGCATAACACATTTCACGGGGTGTTTTCATTGACGTTTGTGTCTACAAAAGCTTATGCATTAATAGGTGTAAATATTTAGATTATTAAAGTGAAAGTGTCAACCCATCTTCTGCATCAGTGTCCATGAATAGTGACATTCAATTTTCTATGGCTCTAGATATCATTAACATTTTACTATTATTCCTTTTTATTGTACACAGTTGTTGGGAGTATTTTGTGTCTGGTTTTGATTGTGGATGTCAAAAATGTATGTATGCTTTTGTATTTGACCAGTACAGTTGGCTATTTACTACCTACTCAACTTGAAATAACTGCACTAAGGCAAATTTGCTCCTTGATGGTTTCATCCACGCAATACATTTTCAGAAACTTTAGTAACAAGTTTGAATTTGGTTGGAGAAAGGAAATTAAAAACGTTGAGAAACAAAGGTCAAAATACAAAGTAACCCGTTCCACACAAAGGAAGTCAGAAGAAACGTAAAAAAGAGAGGTTATGTCTTTCTAGTTTAGCCGTATTTTGATGCGAAAACTCGCTAACCTCTTCGATCAATTTTCTGGTAATAGTTTCGTCAATATGATCGGTTAAATTTGCCATTTGCCGAAAAAATTTTATTCGAACTTTTACAGTCATAATGATGACAACTTGCTGCCAAGTTTTATATCAATCAAGAAGAACCATTATGTTTATTTTCAATACTTTAATAATTATACCTATAAAATAATATTTTGATTTACTAATTCGATATTTTAACAAGTTTAACAAGTCTTAATAACCTTACCATCGATTGTGCTTCTTGAAATTACAAAATTTTTATATGTATATATTTCAAATTAATTTAATTATACCTAAAATTTAGAGATTTCTGGAGGCCCCTTTGTTTTTTTGAGTATTTTATATAAGTTTACAGAAAAAATTCGTGCGTTGATAAAATTTAACCCTCTTGGTTTGGTTGACCATATATGCAATTATGATGTTCATATAATTTTAAAGATGAACAAAGTACTTATAAGTATGATGGACGTCCATTTTATCTAACATCACCTGCTTAAAGCCAAAAGATGACCATAATAGTGTTCTTGTTTTATTTTAGGCCTAAAAGTCATGATTTAGTCACGGTGAAGTAGATACATACCTTTCGCCATAAGAGCCATTTCATAACTAGTAATAAAGCAGCCACAAAAATCAAAGAGAACCAAATGAGTTGCACATGCGTTATGGCCATTTGGCATCAGTTGTGTTTTGATGACCAAGATATGATTCCCCATTTTCATCACCTTTATGTCTTCAGAACATAATAATTCAGTTTTAATAATCGCCACTATAACCAAATAGCCATCCATCCTTTTTAGCTACTGTAACATGATGATGACCAAAATACAACTACTTGTGCTACTTGGGTATTTACTGGGTTCAAGTCACAGCCTCTTCACTAACAATGTCGGTGGGTATGGATGTATGCCTGTGTTTTTCCAAATATCTATAACCCATTTCCAAACAGCCTTGGCTTTGACACTGACAATATAGGTGGGTAATGGATGTGTGTCTGCATTGTTTCCAAAAGCCTAAGGCTCTTCCAGGTTGTCTAATAAGTATGTGTAGTGTGTTTATGTTTATAATAACAAAATAGACATAACAATTTCATTGTTTATTTAACTTTGTTTTGTTATTGATTTGCTCAATGCTTAAAAAGATAATTTGAGAATTTGCTAAATCAGCTACTGATTTAAAAAAACAACATAAATATTGTTTATATTTCAATAAAAAGATTCATTCTTGGTTGATATTTTATAAGTCCATATGATAATAAAATGTGTATGCAGAGAAAATTCATCATCAACTTTTTATACAATAGGCCATTTTTTAAATAATGATAACATTACATTCGACTACAATTATTTTTGAAACAGAACCTTAACTTTTCAAAACTTCTATTTTAACTAAATGCAGTGAAATATGTGCATATCCGACTACATTAGTGAAAAACATGTTCAGTGCCTACTCTATATAGAATTAATTAAACAAATCAACATCTATATACAGTCAAATAAAAATACACAAACCTATTTGTTCCGAGTGCTTGGTATTTTCAGCTATCTCGGCAAACTGTTCATGTTGCTGTTCCCAATCATCTATACTAGAAGCATCCTCAAGACCCCCAAAGGTCTCATCGTTTAGGGCATCATATTCCTCTTCATTCTCTAAACAATCTTCGTCATCGGGAGGCAGCACGCTGTCGCCATTCTTGAACAAATCAATCTCAATGATCATTTCAAATATGGGCAAAAAGCGGCCAATTTTATTGCCAAATCACGTTGCACAACGTTGAAATAACAGGGTATTTGTATTGCGCAAAAATAATACACTCAACTTATGTCAAAAAAATAAAGTTAACCTAGATTTAATTGTACAGATTATCACAATTAATTAATACTCCGTAATTATTTTAAGTTCAAACAGACAATTACGGAGATATCCGACACAAGTTTTTCAGAATTAAAAGCCAAAAAAAAAATTAAAATTCGTGTCGCAAAAACCGTAACAAAACATGTTAGTTTTTATAAAAAAGTAGAACATTTTTTGCATACGTCTTTAGTTCAATGTGTTCAGTACTACTTTAACTTACGTTTAAAGATGTATCAAAATCGAAAAACGTATCAGCCATTTGATTTTTTAAAATTTATCAACATTATCATGACTATACGCACTAACATGAAGTAATGGTGAATTATATTTTGCTTTCCTTTCCACCGCTACCAACAAACCAACATAATGAGAAATAACTTCCTAAAAAATGTTGGTAGTGATTACAACTACGGCATTATTAGTTGTCGCCATTTCAACCTATAGCCATCTAGTACATATATCAGCAACTAATTGGGAATATGTTACTAGATACCAAGACTAGATACTAAATATATCGTTAATGCGTTCGAGCTTAAATTAACTAGTAGAGGGATCTAAAATTGAGTAGTTTATAGAGTAATTTTATCAGCCATCCTGTCGTCCCTATACAGGGTGTATTAAATAGGTGATGCGACGACAACCCTCACAGTGGCTTCATAAGAGCTTACTTTGTACGTAATGTAATCAGAACCAATAAGATCTCTCATTTCTTACGCATAAAAAGATAATTTTACAGGTTCTGTGCATATGTGCATACAGTGTTGCATACATTCCCGGCCTTATGTTTTTGTTTAGTGAATAAACAAGACCAGTGACATCTGACATTAATTATCTAAATTAAAACGTTGAAAGAATATTTAATATGCAACACTATTTGCAGCATTGCACGTGTCGTCACAGCTAACCTCAAAAATATATATTTCCTAAGATTTGCAAGTATTACGTAGCTATTACTAAAATTTCTGCCAGGATCCTGTAATTTTAACCAAAATCATTTTCAACGTAATGTATATGAAATTTTAAATAGTTTGTCACAATAAAATAAGACACTTTTTGCAGGTTAGGAATCTAACCTATAATTAGCAGTCTATTTTTATTTATCAATATAAAATTTGCGTGAATTTTTAAATATATGCTTGGAGCCAGTATGGCCCAAGCTAAAAATGCCTATACAAACATTAAAAATGAGAATAAACGAAATAATCTTAAAATTTGAGGTTATGTTAGTTATACGATGCACATGCCCAGGTAATTGTAGGACCTTCTAGCTCGTGGCATCTACTAAAGTAAACAGAAACAATGCACTTATGAAGCCATTATTATAATAGGAAAGTGCCGTACGTCGGACCACCCACAGATCAAGAAAAAACATAGATATTGAAAACAACAAGCAATATTAGAAGCCCAAATCTTATTTGTTGTGTTTATTGTTTAGTTTAATTTCCCCGGCTTATCATTGGGCAATTTGAATCACCCGGTCAAAGTACTTGATGACAGTTGATATATCAACTGTACTATCATTTGTTCTCTATGCATAGGCGTAGAGGGCGGGTCAGGTGGCCATGTTTATTTTAAATTCATAAAATTATTATTTAAATCAAAACATGTATTTTCATCTTTCTCATTTTTTCATTTTAATATCTAAGTTGAACCCTCCGATTAAAGAACTTATATCTAGATACATAATGGCATTGATTTATTTGTCGCTGAAAGACTCACAATCTAAGGCACTTCTTCCCATAAGTTGCTGATTGGCCCATCGGCGTATTCGCGGCCGCTCGTGCACGATCGGCTTCAGTTCGATTGTCATAATATCAGTTGACAGTTCGGCCATTAATGTCAATAAATGTTTTTCGTGTTCTCCGACCAAAAACTGGTGAAAAAGTAATTTTATTTTAAGTTGTGATTTGCTTAATACCTAAATAATATTCTCTATTCATATTTACACAGTTTAGTGACAATATATTTTGTGCAAATAAATAGTGTAGTGCTGTGCCGTTTGCAGAAAGCAGTTTAGAAAAGAAGAAAATCGATCGTTCCATAGTCGTAACATGATGAAGTTCAGTTTACAGTTATAAAGTAAATAGCAATTAAATTTTAATATCCTTTCAATACATATTTATCTTACTGTTTTATCTTACTGTAATATCGTATGCCTACATCACGTTATATAAAGAGCCGGTAATGCAGGAATTGCAATAATTCATTTTAATGAAAATATTTACCATTCTACACATTTTCTACACACACAACGCCACTGTTGCCTATGGGAAGTGATGTTCATCTATCCATTTTAATGGACATATAATGTGACTATGTTAGGAGCAAACAAGGTATATAGTGAAAAGATAGCCTGTTATGTATCTAGATATTAAGTTCTTTAATCGGAGGTTGAACCAGAAATATTTATGTAATATACCTAGTTGTGAGGTTTTATCAAAATAAAATTTTTATATTATTTTTAATTATTATATTATATTAGCTCGATAGTTATAGTTTCCTAATGTTTTTGACGAATATATTCTTGCTTAATTGCTTCTGGTTTTGTCATGATTTTCTACTTATTATGATACGTTAAAAATGCATATACAGGGTGACTCAGAGTAAAATTCAGTTTTCAAACGTTCCCGGCCATAAAAGTTCTAGATGGTGTACTAGTGTCGATACAAGCTAATATGCGGATTGTTAGTAAACATGTTGATGTGGGAGAACAACGCGCGTTTATGGTAGAGACTTTTTTAAATCGAACGGTTCTTACGCTGTGGCTAGCCTATTTTCAGATTTGGTGATATCTCTTCTCCCCAAGATCGCTGAAAATAACGTTTCCGGATTTTTTTTGTGGGGATACTTAAAAAATATTGTTTACATCAATCCCCCGACCAACACGAGCCGGTTAAAGAATTCGGGAGACCATTACCAATACTCTTGTTGAAATGTGAAGACGAGTTTTCCAAAATTTAAGAACCAGATTGGAGGAGTACTGTAGGCAAGATGGTCGACATTTGGATAACATAGTGTTTAAAAAATAAAATCCGCATGTATGTAGTATCTGAATTTTCAAGTTAATTTGTTTTAATAGTTTAAATCATTTTGTTATGATTTTTTAAAAATTTTAAGAATTTCACTCTGAGTCACCTTTTATTATAATTCTAGTTTACAGTTGAGGATTCCCAAAAAATAATTATGGAAGGTGTTTTAACTATATAATAGCTATTTTTGTTTTAGGAGCGGAAAGTAACGTTTTTCTGCTGAGTGTGGAAATTGTTGACCGAGGCGTATCCAAAGTTAACAACTATGCGAAAGTTTTTTGTACAACAGTGTAATTTTAATTAGGTAAATGTTTACAACATCCACTTATCGTACGTATTTTGCCATTTTTTTTGTGTGACGTATTCTACGTTGTTTTAGGAAGTATTTGTGTCTTACGGAAATGTGTACAATTTTGTTTTATCTTTCTGGGGGGGAGGAGAGGGAGGTGTTTTTTTATCGAGATTTTTGTAAATTTTGTTTTTATGTGTATTGAAGGGCAAGGATAAAAACAAAATTTACAAAAAATCTCGGTCAAAAATCACTTTCACATCCCCCACAAAGATTAAAGAAACAATTTATACAAATTTTTGTAAGTCACAAATGCTTCCTACAACAGCGTAGAACACGTCACGCAAAAAAATAGCAAAATACGGTAAGTAGATGTAAACATTTACTTTTAATTATTATAAAAAATATCAATTCACAAATGTTATTATGATATTATCAAAATCTGACAAGCCTGAAGTACTGTAATTCGTTAGTCACGTATATTTTTGTTTTCCATTAAGCAAGTTGAAATGGATGAAACTCTCCACTTTTGTTAACAATATAATATAATTTTGTTAACAATATAATAAGCTGAAAAGAGCAATTTCAGCATTATCATTATAACTGAATAAAAGTTCTTCTTATTATTATTGAAAACGTCAATTTCCCAACGTCTACTGATGGCTTAAAATGAATTATTTTATTAGCAATTTATGATAATGTCATAATGTTTAATTTCAAATATTGAACATAATAAATAAATAATTATAAGATTAAACGAACTTACCTTAAGTGAAGTTCGATCTTAATTATATGAACGCCTTGCTCGAAATGATCACTATTGTAGTTCTACTACCGTCCACTGTGTGGCGCCACGAATAACAAAGCTAAAATTTATTTGTCCCTCCCTGTATTACCTTTCCCACTCATCTTCAGCTGTCAGTTTCTTTAGAGCAAGATAGGTTCATTCCTTTGCAATACAAGTGTAGCGCTTAGCTGCACTGGTGTAAGATTATTGTCTCTCTTTAACTTATGATATCCGCATTGATGCTATCTCTGTCACTCAAAATTAGTGTCACACTTCCCTTGCAAAGGAACGGACCTAATAAGATCTCAAATCAAATGATCAAGGGTTTATTTAGAGTAGCTAGAGCTGTTAAGTTTGGCCTTTGAAAATTCAGATTCGATTCAATCTAATCTTTACCAAAATAAATAATTTTTTGTAATTATTATTTGATCTGCCAATTTGCATACCTACGGAATATTTGGGATTGCATAACAAATTGTAGATATTTCCATGTAAGACGAATAGGTAATTTAAATAACGGAGTTGACATTCGATCTTGAAAATAAAATCGTTTTATTTTGAATAGCAATCTTAACAACTCTAAGTTCAGTACCGCAAAAGGTAACTCTGAGTGGGCGGAGAGGGTTTGATCATTTCGAGCAAGGCGTTCATATAATTAAGATCGAACTTCACTTAAGGTAAGTTCGTTTAATCTTATAATAATAAATAATTGATTTTAAATTTCAAAGGGGATGGGGGCGCGCAATGTTTTACACCCGGGTCCCGATCAGGCTCTCGCCGGGCCTATTACACAAATTCTTACAATATTTTTAATCATGCTCGGCATCTGGTGTAACTTCACACCAGCGGCTCATTGGCTAATTACATTTTTTGGTGCGGATCATGAGTTACGAGGCAACCTTATACTCTAAATATCTTGATCTGAGACATCTGTTCTGTGGTTTTAGACACAATAGCTATGAAGTTAGCATTTTGACAACTCATTGCACAGCTGTCATCCCCACTTCGTTTCATTATTTATACTTTGACAAGAGAGTCTAAAATGGTTGATGAAAGTACTAGGAAAACTTTAAGTAGTATACCCTTATTAAAAACGAAAGCGGGTCCTAGAGACAAAGAACAATGGGTTGAACGACTAAAAGAAGAATATCAATCTTTAATTAGGGTAGGTATTTTAGTAATTTGTAAGTCAAACCTAACCTATATTTAACATATGTTTTTGTTTCCTAGTATGTTCAAAATAATAAACAAGCAGATAATGACTGGTTCAGACTAGAATCGAATAAGGAGGGTACAAAATGGTTTGGCAAATGTTGGTTTATACACGATTTATTAAAATATGAGTTCGATGTAGAATTTGACGTAAGAATACAAAACAAAAGTAATCATAATTTGTAAATATCATTTTACCATTTTAGATTCCAGTAACGTACCCTACAACAGCACCCGAAATAGCCCTTCCAGAACTTGACGGAAAAACGGCTAAAATGTACAGGGGCGGAAAAATATGTCTGAGTGACCATTTTAAACCTTTATGGGGTAGGAATGTACCGAGGTTTGGAATCGGACATGCAATGGCACTAGGGGTGAGGTTTTTAGAATTTTTCAGAAACAACTAGAACTACCAAGAACTAACAATTTTTCTGTAGTAAATACTATATATATTACTATAGGTGACGTGCACTCTGGAGGTACAACTTATTTTTGCACTTTTGACATTGTTTCCATGGGAACAAACAGTATTTTAAGGTTAACTGGTAAGAGAATATTATTTAGGTATTATGCAAATCACAACTAACTAGCATATTAGCGTGCCCAGATTAGGGCAACAATATACAGAAAGTAGGTATTTTCATAATAAATAAAAAGTGTGTACGTTGTGATTTGCATAATACCTAAATAATATTCTCTAATCATGATAAAAGCAAATAAATAAAAAATAATTAATTGTAAAAAAGTTAACTGGTAGAGTTCAAACTGTGTAAAACATTTCTATTTTAAAACTAGTGAACAGTTTATATTGTGGGTCAAATATAATCAATAAATGATAATAATAGGTCTTCTTTTTGTGTTGTTATCAACTGTGCTAGTAATTTAGACCTCACTTATACTATAGACCAGGTGTTCTATTTGAAATGGAGGTAGTATAGTAAAGAAAACAACCTCATATCCCACAATAATAAGAAATGATAGCAGTAGGTGTGACTAGACGTACCATCATCCTGATTTAAAAAAGAAACATGTTTGTCAATGTTACCTGGTCTGAAAAGCAGTTAATATCTTGAATATTTATATTACCGACACTATTTAAAGGCTCAAAGCTAAATAAAATAAAAGTGAAAAATCTCAATAAAAAAGGAGGATCCATAAGACCGCTTTTTGCTCTAATTTATTTTTAAATAAAAAAAAAAACTATTTTTTGCCCCTCCGTTCATCAAAAACAATTTTGAGTTTTGTACTTCTAGTTTCGTGCCGATTATTTAGTGACGCAGTGTCCCCCCTCCCTCTCATAGACTTGGAAAAAAAACCTTCCAATAGTCCTGGAAAACCTGGAAAGGTCAGGGAATTTTAGTTTGAAAAATTGTTAAGAACCCTGTATTATTTACTATCAATAATGAATCGATTCCACCACAAACGAAACTTTCCCCCACCCACCTCCCTTTTTTGTACATCTTTAAACTATTAAATAACCAGCATTCTGTAACAGAGACCTGCTAAGATGTTTTTATAATTAAAAAATGTAAAGTACTCTAAGGCAGTCTTTATTTCCTTTCAAGAAATGCACCTTGCACTGTAAAAAATGTATGTAAAATTCAGGGGCGTAGCGAAGGGGGGGGGGGGGGTATGGGGGGATACGTTACCCCCCAACTTTGTCAGACTTGGCAAAAGTTGGACAAAAGATGGAAATTTGAGACGCAATTTGGCAATTTTTATTGAAACATTTTTTTTTTAGATTTTCTCCCTCCCGCTCATCAACTTTTATTTTGGCGGAACTTGGAAAAAGTTGGATAAAAATTTTTTTTTTTTTTTGAGGAATTGTTTAATTATTTACAGAGTTGGCTTTTTAAGTCTTATGAAGTTAGCAAATTTGAAAAATAACCCCCCCAAAAATGTTGGCTTGCTACGCTTCTGGTAAAATTACATTTATGGATGTAAAAACACTTTGAAAGTTAGTTCAATTTTCTATGAAATTATACATAGTTAATTTATTTTTACCAGGACTTTCAGGGCAAAGTTAAACATATTTATGGTTTATTACATTAAGTAAATTAAAACTACACACATGCATGTATCTTTACTTCCATTAATGTAATTTTCGATATAATTATGTAAAAATTACATAGTAGAATGTATAAATAAATAGTTAATCCGGTGAATTACATCAGTAACGTGCCGTCGCAAGTGCTTTTGTATACAATTATATGAAATTTTTACAGGAAAGCACCAAACATTTCATACATTTGTGTACCATTACCAGAATAATCGCTGGCAACAAATGGACCATCGATTATCCACGTAATCATGATTACATAGAAAATCGATGGTCCATTTGTTGCAAAACCATACATATGTTTGACTTTACCCTGAAAGTCCTGGCAAAAATAAATAAATTATGTATAATTTCATAGAAAATTGAACTAGTTTTACCTTAACTTTCAAAGTATTTTTACATCCATAATGTATTTTTACATCAATTTTTTAGTGTGCCTCTGTTTAGATGATATTAGGCCCCTTGCATGTGCCATATATTTTAAATTATTTTAACGTGTAACTAAACATTAACAATTATCCGTTTTCATAATTTCTGACTGGAAAATATTTAAATCACCAACTAATATCCGGAGGGAACAGACACTAGGTGTGTGTCTGAGAACACTCTCATATTGGACGTGATGTCATCTAACAGTATATCTCTGCAAGTGTCATAATTCGGACATATAATTCATGCAGTTTGTGGTTATTTCCCAAAATTATTTAGTTGTATTCGGTCTGTGATATTAAATTATAGTGTGTATTTAAGTGTACCTTATTTAGAAGGGTTTAAATTGTTTTAAACATGACTGAAAAAAGTTCTTTCAAAGGTTAATCGAATAATTTACCCGTAGTCTTTTCCATGATGAACGCAGAGTTTTTTCAAAAAGTGTTTTGTATTCTTCTGCAGAAATTAGAGGAGTAAAAGCTGCTTTGTTTTATGCTTGTTGTTATGACTGAATTAAACGCAGAATAAAACACCAAACTTTAGTTACTGTACAGATTATGTAGGTACACCATAGGTTTATGTTTTGCTCATGCAAGGTATTGCAATGACTATATAATACTACTGATACAAGATATGATTATGCTTTGCTATGCAAGATGTTTCTTGCGTCCAGTCTATAGTAGAACAGAACACAAAATGATTCATATTTGGAATATAAATATGGTTTCTAAATTTGCGTTAAACATGTTTGCTTTAAGATGATGGCAAAACCCAGCACACTGCAATAAACTTAATTAACCCATAAATCCTAAATAAATACATTAATATTTCTTGATAAGAAAAAAAACATTTACGAAGTGTAAAATACGCCAAAGTATAACATTTTAAAGGTGGCGGTATAACACAAGTACTTATTGTTCATTTGCAGAATTTTTTTTTATTTCTAATATGCATGTGACTAGCCAAAGTACATTATTTTATTAAACATATTTTGAAAATCAGTTAACGAAAAATATGATAAAAGTTCTTGTTTTGCTAGAGATCCTTGTAAATTTATTAAGCCTCAAACTATTACAAGGGCAACGTGCATAAATGGAATTAATTTAAAATGTACGCTAGCGCTGCGGCGTCTTCTGTGACATGATATCACCTCACCAGTCTACCCGGCTGGCGTTGTTTGCACGCCAATTTTAATGTTGAATACCATTTGTAAAAGAAAAAATGAGAAAAATTCCTTTACACACTGTGTTTTATATTAAAAAAAAATTCCAAAAATACTAAAATTATATTTTTTGCAAGGGGCGCCTATTTACATCACAATGTTAAGGTTATGTTGTGACGTTTCTTCAGGTTTTTCTGCACAATTGTAACTAGTAGAGATAACATATTTGTAAGATAATAATAATAATTGTTATGAGAATTTAAACTTGACATTAAAATATTAAAACTAAAAAATTACCGAAAGATTTTTTACCTGAAAGATCCAAATGCATCGATGTTCGTTACATTCAAAAGATCGATTTTTTTTATCTTCGTTAGATCGGCTCAAGATCGACATCCCTGCTTTGATGACACTTCTCTCGTATGAAGATGGCGAATGTGCGGTCACCCTGCTACTTTTTGTGTCTCCTCCCACGGTCTGTAGCAGGAATCGAATTACTGCCTCGTTGAGCAAATGTTGGATCAATCACACCACTAAACACTAAACAGTTGATGTGATGCATTCTATTTTTTAAAGTGTTTATAACAACAAAATGTTGAATGAATATGAAATAGCGTTGTTTTTTTTTTTTTTAGCTTGGTCCATGGTTAGCTGTGGAAATTCCAGATTTAATAGCAAAGGGAGTTATATCATATAAAGAAAAAACTGGATAAACTTGAATTTTTTATTGAAAATACCCCTAAATCAATCATTGCTCTAATATTTCTAAATTAATATTATTGTTAAGATTTTATATTAATAGTTTAATTTTGTTTAATTTAATTTTGTACATGAAATATAAATATGTTGAGATGGTGTTCATAGCATTCTGTAATATTGTTTTCAATTTTGAATATAGGTAAACATTTATATATGTATATAAAATTCTATTACATATATTTTTTAATATAATTTAGATGTTTTAATATTGACTTTATTTATACATTATTAAATCATTTTAAAAGCATGTTAGTTATGTCTTTGGAGACATTTGTGGGGGTCTGTCCTAACAAGTATGTGGTTACTTATAGAAGATTGTAACAGGCTTGTGGACAGGCCCCTCACATCAAATAATGGGCCCTGGTACCAAATTCACTGCGCCTAATAATTGAGCGGGAAAAATTTTTTTTGTCAAAATCTCTGGCGGGACCCTCTGAAGCCAACGGGCCCCGCGTTTAATAATTGATGAGCGAGGAGAAATTTGAAAAAAAAATTTGTCAAAATCTCTGGCGAGCCCCTCGGAAGCCCGAGCCTCTAAACTTAGTACCCAATAGACCCCCCCCCCCGCCCCACCATAGAGAGGGCCTGTTTGTGGATATATTTTTTTTCTTCAAGCGTATTAAAATGTTTAAATTATGTCACCAAAAACAGAAGTAGAAGTAGGACATTGTTTTACTAGTAACAAAATGTTAGTACCGAACGCCACCGTAGTGGACATTGTTTTACTAGTAACATAATGTTAGTTCCGAAAGCGCCACCGCAGTGGGTATTGTTTTACTAGTAACATAATGTTAATACCGAAAGCCACCGGTGGCGCGCTATCCACTAGCCACTTGTCATATTGTGTCAACATGTAAGACTGTAGTTTGTTTATTTGTACATTTATGATAAATAAATGAATTTTTGCATTTTAATACACTTAAAGAAAAAATAGTATATATTACACGGAGTAGAACGCCTTTTTTTGTGTTTCGCCCAGTTTGCAAATCGCAAATCCTGGGCTCAACACAAAAAAAGAGTGCGTTCTACTCCTAGTAATATAATATACTATTAGTAACAGAAACCTCTGTCTCTATAAGCTGGGGTTTTTATAAGAGGTGTATAAAAATGTCAAATTAGCCAATGAGCAGTTGGTGTGAAATCACACCAGATGCAGAGCCTGAATCAAAATATTGTAAGAATTTGTGTAATGTTAATAATTAAGCAAAGAACTAGTAACTGGAACGAGCTCGCAATGACCTGCCTAAGGTAGGGGGTAATTACCTCGTATTTTGAGTCACCGTTTTGCATGGTGGTAATCAGGATCAGTTGTACCTAGAATATAACACTACAGATCATAGTATACTTCTGGCCATATTTCGGGCCGGTACGGACCGTCCTTCTAGAAAGAGATAACTGCACCGCTACTGCGCGTTCGAAAAAACAAGGATAGTCTAACTTTTCATCCACGCACTCACTTTTCGGCTAAAAGCTGAGAGAACCTTATTCGCGAAAATCAAACAAATGAACACAATAGATATTTTCTTTCGTGCTGAACAAAGTGAACACAATCAGTTAGCAACCAATAGAGGCCAAGGATTTCAAAAATACCTCGATTTGATTGGTTGTTTAGTTATTGCAATCAGTTCATTCAGCACGAAAGAAAACAGCTAATAGGGATTTACCTTCGATACAAAAAGAAATTCACGTATAACGAAAAGTTTATATACACTGAGAAAAATGAGGTAAAGTTACCATCGTTGCGTGTAAAATTCCCATGTAATTTTACCTGCAAAGAGACAGGAAAATTTCCATTTACCATCGAGGATTACCCCAAAATATAAGGTAAATAAAAATTTTCCACTCTCTTTGCGGGTAAAATTCCATTACTATTGGGGGTAAATTTACTATGGAAAAAAAATCCTGTCTGGATAAGCGGGGGGGAGAAACGTAAAAAAAAATGTTTGTCCAGGTCTCATAATTAATGAGCGAATATTGCGTTTGCTGGTGTCACCGGACCTCTAAAGTGGCCGGGCCCCGACACCACGGTACCTACTGACCCCCCCTTGTGGAGGCCCTGTCCCAGAGCCCTATCGACCCTAAATCCGGCTCTGACCATTGTTAATATATTTTAAAATATTCTTACTTTCGTAGAACTCGAGATATCGAAGTCCTCTATTGCCTCACCCTATATTTGTATATATACTGGTACTGCCGCTTATTTTGGCAAAAAGGCCGAGCACAAAAAATTTGTTGATTTTTGATTTGGGAGCGGAAAAATTTTTGGTGATTTTCTTCCACTCGCTCATTATATTAATTTTCATTGTTGAGTGGAAAATTTTGTGATTCTCCCCGCTCATTAATTTTTTCATTTCCGAATGAAAGAAAATATTTGTTTGTTTGCTGTGGCGGCGCTTTTTTAATGGTTGTGGATCCGTCACTGACAATATCTGCCAACTTAGTGTGCTAGTGTTAGTAGCGCCACCTGTGGCACGTCTTGAGTCTTCACATCTTGCGGATCGGTTTTCATCGGAATTCTCATAAACGTCCGTAATCCTCAAGATTCGTAAAGTATAAGGTGGCCTAATAACTCACGATCCCCACCAAAAAATGTCTGGTGTGAAATCACACATGCAGGGCCTTATTTAAAATATTGTATAAGAATTTGTGTAATGTTAATTAAGCAAAGAACTGGACACCGTTCTGCATGCTGGTAATGAGGATAAGTTGTAGAATGTGAATGTAACACTACCAGTGATGGCTCGTCAGGGGAGACAGAGCCTCATCCCTTTGGAAGAAGCAGCATATATCTTCCAATCTTCCAGATTAATATCTTTTATTTGTAGAAATGTCTCCAATTGTCTTTCAGAATATCAAGCCTCCTCTGCAGACAATATCACGAGCCGTCACTGAACACTACAGATCATAGTATTATACGTGTCGGGCCATATTTCGGGCCAATACGGACGGTTCTTCTAGAGTGAGATAACTACTCCGCTACTGCGCGTTCGAAGAACAAGGATAGTCTGACTTTTCGTCTCCCCACTGACTTTTCGCCAAAAAGCTGTATATTAGGGAACCTCATCACAGAATAAAACTACAGTAGTTCTCTTTTCTATGTGACTTCATACTCTACAAATCTTTCGTAATCCTGGTTTTATTATTAATGCCGATGCCGTTGGAGGGAGAAACAGTAAGTGGAGATTTCATATTGCACCGACAGATGACACCAAAACGTATTAAATAAACATTCTTGTGCCTACACATACTTATTAGGTGAACCTTCTGCACAAATAGTCCATTGAAATATTACATATTTTGGGACTGACCTTTCATTTTGGGTAGGACAAGATTTTTTTTCTGGCCGGTGTAAGTTTCAAACTGAGTTTTCGGGATCGGCGAAAAAGGTGTTTTTGCCCTACATCCCCGTAACGGTATATTTTACGAAAAATGTATAAAGAGGTTTTTTGTTTAGAATCGAACTCTCCACAACTTTACTAGATATACTTTTTGTCATAAATTGAATAATTAAAAAGTTATAACAACGCTTGGAAGATAGAAATGTCATAAATATTTTTTTAATCGTTAAAACTTTTTTTCTTCAATTTTAACAAAAAAATACATAGCTTGTTTTTTGTAGAGGATTTCATGACGAATAAATCTCGTTTATACTTTTATTAATTTCCTTAATTCTGAATGGTGTTCAGCGCTGCGAAGGGATCAAAGTGACAGATCGTGCATGGCTTACAAATTGAGAAATCGACGGTTCGATCCCTACACACTCCGGATTTCTTTTGTTAAAAACTTGATTAATAAATTGCGGAAAAATATAAATATTGTTCCAGTGGCAACGGGCGACTTCAGGCGGGTGCTCCCTAAAATGGGCCCCACATGGGGCTCCGAAGTGGCCCCCTTCTCGGGCCCCATTTTAGTCTTCACTCAAGGACTCCTTTAGGCCCCTTTTCCACTGGGGCCAATATAACTCCACTCTGCGCCAACATTTCTCTCCTTTAACCGATGAGACAACCCTAGCGTCATCTATTGACCAGTCCTCAAACTCTGAATTATTATAAGCGCCTAATGTATAACGTAATTTAATCTTGTAGCAATATTTATATTTTTCCACAGTTATTAATAAAGATTTTAACGAAAAAAATCCGAAGTGTGTAGGGATCGAACTGTCAATTTTTCGATTTGTAAGCCATGATCTGTCACTTTCGCAGCGTTGTAAAAGCCTTTATAATTAAGGATATTAAAAAAAGGATAAGTGAAAATTATTCGTTATAAAATCCTCTACAAAAAATATGTGATGTATTTTTTTGTTAAAATTAAAGAAAAAAAGTTTTAGCTCTCAAGAGAAAATTTTCTGGCAGAGTATGAGCGAGTAGCAATGTAAAAAGTGCCCCCGCATCTACCGAACTAAAATGGCTTCCATAAGATGTCTCGTATGCTGACTGTCTTGTGTACAAAGTTTTAAGCTCGTGGACTCTGCCTGGGGTGGGAAAAAAAATAATTTACCCCTAAATGTTTTATTTTTTTTCTCACCTCCTATTTAACGGATCGCTTTGCAATTTGGCACAAATAATATTAGTGTTGGGATAGTTTATTTTAAAAAATATTACTCTTCTACGATGATTTTATGCATTAAAAAAAAATTAATATATTTTTTCAATGGCCGGAAGGGTGACACTATCACCATATTTTGATATATGTATTTAAACTTTAACTATAACATATAACAGTTACAGTTTTATTAATGCGGTGGAACAGGATAAAAATAAATAAAAATTATCTGGACTTGCAATATTACGAGTATATTATTTAATAT
This sequence comes from Rutpela maculata, assembly GCA_936432065.2. NCBI lineage: Eukaryota > Metazoa > Arthropoda > Insecta > Coleoptera > Cerambycidae > Rutpela > Rutpela maculata. Next base: position 54,047,608 of record OW386292.2, read on the forward strand.
TGTGACGTGCTTACACCCTTTTTGTAAACACCCTGTATCGTGGATTCGGAAATTATAACAACCAGGGTAACACTAAACACTAATTTATTAACTTACTTAATTACAACAATTTACTTGGATAATAACACACTCTGATCTTACTACTCTTGCTATCCAAACTGAACTTTATCACTGTGTTTACTCTCTGACCATTTCAACTAACAATTAGTACTGCACTAACTTCTAAGTATAACATTTTAAAGGTGGCGGTATAACACAAGTACTTATTGTTCATTTGCAGATTTTTTTTTTATTCCTAATATGCATGTGACTAGCCAAAGTACATTATTTTATTAAACATATTTTGAAAATCAGTTAACGAAAAATATGATAAAAGTTCTTGTTTTGCTAGAGATCCTTGTAAATTTATTAAGCCTCAAACTATTACAAGGGCAACGTGCATAAATGGAATTAATTTAAAATGTACGCTAGCGCTGCGGCGTCTTCTGTGACATGATATCACCTCACCAGTCTACCCGGCTGGCGTTGTTTGCACGTCAATTTTAATGTTGAATACCATTTGTAAAAGAAAAAATAAGAAAAATTCCTTTACACACTGTGTTTTATATTAAAAAAAAAATCCAAAAATACTAAAATTATATTTTTTGCAAGGGGCGCCTATTTACATCACAATGTTAAGGTTATGTTGTGACGTTTCTTCAGGTTTTTCTGCACAATTGTAACTAGTAGAGATAACATATTTGTAAGATAATAATAATAATTTTTATGAGAATTTAAACTTGACATTAAAATATTAAAACTAAAAAATTACCGAAAGATTTTTTACCTGAAAGATCCAAATGCATCGATGTTCGTTACATTCAAAAGATCGATTTTTTTAATCTTCGTTAGATCGGCTCAAGATCGACATCCCTGCTTTGATGACACTTCTCTCGTATGAAGATGGCGAATGTGCGGTCACCCTGCTACTTTTTGTGTCTCCTCCCACGGTCTGTAGCAGGAATCGAATTACTGCCTCGTTGAGCAAATGTTGGATCAATCACACCACTAAACACTAAACAGTTGATGTGATGCATTCTATTTTTTAAAGTGTTTATAACAATAAAATGTTGAATGAATATGAAATAGCGTTGTTTTTTTTTTAGCTTGGTCCATGGTTAGCTGTGGAAATTCCAAATTTAATAGCAAAGGGAGTTATATCATATAAAGAAAAAACTGGATAAACTTGAATTTTTTATTGAAAATACCCCCAAATCAATCATTGCTCTAATATTTCTAAATTAATATTATTGTTAAGATTTTATATTAATAGTTTAATTTTGTTTAATTTAATTTTGTACATGAAATATAAATATGTTGAGATGGTGTTCATAGCATTCTGTAATATTGTTTTCAATTTTGAATATAGGTAAACATTTATATATGTATATAAAATTCTATTACATATATTTTTTAATATAATTTAGATGTTTTAATATTGACTTTATTTATACATTATTAAATCATTTTAAAAGCATGTTAGTTATGTCTTTGGAGACATTTGTGGGGGTCTGTCCTAACAAGTATGTGGTTACTTATAGAAGATTGTAACAGGTTTGTGGACAGGCCCCTCACATCAAATAATGGGCCCTGGTACCAAATTCACTGCGCCTAATAATTGAGCGGGAAAAATTTTTTTTGTCAAAATCTCTGGCGGGACCCCTCTGAAGCCAACGGGCCCCGCGTTTAATAATTGATGAGCGAGGAGAAATTTGAAAAAAAAATTTGTCAAAATGTCTGGCGAGCCCCTCGGAAGCCCGAGCCTCTAAACTTAGTACCCAATAGATCCCCCCCCGCCCCACCATAGAGAGGGCCTGTTTGTGGATATATTTTTTTTCTTCAAGCGTATTAAAATGTTTAAATTATGTCACCAAAAACAGAAGTAGAAGTAGGACATTGTTTTACTAGTAACAAAATGTTAGTACCGAACGCCACCGTAGTGGACATTGTTTTACTAGTAACATAATGTTAGTTCCGAAAGCACCACCGCAGTGGGTATTGTTTTACTAGTAACATAATGTTAATACCGAAAGCCACCGGTGGCGCGCTATCCACTAGCCACTTGTCATATTGTGTCAACATGTAAGACTGTAGTTTGTTTATTTGTACATTTATGATAAATAAATGAATTTTTGCATTTTAATACGCTTGAAGAAAAAATAGTATATATTACACGGAGTAGAACGCCTTTTTTTGTGTTTCGCCCAGTTTGCAAATCGCAAATCCTGGGCTCAACACAAAAAAAGAGTGCGTTCTACTCCTAGTAATATAATATACTATTAGTAACAGAAACCTCTGTCTCTATAAGCTGGGGTTTTTATAAGAGGTGTATAAAAATGTCAAATTAGCCAATGAGCAGTTGGTGTGAAATCACACCAGATGCAGAGCCTGAATCAAAATATTGTAAGAATTTGTGTAATGTTAATAATTAAGCAAAGAACTCGTAACTGGAACGAGCTCACAATGACCTGCCTAAGGTAGGGGGCAATTACCTCGTATTTTGAGTCACCGTTTTGCATGGTGGTAATCAGGATCAGTTGTACCTAGAATATAACACTACAGATCATAGTATACTTCTGGTCATATTTCGGGCCGGTACGGACCGTCCTTCTAGAAAGAGATAACTGCACCGCTACTGCGCGTTCGAAGAACAAGGATAGTCTAACTTTTCATCCCTGCACTCACTTTTCGGCTAAAAGCTGAATACGAGAGAACCTTATTCGCGAAAATCAAACAAATGAACACAATAGATATTTTCTTTCGTGCTGAACAAAGTGAACACAATCAGTTAGCAACCAATAGAGGCCAAGGATTTCAAAAATACCTCGATTTGATTGGTTGTTTAGTTATTGCAATCAGTTCATTCAGCACGAAAGAAAACAGCTAATAGGGATTTACCTTCGATACAAAAAGAAATTCACGTATAACGAAAAGTTTATATACACTGTGAAAAATGAGGTAAAGTTACCATCGTTGCGTGTAAAATTCCCATGTAATTTTACCTGCAAAGAGACAGGAAAATTTCCATTTACCATGGAGGATTACCCCAAAATATAAGGTAAATAAAAATTTTCCACTCTTTGCGGGTAAAATTCCATTACTATTAGGGGTAAATTTACTATGGAAAAAAATCCTGTCTGGATAAGCGGGGGGGGGGGGGGGGGAGAAACGTAAAAAAAAATGTTTGTCCAGGTCTCATAATTAATGAGCGAATATTGCGTTTGCTCGTGTCACCGGACCCTAAATCCGGCTCTGACCATTGTAAATATATTTTAAAATATTCTTACTTTCGTAGAACTCGAGATATCGAAGTCCAATCACCATTGCCTCACCCTATATTTGTATATATACTGGTACTTATTTTGGCAAAAAGGCCGAGCACAAAAAATTTGTTGATTTTTGATTTGGGAGCGGAAAAATTTTTGGTGATTTTCTTCCACTCGCTCATTATATTAATTTTCATTGTTGAGTGGAAAATTTTGTGATTCTCCCCGCTCATTAATTTTTTCATTTCCGAATATGAAAGAAAATATTTGTTTGTTTGCTGTGGCGGCGCATTTTTAATGGTTGTGCCCCCCTGTTAATTTGTTCTGGATCCGCCACTGACAATATCTGCCAACTTAGTGTGCTAGTGTTAGTAGCGCCACCTGTGGCACGTCTTGAGTCTTCACACTTGCGGATTGGTTTTCATCGGAATTCTCATAAACGTCCGTAATCTTCAAGATTCGTAAAGTATAAGGTGGCCTAATAACTCACGATCCCCACCAAAAAATGTCTGGTGTGAAATCACACATGCAGGGCCTCATTTAAAATATTGTATAAGAATTTGTGTAATGTTAATTAAGCAAAGAACTGGAATGGGCTCGCAATGACCCGCTTTTTAAGTCGGGGTTATCCTCGCATTTTGAGTCACCGTTCTGCATGCTGGTAATGAGGATAAGTTGTAGAATGTGAATGTAACACTACCAGTGACGGCTCGTCAGGGGAGACAGAGCCTCATCCCTTTGGAAGAAGCAGCATATCTTCCAATCTTCCAGATTAATATCTTTTATTTGTAGAAATGTCTCCAATTGTCTTTCAGAATATCAAGCCTCCTCTGCAGACAATATCACGAGCCGTCACTGAACCCTACAGATCATAGCATTATACGTGTCGGACCATATTTCGGGCCAATACGGACGGTTCTTCTAGAGTGAGATAACTGCTCCGCTACTGCGCGTTCGAAGAACAAGGAGTCTGACTTTTCGTCTCCCCACTGACTTTTCGCCAAAAAGCTGTATATTAGGGAACCTCATCACAGAATAAAACTACAGTAGTTCTCTTTTGTATGTGACTTCATACTCTACAAATCTTTCGTAATCCTGGTTTTATTATTCATGCCGATGCCGTTGGAGGGAGAAACAGTAAGTGGAGATTTCATATTGCACCGACAGATGACACCAAAACGTATTAAATAAACATTCTTGTGCCTACACATACTTATTAGGTGAACCTTCTGCACAAATAGTCCATTGAAATATTACATATTTTGGGACTGACCTTTCATTTTGGGTAGGACAAGATTTTTTTTCCGGCCGGTGTAAGTTTCAAACTGAGTTTTCGGGATCGGCGAAAAAGGTGTGCTAACAGTTTTTGCCCTACATCCCCGTAACGGTATATTTTACGAAAAATGTATAAAGAGGTTTTTTGTTTAGAATCGAACTCTCCACAACTTTACTAGATATACTTTTTGTCATAACCCAGGTAGCAAAGGCACGTGAAAATGACGTGAAAAAATGGTCAGGGGTGACGAGAAATGACGAGTTAGATGACGTAAATGAAACGTGAAAATGACTTCCTAATGTCTCAGACGAATGACGTCCTTTTCAGGTTATATTTGGTAATCCCCCCACAGGTTTTTAGTAATAGGAACATATAAAACTACATACTAGTTAGTAATCTACTTGATAAAAATAAAATAATTAATGCATAAATAAGTTTTGTCCTAATGAATTTGTTTGTTAGCCATCTGTAATTTTATTTACCTACGATCACTACTGTAAATAGTAAAAAACACACTACCTGCCATCTATGTAAGTTGAATTTTACACATTGTAAACAAAACGCACTGTAAACAAATCGCACGGTAAACAAAACGCACGGGACATGCAATTATAGGTGGCTTATATCGCTAACGCAGGGTTTAAAAAAACAAATGCGCCTACGTAATTTTCAAACGCTGTCAAAACTGACATAATATTTGTTGAATAATATTGTTGACTAGTAAACTAAATCCAGATTTTACTAAATAAATAAATAAAAATGATCGTAGGTAAAGTATAGTACATAATTCGAGTTGTAAAGCAATTACGCACTCATGAAAATACGCACTCTCGCTACGCGGCATCGTGCGCAAGTTTTCCATTCGTGCGTAATATGCTTCTTACAACACTCATTACGTAATATACTATTACATTAACATATCTAATATTGTTTACCATCACTCCAACTTTTTCTCACAAGGGTTGCCTGCAAATTATAATGTTTATTAAGTTATTAAATTCATTTTTACTTACCTTTACCAATTGCGGTCCGTAGGATTCGAACCTACATGTCTCCCGTTGTCCGTATTACAGTACTGACGTTTCAACCAACTGAGCTAGCTTCGCGACCGCTATTTCTGATGCTAAAAGCAGTATTTATTGTGGTGAATGAAGTCTTTATTATGTGAAATTGAATTTCTTGCCTCATTTAAAATATATGAAAATCTTTCAGGTTCTCGCTTCGAGTTACTAGTATTTTTATTTATTTATAATTATTAAGAACTTATTTAATTTAATTATACTGTCACCAGTGTCATCTGAGAAGTACGAGTAGTCGTTGAACAATGTAATTATTGCATTAATTAGTATTAGTGGCGATTCGTTAAAAAAAATATATTTTCCCCAGATCTCGAAATTGAAGAGCAGAGAGGGAGAAATCCGAAAAAAAAATTTCCTTATCTCAAATTTGATGAGCGGTGGAGGGGAAGTCAGGAGTCAACTATTTTAAGAATTAAAGTTTTAAGTTGAAGTACTCATACAAACCTGGGAAGCGTGTTGGAGAAAAAACGGTAAAGGTGTAATATCGTCATCTACAATAAATAGAATATTTAATGGTCTAAAACAGACCTAAAATTGAAAAAAACCAATAAGCAATTATTACCTTAAAAAAAACAACTAACATTTTTTTCGCAATAAAAAAAAACGGAATGAGCAGGGGCCAAACCGCCAACCTCATGACTTGGAAGACGACGCCTTAAGGACTCGGCCACCAACCTTTCTTAGGCTACTTACCTAAAGACTTTATAGTTGGAACACGCAACGGATAGATTTTGCTTTTTGATGCATTTTAATCTAATTTTGTTATTAAAAGAATAGATAGAAATATAATTTAAACAAATAAACTGCCGAATCTTTGCAAACTCTTTCGAATATAAATTATTTTGGATAATGTTAAAAAACATTATTTCCCCGAATAAAAACGCCAATACTTATCCCTCCACGACACGGTTTATTTTTTTTAAACCTTACACTCTGCTTACGATAACAAAATGCCATTAGCGAATTTTAAAGTTTGTAATCCGATAAAATATAAATAAATTTAACACCGAAAAAAGACGACAATATGACGTGATGTGTAGCACGTCATTTTAATGTAATTTATAAGACGTCATTTTGTCGTCGATTTTCAGTGCCCTGACGTCTTTTTGACCAGAATCACCAGATTTTGACGTCATTATAACGTACCCTTGCTACCTGGGAAATTGAATAATTAAAAAGTTATAACAACGCTTGAAAGATAGAAATGTCATAAATATTTTTTTAATCGTTAAAACTTTTTTTCTTAAATTTTAACAAAAAAATACATAGCTTGTTTTTTGTAGAGGATTTCATGACGAATAAATCTCGTTTATACTTTTATTAATTTCCTTAATTCTGAATGGTGTTCAGCGCTGCGAAGGGATCAAAGTGACAGATCGTGCATGGCTTACTAATTGAGAAATCGACGGTTCGATCCCTACACACTCCGGATTTTTTTTGTTAAAAACTTGATTAATAAATTGCGGAAAAATATAAATATTGTTCCAGTGGCAACGGGCGACTTCAGGCGGGTGCTCCACCCTAAAATGGGCCCCCCATGGGGCTCCGAAGTGGCCCCCTTCTCGGGCCCCATTTTAGTCTTCACTCAAGGACTCCTTTAGGCCCCTTTTCCATAGGGGCCAATATAACTCCACTCTGGGTCAACATTTCTCTCCTTTAACCGATGAGACAACCCTAGCGTCATCTATTGACCAGTCCTCAAACTCTGAATTATTATAAGCGCCTAATGTATAACGTAATTTAATCTTGTAGCAATATTTATATTTTTCCACAGTTATTAATAAAGATTTTAACGAAAAAAGTGTGTAGGGATCGAACTGCCAATTTTTCGATTTGTAAGCCATGATCTGTCACTTTCGCAGCGTTGTAAAAGCCTTTATAATTAAGGATATTAAAAAAAGGATAAGTGAAAATTATTCGTTATAAAATCCTCTACAAAAAATATGCGATGTATTTTTTTGTTAAAATTAAAGAAAAAAAGTTTTAGCTCTTAAAAGAAAATTTTCTGGCAAAGAGTATGAGCGAGTAGTAATGTAAAAAGTGCCCCCGCATCTATCGAACTAAAATGGCTTCCATAAGATGTCTCGTATGCTGACTGTCTTGTGTACAAAGTTTTAAGCTCGTGGACTCTGCCTGGGGTGGGAAAAAAAAATAATTTACCCCTAAATGTTTTATTTTTTTTCTCACCTCCTATTTAACGGATCGCTTTGCAATTTGGCACAAATAATATTAGTGTTAGGATAGTTTATTTAAAATAAATATTACTCTTCTACGATGATTTTATGCATTAAAAAAAAATTAATATATTTTTTCAATAGCCGGAAGGGTGACTACCCTGTTTGACACTATCACCATATTTTGATATATGTATTTAAACTATAACTATAACATATAACAGTTACAGTTTTATTAATGCGGTGGAACAGGATAAAAATAAATAAAAATTATCTGGACTTGCAATATTACGAGTATATTATTTAATATTTAGATCTAATCATATAATTCATGTTTAGTTATTTCACTTCAGATAAGACATCGCAAAGAAAAAGAAGAACAAGAAAAGCGACGTCAAGAAGAAAAAGAAGAGCAAAAAAGAAGACGTCAAGAGGAAGAAAGGCGGCGTCAAGAAGAGAGACACGAATTGAAGGAAATAATGGAAGACCTGGAAATAAGGCGTCAAGAGGAGAAAGAAGAACAAGAAAGACAACGCCAAGAAGAAAAAGAGGAACAAGAAAGACGCCAGGAAGAACTGAGGAAAATCCTGAGCGATTAAATGAAAATCCAACAAGGCGCTATGAATTCAATCACTAACGAAATCAAAGAAGAGATAAACAAGGTCGAAGATAGTAGGTGTGGTCAAGACTGAAGTCAGTGTCAAGTCAAAGGGGAAGTAAGCGACATCAAAGAAAAGATGAGTGATGTCGAAGGAGAAGTGGAGCGCTTTAAACGACAATTGAGAGAGAATGGAAGCCAGCTAGTAGCATCATCAGGTCCTCGTTTAAAACCTCCCTCATTTGACGGCCAAAGCTCATGAACAACGTACAAGAGACAATTTGAGGCGGCTGCAAGTGCGAATAACTGGGATAACGAGGAAAAGGCTATGGCATTAGTTCTGGCGCTAAGGAGCCAAACCTCAGAGTTACTTCAGACCATCCCGGTGGAGAAACAAAGGGACTTCAAAGTCTTGGAAGCTGCATTAGACTTGAGATATGGCGACCAACATCTTGCCCAAGTATACCAGGCTCAGCTAAAATCAAGGACGCAAAAGGTTGGGAAAAGCTTACAAGAATTCGAAGCTGTGATAGAGAGACTGGCACACCTGGCATATCCGAGTGCACCAAGAGAATTTTAGGAACAACTAGCGGTGGGAGCCTTTTTAGATGGCATCAGGGCCGAAGAGGTCAGGCGAATTCTTAGAATGTCGCGGCATCAAAGTATTAGCGAGGCTTTGGTACGTGCCCTCGAAGTAGAAGCTGCCTTTAAAGACACCTCTTGGTCAGAAGTGCGTGCTGTGATAGTTGAAGAGGCACTATAAATACAAAATAAATAATTTTTCAATTGGCTGCCGGACCGCTGGCTACTTACGCCCCCGCTATGCCGCAGCCGCATCTGTCTTACAAATCTCTGTAGCTCCATCTCTTACTGTTACGTTCTCATATATAGTATCTTATCTCCGGAATTTTAAGTGTGTGTATCGTACATGGGCGCAGCCAGGGGGGGGAGCGATGCCCCCCCTCCCCAAGCCGTCTTCCATGAGCCAAAAAATAAAGAAGCAGTACAAAGCAGTATCTAAATTATCCCTTGAAATAAATATTTTGTAATTAATGCCAATATTATCTAATAGAGGAATCTACATACACATCCGTTTTGAACCATTTTCTGAAAAATTTTCCTCATCCTCTTGGGAGGCCGGTTCTATTGCCCCCCCCCCCCCCCGATGAATTGTCTGACTGCGCCACTGGTATCGTAGGTACTCGTGATTTTCTTATGTTATTTGTATTGTATCTAATACTTCATTTTTCCATTTTTAAAAAACTTAGATAGTAGTTAGTGTTATGCACGAAATGGAAAGTTCTAAAACTGATAGCAATAGTTCTGAGAGCAAAATCAGCTCACTTAATTTAAAATGCAAAAAACAGTAACAATGTATAATATATAAAAAAATTGGAGGTACTATAATCGAATCAACCAATAAAACTTCCTTTATTGCCACAGTTAGATGAGGAAAGTGACTTGGATAAATAATTTTGTTTTTTATGTGTTATCATGTTCCTAATCCTAATGGTTAATAAAATGGGTCTTATAGATGTTCGTATGTAATAATAATAACATCCCGTCTAATGCTCTAAGTGAATCCCATTGTGACCACAAAGCCTTCAATCCTACTCCTTTGTTGAGACATTCTTCCATTCTCGGATTCCTTTTTCTTTTGCTCACAATATGGGTCCAATTTTTGCATCACTCAGTTACTCTTGTCTGAATGAATTATATAATTATCTATCAAAATATTAAATAATATACTCGTAATATTGCAAGTTCAGATAATTTTTATTTATTTTTATCCTGTTCCACCGCATTAATAAAACTATAAATGTTATATGTTATAGTTATAGTTTAAATACATATTATATCAAAATATGGTAATAGTGACAAACTGGGTAGGGCCATTGAAAAAATATATTAATTTTTTTTTAATGCATAAAATCATCGTAGAAGAGTAATATTTTTTAAAATAAACTATCCTAACACTAATATTATTTGTGCCAAATTACAAAGTGATCCGTCAAATAGGAGGTGAGAAAAAAAATAAAACATTTGGGGGTAAATTATTTTTTTTTCCACCCCATGCAAAGTCCACGAGCTTAAAACTTTATACACAAGACAGTCAGCATACGAGATATCTTATGGAAGCCATTTTAGTTCGGTAGGTACGGGGGCACTTTTTACATTGCTACCCGCTCATACTCTTTCTATCTTCTATGTTATAACTTTTTAATTATTCAACTTTCGACAAAAAGTTTGTGTAGCAAAGTTGTAGAGACTTGGATTCTAAACAAAAAACCTCTTTATAAGTTTGATGTAGTGTTACGGAGGTATAGGGCAAAAGCTGTTAGCAGTTATCAAGATGGCAGCCAAATGGAGTGGCCGCCGAAAACTCGAAAACTCAATTTTAAACTTACTCCCCCCCCCCCCCCATACACAACGAAAAAAAACCTTGTTCTACCCAAAATGCAAGGTTAAATGTAACATTTCGTGGACTGAAACGTCTGCTCACGCAAATCGCCATTTTTATCTACTTTTTGCTTATAAATAGAAATTGGATCAATGAAGTGCTGCAAAATTTGTTTTGTTGTAGGGTTGGTTGTACAATGTAATTTCAGGTAGCAAAGTAAGAATATTTTAAAATATATTTACAATGGTCAGGGCTGAATGTAGGGTTGATAGAGCTCTGGGACAGGGCCCCCACAATGGGGGGGGGGATCAGTAGGTACCGTGGTATCGGGGCCCGGCCACTTTAGGGGTCCAGTGACACCAGCGAACGCAATATTCGCTCATTAATGATGAGACCTGGACAAACATTTTTTTTTACGTTTCTCCCCCCCCGCTCATCAATTAGGCTCGGGGGCCCGCCAGTGAATTTGGTACCGGGGGCCTATGATTTGATGTGGGGGGTCTGCTCTTGGACAGTAATCATATAGGTGGGGGCCCATTCAAGGAGTGTAAAACGGAGAAAAAGTTTATTCCTCTTAATATATAAAGGAAGAAAATAACGAAATATTTGAATTTCAATTCTCTTTTCTTAAATGTCTTATAAGAGCTTATACTTATATAATGTCTTATAATATATAATGTACGTTTGTTGACGCTATCTGACAGTAACCCAGGCAGCAAGGTGCCGTCATTATGACGTCGTTTTTTCGGCATTAATTACGTCAATTTCACCTTCAGCATGACGTAAAAATGACGTGAAAAAGACGGCACAATATCACAGCCCAATGACGTCATACATATGACGCCAATATGACGTATTGGTAATCAGTGAATTTTGCGATAAGGGATGCAAACCTCTCATTATAATATTTTTCCACAATTATTAATAAAGTTTTTGACGAAAAAAAAACCATAATGTGCAGGGATCGAACCGCGGACCTTTTGACTCGCAACCTGCTAACACTTAACTCACTGAACCATTGAACATCTTTATTTAAATATGTTTAAAAGCTGTATACCTAGTTAGAAATAGTAAAACAAAATTATTATTACTATGTGGCGAAAATTGAACTAGTCACTAAATACCTCTATTTATTTTTATTTTATAATGATTTATTTCACGTCATTTTAATGACGTCAAAATAATGACCTAAAAGAAACGTGTATTTGACGTCTTCATGATGACGTCAGAAGTACGTTATAAATATCACGTCTCTGGTACGTCATTTATTGGGACAATGACGTCGGCGACGAAAAATCACCTTTAAAAGACGTCATAATGACGTCACCCTGCTACCTGGGAAATCGACATCTCACTTGTTGAAGGCACGGAAGGAGGGAAAAAAGTATCTAATCGGCAGGTGTTTGCAAGAACAGTGTCTGATTTTTCTTTGATTTTCTTTGGTATTTCTCCTGTTTTCAGCGCCGCTTGCATAACTTCTTTTCACTTTATGACGATCAATGCGATAACCATTCCTGCAATTTGGCTTCATTTTGATACAAGATCCAAGGATACGAGTCGTTGGCATGAAGAAAACAAAGTAAAAGAAAAGAACGTTTGGTCACGTCAACGGCTGCTCCGAAACTGAGCGTGTTTTCTATCTTTCACTTGTGTGCGAAAATCACCAAGCGGAAGTATTGAGAGCGAACCCCATAGGCGGTGAAAATGACGGGCTCCCATTGGCTATGAAAACTTTACGACAGAGGGGGAAATTTAAAGCGCATATTTGTCAACTTTTCAAAAATGTTAACAGCCCGTGAATTTATTATTGCTTTTCAAATGTGGGGACCTTAAAAATGTGAGGGCTCCAAGGCTGGGCCCCAATGCTTCGTCATAAGATTTGCTTCACAGTGAAAGATATCTTTCACTCTGCCTTCAAAATTAAATATAAAATATAATCACCAATTTTGACCGATTTTGTTTAAATTGGATACATTAATTTTCTTACAAATATCTCCGAACGTGTTTCCTTATTTTTCATCTATCCTTAAAATCAGGGGTAGGTACCTAGTTCACTTAGAAAGAAAAAAGTGAAAAAACGATTTTCTCAAAATAGCCTCTCAAGATTTTGATTTCGTACACTACAAATCTAACAATTTTTTTTTTCACGGAAAATTCACATAAGGGTACGTCATAAAGTATAAGTAGTCATACCATTTATTACTTTATTGCGAAATGTCGTAAAATAACACAACCCCACAAAAAAAAAGATCGTGATCTGGATGACTGACCATGGTATTCCTATGTATTTTTCGACGCTGAATCCGAATCCGAGGTCAAAGAAATTCGTAACAACAAGTAGACATAAGAGATATTTACGTAAACCCGTCGATAACACAAAAATACCAAATTTTGGCGGCACTTTGTACAAGCTGGTGTCCTGATTGTTCGACCGAAAACAAAAAGCGCGGCACTTTGACCGCACGCGCCAGCTTAACTTTTTATGCCAATTAAGGAAACATCTTCGAATATATTCTTTCCCAAGTAAGTTCATTGCTCTAGACTGACCACAGACAAGAAACAGTAGTGTATCTGCAAGTTTTAATGCAGCTATAATTACTAAATTCCCACATTGAAGATTAGTACATCATTTTACTTTCCGCATGTTATGGTAAATCACGCTGTATACAATTCTCTTAAAGTGGCAACATTAAAATTCGGAAACAAGGTTCTACTTGGGTTTGGTTGGTTTTGGTTGGTTTTCTCAGGATGATTTTACTAATTATTCTCTAGACAAATACTTTTCTAGAGGGGCTTCCCATATTGAAGATTAGTACATCATTTTATTTTATTTTCCGCAAGTCATGGTAAATCACGCTGTGTACAATTCTCTTAAAGTGGCAACATTAAAATTCGGAAACAAGATTCTAGTTGGGTTTGGTTGGTTTTGGTTGGTTTTCTCAGGATAATTTTACTAATTATTTTCTGGTAGACAAATACTTTTCTAGATTAGTTCCATTCCAGGACAAATTGCCATTGGTTAATAAAGACTGTAGAAGAGCATAGTAACAATCCCTGATCTATCTAGTCGTTATCCTGTGGAACCACCTTATGTACGCAAAAATTAACTTTGATAAATAATGGGTTAATTAAATTTTGTGAATTTTGTGACAAAAAAATGTATCGTCTTTTTCATTATCTGAAATAATGTTGGAAATCGTTTGTCAAGGGTTAGTTGATTTTGTGTATCCGGTAGAACAATGATGTCTCAGGGTCCCACGTGTAGAGGTACGCAACACTGAAGATCCATTAGTAAACCATATTTGAATGATATATATTGATAATAATCATAATGTTCATGAGGGCTACAACCGTATTTTTTGTCATTATTTATTAGTCCACGAAGGGTTAAGCTTTTAAATATGAACATGCATTTCTTTATTCTTTTTGTCAAGCAGTTAATATGTCCATGCCATTTAAGAGACTAATCAGTGATTATGCCAAGGTAATTGATGTTATTAGTATGTTCTTTATGGTACAATTACGTACAGTTCTGTTGCATATATCCTGGTGAAAAGTTAATTGATTTAAATTGATTGAAAGCAAAGATTCTTACACTACCCATATCAGTATTTATAAACAGATCATTTACATACATTACGAAAAGTACCAGACCAGGTACTATGCCTCGTGGTACACCACACATTACTGTGGATTCTCTGCCCCTTTCCGTATTTGTTACAACAATAAAATGAAAATTTTGGTACATCTGTCATTTGTCATTCATTGACAACCTAAATTAAGGATTCTTTCCCGACGCGCCGTCTACACCATTTCACTAGCGAACTGGATACCGGATGACCGCTGTATTGAATAAGATAAATTAATTAATGCAACTTATTATACTTGAACGCATTATTTTGAATTTTGTAATTTAGTTTTAGTTTTGGGTTCGTTTTCAGTTTACTGAGAATTTTAGTTTCGGTTCAGGTTTTAGTTTTGTTTTACTAGATCTTATTTAGTTTCGATTGGAAAAAAAATAAGTAAATCGTTTGCGGTCCCTAATACTAATATTATTATTAATTTTATGAACAAATATTGCATATATTTTTTCTATGTGTATAAAACTTTGCCATAAAGCTCACACTTTCTTATCTTGTATTTGTATATATTATTTGCCTCGGCAATTGTATCTTGAAGAATCTTAAATAAATAAAATTTGTTTATCATGAATTACCAACCACAACTAGATTAGTTATTACTTTCCTCGTTTATCGAAGAAAAGTATTGTAATCTCGAAAAAATAACCTTGCCGGATTTCCTCGAATTTTCATGTTTTACTATGTAGATTGCGAAAATTAAGATCTTACAATTCTGTCAGTCTGTTTTCGACGTAGTGTCCATCTGTCCGTTGGCTCTACACCTCTATTTATAACTAAGAAATAATTGTGAAATGATGGTAGAGATTAATATTTGGAATGTAGTCGACATTACTGCCGAGGAAGAAATCTATTATACTATTGGTGAAAAATTTTCAATGTGGTCACCATAAAAAAATCATTAATTAAGAAAGATAGCGGAGTGTTTAGAATATGGTTGACTCTACTGTCGTATACCTGTTGTCAAGTCTCGGGGGCAGCCTCTTTCTAGATGGTGTAGTTACTTGGGTGCTCGACCCAATCTTCAAGGGGGTTGGGTCTCTCTTTACTTGACAAGCGTACACGTGAGTGTCCGCTCTTTTTCATGCAAAGGCAATGCTAGAGCCCTATACACAGTCACAAATAAAAATACTAATTACTGAGTGACTTATCTATTATTTAAAGTTACAAGTAAAAGGCAAAAAGAGTGCTTGCAATAGTAGGATTGATCGCAGCCTTATCTCTCAACGTGCGGCTCGACCTCACGGCTTTACTAATTTCTTAGTTCACCCGTTCGGGATTTTTCCCAATTTTTCAGATAGCGTAGATTAGCTGTCTTCTTCCAGAGCTAACGTGATAAGGCCCCCTCTAATTTTTTTCATCGATATTCATTATATTCATTCGTGTTCTTCCTGACTCAGCAATAAGCCGAGTTCACTGCAAAGGCAATGACTCATGGAAGAACACCAAAAACTGGCAATGGGGACCAATTAGACAAACAAAAATCCTATGAAAAAAAACTGACCTAGGTCAACAATTTGAATGTTAAGATTTGAGAACCACTGCTTCTCTGGGTCAATGGACGTATAGTTTCGAATTATAGAAGTGTCTTATTACTTTTAAAAATTTTGAAAAGTCATAAAAAAGTATAAAGATCAGCTACTTCATTCTTGCCGCCGGGCTGTCTCAAAGCAAGATAATTTTTTCCAATCAGGATATCGAAAACTAAAAATTGAGTCTTTGGTCTCTATGGAAATCAATGTAAACAATAGTAAACAGATCAGAATAAAACAGCGAATAATAATAATTCCTTTATTACCCAATAGGTAACTCCAATAACAGAACAATTCTTTTGAATTTGTCACAAAACCATAAAAGTTGCTCATAATAATAGTTTATACCTAACCCAGCAGTGAATTAAATTTTTGCGTAGAGCCGAAAATATTCCTTAAATGTGGGTAAAGTTATGAATATCAGTATCATTACGGAATGGAGTATGAATGGGCACGTTGCAACCCTCGTGCTCTCATTTATTATTACCACCAAGGGCTTAACCCCCCCCCCCCCCCGGAGGGGTTGGTACGTCTTCTACACACCTCTTCTATACCCTTCCGGACATAGATCTGCGAAATGAAAGCTTCTAGCTTACAAGCTCTTGAGAATACAAGGGAAATACGATGGAGGGTTAACACATCAGCCAAAGAACCAACCCCATAGAGCTTTGCTGGACGGGGGGTGGAGGAAGATGTGGGAGAGCAAATTTTTCTTGTCTTTACTGCGTAATGGTCGCAGTGCACTGTGCAGAACAACCCTCAACTGCTTTGCCCGTACCCGTCTAAGGGGTGGAAACCACCCCCAAATTCACAAGAAGTATTCGAAAAACTTTTAAGACCGGAAAGATGCACTCTGGAGTTTTTCAATCTGAGAGAAGAGAAATATGCCAACGGTATTGAGTTTGCACAACAAGACCTACCCTTAAAGCAGGTAAAGAACATCCCTAGATGAGTGGGAAACAGGAAGGTGCAGAAGGATGTGGGAAGATTAATTTTTTTCAGTGCGGAATTTATCGAGCTCTCATACAGCTTCTTGGCTGGTTCTTTGGCTGATGTGTTCACCTTCCACCGTGTCTCCCTTGCATTCTCAAGAGCTTGTAAGCTAGAAGTTTTCATGACGCAGATCTATGTACGGAAGGGTATACAAGGGGTGTAGTAGGCGTACCAACCCCTTTGCGGGGGGGGGTTGTTACGCCCTTAGCAATAATAAATGAGAGCACGAGGGTTGCATAGTGCTCATTCATACTCCTTTCCGTAATAATACTGATATTCATTTTTGGCTCTACACAAAAATTTAAGGTATACGAATTTTTTTAACCTCGGGCGTCGAAAAATACATAGGAATACCATGATCAGTCATCCAGATCACGACCTTTTTTTGTGGCGCTGTGTAATGGGTTTAGAGGTAAATTAAAGTTGATAAAAATCGTTTTTTTTTCTTTTTTTCTTTGGTTTTGTGCGATAGATGTGGGGGGTGGCGTCCTCCCCAATAGTTTATGAGTTGGGAGATTGATAGTTGAAATTACAAAATAATTTTTAAAACTTGCATATTTCCATTATCATGATTTTATTAATGAATTAATTTGACTCGCCTGGTGCAACTACATATTATGTCCATTTCCGATCATGATAAAAAAATCTGGAAATGACTTTTCTCACTCAACAGACATTCAATACCTAATTAACTTATTTACTAATTATCGATTTTTGCTGGCGAATACCTCGGAAACGATAACACAGGAAGGAAATTAATATGGACACTCTCGTAGGAAATTGGATTATGTTTAATTTTGCAATACTTTTTTCCGTACGACTCATCTTTTCCGAGTTATAAGGGAAGAATCGAAAAAAAGGGAACTTTCCTCCGCCATCTAAAAAAAAAAAAATAGAAAACACCAGAAATGACCGAATAAATAAAATTGTATATATTAGTCCACTCAAATTAGGAAAAACAACGCCGTTTTAGAGAAAAAATCTGAACAGCAGTTTCTCTGCATAGGAAGTAAGTATTCAAGTTTTAGAACAAGGTTTTGCTTATGCGCAGAAAAAAGACATGATTTTTGAAATATATAAATATATATACGTTTTTTCGTGTTTCTTTTCATTGGACGTATATATTCGAAAAGTACGCGTTTTTAAGGCTAAACGAACATAAATAAACGCATTCAGAATACGATTTCCTACAAAAAAAAGGTGCTATACATTTTTCTGATTAGCCCTTTGGCTTTTCCGGAAAAGCGACTTGAAAAATACATATACGTGTTTTTTCGTGTTTTCTCTATTTCGAATGCAAATATCTCGAAAAGTACTCGTTTTAGGGTAAATGCGTTCAGAATAAGATTTCCTACAAAAAAAGGTATTATACATTTTTCTTGGTTTTTCCAGAAAAGCTTCTTGAAAAATATATATATTTGTCTTATAGAATTTTTTCTATATGTATACGCCATCAAGACATTTTTTGTGGTAATCATTATGTGTGGATGCGTATTTACATTTTAACAGAAAATCAATGGGATAGTCGGAAAAATGTATAGAACTTTTTTTGTGGGAAATCTCATTCTGAACCTATGTTTAACCTATGTTCGCTTAGCCATAAAAATGAGTACTTCGCGAGATATTGGCATTCAAAATAAAAAAAAACACGAAAAAACACATATTTTTTCCAAGTCACTTTTCCGGAAAAGCCAATGGGATAATCAGAAAAATGTATAGCGTCTTTTTTTGTAGAAAATCGTGTTCTGAATGCATTTACCTATGTTCGTTTAGCTTTAAAAACGCGTGCCTTTCGAGATATATACGTCCAAATGAAAAAAACACGAAAAAACGTATATAATATGTATATATCTCAAAAATCATGTCTTTTTTTCTGCACATAAGCAAAACCTTGTTCTAAAATTTGAATACTTACTTCCTATGCAGAAAAACTGTTGTTCAGAATTTTTCTCCACTTTCTTCCTAATTTGAGTGGACTATATTTTCGATAAGGAGTAATTTCACCAAAGTTGGCAAAATAAAACTCATCTATAGACGCTGTAAGTCAAATAGAACCGTCAAAAATGTCGGACGAAATCATTTTTTTTAATTCTCGGTCAAGTATCAAGGAGGTATTGTGCGTCACCTTTTTTTCTTCGATTGTAGGTTCTTTTAGGTACTTTAAGGGGATAAAGGTCAATTTTTTTTTTATTAAAAAAAATGCATTTTTTACAATTTTCAAAAATACATTTTCTTAGACCCTCTATTTTTCACCCAATTCTCATTAAAACAAAATGAAATATACTATAGAAAGTCTCGTATAACTCAAAAATTTAATACAAAATGAAACTTCATTAATTTGAAAAGCAAATTTATTAAGCATACGCATGGTCAACAAAAAATTGGGTGAAAAACAGGAGGGTCAAAGAAAATGCATTTTTAAAAATTGAAAATATGCACTTTTTTTAAATAAAAAAAATTTGAACTTTATCCCCTTAAAGTAATTAGAAAACCTACAATCAAAGAAAAAAAAAGTGACGCACAATACAGACCTGGAAAATCGAAAAGTCAGGGAATTTGCAGATGGTAGGGAAAAGTCAGTAAATTTGGAAAATTTAATGAAAAGTCAGTGAATTTTACTAATTTTCATAAAAAATTTGTAATTTTTCATAAAAAAAGTTGAGTTTTGTGCTTCTAATTTCGTGCCGATTATTTAGTGACGCCTGCCCCCCCCCCCCCCTCCCCGGTTCATCAACCATTAGACCTGGAAAAAACCTCCCGATAGTCCTGGAAAACCTGGAAAAGTCAAGGAATTTATGTTTCAAAAATTGCTATGAACAGTGCAATACCTCCTTGATACTTGCCGAAGAGTTAAAAAAAAATGTATTTCATCCGCCATCTTTGATCATTCTATTTACAGCGTCCGGGTTTGGTGCATTATATTTGACCGTAGATGAGTTTTATTTTTGCCAACTTTGGTGAAATTACTCCTTGTCGAAAATATATTCAATTTTGATTTTTTCGGCCATTACTGGTGTTTTCTATTTTTTTCCAAGATGGCGGATTGACCTATACATATCGGACAGGTCTATAGTTTTTAAGAATTTTATTTAAAAAAGCCAGTATTTTTAAAATGTTCATTCAATTATCAGTACAAGATATATTAAGCAGATAAGTAGAAAATCCGTGAAAGCGCGTCAAAAAGTGCATATAACTTTTGACGCACCAGGAATTTTTGGGAGCAAATATTTTTTTCGTAATCAGGTCATAATAAATAAGAATCAACAATAAAATTTCTAGTGGAATGTTGTCGCTGAATTGAATTAAATCAATTCGACTGTACTAGTTCTTTATAGCTGAAATATTTGTAGTTCAGGCTAATATATTGTTTTTTCCGTGTTTTTTTTTCAGAAAATTCATTCAAAATATTTATTTTGCAAACATTGAAAAAGTTTGACCTTTCTTGTAAGTTTCTCCTTAAAATAGTCTTCATAACAAAAGAACACAGATTTTTTTAGAAACATCCCTCGATGAACGTCTCCAGTCGTTTTCTTGTGTTGGAATCGACACAAATATTTTATCAGGTGCTATATGATGGATTTTTATACTTTGTCACAAAACACTTTTTTCTTGAAAGCATATAAATAAGTAGGTAAAATAAAACAACGCATTGCCTACTAGTACAGTAACTAGATGTTTCAACTTTTGAATAATGTCATATTAATTAGATTTCGTTCATTTTTGGCAAATTAATAGTAAATGTATCAAGTAAAAGTTTCTATATTATGAGGGAGCTTGCTAATTTATAGGGGGTGCCCCCCCCCCCAAAAAAAAGAAAAAAACATTGGAGCTGAAAGATAATCAGATTTTGAGAAGAAAATGTTCTATGCAAATTTTCATATAAATTAATAACACAGGCACACAAAATAGAAAAAAACTGGTCTTTTTCTGGTACTCCATTGGGTAACCCATATGTATTTCGACGTGTTGAATACAAATCAGGTATCCGTTTAGTTCCATTGGCCACCATTTTTTTGTAAATCGCGAAAATAACCTAAAAAACTCATTAATTAGATTATTTTCACGATTTACTAAAAATTGGTGAGTAACGGAACTAAACGGATAGCTGATTCGTATTCAGCATGTCGAAATACATGGAGTCCCAGAAACAGATCACTTTTCACTGTTTTTTTGTGTGTATGTGTAATACATTTGCATACGCGATTTTCTATAAAATGGCGGAGGATCCGGTGATATTGTAATATGTTGCACCCCTTAAAATTTAAGGTTATGTTACTAAAAAGTAGGCAGACTTCAACAGATCGAATGTCTGAATGAATGTAGTGTATTTGCACCTACTCGAAAAAGAACCTACCAGAAGATTCCAAAGTGACATCTGGAATTATCGAGAGAATGGTGGCGTCATCACAGAACAATCGAGATCTGTCATTTTTAGGTATAAAAGAGCGATCGCATTGTCGGCGAGGAGTTCAGAAAGTTCAAAAAGTATAGAAAGTGAGGTTAAGACTTCAAGGATAAACAAAGTGATAAACATTGTGATTTTAGTCAGTAAAAGTGTATTTAAATTAATAATAGTATTGTGAAGTATCCAGTAAATATTTAATAAAGTGTGTTAGTGGACATCTCTTGTTATAATTTTTGGAACCCACGGAATTTGCGAGGGTGGTTTCCTAAGGGTGGAAACACACGTCACAATTGGTGTCAGAAAGCGGAATTTTATGACAAGAGGGACTCTGAAGTTGTGCTGGAGTGTTCGAGACGTATTCTCGAGGTTTAGTGCTAACACAGTGGACTAATTTACTGGACATTGTTCGAGGGTTATTTTCGGACAGGAAAATAGTGTTAAGTGCATTTTTGAGACATTGTAGAACATTTTATTAGGACATTAGTGTGATAATTAAATCCTTTGAACTGAGAAGTGATAGAGACACTGAAAAAGACTCATTTAGTGCGTGAAAATTTCTAGAACTTTTCTATTTGGACATTAGTGGAGATTATTAAATTCTCTGAACTGGATAGTGACAAGAGACTCTGGATAAGACTTTTTCGTGCTATTTCGAGATTTGTCTGGAAAGTTCTGATATTGACGTGACAGTTAAATTTATTTTATTTTAATTTCATCGTATGCCCGTAACAACAAGAAGTATGGCATCCGATAAACAAATACAGGACTTATTCGAACAATTCCAAAAAATGATGGCGCAGCAACGGCAGGAAGACAAAGAAGAACAGGAGAGGAAACGTCAAGAAGAGCGAGATGAATTAAAGAAAATTATGGAAGACCAGGAAATAAGACGCCAAGAAGAAAAGGAAGAGCGAGAAAAACGACGTCAGGATGAAGAGAGAAGACGCCAAGAAGAAAAGGAAGAGCAAGAAAAACGACGTCAGGATGAAGAGAGAAGACGCCAAGAAGAAAAGGAAGAGCAAGAAAAACGACGTCAGGATGAAGAGAGAAGACGCCAGGAAGAAAAGGAAGAGCAAGAAAGAAGACGTCAAGAAGAAAAAGATGAATTGAAGAAAATGATGGAGGACCTGAAGATACGACAGCAAGAGGAGAAAGAAGAGCAAGAAAGACGACGTCAAGAGGAGAAAGAGGAACAAGAAAGACGCCAAGAAGAATTAAGGAAAATTCTGAATGAACAAATGAAAATACAACAAGACACTATCATTTCTGCCAATGAAGTACTAAAATGTGAAGTTAAAGATGAGATAAACAAGGTAGAAGAAAAAGTAGATAAGGTAGAAGACAAAGTAGATGTAGTTGAGACCGAAGTCAGTCAGATCAAAGGAAAGATGAGTGAGTTCGAAGGAGAAGTGGAGCGACTTAAACGACAGTTGAGAGATAGAGGAAGCCAGCAGGTGGTATCATCAGGTCACCGGTTAAAACCTCCCTCCTTTGACGGCCAAAGCTCATGGACAACGTACAAGAGGCAGTTTGAGGCAGCAGCATGTGCGAACAACTGGGATAACGAGGAAAAGGCCATGGCATTAGTTCTGGCGTTAAGGGGCCAGGCCTCAGAATTACTTCAGACTATCCCGGTGGAGAAACAAAGGGACTTTAAAGTCTTGGAAGCTGCATTAGACTTGAGGTATGGCGATCAACACCTTGCCCAATTATACCAGGCTCAGCTGAAATCCCGGATGCAAAAAGCTAGGGAAAGTTTACAAGAATTTGAAGCTGCGATAGAGAGACTGGCACACCTGGCGTATCCGAGTGCACCTAAAGAATTCCAGGAACAATTAGCCGTGGGGGCCTTTTTAGATGGTATAAGGGACGAAGAGGTCAGGCGAGTCCTGAGACTGACGAGACACCAAAGTAGTAGCGAAGCTTTGGTGCGTGCACTCGAAGTAGAAGCCGCTTACAGGGATACTCCAAGGTCGAGAGTGCGAGCTGTGACTCTCGAAGAATCGCAACCAGAAATGAACCAGAACCCTATGTTGACGGAGATGCAGAAAATGTTTACCAAATTATTGAACAAAGTGGATGATCTTAGGGAGCAGAGAAAACAACAAAATAAAGGAAAGCCGAGTGGAGGTATTAAATGTTACAACTGCGGCAAGGTAGGACACATGAAGCGAGACTGTCGACAGCAGAATTCGGAGAGTCGAGTAAATGCTGTGAATCTTGAAGAGGAGCAGGAAAACAGTACCAGGGGGGTTGTTCTGGCTAGGGAATGCAGTGACCCCAGAGAAATAAAGATTTCCCAGCTTCGAAGAATCGCAAGCAGTCTGTTGTTGCATGGATATGTGAACGGAAGAAAATGTTTGTTTACCATCGACACAGGTACTACGTCATCAATAGTACGGCCAGGATTTATATCGGGCATAAAGATTACCAAGAGGCAAAATGAAGAAGTGATCGTCCGGACAGCTACGGGGGACAGGGCTACGGTTCATGGAGAAGTAGACCTGGGTTTGCAGATTGGGCATTTGAGGTTCGACCACAGGGTCATCGTGGCTGACATTACGGATGACTTCATTTTAGGACTGGACATTATGGAACAGTATGGATTTATTGTTGACGTAGGAAAGCGAATGTTAAGGATTGGGAACGAACAATTTATTTTGTCAAAAGTGAACGACCAATGTGAGAAAACCAGGCTGTTGACAACGCAGGCAGTCAAAACTCCTGCATTATCCAGAAAACCAGACAAAGAAGATTGCAAGCGCTACCCTCAGGTGGAAAGATTGTCAAACATGGTTGAAGTCAACACTGTCAAGGTTGATCTCCCAGAGAGTTGGTCAAAGAAAACTCTGAGGCAAGAGCAATTGCGCGATGTAGAAATCGGACCCATGTTGAGAGCAAAAGAAGAGGGAACGCGTCCAGCATGGAAGGATGTTTCCAACAAAGAATTGGGGCTGAAGGCTTTATGGTCACAATGGGATTCACTTACGGTCGTAGATGGGCTTTTGAGGAGAGCATGGGAAAGCCCAGATGGGAAGCAGGTTGCCATGCGTCTAGTGATTCCCAGGTGTCGTGTACCAGAAGTACTCCAGGAAGCACATAATGAAACATCCAGCAGACACTTCGGCATAAACAAGACATTAAGTAGAGCACGGGAACAGTTCTATTGGGTTAATAGTCGCCAGGATGTGGAGGCCTGGTGTCGCAAGTGTAAAAATTGTGCTGCCCGTGGAGAACCATTTTCGATGAGCAACTACAGAAATGGAAGCCGAGAACAGCCGAAGAATGATCGAGAGCAGATGAACAGAACTAGTAACCGCTTGAAGGCTCGTTATGATCAGAATGCCAGTACAAGGGGATTCAAGGTGGGGGATCTGGTTTGGCTGTACAGCCCACAGCGGAAGGAATGGAGATCCCCGAAACTTCAACCTCCTTGGGATGGACCGTATACTGTTATTACCCGAATTAATGATGTCGTCTATCGTATTCAACGAAACAAAAAGTCCAAGATGAAGATCGTACACTTGGATAAACTGGCGAAGTATGTGAAAGAGGCTGAATTGCCTGACCGGGACGTTCAGGCTTAAGGAGGGGGCAGTGTAATATGTTGCACCCCTTAAAATTTAAGGTTATGTTACTAAAAAGTAGGCAGACTTCAACAGATCGAATGTCTGAATGAATGTAGTGTATTTGCACCTACTCGAAAAAGAACCTACCAGAAGATTCCAAAGTGACATCTGGAATTATCGAGAGAATGGTGGCGTCATCACAGAACAATCGAGATCTGTCATTTTTAGGTATAAAAGAGCGATCGCATTGTCGGCGAGGAGTTCAGAAAGTTCAAAAAGTATAGAAAGTGAGGTTAAGACTTCAAGGATAAACAAAGTGATAAACATTGTGATTTTAGTCAGTAAAAGTGTATTTAAATTAATAATAGTATTGTGAAGTATCCAGTAAATATTTAATAAAGTGTGTTAGTGGACATCTCTTGTTATAATTTTTGGAACCCACGGAATTTGCGAGGGTGGTTTCCTAAGGGTGGAAACACGCGACAATATTCATATATTACACAGACACACACACACAAAAAGGTCTGTTTCTGGGACTCCATTGGGCAACCCGTATATATTTCGACACAAATCAGGTATTTAGCTCCGTTACCCACCAATTTTTAGTATATCGCGAAAATAATCTAATTTATGATTTTTTTAAGGCTATTTTCGCGATTTACAAAAAAATGGTGGCCAATGGAACTAAACGGGTTACCCAATGGAGTACCAGAAAAAGACCACTTTTTTTATATTTTGTGTGCATGTTATTAATTTATATGAAAAAATGCATAGAACATTTTTAAGCTAGGCATATTAGGAAAAAAATGAGGGTTCAGAGGAAAGTTTTGCTGTAGTTTTGATTTTCTCACCCTCTATGTTTTTTGGATCACTGAACATGAATCTGAAGTTTACAGGCAAAAATTTGGCCCGGAATTTTTGTTTTTTTGGCACTTTTTGCCCAAATTTTGCTACTTTTTTCAGTTTTTGGCCTAAATCTCAGAAAGGAAGCGTTTTATCGACAAGCCCATTCTATACAAAATTAAAGTAGACAAAATTTCCTACATTTTTCGTATACAACGTTTTTTTGGAAGACTAAGCGTTCCGCCGCTAAAGCTCGCCAAAAAAGGGCCATATTCCCATATCTAGTGAAATTCACCGTTTTCGCGGAAATCGCCCTTGCTATGATACTTGTTGAACTTTTGATCGTAAATGATTTGTAATGAACTCGTGTTTTATATGGGTTGTCATGTAGGCTATTGTCTATGTACAAAAAAAGAGGGTTGAAAGGAACTAAAACGTTAAAGGGTTTTTATTGTTTATTATGTTCAATTGACCCCAAGATATGAAAAAACCGCGGAGTGTTACCATTTAAAGTGGTGCGTTTTTGAGATCGAAGTAAAAAGGTCCACTTTTCATATTTTTTTTGCTCGAAAACTATGAATTTTTTCTATAAACGCGTCAATAGAAAAGTGTGTAGAGAATTAAATTTCCAATCGAAATGGCACCTTCAGAAGTCAAAAATTATTTTTTTTACAAAAATACGTCCAAAAAACAAAACAAAAAAAAAACGATAAAATGTAATTTTTTATTTTTTTTTTATTTTAGCCTGTAACTATTTTTCGGGTACATTTAGGCATAGACATTGCTGCATAACAAAAAAAGCTGGCGTTTTACCCGTTAAAATGAGATTTTGTAAACAGTTTTACGATTAATAGTGACCGAGATATAGCGTTTCAAATTTTGCAACTTTTAACTTTTTTTGCTAATTTTTACTATTTTTTTTCAAATTTCGTCCTGTAACTTTTTTCTGAGTGAATTTAGGTGTAGACATTATTATATTAAAGTGAAAGCTGATTTTACGCCCGTTGAAATGATGGCTGGTAAAAGTCTCTACGACAAATAGAAACCTAGATACAGCGTTTCGAAGAGTGTTACTTTTATTAACTTTCTTCCAATTTTTACGTTCTTTTTTAAATTTCGGCCTATAACTTATTTGTCAAATGCAAGTCCAGTAGCCATCGGTTCTGCTTCTGAATGTATTGTAACATTACTATATGGTATGAAAATTGATGGCCAAAGCACCTGTTGCTATAAGTTATTTCAGAAGTACTCAACAGGTGCGAAATTCTCATTGTCCAGATCGCCTCCAACAACTGATGCTGCTAAACCTCATGGTTTAAGAACTTACTGCCAAATGCAACATTGGAATGGAAATATTGTAAATCCTCTCATCTGGGGTTGGAATAGTTCAGAAAATGGACTAGTACCAATTTTGACAAATAAACCTCCCGCACCACAAGTTTTGCTGGAAAAAATAGCCTGTAAATGCACTAAAGGATGCAGAGGAAACTGTGGTTGCAGAAAATTGGGAATGAATTGCTCCATTTTTTGCAAAGAATGTATGGGAATGAACTGTGAAAACGCTGATGAACCTCAAATAACGGAAGACGATGTTTACATAGATGCCGATGAAGAAATCGACTTTGATTTTGAAAATATGTTAAATCCAGCATTTGAATAATTTCATATTGTAAGTTATTAATCTAAGTTATTTGAACAAAAAAACACGTGATATAATAAAGTTTCAGAAGTGGAAAAATGTAAAAAGTTATTTTTTAAGTACAATTATCTACTATACCTAGACTGTATCTTGGTTACTATTGATTACATAAACTTCTATTGCAGACCATTTAAACAAGAATGCTGCGAGTACATTCCATGTAGCAATAGCTGTATTTGACAAATAAGTTATAGGCCGAAATTTAAAAAAGAACGTAAAAATTGGAAGAAAGTTAATAAACGTAAAACTCTTCGAAACGCTGTATCTAGGTTTCTATTTGTCGTAGAGACTTTTACCAGCCATCATTTCAACGGGCGTAAAATCAGCTTTCACTTTAATATAATAATGTCTACACCTAAATTCACTCAGAAAAAAGTTACAGGACGAAATTTGAAAAAAAATAGTAAAAATTAGCAAAAAAAGTTAAAAGTTGCAAACTTTGAAACGCTATATCTCGGTCACTATTAATCGTAAAACTGTTTACAAAATCTCATTTTAACGGGTAAAACGCCAGCTTTTTTTGTTATGCAGCAATGTCTATGCCTAAATGTACCCGAAAAATAGTTACAGGCTAAAATAAAAATAAAAAAATAAAAAATAGCATTTTTTCGTTTTTTTTTTGTTTCGTTTTTTGGACGTATTTTTGTAAAAAAAAAAATTTTTGACTTCTGAAGGTGCCATTTCGATTGGAAATTTAATTCTCTACACACTTCTCTATTGACGTGTTTATAGAAAAAAATCATAGTTTTCGAGCAAAAAAAATTATGAAAAGTGGACCTTTTTACTTCGATCTCAAAAACGCACCACTTTAAATGGTAGAATTCCGCGGTTTTTTCATATCTTGGGGTCAATGGAACATAAGAAACAATAAAAACCCTTTAACGTTTTAGTTCCTTTCTACAGTACATGGACAATAGACTAATGATTGCTGAATATAAAGTTCTAAATTTCCAAAATTTGCGTAAGACTCCTGGTCAGCGGATCAATTCGTAAAAATGTTGGAAGAAACGAAAGATTTGTTAAAACTTCAACTTTGGTGATGTCAAATTCCAAAGGAATGACCGAGTCCAACCATTTGCCATAATGAACAATACGATCAAAGTAGGCGACGACATTCTCCCTGTTAATCCGACCACACCGTTCCAACGCATCAGTGTGGCAAAGAATTGTGATGAACAACTGGAATTTTTCTCGCCTTACGATCTGGGTCCGTACTTCCTTCTCCCTATTTGAAAATGGTTTAAGAAAAGGAACCAAATCTGCTCTATACAAAGCATTTGTACCCACACAAAACAAGTTCAGCGGAAAAGTGCAATATGTTATTGACGCTGGGTTCTTATTACACAAAGCTGTCTGGCCCGAGAATCATTCCTTCTCTGCACTATGCAACAGGTATGTTGACTACATCATTAATATGTATGGGCCACAGACAGTAGTTGTCTTCGATGGATATCCTGAAGGTACGAAAGGTGGAACAAAAAGTGCCGAACGGTTGAAGAGGTTTATGGAAAAAATTTTCCGCTGGACATTCTCTTCGGTGAGAACATGATACCGACCATAAAGAAAGAAAAATTTCTGGCTAATACGAACAACAAAAGAAGATTGATTTCCATGATCATAGCCAAGTTACACTCTTAAAGAATGACATGGAGACAGGCCACAGATGCCAAGATGCCAAGATGCCGACACCGTAATTGTGAACGAAGCTCTGTCTTTGGCTGAACGTACTGAGACTGTGGTGGTGGTTGGAGAGGACATCGACCTGTTGGTCATCCTTACGGGTCTTTGCCAACGAGAAAACGTATTCTTCCTGGAAGACCAGGAAAACCAGGAAAGGGAAACGTTCCTCCAACCACCTACTCTTCTGTGCACACTCTGCAAAACAAAACCATTAAAGAACCCATCATGTTTCTTCACGCAATGAGTGGGTGTGATACGACTTCAGCACCTTACAACCAAGGGAAATTGAAGTTTGTGAAAACTCTCACCAAAAACCCCCACCTTGCCGATGTTGTGTGTTTAAAAACCCTGATGCAACTCCAGAAAGCATTATAGCAGCAGGGGAGAGATTTCTGGTCAACGTGTACGGCTACACAGGAAGGACTGAACCATCTGAGGTACATTAATTATAAGAAGGCAGCTTTCAAGATCTCATCAAAAATAGCTGCACTACCACCATCAGCTGCTGCAGCCGCACAGCACAGTTTTAGGGTGTATCACCAGGTACAGCAATGGCTGGGGGTTGAGAAAAATGCCGAAGATTGTGGTTGGAAACGAGCAACAAATTGCCCGGAACCGATCACCTCTCTACAAGCCCCTGCTCCTCCCAAACTGCTGCGTCTGGTGTCATGCAAATGCGTCAAGACCTGCGCAAAAAAATGTAGCTGTAAAAAAGAAGGCCTCGATTGCACCAATCTATGCATCAACTGCAACAATGTGACAGTCGAGACAGATCTCACTAAGGACGGACCATTGAAGGTCGAAGTACAGGACGAACTGGGCTTCACCTTTTCCTCGGTTGTTGAGACCATCGAAGAAAGTGTGGACAAGGAGGACGAAGGTATGTAACATTTCCTTCCCCAAAAACGACAATCACACACTTGGAGCATAAATGTACCTGTCTGAAGTAGTTAATATGAATGTACAAGCTGACCTATATCTTCTATTCATTACAGACCCCCCACCACCTGAAAAAATAAGGAGAATAGATGAACGGACTGAAGAGGATGTGACAGTTCCTTGAAAAACGAAGGTATGTACAACAGTATCTTCAACAGTAAACATGTGCAGATTACTACTCACCTCGTATATCAATAAATCCATAAAATAACATCTCCTGTTTGTTCTAGATGATTAAGGCAGTCCAATTTATGACGGCAGCGACATTCATCATTCGCAACATTTATCATTATAATGATATGAGTATATATTATACTACTGACTATAATACACTATACATAACTACTTTAGTAATAACTGCATTTCATTCGTTTGTCTCCATTTTTTCCATTACTTTCCCTATTCATTATTCATGTAAGGTATACTGGATCCGGTAATATGTTTTTTTTTGGCGCGCTCTAACGGTGGAGTGATATATGAAAAATGCAGGAAGTTTTATCTACTTTAATTTTGTATGGAGTGGGCTTGTCGAAAAAACGCTTCCTTTCTGAGATATAGGCCAAAAACTGAGAAAAGTGCCAACATTTGGGCAAAAAGTGCCAAAAAAAACAAAGTTCTCCGTCAAATTTTTGCCTGCAAACCTCAAATTCGTGTTCGGCGACCCAAAAAACATAGGGGGTGAGAAAATAAAAACTATAGCAAAACCTTCCTCTGAGAATCCTAATATGCCTAGCCTATTTCTTCTCAAAATTTGATTGTCTTTCAATTCCAATGTTTTTTTTTGAGGGGGGGCACCCCCTATAAATTAGCAAGCTCCCTCATAATATAGAAACTTTTACTTGATACATTTACTATTAATTTGCCAAAAATGAACGAAATCTAATTTATATGACAATATTCAGAAGTTGAAACATCTAGTTACTGTACTAGTAGGCAATGCGTTGTTTTATTTTTTAGTCAGTAATTAAAAAAATATATTCTCGTATACTATTTTTCGTTAATATATAGTATGACCTAGACCTAGAATTTTTTCGTCTGTCTACAACACTTCAGACAGAAATTGCAATTTAATCTATAGGGATTTTCGAGAAAACGTAAAATTTTTGGTTATTTGCAAATATCTCAATAAATATTAGTTTTAGTGAAAAAATGGTAGACATCAAAAATAGAACTCATAAACTGAGAGTGAATTTGTTTATTTTGATATTTATATAGGTTCAATAATTTCGGAGATATTTATGTTGGCATTCGAACGTTTGTAGGATGAAGAATTTAGTTTAAATGTTAAATATCTTGGAAAATATGACACACCCATCAAAAGTTCTAAAAAACGGAATTAAAGATAATTTATTCGTCTTTCAAATGATTTTTTTGTTTGTTTCTGCATCATAAAAAATAAAGAAGTTGTGGCCAAAACAATGTGCGTTATCACATTTTTTACCAAAATGTGGCCATTTTGTTATTGTAATTGTCCAGTAATTAATTTTTCTTTCCCAAAATGCTGTTTTTCGTTAATGTTGAATTTTTTTGTCCATTTAAAACACTTGTTTTAGAAAAAAATTCATCCGCCATATTGGAGCCCCCATTTTAATTTTTTAATTCACGTTTCAAAAATAAATCCATAATACTTTTGCAAATATTAAATATTTAAAGTTAGGGATGGTTTTCACTCCTTGAGGGCAGAAGCAGATGTCCGGACCATATAGAAACTGAAAATGATACCTTTTACTGCGATAAAGAAAACCCATAAAGAAAAATTGTCATTACATATGAGATTATTCCGAAATTTTCCACACTACTGACGTCACTGTTGCGCCAGCCTTATTGCTAAGATGTTGTCGGGAAAATTTTTATTTTTTAATATTTTACGAACGAGTTTCTACATTACAAAAAGTAACGATTTTTGTTAAAACAGAAAATTGTGAAATCTCCCTATTACATAAAACCTTCTTTAAACCTTATATAAGTACTGTTTACATCTAGTTAGACGCCTACGGCCTATCCAATTCCATTAAATTTATCCGCTTACTGCTTCTCTGCAAATGAATTATTTACAAAAGTTTAACTGGGGTAAGGTCATTTAATCATGATAGCAAAATAAATATATATCGCAGCCTATCCATGTCTCTCGGGTCCAGGGTTTGTCCCAGATTCCTCCTCTTTGTTGAACATTTCCCCAAGCAGCGCCGACATGTCTCGTCCGGACGGCGACAAAATAGAAAATGGAAATTGAAATGAAGTCGTTGTGTTCGCTGAATGACTTTATTTTGTGTTTAGTGGTAATTTTGTCTTTATTGGGAAACAATAAAATATTTATTATTTAATAAATTTTTGGACGATAGACAATTATTGAAGTTTTCATATAAGTGTCTAATATTAGCACGGTAGGCTACATATGTTTTTCTATTCACGCAAACTAAAAACATTATAATTTTGACCTAAAATTGAACTTTTACTAAAAAAGAAAACCCCTATCATTACACAGGTCTACAAAAAAAAAATCTGCTCCAAGAACTAAATAGTAGAGTGCATTAATACGCTTATTGTGACTTCCGTGGTTACAAGCTGAATTTGATATAAAATTAATGATGATATACTGATGTTTCAAAATCTCAAAGCCGTCAAAAAATGTCCTACTCAAAAGGTCATTATAATCAAAAAACGAGCTATTGCTTAGTGAATTAGGTGTTTTGATATTTCTACTTTTGAGTAATAGCAAATCCTTTTAACCATGAAAACTAGTCAAAATAAGTAGATTTTCGAACAGACCCACCTCGAGAAATCATGCCTGCTCCCCCTGCCCCGCTCAAAGGGGCTGCCTGTATCTGCCTATATATTTTTTTTCTCAAAAACGGTAGGATCTAGAGGACGAAAAAATTTATTGTGCACGCTCGTGCACAGGTCTACAAAAAAAAAATCTGTTCTGGGACTAAACCTATCACGCCTTAAGTATTTTTGTGTGCTGACTATTTCGAGTAAATACGGTTTTTTGACAATTTTTGACATTCTTACTCGAAATCTACGCGGTAGAAAATTTTGTAAATTTAAAATTCGGTTTCAGCACACAAAAATACTTAAGGCATGATAGGTTTATTCCTTGGAGCAGAATTTTTCTTTGTGGACCTGTGAATTGATATTAAAATTAAGTTTTCACTTTTGCCAGCTGTCAAAATTTCTGCCAACTTATTGACAATGCCATTTAATATAACACAGGTCTACAAAAAAGGAAAAGTCTTGTCCTAAGGTTTTCATCTAACCTTTCTGAAGTATTTTGGAGCGCTGAAGCCAATTTTGGACAAAAGACAATTTTCTATCGCGTCGGTTTTTGTCTACCACCCCTTTTATATTAAAAAAATAATCTGATAACTTTAACTTGACGATCTATAGAGTGATTTGGATGGCACAGTAGGGTTTCGACCCACTGTGTGTCGCCCAGTTAATTGAATCTTATTACCTAATTAATAAATTAATAAATCGTCGAGGCGCTCGGGCGAATGTGTAGAGGAGACATAAGATTTTGATCATCAGGAATACCAATTGCTGGACACAAGAAGCTTCCAGGCTGAGGACTGACTACCTATAGAATTTGTCAAAGGACTCATCTGAGCTGTAATTACACATTGGTTTCATTCATGTAGTCGATGAAGTAAGAGATGCTCTCAGGGAGGCACCATAAATGACGACTAACTGAGGAACCTGCGTCGGAAAGAAGCGAGGCAACCTTTGTTCTATACCGGGTGGCTCAGCGATGTAAACGGGTTAAAATGAGTGTATACAGTGTGTCCCCGGATTGAGTTTGCGATAGGTGTAATATACCAAAATAAAATTAGTACAGCTTTCATTTTCTGCAGCCTCGGTCTGCTTGACGTAAAATGAATTTTTACCAAATTTCAGTTAAAATGGGATCTAACTCGCGGAGTTAGTTGTAGCGTACTTACTTACATATATGTGTATATCACTATGGACACAGAAGACAGGAATTATACAGAAGCGAAAGGTTGCCGCGGCACCTTTGATATCGGGTGTCTAATTTATGTGACCTCGAAGTGACAGTAATATGCCTTACTACACTCAGAGAAATGATGTACACAAAAAATATATCAATATTTCGGTCCAATATACTGTACACTGGGAAAACTGTCTTGTTTCATATTTAGTAGGTATGGTACATGAATGGGAATACGTATATACGGTATTAATAAAGTTGGTGGCCCAAGTCATAGTGTATTGCAGAATGTTCAAAAAAAGAAATACACTTTTATATTTATATCCCGTATTTCAATCATATAATAATGCGTTTTTAAACCAATGCATTTTTTTTCATACTGCTACCAGAATATGAAAATGCTATCATGGAAAGTAGTACAGTGTATAGATACACAATGAAAGAGACATATATTATGTATATAACTATATTGGCTATATTGTTGAATAGAATATTACAAACCAAATAGTACAGTCAAAAATATGTTTACGTAAAGTAACAATATACGTGAATAGGGCATGTGCACAGCTAACCTCACAAATATATATTCCTTAAGATTTATGAGTATTTCGTAGCTGATTTCCATACTTTCAACTAAAATCTAAGTTCTAAATACTGTCTCCTAATAAAATAGGACTCTTTTTGTAGGTTGGAAATCTAACCTGTAATTAGCAGTCTATTTTTATTAACCAACATTATTGAAAAATTATTAGCCTGAATTTTTAAATATTTGCTTGGAGCCAGTATTGCTCCAAGCTGAAATGAGTATACAAACATTAAAATTGAGAATAAACCTGAAAAACTTAAAATTTGAGGTTTTGTTAGTTATATGATCCACATTATTGTACATGCCCAATTATTGATACAATGAAAAGTTCTTTAGTATGGTACGAGTTGAGAGACATTACTTAATTACCATATTCATGGTCACAATACAATTCTGTTCATTAGAAACAGATGAACATATTCTGTAACTTATTGCATTTCTGATAAGAAAATATTTCCTTTCATATTACTTATTTTCAACTGCTAATTGTTTAGTATATCTAACATTACTTTCTAGCTGTTTCAGTAATATAAATTTGTATATACCTTTCAGAATCTTTGGGAATTAGAAAGAAGCTTATTTGTTTCACCTTCGAAGGGCATGGATGATAAGCACAACCCTTATACCATTTAGAATCCATTATAAACAAAAATCAAATAAATAAATAAACTTAGAATAAAAAACTGTCGAAAATTGGAAGAAAAGGCACGAAAATAACCAACCACCGTGTAAGAGTTTCAAAGACTATCAATCGCACAACGTCAAGAATTATCATATTGCTTTTGGCAAATACTCGTATATGCCTTATCGTCATGGCGACTATGAACAAATTTGGTCCCGTCAGAAAAGCTCGCTTGCGCTTCTGTATAGTTCCTGTCTTCTGTGCTATGGATATGAATAACAAAATAGTTGTTAATTAGAATTTATATATTTTTTGAATACAAATATTTATTAGCTTTTTTGGCTACAATTGGTGACCCCGACTCTACACGCGTTACATGCTTTCTGATGTTATGCGGATGTATGAAGCAAAAGAAAAAGTTGAGGCGGAGAATCAAGTAAGAAATACGCGATTGAAACACATATTATTTGATATTGTATTATTGGATCAGAAAAGCCATACAACGACCATTTGTCTATTTAACTAACTCTGGCGAATATGGATATTAAGCAGTTCAACTAATCATCAGCATCCTTTCCCAGCTTAAGTATAGTTGAAGAAAGCGGATAATATTCCGACGTACTTTAACTTTTGACATTTTGTTGTAATATTTTGAACGAAATTGACACTTGAATGTCTGGAAGCAGGGCGGAGAGGAAATTATTACTCGCCAAGTAAGAATATGAAAAAATCAGAAAAGCTATAAGAGTATTTGACAAAAGTCTGCTGATTTGATATTTGGACATCATCTTCTAATGGAAATTAATTTAAGGATATTAAACCTGAGGAATTTACAAGGGGGATTTTTATTTAATGGTATAAGGAATTATTTATAATTACCAATATGTCCGGACGCCCCCCACATCATCCACACCACTGGCAGCTGATACAACATGGAATCACTTACAGGTTCCGGATTATTTTCCAAGACAACCTCAAGTTCTATCCCGAAGATTGTGCAGTTATATTTATCTTGTATATGTGTGGGTAAGTGCTCTATATATATGTATATTACTGTATTATTAAACCATCCTATCAACGTATCAATGTATTAATTATTTGCTATTTTAACATCCAATTTTTAATTAACGGAAGATGCTCAATCACGATGCTCTCAACGCTCTGTTGTGAACTTTCCTTTTCTCTATTTTACTTATAGGCTTAGAATGTCATGAAACGTCGAGATTTTAAGTTTGAGCGAAAAAAATTTTCTGTCTGTCTGTCGGTCTGTAACTTTTTTTTGTGCGCACGTTTACTCTGGAACCTCTTGAGATATTGACTTGAAATTTGGTACACATAATAATATGTACTTTGTTGCGTCGAAGGGTTGGGGGGTAAATTTGGGGTAAATAGGTAAATCAAGCAGGTAAGAGTTCATAAAATTGGTATTTAGTATATACAAGAGAAGCTAACGTCTCAAAAAAATTGTGGCAATAGCCACCCCCATTACCACCCCCACCCCATTATTAAAGGGTATGGAAAAAAATGTGATTTAGTGTGTGTAGAAGAACCAGAAACCTCAAAATATTTTTTTATTTTATCCACCCCCACTACCACCCCCTATCACCACCCTCACTCCACTACC
This sequence comes from Rutpela maculata, assembly GCA_936432065.2. NCBI lineage: Eukaryota > Metazoa > Arthropoda > Insecta > Coleoptera > Cerambycidae > Rutpela > Rutpela maculata. The sequence goes on from OW386292.2 coordinate 54,084,517, forward strand.
GATGTGGGGTATCGTTTTATGGGTTTTTGAGGTAGAGGATTTCAAATATTGTATTATTAAAGTTCTATAAACAAATATTTCCACATACAAAATTTTTTCGTTGTGAGTGACTTGGATAGAAAATCAGGATGTGGAAGTAGTGATTCTTTGGGCAGCGGCTTTTACCATTGTATTGAAATATTATATGAATATGTAAACAATGATAAATTCTTATTGGTTAATACCATTATTATTGGTTAATACCAGAAATGGATTAATTTATTGCCATTTACCAATGACATATAACATGCTCGCACTAAGGATAATGTTATTACAGAAATGAGTTTTCCTTGTGTTATGTTATTTTGTCATCTATCGGTCAAATATGACTTTTCTTTTTAAATCTCATTTTTAATATTGATACTTTGGTAGGTTGGTTTCTCTTCTGCAGAGGGGGAGGGTGAGTATATGTAGCGTACTTACTTACATATATGTGTATATCACTATGGATATGACTAACAAAATAGTTGTTAATTAGAATTTATATATTTTTTGAATACAAATCTTTACAAGTAATATTTATATATTCATTAGAAAGAAAAGGATTATAAAGAAAATAAATCATTGTAGGTAAACTGGTCTCTCTGTTAATTTTACGGAAACATTCTATTTAGATAAAATATTTGGCTTTGAAAGTTAGAGCCATATGAAAACTTTCATTGCATTTGAATAAAAAGAATAATAATAATAATAATAATACCTCTTGAAGAAATTAGAAGAAGTTACAAAGAATTAGAAGAAAGGTGGAATAATGTAGTTATTTAGGTGGGGTACTATTTGAATAGGTTTTTAGTTGAATTGTTAATTTTGTTAAAAAATAAAAAGCTACTTACTTTAAGTAGTATTATTTTTTTTTCACAAATTGACAGGTCTGGAGACCTTGGGGGTCACGGCACATCTCCAAACGTGAAATGAATTTTCCTGGGAACATGTTGCGGACAACATTCATTGATGCGCAGGAAGTACGTGCCGTGGCACATACGAAATCTTCACGAGTTTCAAAATCTCTTTCCTTTAATTTCTGAACAAGCTGTAGTTTGTAGGGATGGAATTTTAAATCCTTATGCATTTTCCTAACCGATTCCCGATTAATGTTCAACTCAATTGCATGTTTTCGGGCGGACCGTGAAGGATTTCTGGTAAGCGACTCTCTCACTCGCTCTATGTTTTCAGGAGTTCTTACGGTACGTTGGGGACCTTGTGACTTTTTCTTCATTATACTGCCAGTTTCCTTTAATTTCTGAACAAGCTGTAGTTTGTAGGGATGGAATTTTAAATCCTTATGAATTTTCCTAACCGATTCCAGATTAATGTTCAGCTCAATTGCATGTTTCAGGGCGGACCGTGAAGGAGTTCTGGTGAGCGCCTCTCTCACTCGCTCTATGTTTTCAGGAGTTCTTACGGTACGTTGGAGACCTTGTGACTTTTTCTTCATTATACTGCCAGTTGTTCTCAAATTATTGACCCATCTTATGATGGTGTTGCTATAGACGGAACAGCTTCCCGTCGACCAATATTAAAGTGAATACGAAAAAGCCGCTGTGTAATTTTATTATCACTGACTCGCCATTTTGGATAAACGTGTCGTATGCAAATATTCGATGCTCTACTGTTCACTGCACCATTGTTACTGAAATGGCACAACATTACAGAGGTAGTGACATCGCATTTGCCCTCCTCTAACCGCTCTGCAGTCTATACTATGCGTTCCAAAGACATCCGATTCCCGATTGTCACCCTGTATAAAACGATAAAAAAATGCGAACTGTTTCCGTTAGCCGCGGCTGCGCGAAATCGAATGGAGTCGCGGAGGACATAGAGATACTGGATGACTTGAACTTGGCGTGTATCCGAAGCCATGTAGCATCTCCAGCAGAAGGTATAGAATGCATGTATACGTAAATAAAAGATGGTGCTGGGACCAAGGATGCTGCTTTGTCGTTATACAGAGATGGTATGTATACTCTGTATAATGCCAACGCAGCCCCCTCGATCCGTGTAGCTCGTATCAGAGTTTCCTGGTATGTATATGCGTACTCCGGCACGCGCGCAATACTTGGAGAGGCCAGAAATCATTTTTCTCAAATGTGAACTGGGAAAAACTTTAGTTCATATTTTTTTCGTCTTCTTAATGATGTTTGGAGTAGCCTGCAGTGGAGAACTGTCTCGCCGCAATTACTTGATCAGCTCTCAAAATTAAGCAACATGCAAATGTAATCACTCGTAACTGAACTAGCAAAGAGTTCCGTTCGAACTTTCTTGTGGTCAAGAGACATCGAAACTACTCGATAACGAGCAGAACTGCCTCGTCGCGCTGACCAGAAATTTGACCGGTGGCTATTTCTCATTATTTCGGGTTTTGTAACTCGGCGTATCAGTCGAAAGGGAGTTCTCAATTTTTCCTCATCATATTTACTTCCCTCGACAAGAAGACAAAAGAAACTGCCTCGATGCGAAGACCGAGATGACCGGGTTTTTCTTTGCAAGTTCGATTTGAACCCTTTAGGACAGGTAAAACGTTCCGTCACCCTAAACTTTTCTTCTCAGTTCTCCCAGAACTGAGAAGTAACGAGAAACGCTGGAATTATCTTCGCTGAAGTAACTCGAAAATTTTGGTAGCGAGCTGCCGTACTATTAATTATAAGCTTAATATGAAATTTATGGATATTTTTGCAATACTGTTCGGGTACTTGTAGAGTTAGTTAATGCAATAATAATCACATATTATATTATTATGCATTTTATAATAAAGACGATATTATTATTCTTATGATTTAGACTGTTTTCGTATCAATTACTAGATGATAGATGAATCCAATTAATGACGGATAACCAATCCGCAGTATCAGACTAGACTGTAGAGTCCTTACTATATACATTCTCGCATATAAAAAGGTTATTTTTGGCAATATCAGATATTTTGTTTTTCTTTTATTCCGTGAGGGAGTGAGTTGCTGCTGTATTATGTTAGACAGGTAATGACGGCAAGTAAAGGAAGACATCAATTTATATCTTTTAGCAACACTTGAGATGGCAAGATCTTTTATAGGATGATGAATAGCGCAAGGAAAAAAGACATCTATCTATGTACTTACGTATCCTAGAAAATAGCCGCCCACAGCTGCATTAAGTTACAGACAACTTTGAGGGTGACAGGCAGAAAGTCTATTGCCCCAACGTTTAACAGATTGCTTTCTTAAAAATAAATTATCTTTGGATATTAAAAAATAAGTAACAATACGAAGATAGACTATAAATCAGATCATATCAGTGATTACGGGAGCCAGTGACACTCTTTTTTGAAAGATCTGCTTAAAATTTATTTTTTATTTTTTGTGTTAAATTGAGGCTGTGTTTTTACAAACTCTAGCACAAGTAGTTGTATTTTGGTCATCATCATGTTACAGAAGCTAAAAATGATGGCTATTTGGTCATAGTGGCGATTCTTAAAACTTAAAACTGAATTATTACGTTCTAAAGACGAAAATGGGGAATTATATCTTGGTCATCAAAACGCAGCCATAATGCATGCGCAACTCATTTGGCTCTCTTTTTGATTTTTGTGGCTGCATTATTACCTACTAGCTATGAAATGGATGTTATGGCGAAATCTACTTCACCGTAACTAAATCATGACTTTTAGGCCTAAAATAAAACAAGAATAATATTATGGTCATCTTTTGGCTTTAAGCAGGTGTTGGTAGATAAAACGGACGTCCATCATACTTATAGTTTGTTCATCTTTAAAATTATATGAACATCATAATTGCAATCAAGAGGGTTAAATTTTATTAACGCACGAATTTTTTCTGTAAACTTATATAAAATACTCATAAAAACAAAGGGGCCTCCAGAAATCTCTAAATTTTAGGTATAATTAAATTAATTTGAAATATATAGGACATATAAACATTTTGTAATTTCAAGAAGCACAATTGATGGTAAGGTTATTAAAACAGCAAGTTGTTATCATTTGGCATATGCTTTCGCTAATGATGCTAGAAATTAGCCAGAATACGACTGTAAAAGATCTAATAAAATGTTTTCGTCAAATGGCAAATTCAACCGATCATATTAACCAAACTATTACCAGTAAATTGGTTGAAGTGGTTAGCGAGTTTTCGCGTCAAAATACGGCTAAACTATGAAAGACATCCTCTCTTTTTTACGTTTCTTTAGACTGTCTTTGTGTGGAACTGGTTACTTTCTATTTTAATCTTTGTTTCTCCAACGTTTTTACATTTCCTTTCTCCAACCAAATTAAAATTTGTTACTAAAGTTTCTGAAAATGTATTGTGTGGACGAAACCATCGAGGGGCAATTTTGCCTTAGTGCAGTTCTTTCAAGTTGGGTAGGTAGTAAATAGCCAACTGTACTGGACAAATACAAAAGCATACATACATTTTTGACTAATCCACAATCAAAACCAGACACAAAATACTCCCAGCAACCATGTACAATAAAAAGGAATAATAGTAAATGTTAATGATAGAGCCATAGAAAATCGAATGTCAGTATTCTTGGACACTGATGCAGAAGATAGGTTAACACTTTCACTTTAATAATCTAAATATTAATGCATAAGTTTTTGTAGACACAAACATCAACGAAAACACCCCGTGAAAAATGTTATGCCGCTATATAAGTACCTACTCTTTGAACTTATTTTTAGGCGACATTCCTTTTCCAATAATATGTGGAACTCCGCCTATATTTTCTTTTACATTTCATTCTTATTTTACCGTTGATATAAAACTTATTTGCGTATGTATAAAGTTTTCAACATTATTAATACTTGTTTTAAGGTTATCTTTTTATCTTGCCATTTAGCCTCAATTTAGATTTTAATGTGTACAAAATTACTTCTAAAATAGTCATTTCATAAGGATATTTTTTCATTATTGTTTCAGTCATGATTCGGTAATATCAGCTAAGAAAACCGCCAGAATAAAGCCTAACTAATATAATCATGTTTAGGCTAATTTCTTAGTAATAGTTTGTATATCAACACTATATTAATAACAAAAACTGTCAACATATTCTAGCCATTTTTATAGCTAGAATGGCAGTATTAGGACTTAACATTTTTGCTATTTAATTACTTGCTCAGATATGACCAGTATATAGCTAAAAAGAGATCATCATGACTATTTCGTTTTTAAATTTTACGCTAAACTACGACTAAAATAAGATGACCAAAATATAACTAAACAAACGCCGTTGAAACGTTTTAGTGGCTGCATTTTGGTTATTTCAGCTGAATAGCATATTTATGCTACTTGGGGATTTTTTTGCTCCAAGAGTTGGTGTTTGATAGACGAGAATGGTAAAAGCTACTTACTTACTTACCGTAGATTGCTAACTGCCTTCTCTCTCTCAATTTGGCGATACACTTTAGCTTATATTTCTAACACTGTAGAGGATCTTGTGTTTAGGGATCTCTTAATAACTTTTATTGAAAATCCCTCTCGAGCTTGCGCGATCCGATCGGTGTATTGAATTACAAACTTGCGGGGTCAGGAGACGCCCGATATTCAACTCTGACCTAACACACGGAAGCCCCCGAGGGAAAAGACTTAAAGTTAATCATTCAATCAGTATAATAATAAATACGTTTTATTAACCCTAAAATTGCTACAAGGCATGTTACAAGGGCTTATATTATGATATACATATCACACAATGGGAGATTATATAAATGCAACAGTTCAAATAATACCATTTATTGGTGGATCCAATGAATACAGATAATGTTATGCAATCTTATCTAAAGAAAATATGAAAATTTTAATTGAATCGCCTCCCGAAACATGGCAAGGACGAATGCCTCTTATAAAGGATGTTTATGTCGCAACTACCATATAATAGAGAGCGTGCAATAACAATCGATTAGGTAAAAAAGGTTCACACAACTTCCTCAGAAGTTTATGAAGGCACTTTGGTTTTGGGACTAACTTAAAATAATATAAAAATATTTTACTTAAAAATTTTGGGACAATAGTATTTAGCTTTAAGGTTCCTTTTAGTAATTATATGATTCACAAGAACGGAGTTCAACTATATATGAGTTTATCATTTTGCTTTCCTGACTCCTTTATGGCGACATATTGGCTCCATATATGTTCAAGATAGGGTATGTGACATGACCTCGCTTTCGAGTGACCTTTATGAAAATTACCCTTTCACCCTGTTTATGCACAAGGCTCTCTATGATTTTGTCATTTGGAAAGACCTGCGTTTGGTTTTCCTACCACAGCTTTCTGTCGATTCTTTAACGCACTCGTCCAACTGACGAGTCGCTGGATGAATCCTTTGTTTTATTCGAGAAACCGGCCTTGGTCATTTTTTTTCTAATTTCTGCCTAATCATCGCTAATAGACGCTACGCGCCTTTGTCACATTTTTCGGTCTCGCCGTTTCAGTACATGTCGCCTCATCAAAATTTATTTGTCACTCTTTTAAATGATATCCACAATGACCGTGTCTCCAATTTCCCTGTTTCGTGAAGCGATAAAAAATTAAAAAATATTTTGAAAACATAAAATTGGACGCACTTTTGAATTTTATGCATTTTGACATGGTCGTCGCCGAATGACGTAAAAATATTTTGGACTAGGAGATAGCTACATATATGGGGCCTGAGATATAACATGTTGGCATTGTTGTTATGTTTTGGCAAATATTTTTCTGAGTATTTTATCTTATGTGAATCAGACCTCCCACCCTGACCGTTTTGGTGCTAGCCGCCCTAGAAAATATTCAATTGTAGAACAGAGTATAACACTTTGGAGCTTGCTGTTAGTTCAAGAGAGTATCTTGACGATCAAAATTCGATATAGGCCAACATTATTTCTCCGTGCAATTGGCAGTACTGGCGACATCAATTATGGCCAAAATTGGCGAGTAACCCCCTCAAACCACTCCCAAAACCCCCAAACATTCAAATACTTTGTTATGTTAAGAAGGATAATTTCTCGGTCATTACTCGCTAAATGTGTCATTTTTTATCCTTTTTGGCATAATGATCGGTATTTGAATGTGTGGGGGTGGTTTGGGGGCGGGGTTACATTGAGAAAAAAAAGTTGGCACTCACAGAGACTTCCCTATGGTTAATTGCAACAATTTTCGTCATATTGAGCAATAAGTGCAAAATTCAAGATAAAAAAAATAGAGGTTTCTTCATATAATTCATTAGAAAAAATTATAAGAAGTGCTCCACATGTTGCCCATTTTGATTGACACGCGTCTTTATGCAATTTTGAAATGAGACCATTTAGTGGGACCATTTCTTCTAATCCATTGAAGTGGATAAATAGTATTTCACTGGTCCCTTACTGTAATAGTTTTTTTTGTAATTTCTTTTGCTCAGTTTGGTATATATCGTCTTGTACAAATTAAAATTTATCGCAATTGTTAGTCGTCAGTTATTATTTGCATTAAATTTAAAATATTTCGAGTTTTACGAAATGAATTTTAATAAAGCGGAACTGGTGGACATGACTTTTGTTTTGGGGGGAGTCGGACAGAAATTGTTTGCTTGTCAGTAGAATTTTTGTAAGCAAAGGTATCCTGAAAGAAGGATTCCTGATGTTAGTAGCTTCTAAAACCTTCTCGATAGATTTATGGAAACTGGAAATGTCGAATATAAGAAAAGTGAAAGAATAAAACGTGTTGTGAATGAAGAAAATGCGTTTTCTGTGGCGCTGGCAACGGTTGAGAATTTTCATATTAGTCAGACAGAAGTGTGCTCGTTAGTAGGAGTATTCAAATGCACCAGAAATTATATGATGATGATTTTCAAAGGCGTCTACAGTTTTGTAATGGGGCCAGAGAAAAATGCGAGATGTCACCTTCTTTCATAATGTTTTATTCACTGATGAGCAACTTTTCATAAAACTGGATTTGTTAATAGGCACAATTTTCATTATTATGCTTCGGAAAATCCTCACTTTTTTAGGCACGATAACCAGCACATATGGTCTAAAAACGTTTGGGGAGGAATTATTAGATAACATGTAATGGGGCCACATTTTTTGATGGTACATTGACTGGAGCTATTTATCTTCACTTTCTTGAAAACTGTCTGCCACAATGATTGGTGAATCTTCCTGAAAGGATTCGAAATGGGATGTGGTTTCAGCACCACATTAAATGCAGTTAGAGACCACTTAAATAATACCTACCCACTTCAATGGATTGGAAGAAGTGGATCCACTAAATGGCCTGCTAGATCCCCAAATTTTACGAAAATAGATTATTTCTTTTTAAGGGGATATGTGAAGGAAATTGTTTATAAAGACACACTAACAACAATGGATTGGAAGAAGTGGACCCACTAAATGGCCTGCTAGATCCCCAAATCTTACAAAAATGTATGAAAAAAATGATAATAACTCCCTTTTAGATCTCTCACACAGGCAATTTTAGGAACAGTAGGAACCTTGTTTCAAAAGCGCATAGAGATGTGTGTCGAGCAAAATTGGCAAAATAAGCACCTATTATAATTTTTTCTAATAAATTATTAGAAGAAAACTCTATTCTTAATGGATGTTGTACTCATTGTTCGATATTTACTAGTGAAATATTTTTGTCGAACTCCTCTATACGTTTCCTTAAATACATAAGGAATAAAAACCAGACTGCAACCAACAACTATTCTCCGGACTAATGCCCCGCCGAGCGCTGAATTAAGAATTACAAAGCCTGGCCGCGTTAAGTGCAGTAACTGTATTGCCACAAAACGCTAAAGTTTCGATTTTAATAGACATCAGCCGAAAGACTTATTCCTACTTAAAGGAGCTCTCGTGCCAGCCACCCCATACTACTTGCAGACTACAGTTTCGAGCTATTGGCTCTCGTCAGTGCAAGGTAGGTCTGAGATGGCTGGAACGAGGCATTTGTTCACTCTTGGTACATGACGAGATTTATAAAACCACGAGATGCAGCAAAAATGGCAGGCTCCATCTAGCGGCTAATGTCCATTACAATCGAAACAGCAGTAGCCCTGACATGGGCATAGTTAGTAGGTATGCTTTTAGAGGGCAGAATATTTACTAGTGAAATATTTTTGTCGAACTCCTCTATATGTTTCCTTAAATATATAAGGAATAAATGGTTCCAATTAGCCATAGGGAAGTATTTACAAAAAATGTTCATTTTTCATTTCTTCATCAAATCATCAAAAAATATAGGGTGTTGCATTTGAAAAAATTGAGAAAATTCAATTCAAAAAGTTCATAATTGAAAAATAGTTTTTGGCCAACCTGTACATTCTTAGGAAGTAAAAATGATTCAAAAACATTAAGTAAATGTCTCGTAACTAGCATTCAGATAAGTTTCTCTTAAAATCCACAATTGTGACCTTGGTGATTTTTTAAATATGCATCTGCAGATGGCATTATTTCAACAAAAAATATTCATTACATCCAAGTGGTCGGGAGATGGTCAATAATAATATAGGAATGAATAGAGCCCAGAAAGAGGCTTTAAAAAGTGTACTGATATACATAGCATTCCATTTAAAAGAAAGGCACTTGATCCTGTAATTTCGTCTTGACTCGCCCTGTATATTCGAAAGTAATTTCTGGTTTTAGACTTTTTTATCTGGTTTACTTGTATTTTTTTTAATTTTTAGCTATCGTAGAACCCGAGATATCGGAGTCCAGCGCACTATTGCCCCACTCTGTATAAGCTTGTAAAGAGCACTATATTAAGATAGAAAAAGACAAAGACGCAGTTTGAAAATATTCTAATTCTACTTCACTACCTTACTTCATATTTGGAAAACGACACCCTGTAGCTTTCGATTATATTTTACACTGATCGAGTGTAAGCTTAATTACAGTAGACAAAATATTAGGAACATATTAGAGATATAATATGAAGTAATGTAATTAAATGATTTTGTTATTTTAAAACGTATTAATTATATAGTAAACATTTCATTATATTTCTAGGTACCGTTGGTGGTAAGGGTCTACGCTCTTCAGTAAACTATGCATAGATAAAGGACAGATCAGGGGAAGTTTGGGAACATTCCCAACCCTTTGGAGATGCGCAGCACCCACGCGCTTTGTCCTAGTATAAAACTCCACAATTGGAACGTGCTCACTTAGTTTCTGAGTTGCAAAGTTATAGGCAAAAATTGTTCTTTTCGCACACAACAAAGTCTGTTTTTTTCGTAGTTGTAGGACAATTACAAATTTATTGTAAGTACTTTACCTCAAACTTATTTTTTTCGTAGCATACACAAAAGAGTAGAAGCTTTTGGATTTCACTATAATTGCTAATTTGTATTATTTTTAATAACTTTTGCCTTTTTACATATATTGTTAAATATTAATGGATTATTTAGTAAAGTAAAATTATAAAATTTAATTCAATAATTTTGGTTGTTTGCATATTATTAAATTTAAATTTCAGAAAATGTTTAAATTTCACAGACCTCCAATTTTTGTTATTTTGTACATAGCTGCAAGTGAATGAGTAATAATAATTCTAGTCTTACTATAGTTCTGCCAAAGTTTAGCCTACAGGATTCGCTTAGATTTATATAGTTGGTATTGCATGTTAATAATAAATGTTTGTCTGTCGAAAAGTAGTTTTCACACTAGGATAATTAATAGTTTTACAATTAATTTTATATTACTACTTCTATTGAGCTTTACAAAAAGAACATTTGATGTGAGGTAATCTCTAATTTCATGTTCTTAAACTTTTTATCCCATTCTAAAGCGATGCTGTTATTTTTTTCCAAATTTGTTTACAAATAGACAAAATGATTTTTTAGAGAGATATTACAAAAAATAATTAGAAATTTTTGGACTTTCAAGAATTTGTTACACGAAACCATCAACTTTAAAGAAAAAGTGCCTCAGGTAAAAATGTTCATTTCTAAGAACTTTTTCAAAAGTTTTTGGCAACGTTAGATATTCCTACCTCCTAAAATTTTACTCTAATGGAATCCCCACTTCATTGTAAATACTGTACTGTGCTATTTTCAATAATTTATATTTAAATAATAATTGTAAAAAAGACATATTTTAAACTAATAAACAAAATTTAACGTGCATCTGTTACACAAATGTAATGGTAACGTGACCTTTTGTAATTACATCAAATTAGATGTTCCAACTGGACTCATCATAAGCTTCAAACCATCGTAACAGGTCCTCTGTGCAAGCAGCTGTAATCATAGTCGGTGTGATTGTACGGAAATCTATTGTTTGCTATGGAGAAAATCATATTTAAACTATTAGATATGGCATATCATAGTATTCATAATGAAGTGAGGATTTCATTACAGTGCAATATTATAGGGGGAGCAATTAGAAAAACAAACGTTGGGGTCGCTTTCTTAAGGGTTGTAAGGAGCAAGGCAGTTTCAAGTACGTAATCAGGACTTTTTGGTCTTTTTCAATATTTCATTTAGTTCATTTAGGGATTGCATTACCGGTTAACCGGTTAACCGGTTAACCGGTTATCAGGACAAAAAACACATGACGATAATTACCGGTTATTTTAATTTTTTACCGGTTATTTCGGTAAACTCTGAACTTACGATATGTCACGTATTCAACGTTTCTATTTATGTCACTGACTAGTATTCACTAAATACAGAGTGACTGTCCCAACACCGAGCACTTTTAACAATAAATAAATAATATTATAAAAAGTAAACTCCAAACACCAAGCCCCAAGAAATACAAGAGAGACATTGACAATATCTTACGATAGAAAATTGAATATTTCACTGCCGCAAATATCTGTGGAATACATTTAGAAGTATGTTATTACCAATTTTTATTAACTTATCGACCCACCAATATCGATTGAGGAAGGGCATGCATCTTCAGCTGGTGGTATTCTATGCACAAATATCAGACGACTAACAGATATAGCTTTGAAAAACTAACCTCTTTAACAGGCTATTTTTAAAAAATATTGTATTTTTAGATTAGGTATTCAGTAAATGCCCTATTTGAGTTTATGTTTATAATTTTTGTTATTTTACGTGGATCTGGATATGTTTGTTATTTACAGAATAATTATTTATTTAAATTTGTTTCATTTATATTTTTTCCTTTTGATAAATTAACTCCTATATAAAAAAGTCTATTTGACAGTCACATTTTTGTCACTTTGACAGCGATAAAAAAAGGTGCATCGTTTTTTATCACCGATAAAAATGCCTGTTCCTCAAAAGCAGAGTACATCTAGTAGTCGCACGTCACTTTAAAATCTGTACTGTGAGCTATAATTTTTAAGTACTGTGGAAATTATACTGTGCAATATGAGTCGTTTTGGGAAAATTATAATTATTTTTAATAAATTATTGTTGTTGTTCGTTCACATATTCTGTCGTTAATTTATCTTGCCAAAAAACACTTGAGCTTTTCTTTTATGGATAAATTTCTTTTCAACTCAAAATTCTTCCAATCAGTAATTTTGCTCGAAAAACTGACATTTGACAAAATCGCTCGACCTCCGGTCTCGCGATTTTTTCATGTCAGTTTTTCTTATAAAATCACTGATTGGCTAAATTATTTCGTTACAAAGAGAAATTTATCCGATAAAAAAAAAGCTCTTGTGATTTTACTGTTGATAAAAAAACCTTTTGTTTGTTCATTATATTAAATATACGTATATAAAAATGTTTTTTGTTAAATTTAGATAATTTTGTACATGGAAAAAGACAATTGCCATTTTCGCCACCCTGATCATCCATTCTAAAAATTACCGGTAAATACCGGTTAACCGGTTATTTACATTTTTATTTACCGATTTACCGGTTATTAAAACTTCCGGTAAATTGCAATCCCTAAGTTCATTTTTATCTTCTTAAACAATGGAGATATGACTTGTCCACGAAATTCTAAACACACTGTATTACAAACATAGAAACTGAAACAGTTGATATTCCGGAAAAATTATTCTCTTGCCATTGTTGAAACTTTGAACGCTTTTCGTATGTTTGTATGTCAAACAGGACGGTTCTTTATTTATATATTATGCAAAAAGAGAACAATACAAAAATATGATTTAGGTAGTTCAATCTTACTAGGCAAATTTAAGAGGTTGGTATTCCAATTAGTGTAAACAGCCTACAATATTTTTTATTAGAATTAAAGAGTTATTAATAATTTTGTCAACTGGAAACGTAAAGTAAAGAAGTTAAGATAGAAACTATACGTACCCTATCAAAATAGTTCCAGCAAATATCCCCTTCGTTAAATTTTGAAAAATACATATTTTTTATACTTCTCTTTTCTTTATTTTGTAGCTCTGCGAGTAAAAAATGACTTATTTGTTGTTATAATTATTTCGCCATTTTAAAGGTTTTAAACTCATTTACAATCTAATCATAGGTGTTTTGTTCATGATAAAAAAATTATGACAATAAAAGAGTCAATTTGTTTTATTTTGACGAAAACAGAATAAACAAAAAAGTATAAGAAAGTTGCGCCAAAAAAAAATCTTTAAGACCTAACGACGCCCTTGACGGGGCGTAATATTTTTTTAATTTTTGATCAAATATTTGGCAGACTAATATTTTCTAATTATTTTGCAACAAACCTCATTTATTCATAGGGATTGCAACCTGTTTGGACTAAGTAGAGGTACGAACGTTTAATAGAAATGGATTGGGAACTCGATTTAAATTTAAAAACAGAAATCATAAGTTCTGTCGGAGGCGCCGGTTTAACAAATTTAATATTTTCTTAATTTTAAATGAAACCATTGAGAATTTCAATTGGACAAGCTTGATACATTTACATGTGATTATATTTAATGTGATTATATTTATTTTAATTAAACTAGATTTATATTTAAAATTAAATTAAATAAGAAAACAGTAACCTAAAAATTACTTACTTTTCTATAAATTCACAAAATTTGTATCATATGGGAAAGACTTTCATTTAATTTACTAAAAATATTATTCTTGATGTATTCTTCAAAATACAGGAAAGACTGCAAATGTAAAGAAAATATTAAAATCAAAAATATAAGATCGGTAAAAAATAGCGTGATTTCATTGAAAAATTAAAATATATTTTTCTATCCATCAATAAAAATAAAACTAAGTGGGTGTCGGAAGTAAAGAATTTTAGAGTCATATTGAATAAATAGTTGTTTGAGTACGTCGAGAGAAAAGTGTAACTTCTCTTCTTTCACACAAGGAAGGAAAAACATTACAATGGTACGCATAATATTTGTTCTACTATTTTTTGTTTTTAATTCATAACAAGTACAAGTTGCAGTCGGGCGCGGCCGACTGCGAATACCTATTTGATTAATATTTTGTTCGAACACGCATATTTCGCTTTTAAGGGATGTCACTGAGATTAAATGCACAGCCATTATATTTGTATTTGTATTGTTGAAACATATATTCACAATTAGCATAGTCATACTGTAACTTTCTTCCGTAATAGTCTTATTAAGTATAAACATTTTCTACTTAAGTAAAATTGACATATTACCTAAATTACGTAAAGTTTGATCATACCTGAAACAATTCCGATCTTTTATTCATTTTTGTTTTCATCTCTTCCTCGTAAATTCTTGCTTAGCATATTCAAGCGGTCAAAGATATCTGTAAGATATGCTAGCTTCAACAGCCAAACACGACCCCAAAAAATGCGCATACACATTTACTTCATCAATAACATCAACAATTCTGCTTTAGTTCAAAAATACTTTTCCTTTGGATAGCCACTTGACCTCTGTGTGATAAAGAAGATTTTGACGGAGTACACCCATATCCTCACAAATTCTTCGCAATGGTCGAATTTGTAAACCTCTGCCCTTGATACTATAAACGACTTTAGTCACATTTTCACCGCTATATTTATATCTGAAGGTAAAAACTTGGCTGCTAAAGCTTGACGATGAAGAAAACAATGCGTCTATTCAGCAAGTGGCATGATTGATTGACTTCGATCTTGCTCCGCGAATGTTTTTTCGATCGCAATTTCAGTAGGTTTGAAAAGCACTGATCTAACCTGCATAATGTTGGTCGTGCACTGTATATTATGGTTTAGATACCTTGTGCATCTTCTTATTTTTGAGTGTTAAAAAAAAACCTTAGTAACATTTTGCTCAAAAATTATAATAAAACATAGTTTAAGTAAAATATTAGAGTTAATATACGTCTTCGACGAACGCCCTGTATCACGGATATGATCTAGTTTCAATAGAGGTATTCTACCATGCTAATTTAAATACGTTCCAAATTTAAAATAAAAATTTTATGACTAACAGCAGTTATCGTACTTGCAAGAAACTGTCTACACACATACATAGACACATACATTCAGACACACATACTTTGTTATTCGATATTTGAGTTCAGTATGTTGTAAAATGGATTTCTGTACAATTTTTTTTTCTATGATGATTGCAAAAAGATTTTGTCCGGTAACACCATTTGATTAAATCAAATAGGTGTAAAAATTTATTAATTACAAATAATAAATATGATATATAACAATATATATTAAAAAATATTAAGATAATGATTACTTTTGGCTAGCTATGGCATCAGAACAAGCAAAGTGATAATAATGTTTACCAACTTAAATGGGACAACAAAGGTCCTCGACTTTGTATCATAAAGGTTTTAGAAAAACTTCACGATATTTTCATTTGTTAATAGCAATCACAGTTTCACATCAGTTATAAAGAATCTTTAACGTGAAATGTTAAGTGGTGATAAAAAGTGTGGAGTTAATAGAAGCTGAAAATATGCATTATTTTGGAATAATTACGGGAAGTTTCGATCTTCCTAAAACCCTTTGATATCACTTTTATATAGCTTAAAATAAAAAGTTATAAAGATATAATCGTGAGGAAATTATTTATTAATTATTTGAACAAAAAGGAACTTTTTTTTAACAAAATTATTATAAGTTGAAAAATTTTAAATCAATT
Organism: Rutpela maculata; assembly: GCA_936432065.2. Classification (NCBI taxonomy): domain Eukaryota; kingdom Metazoa; phylum Arthropoda; class Insecta; order Coleoptera; family Cerambycidae; genus Rutpela; species Rutpela maculata. The sequence continues at coordinate 54,100,491 of OW386292.2, forward strand.
TAATTCAAATTGACATATAAGGGGGTTTTTGAGGTCGCTGTAATAGATTATAATGCCAAAAAAAGGTGATTCAAAATGGCTGATCCAATATGACCGACTTCCATCAAGCAATAAAATAATTCGAAACAAAATTCAATTAAAAATACAATATAAATATTCACATAAAAACTTTTAAAAAAGCTGAGAAAACGTGATATTGTACATAGCATTACAAGATGATCTGTAAAAAAGTGCCCAAACTACTTTTACACACACAGCGCAGCGTGCGGGGCAGGTGATGCGTACTGCTTGCCTCGAAGATGTTGTTTTACTTTCAATGTCTTTCTATTAGTCAAGCATTATAATTTGACTCATGGCCATGTAACACGTGAATATTTTTAATATGTTTTCGATATTTTAAATGGAATAAAAACTGCAGAAACAATCAACATTGAGTCAATTTTCGGAAAAAACTTGATTTTTTCAATATTTCGTGAAAAGTATAGGTTTATATATATATGTTCCAAAATTTTTTCATCATCTGATTTACTTATTTTGAGGTCCTACTATAAACGTATGCTGCATAGGTAGGCTAAATAATTTTTTTTACAAAAGTTATTAACGTTTATTTTACCCATAATTTTACGATTTTTTTTATTTTCGTAAAAAAGGGGGTTAATTTAATTTTTAAGGTAAATCCTCTTGAAGCATCTCAAAGTACACATTTCAAGCTTTAAAGATCTAATAACGCGATTTAAGAGAGAAATAGGTGGTTAAAGTTAGTTATATAATATATACTAAATGTTATCATTTTCTCAAAATTTTGAAATTTTGGAAGTGTACTTCAAGAGTAAAATGTGAAAGACTCAAGTTTTTATATTTAAATTTTTAGCTTTTACCTATTTCATCGCAAATCTCTTTATGTTCCAACTTCATATATGTACTATTCCTGCATACATTCATTTTTATGTTTAAAAATATAATAATCCAATAGCTACAGTTTATTTTTTCATTTAAGCTTTTGTGAGGTCAATTTCATTAATTAGTTTAAAAGTTACAACAAATTTAGTGTAGCGCGCCCGAGGCCGCGCGCGCTTCGCGTGCCGTAATTACGTATCTCCGCTTTCCATTTCCGTGCGTTAAACAAAAAAATCTGGAGCCTACATTTTTGATCGTATAAAAAAACTTCGCATGCATTTTTGATGTGAAATTTCCCGTACTTTCGTATGGCGCAATTACTTCTTGAAAGAAAAAGAATATTTTAAGATATATTTGACAAAGACTGATATTTTGCAATTCATTTGTTCAATAACAAATTACGCTCAAGGACTATTGTTGCTAACTTTCGGTATGTTGTTCCTAACATGTTCAGAGATGTATTCTCAAAAGTTATCGCTTCCCGGAATTTTTCCGAAGTGAAAATCTCTATTGACTCCACTATACAGAATGATATCTTTAAATATCTTAACATCAATATAAACAAATATTTATAAATAAAAATTAGTAAACAGTCAACTAACTCTGTGAATTTACTAAAACTAAAGTATTTGACATATTGTTACTTTTTTTCAGTAGCCAATATGTTGTCAAGGAACTTCTTGCTTAGTGTCATTTTCGTCGTTCTCGCAGCTTTAGTTTTAGATTCTCAAGTCGAAGCAAGATACCTTCCCACCAGGGCAAACAGCGATCGAGTGGACAAGCTCCGAGAACTTTTAAAAGAAGTGAGTAAAGTGTACATGGTGAGTCACATGAAGTTAGCATCCGTTTATTTCCCAGTCAATCAAAATAAAAAATATTGCCAAATACAGAATAAAATACAGATATATTCCATTTAGTTCTTTTAATATAGTTTAATCTCCTATTTTATTGTGGAATCAACGTCTATGTTTTTATACATTACCTTGTTTGTTCATCAACAATGTTTTATCCACTTAAACTTTAAAATAAATTTAAGTACATTTTGAAGAGCTAGTCTTTCTGAAAATGTGAAATTATATTATTTAATGATTTGTTTCCATTTTCTTTTATTGACATATTTAAAATAATTGTTTTTTAGGAAAGTTACAGTGTTTTTTTTATAGCTCACTTTGACGAGAACAAAAAATATTGAGCATTAGTATTTTAATAATAAATACAAATTATCTTGCGAAATTTTTGTTAATATGTAAATTTTCAAAGTGAAATAAACAATTTTCCATATTCCAAAAGGATTAAAGTTTAAGAACGTGTTTTAAATGTGATGACAAAGTTGGATAGTCTCTCATGCAAAACGAATGTAGAGGAATCAAACTCGTTGAATTTGATATACATTTTCTATAAACTCCAAACTCCTCATGAAATACAGCAGATTTCAGAGATATAAGAAATATAAGAATGCTCAAAAATGCTGCCATATAGCAAAGGGCAAATATGGGGCAACAAAGTTTTCTTGAAGTTTTCTTTTTATAATTTATTTTTGAAATATTTAAATTTCTTCGTTGCTTTTGACCACATTATATAAAAATAAGTTGGAACGTCAGTACAGGGCGTCTCTTAGGTAAGTGGATACAGGACAATTACGAGCAGATTAGGACAACTTGGTAATTTAAGCTGACTTATATCTTACCAAGGTATATCCCTGAACACTGGGACCAGTACCTTGAAAACCTAGTAAAAATGCATAAATAGCAACGTGATACCCATTTATGGGAATTTATGGCAAAAATATTTTAAATAATTAAGTCGTGAAAAGGTGTGACAATGATTGAAAAAAATGTTAAAATAACTTTTAATGTACCGGGTGCCACAGGCTAGAGGCTCACCCCTAAATTTCCTTCATTTTTTGACTTATCCATTTGAAATTTGAGGTGCATAAACTATCTGTAAAATAGATTTTTGAACATAAAGAAACGGTATGAGATCATTTCCGGTTTACCCGGAAATGACCGCAACTTTCGATTTTTAAATGGAACATCCTGCATATTTTCACAAATTTGGATTCCAGAGTATATCATGAGACTTTCGCGAATTTTTGAGCCGATGTTCAGTTTTTATAAGCATTTTAAGACATTAGTCTAGAGTGCTTTGGAATACCAAAATTTGTTCTACGACAGTCTAAGAGAAAAATATAATTTTTCGTTTAATTTCGTTAATAACTATTTACGAAGCCTCCTAGTGGGTGCGGTACACGACGAAAATTAGGTATACACTGCATTTTGTAAACACGCGATGTCGCTTGGCACAATCATAGTTATAACATACGAGAATAATTTCCGATGGGGAGCCACAAAAAATTTCCCTTAGAATTCAAAATGGCGCCCTTTTAAATAATAGTACCCCGAAACACATAAATCTTATACATTACCACATTTTTTCGCGTTTGGTATTATTTTCGAATATTTTAGGCTTGTGGAACACGACATGAAGTCAAAATAAATGAAAGACAAAATGTAGGAATAATAAATAAATGTTTTATTCATTTTTTTTTTAATATTGAAAATAAACTCAAAACTTTTTCATCATTTACGTTAAGTTAAATCCCAACTGTAGTATTATGTCCCGACACAGTATTTAATTAACGGCATGTAATGCACATTAATGTGCAAGGAATGCCTACCGAAGCGCAACTGCATCTAGTAGTGCAGCCCTGCTTACACCTGCACTTTAATAGTTCCCTACAGGCTTCCCATATGGCAGGTAGACTAGTCCATTATGGAGTCCACACTTTGTCTTCCTGTGTCCAGCCTCAGTTAACTGGAGATGGTAATTCTTCAATAACATTGGCTGCTTGACCCCATATATGGCCTGCTTGGTAAGCCACACGAATTGTATGCAGCTTTAGTGCATCTGCAGTAGGTGGCAGGGAAGGCAATGGTCTACTCTTGGTAACTGGTCCGTAAACAAAACAGAAGCCGCTGAGATTTTCTTTTCTAAGCCATTTAATATACCTCATGAAAGCAACACCATCTTCATCATAGTTCTCATCCACTGCGTAGTTGACGAAGTTTGTCTTATTTCTTACTAGTTGGTACTCTTTTCCAGCGCGAAGAGATATGAGCTGGGGAAAATGAGCTTCAATTTTTTCGCGCAATAGGGATGTATGAGCTAGCAATCGATCATCTTTCGCAAGGAGTTGATTGAGTCTATCCTATATTTTTGTAAGATCTCGCATTCTGAAAATATAGTCGGCTGTTTCTGTCTCAAGTTTGTGTTGAATATAAGAAACAAGTTCAGCAAATGCAATGCCCTCACATATTCTTTTACTCTCGTCCGTATCATGTCGGCGTCTTAAAGGATTTAAAATGCTTGTTCAAACATTGTTTATGGTATTTTACCTGTTGCGAAATAAAATCTCTGGTACTGAAACTAAAATATCGGGAGAAACTACCGCCTTGAGTTGAGTCTCCATATCAAATGTCATCACCTGATGTAATGGTAGATTCCACAGATTTCCTCGCCGACACAAGCAACATATATTTTCAAAAGTATTGAGTGGTGGTATCACTGATAGCGTGAAATAACTTTTGTTTTCTCCACTCGAAGCTGAAGTTGACGCCATGGGCAATGAATCTGGTTCGCTAGATTTTTTTTCAGCCCTTTCTCGAGCTCTCTCAAGCTTGGTACTGTTATATTGTAGAGCACACGATTTATGCTACTTTGCTTCTCGTGAGACAAATGTTGAAAAAACTCCACTTCCTTCGTTTAAAACCGTTAAATTTACACCCGGGAACAATTCTTCCAAACGATGAAATTTCTCCAAACTGTTTGCTAGAGTACCATATTATTTTGCTGTGCGTTGTTTTTGTTGCGAGATGGATTTATAAGAGGTTCTCGTGTTTCGCATTGGCACAAACAGCATTTCATCCAGTCTATGATTTTAAACTGTAAAGGTCTTAGTGCCTCAACAGCCGACACTTTTAATTTTTTTTGTACTTTCGGGGGCAACAAACAGATTGTATTATTTTGGGTCTTATTTTTGTATTTAAACGATATATTTATAGAACAATAAACTCTTACACATGAATTTGCCTGCAACAGGTGCTAGCAGTTCTTACATTCCTACATATTCTCGAACAACTGAACAACTCTGTGGGATATACGCGTGCGCGGTTGTCATGACGACGATGCATGCATGGCGTTGGGATAACATACAGGGTGTCCCTTCATCATAGTTAATTAAGCATTTCCATCAAAAGTCTACAAGAAACACTTTGTAGTATTTTTTTTAAACGACAAATGAACTAAATAAGAAACGTCGCAAAATACATGTACCATACCTGTAATCTTCACAAAAATTGTAACTGTTGCTGAATGACAAGGACTAAGTTTATGTTTTATATACATGTTAAGTTTACTCAATTAAAATAACAAATCTGATACGAGAAAACAATAATAATATTCATGTGAATAAATTATATAAAATTCAGATAAATTAACTGGAACCGTCCCTGTTTTTTAGTAATATTGCAAATCTTTAACACACAAATAGTCAAAAACGATACCAAACAAGAAATAATACGGTACCATAAAATTTATTATATTTTAAGACTGTTATTTTTTAAATCGGCCACCATTTTGAATCCTAAGGGAAATTTTGGGTGGCTCCCCTTCGGAATTTATTTTCCAACATCTAATCTAACACCATGCCAAATGGCATCGCGTGTTCATTAAATGAAGTATTTGTTTTTCTATTTTATTGAATTTATTTAAAAATAAAAAATTGCTTTCAAAATCATTTTTATTGATCCTTATAGTTTGCACTATATTAAGAAACAAAAGAGAGAACTAACAGTACTAATTCACAATTCATTATTAGACATATTTTTTTTTTTCAATTATACAAGTGCAAATCGCACCATTATAAGTGTTAAATTCCTAGAAATGGTGAACGGCGTTTGAATTTTACAAATATTGTTCAAAATCAATGCATTTTCTTGCTCGCACAATTGTGTTATTCATTACATTCCTTAACATTTGTGGAGTGATTTTATTAAAAGCTCTTCTTATTTTCAATTCGAGATCCTCGATGGTCATAACGGGAGTTTTGTAGACTTGTCCCTTGATATGACCCCAAAGAAAGAAGCCTAATGGATAAGTTAGATTAGGTGACTGTGCAGGCCACCTTATGAAACCCTAGTTTGAAATAAGTTATGGGCCATAAGGTTCATTAAGATAATCCATAACAACGTGGCTGTTATGGGGCGGTGCTCCGTCTTGCTGGAAATAAAACAATCGGTATTGTGCTAGAGGAACTTGTTCGATTTCTTGCCAAATTTGATTTTGTGAAAATTCGAGATGCCTTTGTCCTGTCAGCGTACCTTGGGAATATTGGACCAATGATTCGTGTTCCATAAATACCTGCCCATACATTTATCCCAAATCTTTCTTGAAACCTCCCCTGTCTAACTAATTTTTGATTTTGTTGGGACCAGTATCTTACGTTCTGCCGGTTGAATATCGCATTATATGTGAAACGTGCTTCATCGGAAAAAAGGATGTTGAAGACAAAATTATTGTCTCTTTGAAACCTATTAATTAACCACTCGCAAAACAATTCGTCTTACAGAACCTCCTTCGTACAAATATTGGTGCAGATTGTACTTTAACGAGCGGTAATTATGTTTTTTCAAAGTTCTTCTCGTTGCTTTCCTGTTTGATCCTAGTCTTTCCGCTATTTCTCTAATAGAGGCTGATTGATTGTGGCTGATGGTTTCTAATACATTAATCTCCAATTCTTCATTTACAATGAATTCATGATTTTGGACACGTGCCTCTCGCCGCATTTCTCCCTCTAATTTCTTGAAATAATGACGAAGCGGATGTCTTCTTTCACAAAATCTCTGAACACACATTTGACCTGCAACCACATAATTTTTTCGATATTCGCCATAAATTAATATCATGTCAGTTTTTTCGTTATTGGTGTGGTTCATGTTAAGAAATAACAATAATGGTCAGAAATCTTTTGCTAACAATAATTGTTTACGATTGTTTACAAATGTCATCTTTCTTTTGTTTTATAATATTGTATCAAATCGTAGTGCAAATGCAACTAGGTTAAAGTTCAATAAAAACTATTTTGAAAGTGATTTTTTTATTTTTAAATAAATTAAATAAAATCGAAAAATAAATAGCATATATTTGAAATGAATATCAATGAATTCAGAAAAAACAAACATAATTTACTGAATACTATGAGCCACCACCTTCCCATTTGAAAAAAAGTTTTCTATAAAAAAGTGATATGGTAAACTTTGGAGGCTTCGTAAATAGTTGTTAATGAAATTAAACGAAAAATGACATTTTCCCTTTGGAATTTACCTGCCGTAGAATTTGGTATTCCCAAGCTCTCTAGACGAATGTTTTAAAATGTTTGAAAAAACTGAACATCGACTTAAAAATTAGCGAAAGTCTCATGGTATACTCAGAATATTGTATTAAATCCAAATATGTAAAAATATACAGGGTATTCCATTTAAAAATCGAAAGTTACGGTCATTTCCGGGTAAACCGGAAATGGTCTCGTACCGTTTTTATGTCAAAAAATCCATTTTTACAGGTAATTTATGTACCCCAAATTTCAAATAGATAGGTTAAAAATTAAAGGAAATATAGGGAAAATATAGCCTGTATCACCCGGTATAGAGAGCGTATTTGTAGAGGATAAAAAAAATCACTACTGGAGGATTCTAAAACTTCGAATTTTGTTTAACGTTAATAATGGAAAGAATGTTTAAAATGTTCCGATAATCTTCTAATTATTCATAAAGTGGATGTTTTGTAGAGGGTAACTAAATTTAAAAATATATATTAAATCAACAACACATAAAATTAATCACTGATTACTTTTCAATGTTCACCGCACACCGATCTCAACCGGTTCCTCGCCGAGCCGTTTCAAAATTAACTCGTCACCAAAAATAAGTTAAATAGTTTAAATTTACCAGCAAACAAAGTAAATATCCAAGTTGTCAAAAAAAATGGAGAACTCAACCGAAGCATTTCATAATTCTCAACTACAGACAGCCTGGACATCTGCCGGAAAAAATGTCTTTCTAACCGGTTCCTTCTACCGGTGGATATAGCGGTAAATATTGAAAAGTGCCCTATCAGTGTCTACCGTTCTAAGTTGAAGACACAAATAATTTAAATATGTCAAGAAACAAAACAAATATCCAAGTTGTCAAGAAAACTGGGAAACTCAACCGAAGCGTTCCATAATTCTCAACCACAGACAGCCTGGACATCTACCGGAAAAAATATATTTCTGACCGTTCCTTCTACCGGTGGATATAACGGTTAATATTGAAAAGTGCCTTATGAGTGTCTGTCGTTCTGAGTTGAAGGCAGACATGTTAACGCATGTCTTGTTCATAAAATTATTAATGATCAAAATTCAGTAGATTATTTTTTTCAATTACTGTGTACCAGACCTCACTTATTCATAGAAACTGCAACTTAATGAGGCTATTTGAAAGAAACAGAGTGTTTAATATGATGACTTAGGAACGGGGTAAATTTAGAAACAATAATTATCAGTTCTGCCGGAGGCGCTAGTTTAGTAGACCGAAAATTAAAAATGTTCAAAGTTTCTGTTGGATTAAGCTTAATAAATTTACAAGAAACCGTTTTAGTGTGATTATATTTGCTTTAAGGTAGTACTGTTGGTCTTAGAATTAATGTTCAGAAATTAATAAAATTCGGCATATTAGTAGATTATGGTAAGATAATGATCCAATTAAATTTTTGAAGAGCTACAGAGAACCAGTAAAAAAATATTGACATTTAAAATTTGATGCTTTTAACATTGAGAAATCACAGGTTTTATCATATTTTACAAAAAGTACGGTTCAGATTTCAATTAAAAAGGAGAAAACGAGAGAAAATAATATACAAAATATTTTAGACACAAAAGTACAGCTTTAAAGCATGTGATAGTAGTAATTATTAGCGAATAAACATTGATCCTTATGAGAAATCACAGGTTTCATCGTATTTTACAAAAAGTACTGTTCAGATTTCAATTAAAAAGGAGAAAACAAGAGAAAATAATATACAAAACATTTTAGACTCTTAAAAGTACAGCTTCAGAGAATGTGATAGTAGAAATTAGCGAATAAATGTTAAAAGTCTACTTTTTATATAGTAGTTTATTAGACATGACAACGTCGTAAATTTAAAAATGTATGGAATATTAGACTGTAGGTTTTATAAAAATTCTTTATTAAAAATAACATGAAAGATGTTTTATTAGCACATATTTAATAAATGTAATAAAATATGAATGACTAATAATGTTTCAGATAATATTATTTCATTTTTTTAATAATTAATCTTATAATAACGATTTCTTGGTTATTTTTTCTTTATTTTTTAAAAAATTAAAAATTCTCTGCAATATTTTTTTGTGTTTTGTAACTTTAACAACACCATTCTCATATTTCCCTAAAATGTTTAATAAACCATTATATTATTTATTTTTTTAATATCCATCTTCAACCATTTCGTAAGTCACATTTCCAGCAACCATTTTTCTTCTAATATTGATATACAAAAGACAACTTCAGGATTGCCTAAGGATCCATGTTGTATGGGACATATACAAGCCAGATAGTCTGAAGGAAACTACACGTGTGAAAAGAGGAAAGGGAGAAGGGAGAAAAGTCACAAGCGAAACGACACTCCCCAAAAACTTTGTTACATTCCTGAACAATTCAAGACAGACAGAACTGATTAACCTACTAAGTGGTGCAGTCGCAGCTTATGACGTACAAGAATGTAAAGGAATATACATCACCTATGGTAAATCTGTTATTTCAAAAAATAGCAGTGCACCGATGTCTGAAACTGACCACGAAGAAGCTGATACCAGAATGTGTCTTCATATATTGGATGCATTACAAAAGGATGCAACCAACATCCTCATAAGTACAGTTGTCACAGATGTTATTGTGGTACTAGTAGGCATCTTTTTCGAGCTACAAACTTACAAACCTAATATTCATCTTTGGATTGCATTTGGTAAGGGTAAACACTGCCGATATTATCATATCAACGCCATCTGCCAAGAGCTCGGAGAAAATATATCGCAAGTATTGTCCTTCCCTTTTTCCATGCTTTCATGAGTTCAGACACTACATCACAATTTTTTGGTAAGGGGAAAAATCAACATGGAAGACATGGACAGCATACCCTCCAGGCACTGAAGGATTTATCTTCTCTGCAAAACATCAATTTCAGCAAGTGGATGCTAAAACAAAGGTATTTGAACTTATAGAGCGATTCACATGCATTCTATACGATGGCACAACAGAACTAGACAGCATCAACAAGCTCAGAGAGAATCTCTTCACACAAGGAAAAGTAAAGATGATTCAAAGTCTACCGCCCATACAGGATGCCCTCATTCAACACACTAATCACTACATCTATAATCTGGTTAACCAGTTTGCAATTATTCCAAAATGCACCTACTCCGGCTAACTTTGGAATGAAAAGAAGAGTTCTTCCTCTAGCTAACATTAACTTACTTTCCAAATTTCAACACAATCGAACTTTTCTTTCTTAAGTTATCGTGCTTACAAGAAACGTGACGGGCGGACAGACGGACGGACGGACAGACAGACGGACAGACAGACGGACAGACAGACGGACAGACGGACATTTTGAAAGTTGTTCAAAATTCGTTCACTAACACAACGATATGAAATTTTTTTTCTCCGCGAGCGATATTTATGATTTTAATTTCTAATTCGTGCCGATCAAATGCAATATACTCTTCGGTTTTTGCAACATTATAAATATAATTTAAGCAAATTTAATTCTATGTAAATTAGCTAGCTGGAATGGTTCTGGAGATATCTGCGAAAAATAGCAAAGAACAGCTCGCATTTCGGAACAGGAAAAATTGCAAAAACATGCGATCTTGACTTGTTCATATTTTTGGAAAAATACCAGCAAGACGGCCGTATAATGTCGCGACGTAAAGAGGAAGACTTCCAGTTAAACCTGATCGTAAATCGCACGTCGTAATTAGAAAATTCGGCTCGGCACGAACGAATCGAAAGTGGCATTTTTTGACGTTTAGTGATTTCGAAGGCAGTTGAAGCGACGATTTTGTTAAATCATTGTCAATTCTCTCTCACTCCATCGCAATTTGCCTAGTCTACTGCGCAAATCAAACGAGACAGTGTATACTTTTGACTCCTGCAGTATCGACAGTACTACCTTAAGTAAACTGGATTTAGATTTAAAATAAATAAATATGATGATAGTAGTAACCTAAATGTCACATCATAACAGAACCACTATGGTTTATCAAAATTGTAATTTTTACTTCCCTGTATGCTCAAAAAAATGTATATGGGAAACGTTTCTATTTATTTAATTGAAGAATAATCAGAAACATGTTTAAAATATTCTGATTCATAAAGGGAATGTTTTGTAGGTAAATAATTTTAAAAAATTAATATTTATCGTTAATATACATCCAAAAAAATAATTATAATCACTATCAGAGTCGCTCTAGATTGAAGGACTTTCACCTGCGGATACTGGTACAGACCTCTTTTGTTGGGCACTGAATGGGCAAACATTTAAGAAACAGGAGGAGAGTTGAGGGTTGAATTTTTCTTTTACCTTTCTTGGCAATTTTCTAATGCAGGAAATTGAGATATCCAATAAAGTCAGTAAAAGGTAAAGCAGATAATCTTTTCTGAAATTTCTAGAAATTTTCCTCACTTGACTTCTTTCCAATAGTTTTAAACTCTAACTAATGAGGATGGTCCTTATTTTGCGATATTGGATATTTCCGTTTTCACCCCCGAAAGTGGTTTCGATTATTTAAAAAATGAATTATACCAAATTTCAACTCGATCGGATAAAGCTAACCCGTGCCCCAAGGCCATTAAAGGTCACCAAAATACGCAATTTTCCCCTATTTTCAAAAGTATCTCGTTACCGGTTGATAATATCGAAATTTTCTACATTTTTAATCGAATGTTGGTGTTGTGCGAATGGCTTTGCAGCCACAGCCATATATTGCGAGTATAGATAGATAATGATCGAATGAAAATTCCATTTTCTAAAGCTTTGTTTATTTGTATTTTGCTCGTTCAATTAATCTTTGAAATAATGGAGTTTTGATTGGCGTAAACAGGTACTAGGACATTCATATTCTCGTTATTGACGTCTTAGCAGATATTTTAGTCCCATTGAATTATTCGAATTGGCTTCTCAATAATGCCTTACAATCGAAATTTTGTACAGTACTGTCCACATAAAATGGGCATATCAAATTTTCATAGTATAATTTTGGCTTTAAATATTATTTGCTCATTTTCTACGTTCGGTTCGGTCGTTTCCAAACGACCTCAAACTGATCTTCCCAAATTAATATTGCTTGAAACGAAAAAAATCTGTTTTCAGTTATCTGCATCAAATCCAACTCTAAAGTAACACGCACAAACACGCACACCATAAACGTTTACCACATGTAACTAGACAACCCCCAAATCAAAAACCAAGACTGCTCGCAGACACACTAAAAACCCACCAGCATTGTCAGTGCCGCATAACCTTTCCAAAGCTTTTCCCATCAGCTCCTTGGTGATATCTGCACAACGGTCGAAATGTCAACTGTTCTATATTGTCCATTTTTCGGTTGATATGACCAAAAAATGAGAGTTTATCTAATTTTCCTCAAAAGTTCTCTTCTTTTTTAACTATACTTTCAATCCCCTCTTAAAATATTTTTTATAGACATCTCTATCTCGAATATAAGGTTCTACCTCCGGACAATGTTGTTTATTACACGTTAATATCCGGACTTTTTGACAAAATATTAATATTTCGCAAATAATATGCAAAACGCTTTTAAAAATTGTAACTTTAACTCTTAAATTGAAATAAACTCACTTAAAACTTGTCTGCTAAATGGCAATTTACTGCCGATAATTTGATAAGTAGAATATCTAAATAGAAAGATTTTAGCAGCGTCGTGAAGACTCGTGACCGGTGAATTCAGTAATATGTGACCGTAATTGCGAACAATTGAAATCGATCTTAGGTCCGCTATATCGCCCTACTGACGAGAACTTCCATCGCAACTATCCACAGCCAATAGTTTCATCGTGTTATATAGGCATTGGGCTTTACTATGGTGCTAAACTCAAAACCCAAGCTCATCGGAGTAATTCTGTAATTCAATATTAAGTTAAGATTTCTATGTTTAATTCATATTACGTTTCGGACCAATTAAAATTAATTAATACCTGCATAATTTATAAATATTTTAGTGAATATTAAAAGGTTTCGTACAGAATTTACCCAGATGTTGTTCGTCCATAATTCAATAATTCAAAATGACAGAAAAAACTTATAGTCCAATAAACATATCATTTTTCAAAAAAATTTCTCCCGGCAAGCTGCTTTTTTCAGGGTCGATGGAGGGGTGTCTCCCGAGTATCCGACCAAAAAGTCACAGCCCACTCCCCTTGTAGGGTGTTGCAATAGGGGCGGTCTCCTATTTTTTGTTTTTTTTTTGAAATTTTCTTTTTCCAGCTTGTACATAGTAATATTCTCTACAACTTTGCCTAATAAAATTTTTTTGTAACTTTGATTGTTGACGGTCCAGCGCCCATTATATGGGAAAACATTCACCATATTTATTTACTATGGAAAAATACAAACAAAAGGCTGTTTCAAATATATTGTTTCATATATATTGCAATTCAAATATATTGACCCTCGTTTTAACCCAGAATATCTCAAAAACAGAGAAGCGGAAAAAAAATTCAAAATCGTGTGTTCATTATGTGTATATTGAAAATAAAAAAAACGGCTATAGTTAAACAGCCGTTACTGCCTTAGTCAATGCTCTTGACTAATTTTATTAATTTTTGTTAAATTTTTTTACCAAAACTATGAGCTTTATAGTACAGGAAAACTTTACTTTAACTCAAAAAAAAATTGTGCAGAACTTAAACTTTGGTTATAGATTTAAAATAGGCCCAAGTTTACGAACCAAAAAAGTTTAGGACTTTTACAGATCTGCGGGAACCGATAGGGGGGTGAAAAGGGGTATTTTTAATTAAAAGATCGATTTCTCGCTATTTTCTCGGGAAATATGGCATTTACAAAAAAAAAATAGTTCAAATAAAAGTTGTTTCTGACAAAATTATCTTTAATTTGGTGTTTTTAAATTTAATATTATAGCAATAATTAACCAAAATACTAGAGGTTTTAACTTCGGAATAATATCATATGAATTAGATCTCGTTCAATTTAGCAGCTTAATAGTAACTGCATTATAAAAACTGCATTATAAAAACTGCATTATAAAAACTGCATTATAAAAAGAAGTTTCTGTTTCTTGCTAATTTATAGCGGGTGGATGTTTCAGGGGGCGATATCTAAAAAATAAAAACATTTTAGCTAAGAGAGAATATAAATTTTAAGAAGGAAAGGTTCTATGCAACTTTCCATATAAATTTATAGATTTAAGTTATAACTACTAGAAAATTTGGGATTTTTGCTTGAAAAAGTGGTATTTCAAATATATTTTCGTCAAATAGCTCGAAAAGTATTACATTGAGCAAAAACATGCTGGAGACAAGTAAGAAAGCTACTAAACTAAGGATGAATTTCGTTTTTTCTAATTTTTGTAGAGTTAATGGTTTCGGACATCTGGTGGCGTCCGAACTTTTATAAGACGAAGTATTTCGTTTAAATGTTAAATATCTCAGAAACTATGACACTTAGGCCACAAACTCTAATAATCAAAATGAAAAACTATTAATTATGATTTTTTCCTATTTTTATAGCATAAAAAATAAAGAAGTTATGACACAAACAATGTACTTTTTCACATTTTTTTTTTAATAAAAATATCGCAATTTTGTTAATGTAAGCAGTCAGTAATAAAAAAAATATATTCAAATATACTGTTTTTCGTTAATATCTAGTGTGACTTAAACGCTCAAATTTTTTCATCAGCTTACAGCGCTTGCTTTAGAAAAAAGAATTGCATTTTAAACTGTAAAGGGATTTTAGAAAAAACGTAACATTCTTGTTTTATATTAGTTTAAGGAAAAATATGGTGGACATCAAAAATGAAGCTTATAAACTGAGAATAAATTTTTTTTGTTTATATATTTGTATAGGGTTGATTGTTTCGGAGATATTTAAGTTTATGGATGGCAACCGACCGTTTTTAGGATGAAATATTTAGTTTAAAATGTTGAATATCTTAAAAACTGTGACACTTCCATCAAAAGTTCTAAGAAACAAAATTAAAGGTAAATAATCAATCTTTTAAATGATTTTTTGTTTGTTTCTACATCACAAAAAATAAAGAAATTATGGCCGATTCAATGTGCGTTTTCATATTATTGTTAACATAATGTCGGCATTTTGTTATTGTAATTGCTCAGTAATTAATTTTTCTTTAAAAAATGCTGTTTTTCGTTAATATGTATATCACCTAGACGCTCAATTTATTTTGTCCCTTTAAAACACTTGTTTTAGAAAAAAAATCTATCCGTCATCCCCCCATAGAAAAATGGCCATATTTAGGTTAATTATTGCTATAAAATTGATTTAAAAACATCAAAATTAAAGATAATTTTGCCAGAAATAACTTCTATTTGAACTATTTTTTTGCAAATGTCATATTTTCCGAGAAAATAGAGAAAAATCGATTGTTTTATTAAAATTACCTCTTGTTATCCCCTACTATATAGGTTCCCGCGGATCCGTAAAACTCCTAAACTTTTTTGTTTCGTGAACTTTGGCCTATTTTAAACTTATAACCAAAGTTTTTTTCGAGTTACAGTCATTTTTTCAATCTTTTCCTATACTGTTAGACAAATGTTATAAAAGGTTTTTTGTTTGTCTGATCGTCCTCCACTATCAATTTTTTGAATGACATGAAACGAATTACATACTGTATAAACTAGACTTACTTAAATCACTTCAACGCAAATTCAATCAATAATCAGTCGGACGATCGGGTCGACCCACTTTACTGAAATTTTCAATCCAACAGAATTTATCGTGTTTACGAGAAACATCTACATACATAAACAGATACACACGTACACATTCATATAAATAGACATTTTTTATTGTTCGATATTTGAAATCGGCATATTATGAAACGAATTTTTGGACATTTTCTTTCTCCGTTGCTTGATTATTAAAACACATTTTGTTTGGTTATGATATACCTGTTTGATTAAATCATCAAAAATTAGAATGCAGTATCCAACACTTATTTATCTTCTGCCAACACAATTCAAGTTGCCAGGAGTAGATATTCTAATATATACATAAATACATATAAACCGCCGTTGTCAGTGATTTTATGCCGTTTCTTATATTTCATATATCTCTATTTATATTTCCTAGACCTCTGAAAGAAAATAAACATATATCTCTTGATGGACAGCTACAAATGTAAATATTCTCAAAAGGGAATAAACAGGACGCTAAAGTCATGTGACTGACAAAATATAGTAGTTTTCACTTGCAGGATATGTGTATTCATCTCATCATTCATCCACATATTATCACCTTCTGAAATGGAAAACGTCACAGCAAATAACAAAAAGACACGATATTCTCGACGCCAAGACTTAATGTCAGTTGAACAGGTATAATATAGATATTATAAAAGAAATAATCCTTTAGACTTAAGTAATGTGAAAACCTTCAACAGAAAAACTCGCTGTTCCTCAATTGAAATGGTACATTAGACTGAAAGTGTTTTCCAGTATCGAGCATTCTAGGAGCATGAAACATTTGAGCATCTGTTGCTTTATCCCCATTTTGACTCTGTTAAATATCAATATCACTGATGCCCCAGTGAATTTTGAATTTTGCATAGATAACTTGTTCAACTTCATGTTCAAGATGACGGCAAATTTTCACCACAAGAAGATGCTCATAACTCGAAGTATATAACAGATACGGAAAAATAAAATATATCAAATTTGTAGAGAATAAAAAATGTATCGAGAATTGTTTAAATCCAAAAAAAAAATGTACCAGTAATAGGCGTGTGGCAGAAATAGAAGGGAAATTGACATTGTAATATTCTTTGATTGTATTAATAATATTAATAATAATCATTTATTCCTGTCATTGTGCACAAAGCATTTACATAAGTCAGGTACAATGTAAGATGATAAAAACATGAGGTAAATATTAAAATATTAAAAATATAAGAAATAGAACAATTTAAACAACTATAAAATACATTAAACTAATATTACATAGAAAGTGCAGCCCAATCACTAATTTGAAGATATCCCTCAGAACTTTAAAAGGTTTTTTTCTTCAAATATTGTTTTATTTTATGCTTGAAAGATACAACACTTAAATTCATTGAATTTGGTAGAACATTGAAAAATTTAATCCCATGATATCCACTGCCAGCTCTAGTTTTTACTAGTCTAGAGAAATTGGGTAAAAATTTATCATTATTTCTGGTTGAATAACTGTGTACATCTTTATGTTTTATATATTGGGCTCCCGTTTTTATGCGTAAAAGGCATTCCAGTATAAACACGCATGGAAAAGTAAGTATACCTAGTTTTATGAAATAATCTCGACAACACTCTCTGTAACCAATTTGCGCAACGATTCTAACACGTTTTCTTTGAATTTTGAATATTTATATGCATGTGTAGAATGACCCCAGTATATGATTGCATAAGACATATTTGCATGAAAAAATCCATAATAAGCAGTTAATAAAGTTTTATGGGATACTGTTTTAGATAAATGTCGGGGAAGAAAAATATTTTTTGAAAGTTTGTTGTATATGACATATTCCTTCCAAGTCAGTTTCGAATCTAGGTAGACAGCTAGGAATTTTACGGGATCAGATTTAAAATTGTGTTCCTCTTTGCGGAGACTGAAGAATAAAGATTGAGTTTTTTCATCGTTAACGAGTAAAGAATTTGAAAGAAATCAAGTAGAGACATTTGACTGTGTGTCGGCCACTTTGACTTGCTTCTGAAGTAGCTTCTTGTCTTGACTGATACCTGTTGTGTCATCTGCAAATAGTGTGGTGGAAGTATCTAAGTTACAATTTGGCAGATCGTTTATATAAATTAAGAAAAGGGTCGAGCCCAACACAGAACCTTGTGGTACTCCATGTTAACATAATTGTTGAGTTGATAGATTTAAATTGTAATAAACATATTGATGTCTCTCAGTGAGGTATGACTTTATCAACTCAATACTATTCTTGTCAAATTTATAAACTGTCAGTTTATTCAGTAAAATGTGGCGAGACACAGAGTCAACGGCTTTTGTTCAATCAAAAAAGGAAGCCTGGGTATATAACTTATTTTCAAATGCGCTTATGATATTTTAGGTAAGACTATTTATAGCTAAAGACGTAGATTGATTAGTTCTGAATCCATACTGACTTGGGATAAACATAAACATCTCATTCACCTCAAAGTATACACTTCCGATTTCTTAGTACAGATTCAAAGATTTTTACAAAGGGGTTGTTGTTTGTTGGATCATCCCTAGACTACTGGGATCACTTTTGCGATTTTTAAGCAGCGAGGAAAAATATTATTTCTTATGCACAAATTTATCAATTTTGTAAGTGGGACGAGAGGAAATTATTTTCCATTTTCTCTGTTAAAACTCAAGATTTTTGCATTAGTTTTATTAGAAAGAGAATCACGTATTGTTATTATCACTAAAAAATATGTTGTAATCAGTGGAGTCCTTATTTTATTTTATCAAGCTTGTGGAATTTTGGCAAACATTGTATACCAATTAAATAATAAAGAATGTCAGAGAATTCATTTTTTTTTTCAATTAAACATAATATGTAAACAAATCTGACTAACAGGAGCTGGCGAATTGGAATTAAAAGTGAATTAATTTGATATGTCTAAGGTATGCAGATTTTTCTACATTAGTGAGTAAAATCTATTTCATTAATAAATTCACCTATGAAACAAGGATTTTTATTAAAAACGAGGTGATTTTTGAAAAAATAACATCAACACATGGCAGTACTTATTTCTAAAACAATTAGTAATAAACTTCATATAAGAAACAAGCTGACGATAATTGTCCATACTATTCGTTAAAACAAAATATTTATTTCATGATACTGAAATATGCTATCCTCGATCCCGCCTCTGTTTTCCTACAGCAAGCACTATTGTTAAATCACCCACAGTAAAGTAGAGGCCACTTCATATACACTTTTTTAAATTAATTATTTTTGATTTGACTATCTTTGGTTATATTGTACTGTCTATGATAAAATTACACAGGTACACAAAAAAAATCTGGCTGCAATATTTACCGCAGCCCTTTCGCAGTATTTTCTGAATGTTTTGTCATTAAGGGAGGGAGTGGTTACAACCCCCGGGGTTGTTTTGGCGTCTCCTGGTCAAAAGATGTTCCATATATAAATATTCCCTGTAACAACCCTGATAAGTCAAGCCCTCACAAGCGTAGTATGGAAAAATCAGAACACGGGGTGGTTTTTTCATTTAGAAGTAGTTCCAGAAGAGTGGGGGAAAGTATTGCAATTATCGTGTTACTCGGCATCGAAAACTTCTTCAGCCCTTTCGCAGTATTTTCGGAATATTTTGTCATTCATGGAGGAGGTGGTTCCAAACCCCGGGGGTTGTTTTGGCGTCTCCTGGTCAAAAGATACTCAACTTATCAATATTCCCTGTAATAACTCCGATCTGTCATGCCCTCAGAAGTGTATTATGGAAAAATCAGAATCGGAGGTAGTAGTAGTTTTTTTGGGGGAAGAAATACACCACCATCATTTCCGTGGTACGATAGAACGTTGGGAGTATGTCAGTAGAGCCATTTAAACTGTTCAGAAGTTTCATTTCAATGCTTCTCGTTCTATTAGATTTAGTAGCCATTTAACACCGAATTTAGGAACGAAATGTCAATTTGTGAAAAATTGAGCAGTGAAACATATATTTTTGAAGTGATATTTGGAATCAGCAGCTCAAAAAATATAACCTTTGGAAAATATGTTTTTTGTTGTTTGAATGTCATTAAGTACGAACTGCACAAGTATGAAACGGCTAGTAAAATAGAACTGTTATGTGGTAACAAAACGAATATTACAATACTAGATTCTTTTCTACTGAATACTATTTGAACTCAGATATTAAAAAAAAAACGTTTTTTAACGCTGAAATAAAAGGCTAGTAGTTCACTTAGAAAGCGATAAAAATATACGTCTGTAAAATATTTTTGGCATGAAATTAGCTTTTCTTTTTAAAGTTCTAATGCTAGAACCTGCTATAGTATAGATAGTCACAATATTACTTTAAATTTCTACCTATAATACTTGTTTTAATGTAATTTTAATGTTCTAGATTATGGACATGATTAAAAATGCAATTACTGCACGTTGCAATTTTACGGTACAAGTCAGTCATTGTTCAAATAATCTTTACTTATTGCTTTTTAATTTTATTACAACTTAAATTAGACACATTTTTCCACAATATAACTCGATTAGTGGCTCAGAAAAAGAAAATTAGAAATAAAAACCGAGTGAAAATTATTCTTTTATAAAGTTACAAATACACGTGAGTATGTAAATATTGTAAGCCAGTCTAATAGTTTGAGTTTTTTAAAAAGTTTCTAAACTTTGCAGAAGATTTGCAGTATTGAAATAATTATTACATGAATCAGTTACTTTCATTTTATTATTCAAAGTAATATCTTCAACTGTCAGTTTAGTTTCCTTGTTATTTGCTTAGTCATTTTATTTATTGCTATTTAGTATTGCCCGTGCCGTTTTTTATTTATTTTCAGCTCTTAATATAACAGAAGTATTATACTTTTTTTTTGCTTTACTAATTACTTGTCTATACACAGATTTACATTTTTTATAATAATTTCTTATTTCCTCGTCTCCATGTACTGCTAAAATATGCAAATCTTTGAACTTTTGAGCTGAAACTTATATTCCTTTTGACATCCAATTTTGCTTTATGTTAGTTACTGATGTTTTTTTCTTTAGGGAAAAAGCTACTTCAAAATAGTAAGTAAGAATTTCTGAAAATAAATAAAATTTTTCATTTACATCCAAATCCGTAACGAATACTTCTTTCCAAGTTTCCTGAGCTAACAATGAAGAGAAATAATTTACGTTGTTCTTATTATTAATTTGTCTAGTAGAGTATATTTTTTTCCTTAGTCGGTGCATCAAGTTTCATACTTAATAATTGGACATGGTGGTCAGCAAATTCACTATTTACTACCATGATATCAAACAGATCTTTCCCAAAATTGACAGGTGATAATAGAAGTATGACCAATATATTCGCTATACAACTGCAAATCTCAAGTTAGAAATCTTCTGGATTTCTGAGATATATTTTAAAACATTCCCACTATGTAGATTATCGACAGAATTATTCTACTTTCTAGTTACTGGGGCAGCTAAACTTTGTTAAAACTTTCTGTCCTTTAAAATTTTTTGATGAGTGGGATTATATGTAGGTGTTCACTGAACAACGTTAATCGCATCCAAATTTTGTGTTATCAGTTTGATTTTTTAAAATGCCAATAATTCGTATCCGGTTATTCAAATTTCTCTTCTTTTATATGCATCTGAAATTGCACAATTTAGAGAATTAACGGTTATAAGCAAAATATATACATTCGCGAAAGTGGTATCCCTTTCGGCAAAAGTAGCCCAAACGAAAATTAGCATAATTCACGGCTTCTGTAATACGCATTGTCTCGTAGGAAGTAATTACGGTAATTAAAGGATAATTATATTTACTTAAGCCGGAAGAATATCCTCACAATAAATATTAAAATGTTTCTTATGCAAGAGATATAAATTACTCTAGACTACCCATTAAAAGAAATAATAATCTGCAGACGACAATAAATGAGAAACGTATTGTTAAATACATACTCCCATATAATAGATAATTTCCTGTCTGTGTACAGTCGAGGAAACATAAAGTTTTCAAGCCGATTTGAAAAAAAATGACAGTATATTATCTTTTTCCCAGAGAAAGGTCAAGGAAACTTTCCATATTTGATAAAAGTCTGAAGCTTGCATCATCACGAATCAAATTTCACCATAAAATAGGCTATCAATATACCCAATGGGAAGTTTCCAGAAAGTTTTCCTTCTAACTTTCTATTGGGCATATTGATAGGCTATTCTATGGTAAAATTTGAATCGTGATGATGCAAGCTTCATTGTGATACCAAATAAGTGCATACAATTATATTATTTATATGACTTTTACAGACTTTTATGAAATGTGGAAAGTTTCCTCGTCCCCTGTCTGCTTTTTCCACTTATAATCAGACTATTTTGTATGGGTATTATCATCTGTTGATTGCTGCAATGGTTTACTCACTAGCTAGACCGATTTTATCCTAAGCGCACATGACATCAGCAACGAGAGAGAGTTGCAATTTTACATGTTATCACAAACCGAGAGAGCCGGTTATTTGTTATTTTAGACACCTGTTATTCCGACACCCTCTTCTTAATGATAACGCCTTGACAAAAGTTTCGTAATCGGGCCATTATTAATTACATTTGGCTTCCCATTGTTGTACGTCATATCTGATAGCAACATGCCATCTGTCGCAGTTAGGTGCATGACCTCACCAAAGCTTTCCCATCAGCTCCTTGGTCATATCAGCCCAATGTTTTAAGAGCGTCCTCTTCAACTCTCGTCATCTGGTTTTCTCACAACTATCCACCGTTCCATATTGTCCTCTTTCCGGAGTTAGTATCGACTTGTTAACAACGCAAAATTATTTCCTCGTACAGTCGACGAATGATGTCTGATTATTCCCATATGCAATAATACAGCCTACAGTTTAGTTCGTCACATTCCTCATTGTCTTACGGTAGCCTAGAAAGGTGTAAAGTTACGTAATATCTTCTTCTCTGTTCTCAAAGTCTGCTTGCTCGGAAGGTACTTACCAAGGCAGATAACGCTAAGGTCTGAATTGAACAATATGCGCTGTACGGTACTATTTAAGATTGAGATTATCTAGTTAGACTTCTCTCTCCCATATTTTTTGGCATACTCTGTAAAGGATTTTCATCCCATCTTCCCCAACTGGCCGTGATATTGTTGACCCCAGTTGCTTTGTCAGTTTTTAGTTGTTGCGGAGTATTGTTGATTACACAGGCCCACACAAAAAAACTTCGTGAGCGAGAATTAAGACCCACTTTTTTTATGTTTTTCAGGACGCTGAACTTGAATCTGAAGTCGGAATAGCATGTTTGTGAACGAATTTTCGAGCTAGAGGTAAAAATTGGACGAAAATCATTTGTGATATTTTCAGGTTCGAAATGAATAGAAAAAATTTGACAGACATGGAAATATCATTTTTGGGAGAAAATACAGTATTTTCCAATGTATTGCATCACTTGATAGAGCCTCATGTACGGTGAGTTCACTTTGGACCACACTATTATACGAAATGTCCGAGGATATTGCTCTCAACAGAGGTTTATAAACATATTCATGCAGATTGATTTTGGACTTTACTTGTGTTCGCGGTGCTGAGCAGAACTGCAGACGCGGAAAGAACAATGAGAAGAGGCGGGAATTATATCTCGGGATTGTATAGAACATTCAGCCTGTGAGATTGGATCCTCGCTGGCATCGACTTGTGATGAAAACTTTTGACGCTTACCTTCGGACGACCTTGCACCCCCGTTACAGTCACCTTTTTATTTGAGCGTTTCAATATTTATCGGTCTGAATTTATCTCTCTATTTTCAGTGTAGTAACTTAATTCGTTTATCAAAATGCATTCCTCTAAATTTGGAGATCAGTTATTTTTTGCTCCTTTCCCGACTCTTTTATCATCGAATGATCTACGCAATGGATTTCTTTTTCGTTCATGTGCCTCTTGGACTATTTCTGTCTTTAATGACCAACAAAAGCCTGCCATCATATTGATATCCCATCTTTTTCGATACCGTTTCTCCATTTCCATGATATCTTGATGGATTTGCTTACCTTGCTCTTCACTGATATGACCTAGATTGTCAGGGAAATAACTTCAATGCGAATTAAGGAAATGTAAATTTAAATTCATTAGACAATCTAATTTTTGGTAATTTTTTATCATCACTTCTATGGTTCCCTAGGAACTGATAGACTACTGCCTTAAAGCTTTTCCACGCGGGTTTCTCTTTTGAAGTCATCGTTGTAATGAACATATCATTCTTCAAATTCTTTCGAATCTGGGGTCAAAAATTCCTTCCTTAAATTTAGCTTCCGGCAACTGAGCGAATGTTCGACTCAAATATTCAAAGCAGTCACCTTGTTTATCAAGCGCTTTTACATACTGCTTCATCAAGCCTAATTTTATATGCAGGGGTGGAAGGAGGATTTTCGACGGATCAACCAGTGGTTGCTCTATTATATTCTTATCACCCGGTAAGAAGCACGATCGTGTGGACCAGATCTTTTTTTTGTAGTGATTGTTTCGATCTCTACTACCCCATTCACAAAAGAGGCAAGGATATTTTGTAAATCCTAACTGTTGACCTAAAATCATGGAAGTAATTTTAAGATCACCACAAATTTGCCACTCATGTTCATATTTTATTTTTTTAATATCATCTCTGGATTGATGTATTTTTAATTTTCAATAGATTTTTTTGTCGTTACTATACTTCCACTGGATGTGGAAGTAAAAGATGATTGTAGCAGGTGCAAAGTGTGCGAAGGTAAGCATCAAAAGGTTTCATCACAAGTCGATTCTGGCAAGTCACATGCTGAGTGTTCGTTACAAGATATAATTCCTACCTCTTCTCATTGGTATTCCTGCTTGTGCAGTTCTTCTCATCACCACAAACATAAGTACAATCCCAAATCAATCTACACGGATATGTTTATAAACCACAGTTGGGAGCAATATCCTCGGAAATTTTGTATAATAGTGTGGTCCAAAGTGAACTCACCATACCTGAGGTTTTATCAACTAATGGAGTACACTTGTAAAATTGGTAGATGCTGTATACATTAAATACAAAAGAATGAATGAATTAGCCGATATAAATTTTTACAAATTTCTTAAAAATAAAGATTTAGCATCACAATGGCACCACGCTTTTCGTAGACTAGATAAAATTAATCTGAATAATGCAGTCAGTCGACTTTCCCCCTCTCCAGTTATGTGTTCTTCCTAAATTTGCTAGCTCATAATTGCAGTTAACACCTTTATGTAATTAATAAATAAAGACTTTCATCGGAGGGAGGGCAAGTTTACGCTTTCTCCCAGTAATTTTTTTCCCAAAAAGCTTTACACCTATCAAACCCTCGGACAACCACTTTCAAAGCTAGCACAATACATACTCCTAGCATATCCTCTTCACGCCTCTGCATAACCAATGTACACTCCCCCCCCCCCCCCCGGTTACTATCCGATAATGTGGAAAAAATATTTTCTAATGTTGTGCATAACTAACTAGGTGTATAGTCTTGGGAGGTAGCGTCAATATTTTATACGTCATTTCAATACGACTTCTTTGTTTTTTTAATGTTAGTTTTCGTTCGAAAAACAATTAAAATAGGTGTCAGCTGGTGCGACCGTGGAGATTAAGAGCGTGGGAGGTTGCGCATTTGGTAAAATAATGTTGTTTTTGCGTCAATCTAACATGAAAAAAAACGTGTCAGCTGCATAGGGTAAGGAGCGAAGGTTGTTAGCTGCCCTAGTCAGTATGTATGAAAAACACGTGAAAATTTGTTATTTCAAAAAAGCTGAAAGTTTACGATATAAAAAAAAAAATTAAAAAGTGTCAGCTGATAATACCATGGGACAAAACTTGTCAGCTAGGCCTTTTAAGTGTATCGCAGCGTCCAGGTGATCACCGCGCGCGGTATCTTTAATGCCCCAGTTAACTTATGAGACTTGAAAGAAAATCATATTTGTATGAAATATTAGACATACATACTAGAGAATACTAAGAGATTGCAATCATTTATTGAGAATAGTGAGGATTCAATAATGAGAATCAATATAAAAGTCTTAATATTTCTATTATTTTGGCACATTTAATACGAATAGAACAAATCAATTCTCATCTGAATCACTCTCACTGCTGTATTCTAAATTATCTTCCTCTTCGGAAGTGTTATCTGGATGGTCTTCCAAATCTAGATTTTCCTCAGATTCTCGAGCGTCATCGTTCTCATTTTCGTCTTCACAAATATCTGCCGAAAAATATTGAAAATCATTGAAGTAAATAAAAGAGAATTCTTGTAGAAGTAAAAGATTATAGTTATAGAATACAATTTCTGATATTTTCAATTTTCGGTAATTGATCGCCTTGAAATCACTTGAAAATATACTTCTCATCGTGTTCTTCCCATCCATAATTAGTTAGCAAAGACAAACTTGGCATATGAAGATGTGCATGACTTCACAATTAAGCAATGTAAGAAATTCGCAAAAAATGCTGTTTCAATTATGTCTTACATGGTCTAGCATAGATCCTTCGAAATTCTGGTCAATCTTCAAGACATCTTCTTTCTGATTGACATTATACACCTTCATGAAAGTAGCTACGCGTACGAGATTAACATTCTTGATTCTTTTAGAACAGTACATATGACAAACAAATTGCTTCAGAATAGTAAAATTCTCTTTCGAGGTTTCAGGTGCGTGTTGAGAAATGTTATTATGTATTAAAAACATGCCTCCTGTTGTTTCAAATATAGAATACCGATATTTGAGTATCGATAAATGTATTACTTATAAAATACTCTGTTACTATTTGTGCCTAATGTGATTATCTAATATTTCGTACAAATATAATTTTCTTTTAAGTTTCATATGAGATAAATGATATCAGCAGGTGTGAACTAGAGTATTTCATTAGTTTGTGTTGAGAGAAACTTGAAATTGATCATCAGGTGGTTAAAAAAATTTAAATAATAAGTCAGCTGGGGCATTAGGATACCGCACGTGCTGAGCGCCTGGAAGCTGCGGTACACTTAAAAAGCCTAGCTGATAGGTTTTGTCCCATGGTATTGTCAGCTGACACTTTTTAATTGTTTTTTTATATCGTAAACTATCATATAAATGAATTTCAGCTTTTTGGAAATAACAAATTTTCACTTGCTTTTCATACATATTAACTAGGGCAGCTGACAACCTTCGCTCCTTATCCTATGCAGCTGACGCATTTTTTTTTCATTTATATTACATAAGTGAAACTAATTATTTATAGTTTAGTAGCCTTGTTGGATTGACGCGAAAAACGAAATTATGTTGCCGGATGCGCAGCCTCCCACGCCCTTTATCTCCGCGATTGAAGTAGCTAACACCCGATTTTTCGATAAGCAATGAAAAAACTACCTGTGCTGAAAAAATGAGCTTTTTTGAAATTATGTGATTAAATTTGACGCTATCTCCCGGACCATAACCTTTTGCACCAAAAAAAGACAGAATAATGTCATATGTAATGTTTTTTATATGGGTGTCTTTATGTTTAGAGGTATCTTCTTCCGTTTTTATATGATCCCGACACTTGTATTGATCTAATCCCCAATGGGTGCAAACGACTTCTAAAGGAAAAAAATGTCATTTGTAAAAGCATTTCTGAATTATTTTTGAAACGTAGTGTATTTATGTTTTTTGAGTCTCTCATTATGATTTTGCAGCCAAATTGGAAAATATAAAATAACGGCTTCAATATGGCGAATGAATTTATTTTCCAAAGCAAGTGCTTTCAACAAGTGTCATAGTGTAACAAGCGTCAGGACGTCATCTTTATACTTCCATATCTCCGAAACTTTTAATCTCACAGGAATTAAAAAAAAAATCGTAGTTAGTTTATAAGCTTTGTTTTTGCTCTCTAGCATTTTTTTACTACTGACACTTTTCGAATTATTCGATGAAAACCGTTTTCAGATATCTTTTTTCTCAAACTAAAATCGCAATTTTTAAATCGTTATAATTCGAGAACTATCAATTTACATTAAAAATTGTTTCAAAATCCGATTCTCCTTCACTTCCAACGGTTATTTTTTATTTGGGTGACATCCCTGAAAAGGGATGGTATCCGTCCTCTGTAAAATGACAAGCACTCGAATAATTATAGAAAAGTTTTTCATTAATTATTCAAAAAGAAACGAAATTTAATACGTACGACGAACTTTGTAAATTAAAATCTCTAGTTAATGTATTAAGATTTTTACAAGAACCGTCAGCATAGAGGCTGTGTGAGGGCGAAAAAATTGACTAATATAGACACTAAAATGGTTTTTAATATAGCATGACCACCGACAAATCGAGAAAGACACAGTTTTTAAATAACTATTTTAAAATCTGTCTGAAAATCTCAGATTATTTCTTCTATAACAAAAACGGATGCGCACTGGCACTCTTAAAAGAAACACCCTGTACACACTTTTTTAAAAATATTTACCAATGCCTCAAGAATGACCTATAAATCAATCAAATAATGAATATTATTGCAAAAAGCTATCAAGCAAGAAAACAAATCAAATAATGAAGAAAGCGAGCACTGCCTTTCTCGTGATTCCAATTTTCTTTAAGCGATTGTTCTCATATTCTTGAAACACCCGCGGAGGATGTTTCGACATGCACTTTCACTTGTTTCTCTTAAGCCGGGGCCTGTCCGCTTCTGATCTAATTACTCGTAATTATCAGAGCAAGTAGTCAAAAACAAGTCTTCGCTCGTCAACAGATAACATCTACGACGGCAAGAAGATAGGCTTTGGTCTTCACATCGCATCGTTAATCAAAAATGTAATAATGGGTTACGTAACCTAAAATGTTACGAAATTTGAACTTGAAATGTTGTTAGTGAAAGTAGAATATTATCAGTCGGTGGTTATCTGGTGTTACAAATACTTGTAACAATTAAGATGTCAGAAGATTACTTAAGGAATTTGAATACGACCTTGATTAGTCTTATGGTTGTTATCGGTAAATAGTCGAGTCATAATGCCAAAAAATCGTCAAAAATTTGGAACCCACAAAAACAAAACCAATTTCAATGAAGCTTTTTAAAACATTTGTTACAGTACATTATTTGAAATTAGAAGCATTATGGGGAACGTATTAAATTTTTTGCACCCAAATTTTAAAAAAATGATTATTTGAAAAGTTTTGTATAACTTAGAGATTTAATATATTAAGCCCGATTTCCGACGAAAGAATATACCTAGGAGATTTTTGAGTTTTTGGGGTCACTGACTACGATTACGTTGTGAAAATAGGAATTTTTCCACAATTTTCAAAATTTTTTACAAATTATAGGAGTTTTTAAAAATATTTTATATATTTATTGATATTTTTTTATAGAAAATGAATATTTCAGGTGTTTCTTGGACTAAATTATTACAAATAGAGTTGAGTATAGTTATTAATAATTAATTGTTTAACAACTAATTGTTACAAAATTAAAAACTGCTTTAATTTTTTGCCAGAAAGCTTGTAATTTTTGCAAAATAAAATCAAGAAACAAAAAATTCAAGAATGTTTACAACAAAAATGTGTCTTTGATGTTTTTTTTTATAATCTAATAGTAAATGCATCAAAAAGAGGTTCCTATATAATGCGGGCACTTGACAATTTATTGAGGTTGGGAAGCCATCCCTTTTTCGAGGGTGGTATCCAAAAAAGTATCGATTGGAACTGAGAAAAAATCAAATTTGGGAAAAAAAAATGTTTAACAATTTTTTATATAAATTGGCAGTTTTTAAGTACTTATAATGACTTGAAAATTGCGATCAACTAAATAGGTATTTCAAAACGGATTTCATAAAATAACACGAAAAATATTACCTCTAACGAAAAAATGCTTTAGACCAGAAAGAAAGCTTATGCACTGGGAACAAATCTTTAATTTCTGTAGGATTCTTAATTTCGGAGATATGGAAGTGTAAAGTTGGCGTGTGATCGCTTATAAGGCAAAGTATTTAGTTTAAATGTTAAATAGCTCGGAAACTGTGGCACTTGCACCAAAATTGCTAAAAAATCAAAATTGAAGATTATTAGTTAAACAATCCACTGATTACACGGCCCCACAAAAAAAAAGGTCGTGATCTGGATGACTGCCCATGGTATTCCTATGTATTTTTCGACGCTGAATCCGAATCCGAGGTCAAAAAAATTCATATACCTCTTAAATATATGTGCAGAGCCAAAAATATCCATTAAATAGGGGTAAAGCAAAACCTAGTAAAACAAACAGTAGCCGTAATGATACTGATATTCATACCTGAATATCAGTATCATTACAGAAAAGAGTATGAATGGGCACGTTGCAACCCTCGTGCTCTTATTTATTATTGCCAATGGCGTAACCCTCTCCCCGAAGGGGTTGATACGCCTTCTACACCCTTCCGGACATAGATCTGCGTCATTAAAGCTTCTAGCTTACAAACTCTTAAGAATGCAAGGGAGACATGGAGGAGGGTGAACACAGCCATTGTCCGACCTCATATTCCCTGTATCCTTTGTTCTATCTTATGAATTCTCTCATGATATCATCAGTATATCATGTCTTTTTCGTCCATACACCATTTCATCTTCAATCATACTTGGTTCTCTAAAATTCTTGTCTCTCTTCAGGGCTTCCTCCTACACTCTGTATACTCTGTCACTTTCTTACAAACTTACTAATGTTCGAGGTTTGGTGAAGGGATAACAGAAGATGTGTGAGAGCTCGATAAATTCCGCACTGAAAAAAATTAATCTTCCCTTGGTCTTGCTGTGCAAATTCAGTACCGTTGGCAGATTTCTCTCAGATTTCTCTTTTTTCAACAGTGCATCTTTCCGGTCTTAAAAGTATTTCGAATACTTCTGGTGAATTTGGAGGTGGTTTCCACCCCTTAGACGGGTTTGGGACCACTGCGACCATTGCGCAGTAAAAACAAGAAAAAATTGCTCTCACACATGTTCCTCCACCCCTGTCCAGCAGAGGGTAGTTTTCACTCCTCTAGGGGGTTGGTTCTTTGGCTGTGTTCACCCTCCACAATGTCTTCCTTGCATCCCTTGGCAATAATAAATGAGAGCACGAGGGTTGCAAAGTGCCCACTCATACTCCTTTACGCAATGATACTGATACATTTTGTTGACCTCGGATTCGGATTCAGCGTCGAAAAATATATAGGAATACCATGGTTAGTCATCCAGATATACGACCATCTTGTTTTTGGTGGCGCTGTGTTATCCACTGGTTTCAATAACATACAAAACAAGCAAGTCTTTACATTTTTAGCATTGAAAATGTTGTTGTAATGTTTGTAGTTTCCTATATCGGGCCTGAATTCGTCAAAAGTTCTTGTTGCTTTTGCAGTATGACGTAGACAAGGTTACTGAAGCCATAGATTGCCTGGTAACGTCTAAAAATTTAACTTCATCAATTTCAATGTCCCTCCCTGGTTACATCTTTACGAACAGAAACGTCGCCATTTTGTTACTGCAATTAGCCAGTAATTAAAAAAAAAAATTCTCAAATACTATTTTTTGTTAATATGGCATTACCTAGAAACTCAAGATGTTTTTTCCGACGATTTTATTCATGTAGGCCGGGTCCGAGGTTTTGCTGCTTTAAGTCCTCATCGACTCTACTAAATATGTTAATAAAATTATTTAAATAATTGAAAATTATCATTTCTCAACGATTATTTTGTTGCATTTTTGCTCAAATTTTATTCCAATTCTCAGAATATTCACTTTTGATTAAGTGTCATAAAAAAATGCTTATACTATTTTTTTTTTGTAATTCTTTTAACAACATGAATGCCTAAGTTCGACAGCCGGAATGTTTCTAATTTTTAATAATGTAATATAACAAGCATTTTAAAAAAGCTTCATTAAAATTGGTTCTGTTTTTGTGATTCCAAAGAAAACACCTTTATTGACTCGACTAAAATTTGTACCCGTTTGATCCACACGTGATGACTTATGATTAGTAAGGCTAGTGCTACTTTTCACTTTAATTGTGCAAAATATAAGACAAGGTTGACGCAGACGTTAATTTTAAAATGTATTTGACTGGACATATTTTTGGGATTACTTCACTCAATTCATTAAGTCATTACATCAATCAATCATACCAAATAACTAAAGGAATTTAAGAAGTAGTGACAATGATGTGAGGTCTAACACTAAAAAAACACTTATGGTAGTCGTAAAAGTTTCTCTATCTGTAAATTTCGTCACCCAATTTTACCAAACGATTTTTTTAAATATCGATGAGAAAAATAATGATAATAATGAAGAGATAGAGTTTTCTATAGGTAAAATTTTATTTCAATTTTATACAGTGATGAAGTCATCATACGCTCACACGTATGAGGTATATACAGTGTGTGCCATGTGAAGTTTCTAGGAGTTATTGGCTAATACAAGAAGTTTATAAAAATAAAAATAAATTCTCAATTCGTTGCGCATGTTTTTTATGTATGTTCAATTACTCTGCAATTTACATGGAATTTTTCGCACACTTTGTCCAAGGAAGTACTGCAATTATGGAAAAAATCACTCTCCGAGATTTCTACGAATTTTCATATTTCAGACTATGTAGATTACGAAAATTAAAGTTTTTCATTGCGTCAGTCTGTCTGTGGGTCTGGTTTTTTATTTAAAAAAGTTACAGCGATTTCAGTTTTCCAAAGATTTAAACATTTAAACTCAAATATCTTTTTATCGAATTTTAATTAAAATAAAGCTTTTTAGAATGAATGCATTACATTTCAAGGCTCCTGTCATCGAAAAATGTCTCTGTAGCATAGCATCATCTACACCTTAACATATTAAATAACGATATGTATCCAAAACTGAAGTCATTTATACATTCTAGAAATAATTTTTTGCAGATTTAAGTGTTTATTAATTTTTAAAACATCTTGCCGTTGAGTTTTTATTGGTACACTCTGTATAGGAAAATAAAAAGTAAGCGTACGGATATAAATCGGAAGAATATATTTTAGTCGGAGAGCTTGAAATTTGCTAATTCTTATGTAAAATGCTTGCCGAATTCGATTATGGAGGTCACGATTCAATTCAGAGATTCGCGCATTTTCATTTTTTTATGAAATTTCTTTGAAATACAGTATTTTACATTTCCCACTCCATAACTTTGTTTCTAACTGTTGAGTCAGCTTGAAAATTTGGTCACATATACCGGGTGATTTTTTTAACCTGAACCTTTCAAATATCTGGAATAATAAGCACGGAAAAATGCCTATAATCAAAATTTAATCATTCCGCGGAGGAAATACACAAATGCTAAAATTAGTCACCCCTCCCCTCCTTGTAGGTCGAGAGGGAATGATAACTTCGAGATCTTAAATAGGAAGAATATGTTTTAGTCGGAGAGCTTGAAATATGCTAATTCTTATGTATAATGCTTGCCGAATTCGATTATGGAGGTCACGATTCGATTCAGAGATTCAGAGATTGGCGCATTTTCATTTTTTTATGAAATTTCTTTGAAATACGGTATTTTACATTTCCCACTCCATAACTTTGTTTCTAACTGTTGAGTCAGCTTGAAAATTTGGTCACATATACCGGGTGATTTGTTTAACCTGAACCTTTCAAATATCTCGAATAATCAGCACGAAAAAATGCCTATAATCAAAATTTAATCATTCCGCGGAGGAAATGCACAAATGCTAAAATTAGTCATCCTCCTCATCTTTCAATTAAAGTAATTGGTCAAAATGGTGGCCCTCGATTTCAATGCATTTATTAATCTGCATTTGAAATGACACAACTGAGAAGTGTTTCTGCTTGAATTTCGTCACAAGCATTTTTGATTCGCTCAATCATATTCCCACGTGTTGTTGGTACTTGTTTGTAAACTTTGTCTTTGAGATAGTCACACAAAAAGAAATCTGGTAAGTAAGATCTGGTGATCTAGCTGGCCAATTTACCGGACCAGCTCTACCGATCCAGCGACCATTGAAATCACTATCAAGTACTTCAAGTGCTACCAACAAATAGTGTGCTGTTGAAACCACATGTTTTGTCGCACTTCTAAGCTCAAGTGTTCACGTAATGTTGGCAGTTCATTTTTCAAAATGCCTCGGTACATTTGACCATTCAAGGTGCCTTCAATAATGTGGGGGGCGATGAGTTTGTTGACAATTATTCCACACCACACGTTGACAATCCAAGGACGCTGATATTCAACTTGGCGAAACCAGTGCGGATTTTCAACACTCCAGTAATGTTGTATCGATTAACCATTCCGTAGTTTATAAAAGACGACTCGTCGGAGAACAATACGTAACGAAAAGAATTATGGTTTTGTTGTATTTGTTCACGTGCCCACTGACAAAAAATTACCCGATTTTGGAAATCAGCGCCATGAAGATCTTGGTGTAAAGACACGGATGATACGGATGATATTTATAACGTTTTAAAATTTTGCAAACATTGCTCAGGGACAATCCGAAATCGCCAGCTATTTCTCGTGTACTAACATGATGAGGATTAACAGCCACTGCATCTAATACTGCAATTTCATTATTTTCTCCAGTGGTTGAACATATCCGTCAGGAGTAAATTGTTTAACAGTACGATAAAATGAAGCACGTGACCGAGTTCTATCAGTTCTATCCGGAAAACGCTTAGCATAGAGATCGACAGCATCATCCAGGCTCCTCCAGCTTCTCCATAAACCAGAATCATTTCAATTTTCTCTTGTACAGTTAAATACTCCATTCCGAAGTAGTATCAATAACAGCCTAATGGGTACAGGTCTTTTTTTTGCAAAATAATCTTCGAACTGAGTAAAATGCGTTGTTTCTTGTTATTTCTTTCTTTTCTACGTTTATTTATAAAAAAAAAACACAAAAACACATAAAAAACACGAAGAGAAGAAGTAACACAAACTTTAAATGTAAACATAATAAAACATTTTTGTAGAAAGTATTTTTAACATAAGAAATGGTATTTTTAAAATAAACTACAAAAAAATACATTCATTTAAAAGCAGATTTGATCAAGCACTCCGATAAGTCATAAGCGAGGGAAATCGAGTTGATTAAGTATCCCAGAAAGGACGCCTGTTTCTGGGTTACGATAATAGTAGTTTCTTTCAGTAATTGAGAATTTGGGAAATAAAATTTGTTTGAAGATTAATTTCGATTATTTACAATGAAAACGTGGTATTTCTTATTGCAAACTTATTGCAGAATCGTATGCGGTAGGAAAAATCGAAAAAAAATTAAATTTCGTCGACTAATTTTAGCACTAATGTATTTCCTCCGCGAAATGATTAAATTTTGATTATGGACATTTTTTTTCGTTGGAGTGTTTATTATTCAAGATATTTGAAAGTTTCAGGTTAAAAAAATCACCCAGTACCTATTTTGAAATATAGTGAATCTATTGCCATACATACAAATAAGTTTTGGTGTTGTACGCGCTGCATGAAATTCTGGATTACCGATGCAAC
Source organism: Rutpela maculata (assembly GCA_936432065.2). Lineage (NCBI taxonomy): Eukaryota > Metazoa > Arthropoda > Insecta > Coleoptera > Cerambycidae > Rutpela > Rutpela maculata. The sequence goes on from OW386292.2 coordinate 54,135,919, forward strand.
AGTCCTTCACTTTAACCGCTAATACCTCCAAAACGGAGGAGCTAACAAGATTTAAAAAATTATGTGTTCATTACGTGTCTGTTGTAAATCATTTGCTGAAATTTGAATGAGTATTAAAGATCTGGTAAGTTATACAGGGTGTAATCAGTTTCATGTCATTAAAAAAAACTGGTAATGGGGACCGACTAGTAGGGAACCGAGACCGACACAAACAAAAAACCTTTTGACTTTTTCCCCTAGGGGCACTTTGACAAAAACTGACCTAGGTCAACAATTTAAATATTAGGGTAGGAAACATTTGAGAACCACTGCCTTTGTGGGTCAATGGACGTGTACTAGGTATAATTCTACGACTTTTAAATTGTCATAAAAAAGTGCAAAGATTACCGACCGACTCGTCGCCGGCCGGCGGTTCAAAGCAAAGAACGGCGGTACTTTTGATGAGCGCCTCAACCGAACCAATTATAAAAATGCAAATAATTCGTTATCTCTTTTTGCAGAACTGCAAGCAATTCATAGGCGTAGAAGGGGTTTAAACACAGCATTTCTTTACATGTGTGTTTTTTTAATTTAGAACAAAATATTGGAGCTTTTACTGTTGTTTATAATTTATCAGATTTAAATGTGGTTTATTAACATTTGTAACCTAAATGAGTGTTCTGGGTTAAGCTTAAAAAACGAGTAATTATTTCATGACGTTGGGAAATAAAGAGTTAGACGTCTGAGATATTTTAACAGAAAATAATTATGTGTATTTTAGTTTAGGAAAAAAATCTGATTTATTTAACGAGTGGCCAATCAGGTATCGAAAACTAAAATATTCAATAAATCTAGAACTTACCAATAAATTATTTTTGATTTACATAAATTGTTCGAAATGGCCTCCGTCTGCATCAATACACTTTTAGGCACGTCGAACTAAGGACATACGCACTCCGTTCAACACATTTGGTAAATTAGGATCATTTTTTATGGTTTAATGGCTATTAAAAAATCCTCATTTGCCGCGTGTTTTCTCAAAATCCACCTACAAAATTCCATTCGCCCTGCATAATCTTTAGGTTCTAGAGCTTGCAAACGTTGATAGTGATAAGGGTGTGAGTTCATATCTCTTAAAGTCCTCCATACCACAAAATGAGATACTCCCACATGGTTCGCAATATCACGGGTGCTTAAAGTTGGATCCTCTTCTACGAGTTCCAAAACTTGAACCTCCGCTTCTATTACCCTGTCTTCGCGTTGTGCATTTCCACGACAATCTCCATACATCAAGTGCATATCCGCGAGCTCTGGGTAAGTGTAATCTCCCATAGCGTTCAAAATCTGCGTTTTAAAATACCACACTAAACTATCAACTAACGTTGTCAATAAAGAAAATAAAAATAAAAACTTGGTCCAAAATCCAAAAAGTAACACAAAAAGAACGAACAAGTAGTGTTTGTACGTAATCAAGAACTTAACGACTTGGACGGTAAGTCAATAAAATAAATCTTAATTGTAAATACGTGGCCTAAAATTCAAAAAGAACGAAAACAACGAACGGGTTCGACGTGTGTACTTAACAAAGTGTTCACAGAAACTAAAATATTGCACAAGAGGGAGTATAGTTTTCTTCAGATCTACTAAGCACGCTAAAGACCTTCAGGGGTCTACAGAGGATCCAGCCAACCGTTCTTCTCGGTACACTTTGAAAATTGCCATAACAATTCTCATAAAAGTGAACTGGTCTACTGGAATTCCAGGTCCTCAAAGCGTACCGACAATCGAGCAGACCAGGTCAATCCAGTAGACCAGCTCACTTTTACGAGTTCGCATGGCAATTTTCAAAGTGTACCGAGAAGGTCGGTTGGTCTGCTCTCTGCCGCTGGGTCGTGTGTAGATCCCTTTACCTTACCTACTTTTAAAAAGTGTGATTATCAACTTGTATCCTCGGCCGACGCGCGGTCTCTAACAAAGGAGCGCAATACTCTGAAAAAGCCGTATTAGCATATTTGATGGTTAGAGGCGCCGACATACGCGAAAATAAAAGCCTATCCCAACATTCCAGTAGTTCTCAAACAATTTTACTGAAAATTTCCGAAGTTTTTGTTTATTTTTTTTCTAAAACTATGGGTTTTAGACCCCATGTTATATAAGGTTTTTTTGTTCGTTTAGTCGTTCCCCACCACCAGTTTTTTTTTAATGACATGAAAATGATTACAACCTGTATAGAAAAATATCCTACTTTTCAAAGAAATTTTAACCAACGGAATAAGCATGAAGTAACGTTTTTGTCAATAGCTCCGAAAATTTAAAGAAAAAATTATGAAAAAATTTCACCGTACAAAAATGCTGTCATATCGACGATGAAAAATCTTATTCTCATAGAATGCATCTTTTCCGAGATATAACGGATAAGAAGTTGGAATGATAAATATCCTTAAAAAGTGGCACATTTTTCAGTATAATAATAATATAGCAGATTTTCAACGTATGTTATTAAAACTTCAATGGTTGGTTTGCACATATAATTTTTTTTCAACTTATGAGGTCATCTGAGCTTCAACTTAGTTTTTGAAGCCTATAACAATATTTATAATAATATATCCTAAAGAACCGACAGTAGTGAACTAAACACTCCACACATAGAAATGTGATATAATGAAAACTATGTGTTGCCCGATACGATTAGAGATTGATCATCAGAGCAATGTTCGTGCTGCAAGGCCTTCTTACTTCATATACATTTTATAAAAGAAGCACTCGAAATAAAACAATTTCCTCATTTCATTAGCTACAGCTTACTCGCTTACAGTATGCAGTTATTTAAAAAAAAACCGTTGCCCAAGGAATTACTACTTCCACATCCAGATTTTCTATCATAGCCTCTCATAACGAAAAAATTTTGTATGTGGAAATAATTGTTTATGGAACTTTAATAATATAATATTTGAAATCGTTTACCCCAAAAACCCATAAAACGATATCCCACATCGGTAGTGGGGTGGGGGTGGTGATAGGGGGTGGTAGTGGGGGCGGGTGAAGTAAAAAATATTTTGAGACTTTTGGCTCTTGTACACACACTAAATCACATTTTTTTTTCATCCCCTTTAATAATGGGGTGGGTGTGGTAATAGGAGTGGCTAATGCCAAAAAATTTCTTGAGACCTTAGCTTCCCTTGTGTATACCAAATGCCAATTTTATGGACTCATATCTGCTTGATTTATCTATTTATCCCCATTTACCCCAATTTACCCCCCAACCCTTCGACGGAATAAGATGACGGTTCCAGATCTCGTTACAGTTTGTACGTGTACCATATTTCAAATCAATATCATAAACGGTTCCAGAGTAAACGTGAGCACAAAAAACAGACAGACAGACCGACAAACAGAAATTTTTTTTTTGCTCAAACTTAAAATCTCGACGTTTCATGACATTCTTATCTAAGCCTATTTGAACAATAAAAATTTTTTTTTTGGTCGTTACTATACTTCCACTGGATGTGGAAGTAATAAAAAGTTACCTCGATCCACACTCGATCTCTGTAAATTACATCAAAATGACAACTTTTATTTATTTATTTTTCCAGTCATATTATAACATGTTCGCATACACCATTGGAAAGCAATAAGTTTGAGTATTATAATACTAAAATATCAAATTTTTACAACGAATGACAGATATAGAGGAACATGAAAAATGCGAAAATAGTATTTTTCTGAAATCGATCGGCAATGCCTAGGTACATTTTCGGCGCGATTTCAGATCGAAAAATGCACAATCCCAGTATTTTAGTCCGTTGCTAAGAAACTATCAGAAAACAGACCGAAAAAGATCCGTTGCCAAGCAACGATCAACAAAACCGTACAGGAATGTTACTTTCCTAGGCTGGGAAAGTAACATTCCCGTACGTTTTTTTATATATATTTTAGACAGTAAATAAATACACGCAGACAAACTCACATTAAAATTGCATTTATTAGTAAGCAGTTAAATTGTAATGAAGAAATGTTATGCATTAATACAAATTCCTTATTTTATAATAATATTGATTGTGATTTCAGAAAAAAATAGTATGTGTACTTCGGTGTGAAAGCAGATTCCCGGACTTCGATGCTTGATGCTTCGACAATTTGCATCGTCGTCCGGGAATGTATTGCTTTCACACCTAAATACACAATATACTATTTTTCTGAAATCGATCGGCAATGTCTAAATTTTCGGCGCGATTTCATATCGAAAAATGCACAATTCCAGTATTTTAGTCCGTTGCTAAGAAACTATCAGAAAACAGACTGGAAAAGATCCGTTGCCAAGCAACGATCAACAAAACCGTACGGGAATGTTACTTTCCCGGACTAGGCCGGGAAAGTAACATTCCCGTACGGTTTTTGGATAGTAAATAAATACACGCAGATAAACCAACTTACATTAAAATTGCATTAATACAAATTCCTCAATTTATAATGATATTGTTTGTGATTTCAGAAAAAATAGTGTGTGTACTTCGGTGTGAAAGCACAGTCCCAGACTTAGATGCTTTGCATCGTCATCCGGGAATGTATTGCTTTCACACCTAAATACACAATATACTATTTCGTAAAAAAATGAAAAAGTGCAATTTTCTCAACTTTTGCAATTCCAAATCAAATCGTTACCTCAAAAATATGTTTTGTTAGGTGTTTTTTGTATGTTCGAGAGTTGCATAACATACGTCGAATTCAGAAGTCTCGTTCTTCGACTATTTTCACATTTCTATCATGACTAAAAATTTCATTGGCATTTGTTACCTGTCTCATGTCCTGTTTTTTCAATTTCAGCTCTTGGAAAGTGAAATCGAAAAAGAAGAAATGGGGGACGTCCCAAGATGGCACCCCGAAAGCAAACTCTTTTACAAAAGGGAAGCCCCCCAACCTCCAAAGCCATCACACTAATTAAAAATCAATTGACGACAACTGCAACGAAACCGGATACGATTCTTGGACAAATGTAAATAAAAACATTTAGAATAAAATTTTAAACAATATTTTTATTAACATCTAATGTTATAATATATAAAAAAAATATGCTGACAAATTGAAAGAATGTGATTCCCTAATAATAATCTTATAAAACCGAAAAGGAACAACATGCAAAATGATTTTTATTTTTAATAAATAAATTATATAAAAAAAGTATTTTTTGAAAATAAAATTATATATTAAAATATATATTTTTTATTAGAAATAATAATTAATTTAATATATGTATATTTGAGCAAATAATATTATAGGTATTAGGATAGAGGAAAGATATGTGGAGAATTTAGTAAAATAATATGTGTCTTAAATAAAAAGAATCACTTTGTGTGTTGCTCCTAGATGTTGAAAAAGAGGCAATTATTTTACATTTTTTATTATAATATAAAATTTTTGTTATTTTATTGCAAATTATATTTTAGTCACATTATAGATTCCTATTAAATCTAAAGTGAGCGTAAAAATAAAGTCAATATATAAAAATAATTTAAAAGAATTAGATTTTAGTACCTAGATAGATAAGATATAATAAGACAGTTATTAATTTCTTTCAGTAAATGTATGTTTACCTTTCCAAAATATAAATTAAAATTGTATAATTTTATTAATTTTAAAAGCATAACTGAAATTAAAATAAATAAAAGGATATTTGTAAAAAATCATTATTATTTGCGTGAAACATTTCAAGTTATATTTATGTACATGTAATTAAATTGGAAAGGTAAGCCTTAATGGTTTTAATTTATTCCATAAGATAGATTAAATTAGGTAGTATTAGTGTAATACCAAATAAAAATATAAACATTATTGTACCCGTCCTCATGAAAAGAATCTTTCAATTTGTCACTATATAAACTTCATAGGTCAATATAATAATTTCAATTTTTAAAAGCAATATTTTCAACATTTTAATAACGATAATTGTGATTTACTCTGAATGTGTCTTATGATATAAAAAATGTGCATGGGAATAAAAACTATTCTGACCGATAGTTAAACTTTGTTTCATTTTAATCCTGCAAGTTCGACGCTATGCTCTTCTGAAAAATTCAAAGAATTATTACCATATTTTGCGTTTTGGGTGTCCAGATGACTTATTTGTTCTTTTTGCCCATTACCACAAACGCAATTGTCAAAATTATAGAAAAAACAAAAATCGTAATTTATTAAATTCAATTCGTGAAATAAACGTCTAATTTCCTCAAATTTTTCAAGAAAGTGTGAGATTAACTGAAAATTTAAGTATGTGATATAGGATGAAGAAACTTTCTATAGATGTAGAGAAACATTAGTTAGTTACCATCAACTTTGAGCACTTGCCTAAAAGCCAAATAGTAATTTTATGCACTTTTGCTTGCTTTACCTATTTACCCCCAACCCTTCAAGGGAATATGATCGATATATGATCTAGTTCGAGATCTCTTTATAGTACATAGGTGTACCAAATTTCAAATCAATATCATACACAGTTCCAGAGTAATCGTGTGCACAAAAAAGTTAGACAGACGGTACCGACTTCTTTTTTAAATTTCGCTTCATGACATTCTAAACCTTATCGTTACTATACTTCCACTATCCTGCGTAGATTTAGAAGTAAACTATAACCTTACTGTCCTTACTTGAACTATACCAAAGGGCCCAGTATCTGAACCTATGTAAAAGTGGTTTCAGTCAAATGTCATAAACCTGGAGTAAGTTGTACTTCAAACCATGCCGAGTAACCTCCTAAAGTTAAGTGTTTCCAAGATATTTATGTATAAAGTTTGAAACATGGAGCTGACAGGGGCAGTACGTTTCCACCAATTATTTTTCGTAATGTCTACCTGTTAACGTTTTTCAAAAAATAACAAATGTTCTATATACAGTGTGTCCCAGGATAGATGTAACAGGAGGTGTAATGGACCAACAATTTTGGAAATTTGGAATGGTATTTGGGGATTGAGTCTTGCTTGTTGTAAAACTAAAGTATACCAAAAATGACTTGATTTGGTGTACTACAGAGTGTTTTATAAGCAAAGTTGTAAAAATCACCACTAATAAAGTACCTTTATTTTTCAAAATATTAAAGAATTCCACTAAGAAAAGCTATTTAGAATGCAATTTTATACCTCTATACCAAATTTCAGGAATATAAAATTATTTTTTTTGAAACTTCCCATTTTTTGCGAATTAAGAGTTGAATTCATATTTAAAGTTGTGTAGGAGCAAATGTTAATCATGTCAAAAAGTAGGCTATTGATAAATAAAAAAAACCGCTGCCCAAGGAATCACTACTTCCACATCCAGATTTTCTATTCAAGTCACTCACAACGAAAAAATTTTGTATGTGGAAATAATTATTTATGGAACTTTAATAATATAATATTTGAAATCCTCTACCCCAAAAACCCATAAAACGATACCCCACATCGGTAGTGGGGCGGAGGTGGCGATAGGGGGTGGTAGGGGGGGGTGGTTGAAGTAAAAAAATATTTTGAGGTTTCTGGTTCTTGTACACACACTAAATCACAATTTTTTTTTCATCTCCTTTAATAATGGGGTGGGGGTGGTAATGGGGGTGGCTAATGCCAATTTTGTTTCTTCAGACCTCTGCTTCTCTTATATATACTAAATACCAATTTTACAGACTCTTTACCTGCTTGATTTACCTATTTACCCCAAATTTACCCCAATTTACCCCCCAACCCTTCGACGGAACAAGATGAAAATATAATCTAGTTCTAGATCTCGTTAAAGTACATATGTGTACCAAATTTCAAGTCAATATCTCAAACGATTCCTGAGTAAACGTGCGCACAAAAAAAAGTTACAGACAGACCGACAGACAGACAGACAGAATTTTTTTTTCGCTTAAACTTAAAATATCGACGTTTCATGACATTCTAAGCCTATTTGAACAATAAAAATTTTTAAAAATTTTTTTGTCGTTACTATACTTCCACTGGACGTGGAAGTAATTGAATATACGAGAGATGTAAGAAGGTATAATGTTAATCGAACTAATTGCAAAACAAGAAACAATTACTAACAGGAGATTAATGAGGTTTCAAAATTATAGCAAGTAATAAATGTCAAAAACATAACAGATTCACAAACAAATTAATTATTGGCCAATACAAAACAATGTTTACAATTTTTTTATTATTCGACGTAGCTACTACCCACATCCACACACATTTCGATCCTTCGCCTGAAGTCCTTAAAACTGTTTCGAATATGATCTAACGGTATGGAGTTTACGGCATTTGTAATTCTCTGCTTCAATACTGCTACATCGTTAGGAAGTGGTTCAGCGTAAACCAACTGCTTGAGGCGACTCCATAAAAAGAAATCCAATATTAATAGGTCTGGGGATCTCGCCGGCCACTTGATCGGTCCATTCCTGGCAATTCAATTTTCTTCAAAATTTAAATTCAACCACCGATTAACCATTTCTGTGGAGTGGCCAGAGCAACCATCATGTTGAAAATGAAGTAAAGGTATATCTCTTAAAATAATTAAGTGTTCTTCAGAAAATCTTTCAAGAAGCTGTAAATAAGTGTGCTTATTTAACCTTCCCCCAATGAAATAAGGTCCAATAACTCCAACGTGATAAGAAATGGCACACCACACATTCACTTTTTTATAATATTGTCTTCTACAATGAATTCTAAAATTTGGATTTTCAGAAGCCCAAAACCGACAATTCTGAGATGAAACAACACCATTGGTTGTAAATGTGGATTCATCTGAGAAAATTATGAAATGATAAAAAAATCTCTTCCATGATTTTTTCTCCAATGGTCAAACAAAAATCCAACCTACGGCCGTCATCTCCCTCTTCAAGCATATGTTTATAATTTGCTTTATATGCCTTGTAAATTCTTTGGAGTTCAGACTTGCTAATATTAATAAGAGCTGATCTCTCTCTTAGTGGCATCCTAGGATTTTCTATAACAGAGGCATGAGCTATAATAGCCCCAACATTGTCTTCATCATATGCTTTTATTTTTCTTTTCATGCTAAGAACACTACCAGTAGCCAGAAACTTTTTAATTATTCTCATAGCCTGAGTACGTGACAAAGCAGTGTTTGGAAATTTCAAATTAAATTGGCTTACCACTTCTCTTAGCGAGTTTTCACCGCCAATTCCGTAGCAGTGCACAATATAAATTTTTTCACGCACTGTGAGTACCATTTTCACTTAATTTGTTATGTTTGGTTCGTTAAATTGAAACAGAAATTAAGGATAATATTGACTACGTTTGACAGATATGTCAATAATAAATGATAAATGTGTATCCACTGCTTTTCTCATAGCCTACTTTTAACTTCTACTTAACTTTAAATATTAATTCACAAAAAATAATTTCTATGCAGTTTTAATTGAATGGTTCAAAATAAAATACTAATTTGTTGAAAAAATGGGAAGTTTCAAAAAAATAATTTTATATTCCTGAAATTTAGTATGGAGGTATAAAATTGCATTCTAAATAACTTTTCTTAGTGGAATTATTTCATATTCTGAAAAATAAAGGTACTTTATTAGTGGTGATTTTTACAACTTTGCTTATAAAACACCCTGTAGAACACCAAATCAAGTCATTTTTGGTATACTTTAGTTTTACAACAAGCAGGACTCAATCCCCAAATACCATTCCAAAATTCCAAAATTTTTGGTCCATTACACCTCTTGTTACATCTATCCTGGGACACACTGTATGTAAGAGTACAAAGTAGCTTCATATTACATTAATATTCTACAATGACTAGTAAGAGTAAAATATATTGTTCAGTACTCCAGTGCAGTACATATTGTTCAGAAGCAGTGTCAATGCACAGTTCTTCCAATGACAAAAGAAAATATCGCAAAAATTTATAGCTAACAAGTTTCAAAGTACCTATAATGACCCTCTTGAATTGGAATTGGTTTCATTTAACATAATTTGCTAGATGATTTTCCAATTTTAAAAGCTATGGTCCACTTATTGCGAAATTCTCTATCTTTAAGAAAACTGCATTGATGCGAGTTCTGAATTATATGTACTGATGCACTGAGGCCTGAACATTATCTTTTACTCTTACTGGTAATTATAGAATTTTAATTGACGTTTTGAAGTAATTTTGCTCTCTTATAAATGTTGAACTTTCACTATTCTTTGAAAAACATTGACAGGTAAATAAATACGAAAAATAACTGCTAAAAATGCCTATTTCTTATTCAACCTTGCATTGTGAGTGGCTTTTCATTTGAAGAGGGCATATGAATTCGAGTTCATAAGTGTAGGTCCGTCTTTTGAGACAATTTGATTTAAATTAGATAAAAACTAAAAATGTTATACGAATGTTAAGTTAAAGTAAATTTGTGGACAGGCATCCTAAATGGTTAAGTGGTAGGCCGATTCGAACTGCCACCAACATTTAAAACGTTCCTTCATTAAAGGGTGCATCAGGAGGAGAGCAATTCGAACATTTATTATAAGTTTTTTGACTATTTCTTTTCAATAATGTTTAATAAATGCAGGTGAAATTACTTTTTATTTTATTTTGATCTCTCTTCGTTCTCTTACTTCTGAATTTTTAAACATTTTAGAATATGATAATAAGTGGGCAAGTTTTGCTTGGCACTTTTCTTTACACCATCAAAGGTCAAAGTCAGCAGACGGAATCTTGGTGGAACCGAAATTTAAGAAATACATTTTTTTCTGAGAATACCGTCGTCATTATATGAAAGCCCCTATACACGTTTGATAGCACAACTGTTCTAGAATACTCACCAAAAAACAGAATGAAAAAAATTCTTACCCTGTGGCAATGGCATGCAAAATACTAGAAATTTTCAGAATTTCAAAAAAACGCCCATATCTTTCAATAGGATCAAGTTGTGATTTTCTGATACGACCTGGCCTATTACCGTTTTCAAGATTATCCATTATTTACGGGACACCCTGTGTGTGTAGCGTACAGTTAAAATAATTTCTAGTTTGCTTACAATATGCGGATTGGCCTGCTTTATGTAACTGCACTTGCATGCATGTCCATTTATCAACATCATTTTATAAATTCATTCTAACTTAATGGGAGCAAACAAAGTGCGAAGATTTGCTTTTTCACGTATAAGATTTGGCCAAGAATTACATGACCAGCTCTAAATACCGCTTCACCTTCCTTAATGGATCTACTTCTGCATCCAATGTAAGTAAAAATATCACACACTTCTAATTCTACCTTCGGCATATTTGGAAACAGTTCACAAAAGGAAGGAAATTAAAACAATAACAGACATGACATTATGACACCTGCAATGTTTTCCTTACCATTTCCGACCCTTTGAAATTCACTGGTGTCATCTGTTGACCGTGATTTTCCTATATTGTCCATTTTCGGAAACAATTTTATATATTATATTATTTATTATCATTTTATATTATTTTTGGATGCACTCTCAGCAACAGAAACATCGGGTGAGAATTTTGGACCTCCATGTATAAAACGGCATAAATATTGGGGACAATTTAAATATGTAGTTTTCAGAATATCAGCAGGTATAAGGAAGGATCTTTCCCAATCAATTAATTTACATATTTAGTCAGTGACTGTTTACACTATCTTGGCATTCCCAGAAAGGAAAATCCCAAATATGAAACTGCAGCCCATTTATACATATCTTATCGGCCTGTTTCAACTAAACAGGGGTAATTAAGAATCCATTCAGTGCAACCTGTTCGGATTAGGATAGTTTTTGTACCTTTCTGAATAATTCTCTGATTTAGGTAAGAAATTGTAAATTTTTGAGGGAAACATTAGAAGTGCAAGGTACATTATTGTTATTACAGTTTTGCTTTTGAAAGTGATAAGTGACTAATTTCAACGTTTAGTGGAGCAAATATGTTACTTTTCCAAGTAAGTATAAGTTATGTACTGATGTGTAATAATATATACGTATTTTTTTACCGATCTTCACTAAAATTAGTTAAATTCAAATTAGTGGAGTAAAAATACCTAAAGCTAAAAATCGAAAGAATCTCTCATATTGTAAAAACAATCACATCTAGCTATACAAGACGTTTATATATTAAATAATATATACTTAACCTGAAAAAAAAATTAAAAAGATAATATATTTTTTAAACAATAAATTGCGAGAAATCTCCGTTGTTTATTTCTCCAATACGATAGATGCGACTGAAGATATTTACAACGAATATGTTCCCGACCTCGCCCGAAGTCCAAAATGTACAGTATCGTTTCTTTATATGTATACTTCAGATTCCACCAAAAAAATTACCTGTTTTTTTCTTAAGGAGTAATCAAGAAGAGACAGAAATTTTACTAATGAATTATAATAACCTCCGAGATACAGTGGTAACGTTAACATTTTACATTTTGTCAGTTTTATTATTAAGTATAAAGTGTAAAAATTATCCTGACGGGAATTTGGTTGTACGATGCATATTTTTTGTTCGGAAGACTTATAATAATAATAATAACAAATTTTCTTTTTTTCTATTCCGTGCTGGATCGGATATAGTTGGTATTCGAGTACCGGATACGGATATATCAAATGTATTCGAATACCGCATACAAGATATCCGAATACCTTGTATTCGAATATTTTTTTCGAATACGGATACCGGATACTTTTCTTTCGTTTGTGAAAAAAACATCTTGTGAAATTCAATTTTCTTTAAAGCTGTCCTTTTTATAATAAATATATGTGGTAGGGTAACCATTCCGAGGAAAATAATGTTTTCCTAAAAGTGCCTTTGGATATTTTATTTGTTTTTTTTTGTAACAAAAACAAAGCTCACAACAAATTAATTTTAAGTACAAAAATCTTTACAAGAAATAATAAATTTATTCCGCATTTTAAAAAACTAAAACATATTATGTAAAGTGTCGTTATTTATAAAAAGTTTTGCTTATACTGAAAAGTACTTAACTATAGTTGAAATGTTGATATAACGCACACAGGGTTTTTAAAAATAAGAAAACTTGAATTGTTACGAAAGTAAGATACCAGTAATTAAAATTGAAGTAAAAATTTAAAGTATTAGAGGACAAGTTGTGCCTAATGTCGATGGAAGTTCAGATATGAGGTTTAATTTAAATTATCTAGTTTTTTTTTGGCACTAGAATAGGGTCGTTGACCATTTTTTGAAAATTTTATGTTCAAATACTTTATTAAATTTTATTTGACCCGTATTTTTTTATTTTACAATCTAAAGTCATTTTAATAGTGAAATTAATTATTTAAATTAAGAAATTTTGAATTCGCGCCCATCGCCACGTCAGATGTGAGCGCATGCGCAGTTAGATAAAGGAATAATCGACGGGCGTCGTTTGCTTTGCTTATTTGCTGTTAGCATATAGTCCAGTCAACGTTCCCCTCTAATTTGAGTGCTAATGCATGGATTTTGACGAAACCTTGTGCTCTGTGTTTGTAATGACGTTAATAAAAGAATTAAAAAAAAAGATCAGAGTAGGAAATGGTCGGAAGAGGTAGAAAACACCCCTTTTATTATGGGTTCCGTAACTTGTAGAATTAGGTCAAAAATGAAAGAGAAACAATGAATTTACCTTTTTTTTGCCAAAAATAAGATGTTTTTACTCTTGTGAATTTTTTCGAAAAATGCATATTTTTGGAGATATGGCCTCTCGAAAATTGCTAAAAGTGGAGGAGGTGAAATGTAGAAGTTGAAAAAAAAATCTGAAACAATTCAGGTGAATATGTTATCGAAATTCAAGACTTTTTTTTATTTGCAACTTGTCTGTAAAGTGCGTTTCCACCGAGTTATTCCAGAAAAACATGAAACACTACCTTTCTTTAAAATTGTAGCACTTTAAAAATATGTTATTTATAAATTTGAAAAAATTCAAACGTATGCACTGAGGCCTTATAAACATTTTTTCTCTCTTGGAATTTTTTTGTAACTTGCTAATTTTCCGAGTTACAGGCAATTTTTCACAAAACAGATAATGTACCATATTTTTTGCACAAAAAATACATGAAAATTCGAAAAAAGAACGTCATTTATGTATATTATTATAAAAAAAGTATGGAACCTATATAGTTATACCATTTTTAAAAGTTCAATATGATTTTTAAATTTTCATGTATTTTTTAATGTGCAAAAAATGTAGTACATTAGTTATCGTGAAAACTGCCTGTAACTCGGAAAATTAGCAAGTTACAAAAAAATTCCAAGAGACAAAAAATGTTTGAAGACCTCAATGCATACATCTGATTTTTCAAATTTTTAAATTACGTATTTTTAAAGTGCTATAATTTCAAAGAAAGTGGTAGTTTTTCATGTTTTTCCGGAATAACTCGGTAAAAACGCACTTTACAGAAAAGTTGCAAATAAAAAAAGTCTTGTATTTCGATGATACATTCACCTGAATTTTTTCAGATTTTTTTCAACTTTTACATTTACCCTCCCCCACTTTTAGGAATTTTCGACTGGCCTTATCTCCAAAAATATGCATTTCTCGAAAAAATTCGCAGGAGTAAAAACATTTTATTTTGAGCCAAAAAAGGTAAATTTATTGTTTCTTTTCCATTTTTGACCTAATCCTACAAGTTACGGAACCCGTGATAAAAGGAGTGTTTTCTACCCTTTCCGATTATTTCTTACTCTAATCATTTTTTCAACTTTTTTATTAACGTCATTACAAACACATTGCACAAGGTTTTATCAAAATCCATTCATTAGCACTCAAATTAGAGATTTTGGTCATTTTAGCGCTCTGTTGACCGGACTAATAGATCAAAATTAGTATCGACGTGAGTCATATAGTATGTAATTTAAAGAAATACTAACCTCAAATGTTTAACATTTCGGGATTCGGCACTTAAATAGTTCAAATTGTCCACATAAAACTCGTGTACCATATAAAATTCCACTATAGGTAAATTCTCTGAAGTTCCTTTCACAAAATTAGGTTCCATTATAAACACATATTAAATATTAAACACACAATGTAAATGTAAACAAATATTGAATGTAAACAACAGAGCACCACTACCAACATGAAAATTCTCTAGAATTGAATGATCATCAGATACGTCATCGTTTACCGCCTTTTTATTTTCAAAACCAATTTGTTCTTGCATGTGATGATTAGAACTTTTTTTAATATGATATATGCAATGTATGTTTAATATACTTTTTGATCATATAACAATATTTTGTAAATTTTGTTGAAGGAAACGACCCTATTGAATCAGTTTTGCAAAGTTAACTTAAAAAAGTGAATAATCTATTAATTTGTTTAATAAAATGATCACAAACCATTCACTTTTTTATATTGTTCATGTTACTAAATAAATTTTGCCACTTTGATTAACTTTGTAAAATTAGTTTAAACTGAACGATGCCAAATAAAAATTAGGATGAATATGTGAACTTCTATCTTAAGTCATAGTTATTATTATAATTGTAAAGCCAATCTAAAGTTTATTATCAGAATGACTTGAAGACGAATATTTACTTATTTTAAAAATATTCTAATTATTACCTCTTTTACACCAATTAATATCGATCTATAAGATATTATCTTTCTGGAAAAATAAATATAATCAAATAACAACTAAGTCCTATTGTTAATAAATTATTTTCGCGGGCGATTTGCCGATTGCCTTTACATTATCTCGGCTTGTTTCGTTAACATTGGATTTTTGGAGCTCTGAAGAGAGTTTTCCACACCTCTATGTTTGAAATTGCGTTTCGCTCACAGAATGCCAATTTAACTTACGTTACGTAACAAAAATCTACGATTCGTCGTCTGTCAAAATATATACGAATATACTTTTTATGGTATTCGAATATTTTCAGTAATCGAATACTTTTATTGTATTCGGATACTTTATGGTATTCGGATACTTTTATCTGTATTCAAATACTTTTATTGGTATTCGAATACTCATCAAATGTATTCGAATAACGGATACTTTATTAACGGATACGAATAATGGATACAAATTTGAGAAAGTATTCGAATACAGCTTTCGGATATAGAAATAGTATCCGAATACTGTATTCGAATACCAGTAATACCACTCAGCTTTGTTTCTAGTATTTATGGTTTAAAAAAGTACGTTAGAGTTTCGGCGAAAATAGATCAGCTTGCTTGTTTAAAATTAGAAAATGTATGCAAATACCATATGTCAGAAATTATTAAACACATAGTGTCTTCTTCTTCGCTACCATACTTGATTTGTGTAACGTAAGTGTACGGATATGCCAGTCAAATATCCCTACCCAGATTTGATTCAGCTTTGTTAACTAGATCTTTACATAGAACATAGCTAAAATATATAACAACTTAAAGAATACTCTGAAAAACCTCCCCTTAAACAGTTTTCATAGAAAATTAAAGCACACTTGTTTGGCATCGCAAAGTTAGTCATTATCTATCGTTTATTCACAGCATGGTTGTTATGAATTTCTATTAAATATATTTCGGTTATATTTGGTTATATATTATATTTTGCAAAATAAATATTAATTAATTTAATTTTAAATATATATGTACAGTGTGTCCCAGGATAGATGTAACAAGAGGTGTAATGGACCAAAAATTTTGGAATTTTCGAATGGTATTTGGGGATTGAGTCCTGCTTGTTGTAAAATTAAAGTATACCAAAAATGACTTGATTTGGTGTTCTACAGGGTGTTTTATAATCAAAGTTGTAAAAATCACCACTAATAAAGTACCTTTATTTTTCAAATTATGAAAAAATTCAACTAAGAAAAGTTATTTAGAATGCAATTCTATACCTCTATACCAAATTTCAGGAATATAAAATAATTTTTTTGAAACTCCATTTTTTGCGAATTAGTTGAATTCATATTTAAAATTGTGTAGGAGCAAATGTTAATCATCTCAAATAGTAGGCTATTGGTAAATAAAAAAATGATAAAAATAATTTCTATGCAGTTTTAATTGAATGGTTCAAAATAAAATACTAATTTATTGAAAAAATGGGAAGTTTCAAAAAAATAATTTTATATTCCTGAAATTTGAGAGGTATAAAATTACATTCTAAATAACTTTTCTTAGTGGAATTTTTTCATATTTTGAAAAATAAAGGTGCTTTATTAGTGGTGATTTTTACAACTTTGCTTATAAAACACCCTGTAGAACACCAAATTAAGTCACTTTTGGTACACTTTAGTTTTAGAACAAGCAGGACTCAATCCCCAAATACCATTCCAAAATTGAAAAATTTTTGGTCCATTACACATCTTGTCAAATCTATCCTGGGACACACTGTATATCTGTGTCTATATTACTTATTTATTAACGTTTTTGATCGATTTGGGTTAAGTAGAGTGTAGCTTCGGCTAGACTTCGTCCTAGTATTGTTTATTATAAATATAGACACAGATATATATATTTAAAATTAAATTAATTATTATTTATTTTGCAAAATATAATATTAAAACAAATATAACCGAAATATATTTAATAGAAATTCATAACAACCATGCTGTGAATAAACGATAGATAATAGAGAGATATGGCATAGTCACATAACGGCATTCGCTATTACAGGATCGCGTTATTTGACATCTAAGCATGCGCACCTTTAATCTGCGTTAAGGCATGCGGTAATAACTTAGCGCCTGACGTAATTTCGGTACGTTTAGCGAACGTCGAGTAAACGACGTTATCCTCATCTCGGTGAAAATCGGGAAGCCCAACATTTGTAGAGTATAAATCTTGAAATCAGCCGATCTGTATTTATGTCATTTGTCAGTTCGTTCCGGGTTCGTTCGTTATTTTGTTTATAAATTTTTGAGGTTACGTTGATAATTTTAATATATTTGAGGTTTATTTGCTACTTTTTTTCCATTTTAGAGAAAAGATAGGAAATTAGTTTGTTTATTCAGTTTTAATTAAGTCTATTATTAATAAATCGATCGAAGAAGATAACGTATATACGCTATAATGGAACTGCAGTGCAATAAGTCTAAAACAAAGCCTCGTTATTTGCATCAATAACGTAACGTAATTAGCGAACGTTGTGCTGTATCACTGACTGCCATATCTCTCTATTGACTAACTTTGCGATGCCAAACAAGTGTGCTTTATTTTTCTACGAAAACTGTTTAAGGGGAGGTTTTTCAGAGTATTCTTTAAGTTGTTATATATTTTAGCTGTGTTCTATGTAAAAGATCTAGTTAACAAAGCTGAATCAAATCTGGGTAGGGATATTTGACCGGCATGTCGTACACTTATGTTACACAAATCAGGTATAGTAGCGATGAAGAAGACACTATGCCTTTAATAATTTCTGACATGGTATTTGCATACATTTTCTAATTTTAGACAAGCAAGCTGATTTATTTTCGCCGAAACTCTAATGCACTTTTTTAAACAATAAACAAATCCAGAGAAACTATTTTTTATTTTTTGAAGTCTACTTTGGGTAATTTTTTCAAGACAGAGATAATATAATGTAATTTCATAATTTAAAATTGTCAATACGAGAAACTCCGTGAGTCTCTCTCTTATGTAACGTAAAATTGATAAGCTTTACATTTCTATATAGGAGCTTTAGGAAGAGACGAGTAGTAGTAGTAGTAGTATTCCTCAAATCTTAATCCACAATCTAAAATAACTCCCAGATTCTTTACACTGTGAACAACTTGTATGGGCCCATTACAGATAATGAACTTGAGTTGAGTCTTAACTAGATGTTCTACAAAGTCATGAATTCGAAATTTTTTTAATTATTGTACCAGGTCATTCTTGTACTTTTCTTGAGCTGTATCTTGGAAAATGGACATAGGATCGAGTTGGGCCCATGAGAGCTTTCGATCAGAAAGTCGAAATAAACAACATATTAAAAATTCAACCAATTTGACTGTACCTCAATTTATATAAAAAATGTGCGGGGTCCTTTCTGTACATTTAAAGGTGTGCCGTACTTCTGTTAACAATAATAACCTTCTGGGAAGGATATGTTGATGTTAAGAGATCCTATATTTACTTAAAAAAAAGAGAAACAACGATGATTTGAGTTCTGAGATTAAATACCTATACGCTGAAAATTTAAATTTCCTCAAAATTAGAAATAGTACATTGTGTATCTAGTAGTAAATGCCATACAACCTAGGATTTAAACAAGTACTACGAGGTATACATACTATTTTTTTGAAATCGCAATCAAAATTACGAATATACAAAAATGAAAAATATATATAATATTAAAATATACATAAAATACAATCTGAGAAAGTAACTTTTATATATAAAAAACAGTCCAAGATAGTTAAGTTTCCCGGCTAAGGACTTCAAAGTAACTTTCCCGGACTGTTTTCTGAGAGTTGCCTAGCAACGGACTAATATAATTGAATAGCGTATTTTGGGATCTGAAATTGCACCGAGAAAGTTGATATTCTTGATCAATTTCAGAAAAATAGTTTTCTTTCTGTCTAGATCAACTGACAGAATTTTCATTCTGGGAATAGTTTTCCATGCTCAAAAACTTTAAATAAACATTCTCAACATATAAAATTTTGACCATCTGGCTGTGCTTCCTGACTTTGCACGCGTTCTGGCTATTTTATTTATTTTAAACTTAAAAATTTTACGCACAGAAAAAGTGAGCCTTGTAACGCTGACATAATTCCCCTAATTTTTAAATTCAGCTAAACCTATATATTCTTGGATATTCTTTCTGTAAAATTTCAAACTTTATCAGTTTTTCCGTCAAACGTAGAAATTTGTTCTTATTTGACTGCGGTATATGGCCAAGGGCCCACAACTGATGTGCGAATAAGAATAATTTAGGCGACAAGTGCATAAAGTGGTACTTTTTTCGCGAATAGGGAGATTGAATGAGTGAAAAATAGACACTATGCTTAATTTTCGGACAATATTTTTTCTACTACTGTCCTCAGTTTCCATATTTAAATAACTAAATTTCAGAATGGAGTCTGCTTTGGGTAATTTTGTTAAGACGCGACTTAGACGTAAAAAAACAAATCTATAATTTGACGGTTCTAAAGCGAAGATCGCGAGGCAACTTCAATGGTATTCAACGCACTCTTATAGTTTGGTTATACGATAAGGAATGTCTACTTTTCGGTGCAATTTCAGCACCCAAAATACGCTATTCTAGGATTTTAATCAGTTGCCAAGCAATTATCAGAAAATAGTCCGGGAATAGTTATTTTAGATACGTGTTACAAATAACATTTTTTTGTTAAAGGTCCCTAAAACATATTTAAATTTTTGATCAGAGCACATATTTCTCGAAAATAGTGAGCTTCGAATTTTAATTATCATGGGACCATAGTAACCAGATTGTTTAATGTAAACAAAAAAAACCGCTGCCCAAGGAATCACTACTTCCACATCCAGATTCTCTATCCAAATCACTCACAACGAAAAAACTTTGTATGTGAAAATAATTGTTATGGAAATTTGATAATATAATATTTGGAATCTTCTACCCCAAAAACCCATAAAACGATACCCCACATCGGTAGTGGGTGGTGATAGAGGGGTGGTAGTGGGGGGTGGACGAAGTAAAAAAATATTTTGAGGTTTCTGGTTCCTGTACATACACTAAATCACAATTTTTTTTTCATCCCCTTTAATAAGGGGGTGGGGGTGGTAATGGGGGTGGCTAATGCCAATTTTTTTTTGAGACCTTAGCTTCTCTTGTATATACTAAATACCAATTTCGTGGCCTCTTACATACTTGATTTACCCATTTACCCCAAATTTACCCCAATTTACACCCCAACCCTTCGACGGAACAAGATGAAAATAAAATCTAGTTCTAGATCTCGTTAAAGTACATATGTGTACCAAATTTCAAGTCAATATCTTAAACGGTTCCAGAGTAAACGTGCGCACAAAAAAGTTACAGACAGACAGACCGACCGACAGACAGACCGACAGACAGACCGACAGACAGACCGACAGACAGACCGACAAACAGACATTTTTTTTTCGCTCAAACTTAAAATCTCGACGTTTCATGACATTTTAAGCCTATTTGGACAATAAAAATTTTTAAAAATTTTTTTGTCGTTACTATACTTCCACTGGACGTGGAAGTAATTGACGCGTACTTTTTATACGGTATAAAATGCATAATCCACAAATTATTATCTGAAAAAGCGAAAGTCAAATTTATGAAAAGAATATGAAGCATTCATTCGATAGAAAGAAATGAACAACATTGTAATTGCAGACAAAGATGCAATGTTGAACTATTTACATGAAAAGGTAAGTGTCGCTATTCTTTGCATTCAATGTTAATAGCATATGTAAATTATTATTGTGACTATTTTCGTATTTTCTTATTACAGTCGCAAGATGTAAATCTACTCTCTGGTCAAAATATTCGATGATAAAAGCTGTTTTGTCTGTCAAAGAAAATAGAGAAATAAACAAATTCGTCATAGCTTTTTTGAAGCGAAATTCAGTAGGCCACAAAGTCAAAAGTTTTGACGCACCAAGAAATTAATAATCAAAATCAGTTAATTATTATTAATTTAACTTACAAACCCAATAATTAAGTCATATTGCTGTACCTATTAGATTAAATAAAGTTGTTTAATTGTTGAATGAACCATTTTGCATTATTTACCTAAATGATCCTCAAAGTTGCTATGGCAACTTTTTGGGATAATAATAAAAATAATAATAATAATAATAATAATAAAGGACTTTATTAACAAAATTAACAGTTCAAAATGCAGACAACTTTATTGGGCGAGGTTCAGTAGTGCCTAATGGCACTCTGTTCTTACACATACAAAAAATATACTTTCTCGGACTGTTTTTAATATATAAAAGTTACTTTTTCTCAAATCGATCAAGAACGTCTACTTTTTCGGCGCAATTTCAGATCCCGATACACACGATTCTAGTATTTTAGTCCGTTGCTAAGCAACTATCAGATAACAGTCCGGGAACTGGACTATTTTTTCCTATATATAACAGTCCAGGAAAGTTATTTCCCCGACTTAGGCCGAGAAAGTAACTTTCCCGGACTGTTTGTTTTATATATATTTTAATATACATATATTTTTTATTTTTATACGTTTATAATGATATTGATTGCGATTCAAGGTACATATAATATGTACCTTGTAGTGCTTGTTGGCCTCGGCTAACAATTTACATCATACTCGAGGAATGTATTGCTTTTACTACTAGATTCATAATGTACTATTCCCGTCTTAGACCGGAAAAGCAGCTTTCCGGAACTGTTTTTTAAATATATATATATATATATATATATATATATATATATATATATATATATATATATATATATATATATATATATATATATATATATATATATATATATATATATATATATATATATATATATATATATATATATATATATATATATATATATATATATATATATATATATATATGTATTTTAATATGTATACATTTTTAAATTTTTTATATATTTATAATAATGTTGATTGCGATTTCAGAAAAAATAGTATGTGTACCTAGTAGTAAAAGCACATTATCGGACTACAATGCTTGTTGGCCTCGGCAAACACCTCTTTCAACAATTTACATCGTCGTCCGGGAATGTATTGCTTTCACTACTAGATACACAATGTGTTATTTTTTTACTATAACCATAAACACATGTTTTTTTACGAATTGATCTAATTTTTAAGACTATTCTCTGTTTTTCTAACTGAAACTTAATTTGAGTTATCTTAAATTAAATAAATAATCAATATTGTTTTCAGATTAACGCTGTTTTATTCACAACATTAATCTTGGTGAGTTGTGAGGAAAACACGAAAACGAAAGAAGAAAACGGCAGACAATTAACAAAAAGACAAGTCATTCAACCTTTCATTTCAAACCCAATATTCCGTAAGGTTTTCCAAAGCAGAAATCCAGACGATAGTTTAGTAAAGAAGTTTTTAGGAGATGGAAATCATCCAGGGTACACCATCAACAATGGGGACTACACTTTCAAAATATCTGTATTGGAGCAAACTGGCGATGATAAGTATAAAAATGAAAATGAAGATTATGCCGAAGAAGGAAAACGAGATACGTCAAAGAATATATCAAATGATCAAGAAAATTATTATTTTCAAGGGTTTTACTGGCCTACAGAAAATGACAATAATGTCAAAGGTAATTTTTTAAATATTTTGAAAAATTATCTCATTAAATTTAGTGCTCACCTTACATGGATGACTATTACTCTCGGACTTGCAAATCACTACTTTGACGTGATATGGGTTCTTTATTATACCTGCATCGTGAACAAATGGAATCCACCGTTTTGTATTCATTTGGAAAGATGACACTATCGCTTATCTATTATGACCCATCGATTTGAGTAGGTCAAATGTGAAACCAAGCACCTGGGTAGAAGGATGTATGTACCACTGACCCAACAATCTACCACTCAGTATACCAATTTAAACCATTCATGACCTCCCGATGACAATTTCATACTAAAATAACTCTTGTTAAAATTTGCTAACTCCATGACCCAATCAGATAACCCACTGTTCCATAATCCACTCACATACAAGTTTTCACACGTCCCAAAACACCCACCTCTCAACTGTGTTTTCACACCATACACAGGCGCACAAAGAGAAAAGTTTTGTAATTGAAAGGTACCATACTGTATGTTTCTTGATGTGCTGAAAACGAATCCGGAGTTAGAATTGCTCCATCACTCGCCATTTTTTTGTAAGTCTCGAAAATATCCTAAAAAAACCTTATAATTTAAGTTATTTTAGGGATCAACTAAAAATTGGTGGGTGATGTAGCTAAACAGACACCTGATTCGTATTCAGCACGTCGAAATACATATGGATTACCCAATGGAGTCCCAGAAACCATTTTGTGTGTGTGTCTGTGTAATATGAATAGACCATTTTCGAAACAGCACATGTCAAATTTTCAGCCAATTTCATTTTATCACAAGAATGTTACGTTTAAAGGTAAACGCATCGATCCCTAGAGAAACAACACTTGTCCGACGATTTTACAATATTTTGTGCGTGACTAAAGATATCAGTGCGTTCTAGAAAACCGCGTATGCACATATAATATACAGACACACAAAAAAAAAGAAAAGTGGTATGTTTATGGGACTCCATCGGGAAACCTGTATGTGTTTCGACGTGCTGAATGCGAATCAGGTTAGTACGTCGAGTACATCAAAGAAAGCTGCATTTTTTGATTGGGATGTGCCACTTTCTGTGGTCATAGTTGATGTCAAAAGGTAACTATTGAAATAGGGAGTCACTTCAAAATCAGTGCAGGTCACCAAAATGAAGGCCATTAGTCATACTATTTTTTATTTATCTCAGCTCCTAATGGTCCGATTTCTATTTTCTCTTTTTTGTTTGAAAGCTCTTGTAAAGAGGACACTTTTTTGTCCCTATACATTTATCTCTACACTTTAAAGGTTCTGCGCAATTTTCAAAAACCTGAAAATTTCACTTTTCTCAAAAATTTCATTGATAAGTATGTTTTAATTGTGCTCAGTATCCATTTTCTTCCCCATAAAAAAAAGGTTTATGTATATGGTGTTCCGAATAGGTATGTCAATATCATAAACAATAGTGATTTTAATTATTTTGAAAACATTTATTACATTAAGTAAAATAAAATTACAAAGAAAAAACTACTAAATACAAAGAAATATTCATGTAAATGAACTACTTCTATAGAGCTCTAACGACCCTAGATCACTCGTAATCATCTTTTTGATCTTCCAGTTCATCCTTGGAACTAAATAATTATATATTATTATTATATTAAGGAATTGGATTAACAAAGCAATATTAGGATCTTGAAATCGGGAAACGAATTTAAAAATGCTCAATTAAACGCATACATTTTATTGTATTTATTGCTGCATTGTCGACCACCAGTACAGTTCGTGCAAAGTAACGTCCATGGAACCTTGGCTTTGAGCAGAAGCATCGTATACGGCATCCAGAGCAACTATACTTAACTAATTCTCTGCAGACTGCCATAAGAGAAGGAAGAGAAAACCAGACCGGCGTCCACTCCCCATCATCCATGGTCCATCCCCATCCTTCTGACCTTGTAATGTTGTCCATCACTAAGCATGCACGATCACAAATATGTCCTGCCTGGTATGCTAAATGAAGGCAATGCTGCCTTAGTACCTCTTTTGTTGGGGGCAGACTTTGTAGGCTCCGACTTTTTGAAGCAAAGAGAAGCTTTCTAACATGATTGACTGAAAAGTCTTCTACGTCTTTGTAGTAAAGCAAAACAGTAAACTTCTCCAGAACTTGAAAGGTATCGTCAGAAATAGACTGTTGTGGTACGGAGATAGCTTGGAAGGCTTTCCAGACGGTTTGTTTCCCTTTCATTGCAAATGATGACGTTACATCTGATTCAGTGAATGCATGGAAACCTGCCAGCTTTATGTTCACCCATACTTTCAAACATGGCATTAATGCTCATGTATCTCTGACCTTTCCCAGTACCAAAGAGAATCCACATCTCTTGAAGTCCCGTAGTTTTGAGAACGTGAAAGAAAGATATTGCCAAAACAACTACATTAGTATCTACTGTGCAAATAAATAAATAATGCCGAAAAGAACACCGAAAAATTAAAAAATATACACTGTGTCTCACTTTTAACAGTAACACCTACGTAGCTCAGTTATTAGTCATCCAATTTCAGCCAAATTTCGATCGGTATCAAAGACCATTACTATGTCCTTTTTGAGTAAGACAAAACTTATTTCAGTCATTGGGGTGCATTTTTATTATGAAGAAAAGGGTCGATTTTTCGAGAAATCATATTAGGCATTTTTTTGTTGAAAAACTAATGCAATATTATTGATCAGCATGCTATATTCAGAATTTAACAACATTTTGATTTTTGATTTTCGAATTATGGCCCACTTAAAATTGCCTATTTTAAACATTAAATAATCAATAAAGTGGTAAGGAATCTTTTTTCGAAAGAAAGTCATTCTTTATTTTCCCTTTAAATTCAATTTTTCCACCACCCTATATCATCAATATCTTCAAATTCGGTAATCCTTATAGCCCGAATAATTTACAGGTCTGAAATGAAAATTCGTGGCCTTCGAAATTTGAAAGTTTCAATAATGTGGGATAGTGGAAAAAGTGAATTAGAAGAGAAAATGAAGAATGACTTTTTTTCGAAAAAAATTTCGTTACAAATTTATTGATTATTTAATGTTTAAAATAAGTAATTTTAAGTGGATCGTAATTCAAAAACCAAAAACCGAAATGTTGTTAAATTCTGGATATAGTAGTTCTACAGCATGCTGATCAATAATATTGCATTAGTTCTTCAACAAAAAAATGCCTAATATGACTTCTCGAAATATCTACTCTTTTTTTCTTAATAAAAATGCACGCCACTGACTGAAATAAGTTTTGTCTTACTCAAAAAAGAAATATTAAAGATCTTTGATAAAGATCCAAATTTGGTTGAAATTGGATGACCAATAACTGAGCTACGTAGGTGTTACCGTGAAAAGTGGGACACACTGTATATATTTTTTTAAATTGCGCAAAACCCTTAAGGTGGAGAGATAAATGTATAGGGACAAAAAAGTGTTCCATTTACAAGAGCTTTCAAAAAAAAGAAAATAGAAATCTGACCGTTAGGAGCTAAGATATAAAAACATTTAGTGTGGCTAATGATGGCAATTTCTAATGGCCGCCATTTTGGTGTTCTGCACGGATTTTAAAGTGGCTCCCTATCTGGAAACTTACCTTTTGGCATCAACCACAGAAAGTGGTACATCCCAATTAGAAAGTGCAGCTTTTTGGCTTATATAGCCATATACCCGACGTAATAGGTGTCCGTTTAGCTCCATCACCCACCAATTTTTAGTAAATTCCGAAAATAACCTAAATTATGAGTTTTTTTAGGTTACTTTTGCGACTTACAAAGAAATGGTGTTTGATGGAGCAATTCTGACTCCGGATTCAGCACACCAAAAGATACAACTATAAAACTTTCTTTTGTGGCCCTGCGTGATTATTATAAACTGTAGTTAAAAGATAACAAAAAAATCTAAACAAAAATTAGAAAATATCCAAAATTTTTTTTTAAAAACACACCAAAAAACAAAAAAGTCATGCAAAGCACAAAATAAATATTTAGAAATCAAATCAATTCATTACTAAAATAAAAGCTAAAAGACATATAAAAAATATGTTGAAGATCAAATGAGCCATGCATAATATAAGCTCTAAAAGAGCCAACAATCTAGAGATGGGCGGTTCGACTCTTTTTAATGATTCGTACCAAACGACCCATATTAAGAAAAAAATCGTACTGAAATATTTCAGGAATCCGAACTGTCTCGATTATACAAACGGATACGGTTACAAGGTTGATACGAAATATACGAATTAGACCAGTGCCAATAGTTAAAAAAAAAATCTTAGCGGTATGTGGGTGGCGGGAAAATTTAAGATTAATGGTACATAAATGGGGAAAAATCTATTGGACCGCAACAGATAACCGGAAGTGGGGTGGAGGGTGAAAAGGTGTGTGTTTACGGGTAAAACGTGTTTTTTTACGATTTCTGGCAAAAGTAGACCTCCTATCGAAAAAAGTTTAACGTAAAAGTTATAAATAATTGAGATATCTACAATTTTTATTTGAATCATTTTTT
This sequence comes from Rutpela maculata, assembly GCA_936432065.2. Classification (NCBI taxonomy): domain Eukaryota; kingdom Metazoa; phylum Arthropoda; class Insecta; order Coleoptera; family Cerambycidae; genus Rutpela; species Rutpela maculata. The sequence continues at coordinate 54,163,587 of OW386292.2, forward strand.
ACATAACCTCAAAAATTTTGAGAAAAACACCAAAAATCAATTTTTTGTTTTTTTATTTTTATCTTCCACAAAAATAATTTAATTTTGATGAAATTCGGTGAAAATGTACATTTTTAAGCATCAAAAAGCTGCAATATCCATTTTTTAATTTTTTTTCCGAATTTAATTTGAAAAAAGGCCTAATTTTCAATAAAAAAAGTTGATTAACAAATTTTTTATTTTTGAAAATTTCATGACGGTATTTTTTTCGTTGAAACCTCTACTTTAAGATGGTGTAAAAAAATCACACTGTTACTGTAGAAAAACATTGTCAAAAATGGAAAAAACCAAAAAAAAAAAACACTTTGTGCAAGATCGATTTTTCCGTAAATGTCACTAATTCTTCATTGATCATTTAAATGAAGTGTTGTAAGTGGTGCAAAACGATAATTTCAATGTAATACGTAATAAGGGAACTTTAATTAACCCTTTAAGGTTCGGACTGCTGAAAACCGAAATGTTTAAACAATAATTTTACCTAAGAAATTGCTAAAAATGACCATTTTTAGGAAGAAAGAAATTTTTTATGCTTTATGGGCACTCTCACATTAAAAATAAGTTTATTACGTATTTTACATTAAATCAATTTACAAAGTAGAAATACATAATCAAGGAGCTGCTGGCGGAGTCGATAAAAGAAAACAGCTTGTGTTTTAAATATGTAGATAAGGAATACTGTCGTATGTAACAGTAGTATTATATGTAAATAATAAGGTTGACCAAATGAAAAGGTAAAAACAAGCTAAAAACGTACTCTTCGTCGGTTTACTAAACTTTTTATATAACTGTTACACATTCTATAGGATACTCTTAGCAGTTTTTTGTAAATAATGTTAGTTTTAGACATTTTTAATTTTATAGTACGAACTTAGTTGGTGAAAGACTCAGTGTAAAATAAAGTAAAAATTAAAAAAAAACTATACCATACCACATGTGGGTTTCGAACCTGGGACCCTTGGATTCCGAGTCAAAAGCGTAAGAACCACCTAACACGTAAAAAAATGTAAAAAGTGTAAATTTTTACAAAAACATAAAAATCAAAAAAAAAAATTCAAATTTAAATCATTATTAACATTTTTATTTACTGATCGATTTTGTTAAAAAACAATAGGGTTCTTCCCCTAGCTAACACTAACTTACTGTCCAAATTTCAGTACAATCGGACTTTTCTTTTTTGAGTTATCGTGCTTACAAGAAACGTGACGGACGGACGGACAGACGGACGGACGGACAGACGGACAGACGGACAGACGGACAGACGGACAGACGGACAGACGGACAGACGGACAGACGGACAGACGGACAGACGGACAGACGGACAGACGGACAGACGGACGGACAGACGGACGGACGGACATTTTAAAAGTTGTTTAGAATTCGTTCATTAACACAATGATATGAAAATTTTTTCTCTACGAGCGATATTTACGATTTTAGAAAAGTGCCGATCAAATACAATATACTCTTTGTTTTTGCGAAGAGTATAATAACACAGGCACACAAAATAAAAATAGTAGTCGTTTTCGGTATTCCATTGGGTAACTCATATGTATTTCGACGTGTTGAACACGAATCAGGTGTCCGTTTAGTTCCATTGGCCACCATTTTTTTGTAAATCGCGAAAATAACCAAAAAAAAAAAAATTCATAATTTAGATTATTTTCGCGATTTACTAAAAATTGGTGGGTAAGGAAGCTTAACGGATATCTGATTTGTATTCAGCATGTCGAAATACATAGGAGAATGGATATTTAATACAATCTGTAGAGCAAAAAAACGGAAATAATTCCTACAAATAATTTTTTGTTTGTATGAGGTAACAGGGATTGCCACGATCATTATTCATTAATAAATATTTTCCATAAAAACATGGTATCACAAATACTGTAGGGAATTAAGAAAGTTTTATTTCAACAATTTTTCCCTATTGTTAATACTTTAGGATTTACAGCAGTAAATATTTATGCTTCTCTGCAGATTTTTGCAATTATCTCTGTTCCTGTCGCTCCTGCGTAATAATTAGTAATTGCAAATATTGTAAATTATACAATTTCTTAAAACTTTTGTTGAAACAATTTTCTTCCACGGTTAATTTTTTTAAAATTATAGCATCTCGAAATGTTAATAAATAATGTTTTCTTAATAAGGAGGTACTGTATTAATGAAACTTGTAACATTAATAAGTACACTATTTGTTTGAACAGTAAATGAAATAACCAATTATATTTTGTTGCCCACTACGTTAATATGAATTTCGGCTCCAAATTTTAAACATGTCCAGTTGTCGGTTATCTTAATAGTTAAGCGAATATTTATTTAGATGTATATAAAATTTATGCATTTTCAGAATATCCAATGGTAAATATTTGTATTTTTTTTATAAAGAAAGTGTAGCCATTCTTTTCAGTAACTTTCATTCTGAAATATATGTTAGATTCCTCATAATAATCAAAATAGCTGCTTGGATTGATTGTATTGATTGATTTAACAGCGTGCGGTAGGCATTGCTGCCACTCCCAGATATACAGCTGGGCCTGCTACGTCCACACTGGGTTGGACTAAGGTCATGCTTGTTGCCAGCAGCGAGAGCCACATGGTGCATGGTAAAGGAATGTGGGATGGGAGGTGTAGATATTTGTGAGATGCGTTACCGCGTTGTGTCGTGAGGGAGCTTTTAAGCTCCCTTTTTTGTGTGTTTGGTTCTGGACTTCTGCCTATTCTGACTCTTCTTGTGAAGTATGTTACCGTGTTGTGTCGTAATATGGAGTGTTTTTGCTCCTCTTTTTGCGTTGTTGCTTCTTCGAATCTTCTTTTTTCTGAGTCTTCTGATTCATCGGTTTCCGATTGTGGTAGAGTATATATCCTTGCGATTTGTTAGTGGTGTTCATTTGTTGATCCTGATCCTTTCAATTGTCGTTCTCCACTGTAGCATGGTCTCCCTATTTTTAGTTTGTTGCTGTGCGGTGCTAGCGCTTTCTTCAGTAAATGTGTTGGGTCCCTTCCTTGGGTATGTCCCCAATACTTCATTGCATATATTTCTATTATGTTGATGTTTTGTGTCGCTGTTTTCATCTTGTTGTTTTAGTTGGACGATGCCCTTTCTGCTCTTCTCAAAAACTTCTTCCGTTGGCTTTTGTTGTTGCCGCGTTTTTGACTCCATATATCATCGTGTCCGTATGACGGCTATGTACATACATTTGGTAAGGTCCCATGATAGTTTATTTTTCTCAATGAACGGTATTTTACCCTTGTGCCGTTTTAATTCTCGGCATTAAATCAATCACAGTATCTACGTAGTTACAAAAAAACCGCTGCCCAAGGAATTACTACTTCCACATCCAGATTTTCTATCCAAGTCTCTCATAACGAAAAAAATTTTTATGTGGAAATAATTGATTACAGAACTTTAATAATATGATATTTAAAAAATCCATAAAACGATATCCCACAAAGTAGTGAGGTGGGGGCGGATGAAGTAAAAAAATATTTTGAGGCTTTTGGTTCTTGTACACACACCAAATCACATTTTTTTCATCCCTTTTAATAATGGGGTAGGGGTGGTAATGCCAAAAAATTTTTTGAGACCTTAGCTTCTCTTGTATACACTAAATACCAACTCTTGCTTTATCTATTTACCATTCCCCATTTACCCCATTTTACCCCCCTTTACCCTTCGACGGAATAAAATGAAAATATAATCTAGTTCTAGATTCCGTTAAAGTACATATAGCCCAGACGACAGAGAACATTTTATAGTGAAACCCACAAAAAGTTGCAAACTGAATAATTTTTTTTTAATGAGTTCGTGAAAATGTACAGAATAATATCCTGAAAAGTTTACATTTCGCTCTGATGCAGAACATAAAAAAAGTGAAAAAAAAAATTTCTTACCAGTTTTTTCAAAATTTTAAAATTAAGTCAGGGCAGGAAAAAATAAAAAATACAGGTAGATAGACCACGTGTTTCTGAACAAGAAATATCCTAATAAAACTTATTACTAAAGCCGCGGTATTCCTGGAAAAAAATAGTGAAGTAACCTTGTCCCTCTGCGCGGTTAGAGCACGGTTAAATGCATACTATGGAACCTCTAAAAATTCTTAGCTGTTCTATCGAGTAAAATAAAGCTTTTTTCTCTTTCTGATTACACGTTTTAAATATTTTTTCTTAGTGAATAGGAGGATAAATAGTGAGCATGGAGGGAAAATATATAATTATCAACGCATACACAGACACCAAACATGGCCGCTGAATTGCTCGCATGAATTTTTACGTGCCTTTACTGTAATGTATTTATTACAGGTACACCTATCCACATTTCAGCTATATCCAATGGATTCCTTATACATTTGTTAATGTATTGAAAAAGTTCCAGAATTTATATTTAAACAATCAAAGATATTTTCATAGTTATAAGGATAAGATCGTGAAAATCGCAATTTCTTATTCTGATCTGATTGATCATATTTTCGAAAAAATGCATACAAGTAAACGATTTTGTGTTTGAACATTCGAAAAATATACATTTTTTCCGAAATAGTGATATTTTATTTTTTCCAATGGGTCAATTTCTCGACAAGTTACAGCCTCCAATACATATATTTATCAAAAAAAATCATCAAGCAAGGAAATTAAAATGATTTGAGATGTCCTTTTTTTTAATCCTCGTTACTATAACGTAATAAACCATATTAATCATGAAGTGTACATACTTTTCAACAGTTCTCAATGAAGAAAGAATTTTTTTGAAGGGCTTTTATTTTTTTCTACATTGTTATTTGCGACAATTGAGTTCGGGCGTGATAATATATATAAGTATATTTCTCCCATCCATCCTTTGCTTGTATTGTTTAAAACAAAAAAGCATCAGAAAGCTACAATTTCCATCTTTTAAATGAACCAACACTCATATGGATTGAACAAATTCTGATTTAGTGACATATAATTCAGTGCGTCGGTGTCACAGTCATGCGTATTCAAACGCGTGCACGTATGGATTTCGCTCCGAGTTATAACATTACACTTGACTATTTTTTTTTCGGGAAAACCGTGGCTTTAACGATAAATTTTGAAAAAATGGATGAAAACAATTTTTTTTCACTTTTCTTATGTTCTGCACCCGAGCGCAATATAAACTTTTCAAGATATTATTCTACATATTTTCACGAACTCGTTAAAAAAAAGTTTACACAGTTTGCAACTTTTTAAAATGATTTGAGATGTCCTTTTTTTTAATCCTCGTTACTATAACGTAATAAACCATATTAATCATGAAGTGTACATACTTTTCAACAGTTCTCAATGAAGAAAGAATTTTTTTGAAGGGCTTTTATTTTTTTCTACATTGTTATTTGCGACAATTGAGTTCGGGCGTGATAATATATATAAGTATATTTCTCCCATCCATCCTTTGCTTGTATTGTTTAAAACAAAAAAGCATCAGAAAGCTACAATTTCCATCTTTTAAATGAACCAACACTCATATGGATTGAACAAATTCTGATTTAGTGACATATAATTCAGTGCGTCGGTGTCACAGTCATGCGTATTCAAACGCGTGCACGTATGGATTTTGCTCCGAGTTATAACATTACACTTGACTATTTTTTTTTCGGGAAAACCGTGGCTTTAACGATAAATTTTGAAAAAATGGATGAAAACAATTTTTTTTCACTTTTCTTATGTTCTGCACCCGAGCGCAATATAAACTTTTCAAGATATTATTCTACATATTTTCACGAACTCGTTAAAAAAAAGTTTACACAGTTTGCAACTTTTTGTGGGTAAGTACCTACGTCGACTGGGCTAATACGTCTACCAAATTTCAAGTCAATATCTTAAACGGTTCCAAAGTAATCGTGCGCACAAAAACAGTTACAGACCGACAGACAGACAGAAATCTTTTTCTCTCTCAAACTTAAAATCTCCACGTTTCATGGCATTCTAAGCCTATTTGAACAATAATAATTTTCAAACATTTTTTGTCCTTACTTCCACTGGATGTGGAAGTAATAATTATTAGTTATAATTTATGTACATAACGATTAATAATTTTTCTCATTGTTGATTTCAGTTAGCAGCACTGAAGATTATAATGAGGAAGCAATAGATTCAGACGAAAACCCATATTTTAATTATAATACCTCGAAATCTTTCATTTTCACATCAAATTTAACAACAGAAGAAGATGACGAAAGGCAAAAAGAATTTTGGTTTAATGAAACCAGATTTTATAATGAAACTTTACGAATTCCCCCTCAGAGAGTAGATAATATATACCAAACAAACGAATCCCAAGTGAAGAAGAATATTATACCTGTTACAGAAGATACATCAGAAATTCCTATAAAAGTTGAAACTATTACAGTGAATAGTGAAAGAATTCCTGTGGTAGAATACAATAAGACTTTATATGTCAGTCAGATACTGCCAAGTGCCACTTTCCCAAATTTAACAAAGCTTCCAACAAAAAACCAGCCTGTAGACATTCCGGAGGATTACCACAGAATCCTAACTCCAAAAATAAATAGCAACACAATAAATCGGTATAACAGAGAACCACAGGTATCTAATAAACAACATTTAGATAAAGAAACTTCCTCCCACAGTAATAACAAAGCTATAGTAAACGATTTACAGAGAATTCTAGCTCCAAAGGTGAATACACCTGAAATACCGAGCAACACAATAGATCACTACAATGGCCAGTCACATGTATCTAATAAACAACATTTAAATGGAGAAACTTCCTCCCAAGATAATAACAATGGTGTAGTAAACGATTTACGGAGAATCCTAACTCCAAAGGTAAATACGCCTGGAATACCTAGCAACACAACAGATCGCTACAACAGTCAGTCACAGGTATCTAGTAAAAAACATTTACATGGAGAAACTTCTTCCCAAAATAATAATAATGGTGTAGTAAACGATTTACTTAGAATCCTAACTCCAAAAGTGAATAAAGTTGAAGTACCAAGCAACGCAATAAATCGTTATAATAGCAATTCACAGGTATCTAATAAACATTTAAATAAGGCAACTTCCCCCCAAAATAATGACAAAGGTATAGTAAATGGTTTACTTGAAAGGTTAGTGACCAATTTTGTTCTCAACAGTTTCTTCAACAACAATCAACGGCAAGGTTCAACGCAAAATCAGATGTCTCCGTGGAATTCCAACACCAAGACAAATATGTATAACGGACCAACAAGTTCTCACTTAATGGATATTCCAAGAAATAAAGTACTGATACCTACAAAAAATATGTCATCTCAAATGCAAGCAATGAAAAATTTACCGAGGTATACAGGCAATGATAGAACGATGCCAAAGTCTTCTCCAAAATACAAAAGATATATTACTAGAAAACCAAAAGTGTATAATTCTAATAATGTGCCTCAACCTCATGATTTTGAAAATTTGGAGATAAATGAGTCAACTAGAGGAATTTCGGACGAAAGAGGTGCAGATTCGGAAGAATACACGGATTTGGAAGAAGAAGATGTTAATTCGGAAGGAGAAGAGAAAAAGATGGACTCTAAAATGTTGTAGACTAGAAACAGAAATATACCCGATTTTTATTAGCAACAATTTGGTACCTATTTCAAATAAGTAATATTAAGTAAAGAATCAATCAGAACACTTTCTGGATGCTCTGAAATTTACCAAAATACGATATCTATCTTTCTGGGTATTTTACAACGGCTAGAATGCAAATTCACGGAATGTTTCGGGTATTGGCTATTTCTTTAAGGCCAGAATGTATTGTCAGGTGATAATTGCCAAAACGTGTTAAAAATCGAAGAATAGTAAAACGTCAATAAAACTAATAGTCCAGTACCATTAGTCATTATGAATCAGAAATGACGGAACCCAGCTATATTGAATGGATTTGAATGATTTTGTTGGATTTCTAATGACATAAACTAAAAAGTTTACCCACTAAAAATTACTGCAATTTCGAGAATTCGTAAATTAAAAAAAAATAAAACTTTTAGAAATCTCAAGACAAAATACAATTATCGGAATTTTTAATATTCCTTTTAAGAAAATAATGATTGTTATAGTTTTCGAGGTTGTTTATAAAGAATTTGTAAAAAAATAAATATTTTTAAAATTAATTTGAAGATGGCAGAAGCTCCAAAAAGTAAAATAAGTGAAAGAAACGTTAAATAATACAAATGCTTTAATCTTTTATAAAAATAGTTTATTAACAACTTATGCTAAATAATAGAGCTGTGCCGAGTACCAAAAAAAAATACTTGCAAAAATGCGAGTACGAGTACCCAATTCATTTTACTTATGAGTACAATACTCGTAAGTATTTTATTAATAAGAAAGTATAAGTACGAGTAATACTCGCAAAACCATAATAAATCGAGTAACGAGTACGAGTACCCATAACCATTAAAATAAGTTAATATTTTCTCTTCATAGTCTTTAGATAGAACGTTTTAACTATATGGATAAGAACAGATAAAAAGACACTCAGTCAAGTTTAAAATAAAACAAAACCTTTTATTTAATAAAACAAGTTTAACGAAATAACCATTAGGCATTATGATTCACAGAAAATAAAAATGTTATTATTTATAACATAGGCGTAGGGCATCTCACTTTTTATTAGCAGAATTTCATAGAAGACCTCATTTTGAAATAAAAGCCTCTTCAAACGTTGCTCCTTATTATCATTTTTGTAAATAATCGTTCATAAAAAAAATTGTGATATTGCTGTGAATGACTTAGTATTTCGTAGCAAATAATTCAATAATGAAAATCATCACCTATATCCTATTATTTCTGGCGGCGAAAATAGAGGGGTATTTATGATTTTTTTTAAAGATTTATTTTAATAATAATAAATGGTCGCCGAATTGAAATTTTCCACACATTTCCAAAAAATATGAAATGGCATTCAATGTTATCCCGAAAGTAAATAAAATAATAAATAAGACTGTAAAATCATGATTTGGCTTCTAATCAGTATTGTCGCTTTTTCTTGAAAACGATGCGTCCTATCGATTTCTGGCAAAAGGGCATTTTCTAAACAAAATTGAATGCTGTTTAATATATTTTTAAAATATTTGCAAAATTTCAATTCGGCGATAATTTTTTCTTAAGTTTCATGAATAGTAAATATCTTTCCATCTTCGTATCTTCTCAATTGGTAATAATAGGCAACCAATGGTTTTCAGTATTGAATTATTTGCTCTCAAAGAAGTCATTCGCAGCAATATCACGAATTTTTTTGCGAGCGGTTATTTTAAAAAATAATAATAAAAATGTATTTACAAATACTGTGTCTGTGTCACAGAAACGAAACATCTTAGGATCAATGATTATGGACACTTTTACCGACTAATGAAGTCATGCTAATAAAAAGTGAGACACCCTGTATAATATCAAACATATATAATATACACTGCTGAGCTGACGACAGATGAATATTGACTGGTTAGTGCCTGAGCCCCGAGTGGTAAACTAATGACTGCACACTAAAGTAAACTAAATCTCTGAGACTACTATACCAGAGAAATAGAGGGGGTTGAGTACTCGTGAAAAGTAACAATTTTTGACGAATACTTTGTACGAGTAATTTTTAATGTGCTGCAAATACGAGTATTAAGTCCTCTAAACCAAAAAGTACTTATGAATAATTAAAAAAGAGTACTTTTAATACTCGAGTACAAAATACGAGTAAAGTATCCGTGTACTCGCCCAGCTCTGCTAAATAATAATTATTATAAATTTTAATGACATAAATAATTATAAATTTTTATTACAACGATAATCATGTAAACTAACTGTCTCCGACATTGTCATTCATTAATATCATTGGTGGAGCATTTAAGCAGCTAACTTCTTCACATAGTAAACATGCTAGAGAACAATTTAAGACACTTTTTCTACATCCACAAACATAGACACACCCAGTTTTACATGAACAAAAAATCATTTTCAATAAATTTTCAGAAGCTGGTGGTTGGTTCATTGTAACAGGTACTGGTTTTTTTTCATCCTCATTCTTTTGGCAACTTATCATGTCTCATCCTCAACTGTACTTGTAAATACACTCTTTTTATATGTTTTGAACTAGCATCGAGTGTAGGTATAAATGAAGCCAAGTTGACACAGGTATTTTTACTTGTAGCTTTAAGAAACGATTGCTATCGAAAATTACTTATATTATATTTTCTTGATTTTTAGTAGCACAATATAATGCTAAAATGCATAAAATACCCGATTGCAAAATATTAGTGACGTCAAAATTTTCATCAGTAAAGGTCTTGTAAATCTGTACGATTTTCGAATCATTTACCAAATTTATTTTTGTAAAACGCTAAAGTTGTATGCAGTTAATGCATACAAAAACAAGATATGCTTCTTGGTAACGCTTGTTCAAAGCTTTTATTAGAATAAGTTTTTGCGGATACCGTGCTTCTGCTGATTTGAGAACAAATATTTCTCTATGAGGAGATGTTAAAGCTGTTAATAAAACTAACACATTGATATCTTCAGCAATAACAACAATATTTTCTGATTCAATTTTATTTGCCGTTTGTGTGATTAATGTATCAGCATCACCTTCTACTTGACACGAGAAAATATTATCAGCTAGTTTCTTCCTTAATTTCGATGAATCTGCTTTTGTTATTGTTGTTTGCAAGGAACATTTATTGATGAATTTTTAAAGGCATATTTTCATCAAATAATTCACTGGTATCAGTTATAATGAACCAACCACCAGCTTCTGAAAATTTATTGAAAATGATTTTTTGTTCATGTAAAACTGGGCGTGGCTCTGCTTGTGGATGTAGAAAAAGTGGCTTAAATTGTTCTATAGCATGTTACTATGTGAAGGAATCAGCTGCTTAAATACTCCACCAATGATATTAGTGAATGACATCGAAAACGAAAACGTCTTAAACAATTAGTTTACATCATTAACCTTGTAATATAAATTTATAGTTATTTATGTTATTAAAATTTGTAATAATTATTATTAGAGAATATTGTTTAGGTATTATGCAAATCACAACTTACACACGTTTTATTTGTTATGAAAATACCTACTTTCTGTATATTGTTGCCCTAATCTGGGCACGCTAATATACTAGTCAGGTAAATACTTTAAAACACTCATTATTGGAGAATCAATCAAAACAACTACTCTTCTAGCTAATACTGACGAAGTATTGAATTACATGATAGGATTCTTAGCATTTTAAAGAAAAAAAAATATACTGAAAATACTTAAATCATTTATTCATAATTAATCATTCACACTTTTTTATTTAATATGAAAAAATAATTAATTGTAATAATAATTATTATTTAGCATAAGTTGTTAATAAACTATTTTCTATAAAATATTGATATATTTTTATTATTTAACGCTCCTTTCATTTATTTCGCTTTTTGGAGCTTTTGCCATCTTCAAATTAATTTTAAAAAATTTCATTTTTTGCGAGTTCTTTATAAACAACCTCGAAAACTATAACAATCATTATTTCCTTAAAAGAAATATTAAAAAAGTCCGATAATCGTATTTTTCGTTGAGATTTCTAAAAATATTAATTTTTTTTTATTTTACGGATTATCGAAAGTGGTAATAGGAATCCAACAAAAAAAATCATTCATTCATTATAGCTGGGTTCCGAGGTCTAAACCTAATTGCACTGGACTATAAATAATAGTTTTGCCAAACAATTTTCAAGATGAAAGAATCATAAGGTAACATACATGTTCCAAATTCCTCATAATAAAATATATTTAAAAATTATATAGTAATAGTATATTGTGTATTTAGGTGTGAAAGCAATACATTCCCGGACGACGATGCAAATTGTTGGCCGAGGCGCTAGCCGAGGCCAACAAGCATCGAAGTCCGGGAATGTGCTTTCACACCAAAGTACACATACTATTTTTTCTGAAATCACAATCAATATTATTATAAATTAAGGAATTTGTATTAATGCATAACATTTCTTCATTACAATCTAAGTGCTTACTAATAAATGCAATTTTAATGTGAGTTGGTTTGTCTGCGTGTATTTATTTACTGTCTAAAATATACATAAAAAACCGTACGGGAATGTTACTTTCCCGGCCTAGGCCGGGAAAGTAACATTCCCGTACGATTTTATTGATCGTTGCTTGGCAACGGATCTTTTCCGGTCTGTTTTCTTAGCAACGGACTAAAATACTGGAATTGTGCATTTTTCGATCTGAAATCGCGCCGAAAATGTAGACATTGCCGATCGATTTCAGAAAAAATATTATACATCGAATTTTTGCAGCTAAAGGGGTTGGAACTTTCGGTGTGACGTTGCCTCTGAAGTAGTTTCAACAAACGGGCACAACACTAGAATATTATCAGTCGACACATGTTTTGTCTATCATGTTGACATCATCTGGAGAAGATTAAAGATGTAAGATGTAAATCGACCAGAAAATAGAATCTCGAACTTTGGCAATTTGATAGAATTCAGAAAGCGTCCTGGTAGTTTTGTAAACTTAAAAATATTGTACAAAGAAATGTATATTATTTATATAGGGAAAGTAAGAATGTGATTTAACCGGCCCTCTCATATGAACCAAGTTGTCGGGCAGCTGCACAGCGCTAGGGGCAATTTTGTTTATGTTAATTAAGGATTAAATATAAATTCAAACTAATACTTTTGTCTGTTTTTATTTATATATTGAAAATAGGTAATAGATATACTAAAAATATAAAAAATAATGCAACATTAGTAATTCATAGTACTGATCAGCATCTAAGAACCGTCTCTAAAGAATGGTCTAACTTTTACAGAATACTGCATCAAAATTGGTATATTCGTTTTAAAGTTATAAGAAAACACAAAATAACAAACAAACAAGAACACAGTTTAAACGCAAACACCAGCGAATGCAGAATTTAATTTTAAAACCTTTTCATTTCCAGGAATGCTTATAGCGTCTCGACGAAATATGCCCTACCTATCAATGAAGTCGACTTTATCAGTAATTATACTATTTTAACATTTTACAATTTCTAAGCTTTCATAAATACCTAGTGTTCTATTTTTTGTTGCATTATTAATATCTGTTCTATAATTTTTCATCAATGGCCAACACTAGACTTTTCAGTCTTCCATATTTGAGGCGAACAATATGCTGCTTAAATCTGATTAATATTCGATATTAGGTCTGTCCAGCATACTGCAAATCTTACAACTGATTTTGTGAATCCCGGACCACCAGTTTTGTTCTTTGGATTGTGTAAAAGTAGTTGCAATTTTTTTTCCGATAAATTCAAGTCTTTAGAAACCCCGAGGACGCCATAACAACATTTATAAGAAAAATAACTAAAAATCTTGTTCAATCGAAACCATCCTTAGAAATTATATTCGATGTTGTGAAAGCGCTTGATATTATATTAGTGGAGTCAATAGAAGCTGAAAATATGCATTATTTCGGAATAACTACGGGAAGCTTCCATTTTCCAAAAACCTTTCGATATCACTTTTACATAGCCTAAAATAAAAAGATATAAACATATAATCGTAAGGAAATTGTTTATTAATTATTTAAACAAAAAAAAAATATGTTTTATTTTAACATAATTATTATAAGTTGAAAAATTTTAAAGCAATATAATTCAAATTGATATATAAGGAGTTTTCGAGGTCGCTGAAACAGATTGTGATGTCAAAAAAAGGTAATTCAAAATGGCTGATCCAATATTTTCGATAAAAATTTCTTTGAAAATAACGTAACTCGATAAATTTCAAACAAATTTCACTCGGATTAACACAGGGTGTTTTTTAGGTCACTGAAATAGATTATGATATCAAAAAGTAATAATACAAAATGGCTGATCCAATATGGCCGACTTTTTGGTGAAAATTTCATTAAAAATAACGCAACTCGATAAATTTCAAACGAATTTCGCTCGGATTAACATATTCAATATGGTATTGATGAGGTCTCAAGAACATAATATATCTCGATATAAAAAGTAAAAATGGTTTACTCAAAATAAAAGATTTTTATTAAACATAATAAATATTCAAATTATATTGAACGATATAAATTAATTTTTAAATATCGATTTCTTCAGCTAATGAAAGTTCGCACTTGGCGGTTTGTGCAATCAGATCCGACATAAATAGAGCAGGCTACGGTGCAACGTAAGCCCCGGATTTCCTGCAACCACACTGATTGCCACAACCAGTTTTGCACCCGCAAAAAATCATCTGTACCAACTCACTTAGGGCTGGGTCTTGAGTCATTGCAATTGGAGTCATACCCGAATTCTCTCGTTTCCAGACCCAGTTTTATGTTTGTAAATTATTAGACAGCCACGTCTGCACTTGAAAATAAACTCATTAAAAGTAAAGGTTAGCTGCGTCTTCTGATAATATATTTTCGATATTTTAAACAGGATAAAAATTTTAGAAACAATCAACATTAAGTATTTACCGAAAAAACTTGTGCAGTCAATTTATGCTCAAAAGGGTCTCTAGCGGGAAAGTTGTGGGGTAGTTTTAATTTCTTTCATTATATATGTTTTTTGGAGTGCTGAATCCGAATCTGAGGTTTGCTAACAAAATTTCGTGTCGCAACATTGAAAAAAATTAAAAAAAAAAAAGGTAAATAATCTCATTTTCTGGCGGTTTTTTGCTTAGAACTCGGAAACTATTGTAACGTGTTTCCACCCCTAGGAAACCACCCTTGCAAATTCAGTGGGTTCCAAAAGTTATAACAAGAGATTGTCCACTTTATTTAATAACTTACTGGATACTTCACAATACTATTATTAACTTGAATGAACTTTACTGACTAAAAATAACAATGTTTATCACTTTGTTTTCACTTTGGAGTCTTAACCTCACTTGTCAATTAAAACTACTCCTTTCTATACTTTCTGAACTACTCGCCGAGAATGCGATCGGTCTTTTATACCTAAAAATGACAGATCTCGATTTTTCTGTGATGACGCCACCATTCTCTAGATAATTCCAGATGTCATCACTCTAGAACTACTACTGGTAGGTTCTTTCTCGAGTTGGTACAAATACATCTGAATTAATTGAAGGGGTTGCAACACATCACACTGCCCCCTCCTTAAGCCTGAACGTCCCGGTCAGGCAATTTGGAATCATCGGTGTATTTTGCCAGTCTATCCAAATATACGATCTTCATCTTGGACTTTTTGCTTCGTTGAATCCGATAAACGACATCATTTGTTCGGGTAAACAGTATACGGTCCATCCCAAGGAGGCTGAAGTTTCGGGGGTCTCCATTCCTTCCGCTCTGGGTTGTACAGCCAAACCAGATCTCCCACCTTGAATCCCCATGTACTGACATTCTGATCATAACGAGCCTTCAATCGGTTACTAGTTTTGTCCATCTGCTCTCGGTCATTCTTCGGCTGTTCTCGACTTCCATTTCTGTAGTTGCTCATGGAAAAGCGTTCCCCACGGGCAGCACAATTCTTACACTTGCGACACCAAGCCTCCACATCCTGGCGACTATTAACCCAATAGAACTGTTCCCGTGCTCTACTCAATGTCTTATTTATGCCGAAGTGTCTGCTGGACGTTTCATTATGTGCTTCCTGGAGTACTTCTGGTACACGACACCTGGGAATCACTAGACGCATGGCAACCTGCTTCCCATCTGGGCTTTCCCATGCTCTCCTCAAAAGCCCATCTACGACCGTAAGTGAATTCCATTGTGACCATAAAGCCTTCAGCCCCACTTCTTTGTTGGAAACATCCTTCCATAGTGGACGCGTTCCCCTTTCTTTTGCTCTCAACATGGGTCCGATTTCTACATCGCGCAATTGCTCTTGCCTCAGAGTTTTCTTTGACCAACTGTCTGGAAGATCGACCTTGACAGTGTTGACTTCAACCATGTTCGGCAATTTTCCCACCTGAGGGTAGCGCTTGCAATCTTCTTTATCTGGTTTTCTGGATAATGCAGGAGTCTTGACTGCCTGCGTTGTCAATAACCTCATTTTCTCGCATTGGTCGTTCACTTTTGACAGAATGAATTGTTCGTTCCCAATCCTTAAGACTTGCTTTTCTACGTCAACAATAAATCCATACGGTTCCATGATGTCCAGTCCCAAAATGAAGTCATCCGTGATGTCAGCCACGATGACCCTGTGGTCAAACCTTAAATGTCCAATCTGGAAACCCAGGTCTACATCTCCATGAACCGTAACCTTGTCTCCCGTAGCTGTCCGGACGATCACTTCATTTTTCCTCTTGTTAATCTTTATACCCGATATAAATCCTGGCCATACTATTGATGACGTAGTACCTGTGTCCACGGTAAACAAACATTTTCTTCCGTTGCAACAGTAGACTATTCGAAATTCCTCGAAGCTGGGAAATCTTTATTTCTCTGGAGGCACTGCATTTCCTAGACAGCACAACCCCCGTGGTACTGTTTTCCTGCTTCTCTTCAAGATTCACAGCATTTACTCGACTCTCCGAGTTCTGCTGTCAACAGTCTAGTTTCATATGTCCCACCTTGCCACATTTAATACCACCACTCGGCTTTCCTTTATTTAGCTGTTTTTCCTGCTTTCCGAGGCCATCCAATTTATCACATAATTTGGTGAACATTTTCTGCATCTCTGTCAACATAGGGTGCCGGTTCATTTCTGGTTGCCTTTCTTCGAGAGTCACAGCTCGCACTCTCGACCTTGGAGTATCCCTGTAAGCGGCTTCTACTTCCAGTGCACGCACCAAAGCTTCGCTACTACTTTGGTGTCTCGTCAGCCTCAGAACTCGCCTGACCTCTTCGTCCCTTATGCCATCTAAAAAGGCCCCTACGGCTAATTGTTCCTGAAATTCTCTAGGTGCACTCGGATACGCCAGGTGTGCCAGTCTCTCTATCGCAGCTTTGAATTCTTGTAAACTTTCCCCAGCTTTTTGCATCCGGGATTTCAGCTGAGCCTGGTATAATTGGCCATACCTCAAGTCTAATGCAGCTTCCAAGACTTTGAAGTCCCTTTGTTTCTCAACTGGGATGATTTGGAGTAACTCTGAAGCTTGGCCCCTTAGCGCTAGAACTAATGCCATGGCCTTTTCCTCATTATCCCCGTTGTTCTCACACGCTGCTGCCTCAAACTGCCTCTTGTACGTGGTCCAGGAACTTTGGCCGTCAAAAGAAGGAGGTTTTAGTCGATGACTTGATAATACCACCTGCTGGCTTCCTGTATCTCTCAACTGTCGTTTAAGCCGGTCTATTTCTCCTTTGACTTCTTCTTCGAACTTGTTTACTTTTTCTTTAACTTCATTTACCTCCCCCTTGACTTCGCTTACTTCCTCCTTGATTTCACTCTTTAGATCTTCATTGGCGGAAATTATAGCGTCCTGTTGTATTTTGATTTGTTCATTTAGAATTTTCCTTAATTCTTCCTGGCGTCTTTCTTGCTCCTGTTGACGTTTTATTTCCAAGTCCATTTCCATGACGCCACCATTCTCTAGATAATTCCAGATGTCATCACTCTAGAACTACTACTGGTAGGTTCTTTCTTGAGTAGGTACAAATACATCTGAATTAATTGAAGGGGTTGCAACACATCACACTATCATCTTTTCGTAAATAACCTTTCTATTCAAAATGAAAGTACATATAATTTCCTTCGACGAACCGTTCGGGATCAAGCGCTAGTTGAAAATTGGCTTGTTTCGGCTGTCTCCGCAAAAACCAACTTTCAACTAAAATCTAGTACAATGTAATGTTTATGAAGTTCTAAATACTGGGTCCTAATAAAATAGAACTCTTTTTGTAGGTTGGAAATCTAACCTGTAATTAGCAGTCTATTTTTATTAATCCCAACCACGTGACTTCCAACTTGGCGTGGCGGTCAAACATTTGTTGACAATCGTTAAACGTTTGTCAAAACAGTTTGTGTTGGCCGATGGAAGGTGTTAGATCATCCCTTTTAATCGCGGCTATCCATCTTTTTTACTTTCAGTTAGATGCATGTGTATATAATATAGAAGTTCAACATAATCGACTATATCAGTTTATTGCTAACGATAATAGGATTGATAAAGAAAATTTATAATAAAAGAAAAGTGATAAAGTGAATATATTTAATAAAATACAGTAGATAGTTAGATAGATAGTTAACCTACATGAAAAAAATAAAGTACATCTTAGATTTATTCTATAACATTAATGAGACATGATAACAAAAAGTTCTTGCACAAATTAGGTACAATTGTTTATATAGTTCAATCTATAGGTATATCATAGGCAATTAAGAAATTGTGTACACCTTTTTACATATTTCAACTAGTTCACAGTACTTCACTCCTTCATTGTTTAATTTATGAAGTATTTTTCATAAAATTCATAACAGTTAACCCTTCGACCATAGCCACCGTATACTGCTAAAAAATCTAAAGGAAAGGCTAGGTAGTCAACAAATTTTGTCTAGTAACACAGTCACAATTAGTACTGAAGGATCATCTGGATCAGCAATGAATGAATTAAATGAGATCGTTCATATTTTTTAGTGCTCTTTTCGACTTCAAAGATCCACTTCCGTAGCTGCCAATTTTTTTTATTCTCTTTATTCTTTTTGTCATCAAAAATTCCATTTTGACCGATAAACCTTTAAAAAATTCAAACATTTTAAACCCTATCCTTTTTCCACCACATTTTCCTGGCGTCAGGGAGACCACCGGTCGGCAGTTCTCGTACGGGTTTTTTTGTTTAGCTTTTCATCCGAGTCAACAGCCAAAATTTATTCAGTGTTACAACCAGTAACTAGTTCTAAGTTTTTTATGTATTAGTTTTAGGCCTTTGTGGGCAGCATTATTTTTAAACATATTACTAATTTTAAACCCACGCTAGGTGGGTAGGAAATTTAATTGTTCTTTTTTTTATCATTGTCGTCAAGCTGAGCCGAACCTGCAGCCCTACAATCACCACGGCGCTACGCGCTGTGGTTGTCTGGCTAGCTCCGAGCCAGATTTCGGGGAGGCGCACATCTATATATGAATATTAATAAATTTTATTTGCTTTGCTTTGCTTTGCTTGCCTTGTAATCCAAAGATCGTGTGTTCGAATGCGAGACAGGTTGGATGTTTTTTTTTCATATATTTTTTTCACAACTGAGTTGGTAGCAAAAAGTTTAGGATGTCCAAAAACTAATATTATTTACAAGAAAACTGCGAAGAGTATCCTATAGAATGTGTAACAATTATATAAAAAGCTCAGTAAATTGGCGAAGAGTAGAGATTTTAGCTTGTTTCATTTATTTCCATTAGAACATTCTGATTTGCATTTCAGGACCGACCAACATTCTGGCAACGATTTGAGCACTTCGCTTACTATTTATTAGTCGTCTAAATTACGATGCGAAATGTATACTATAATGTTGAATACATCTACAATATCAAGAAAATATTATAAATAAATAAATAAATACACATTTATTGCCAGAAAGAAAAAAAATTACAGGCAAAAGGTGAAAGATACCGCATAACGTTTTTTCACTAACACCTAATATATAAAATATTAATGGACAACATTTATATTAATATTAATATTACATGTATATATTATTACATGAAGTAATACAATATTAGATATAATCTTACATTAGAAAATAAAAATAAATAAAAATCGCTGGTTATCACATGTGAAGTATACAATCTTCGGCTTGTTTTTTGAGCGAGGTAGTACTGATTGTTGTATTGTTGTGTAAGCATGGAATTTTATTAAAAATATGAGCTGCCTGATAACTAAAACCGTTTTTATAAAACTCTGTCTTATGCTGGGAAATAGACAGCATATTGTTGTTTCTAACTTCTACATTATGCAATTCTCTACGACGTATCATGTTCTCGAAGGTATGTCGGACTGTTAGTTTTTAATATTTTATGTATTAGGCAGCTCATATGTAAGAGTCTCCGTTGTTCCATTGTAAGGCAACATGATTCTCTGATATGTTGACTGGTATGCTCTCGTCTTGGTATGGCAAAACTTTGTTGATAGTGTTGGCAAAATAGCTGAGACCTCTAGATATATAAGAGTTTGATTAAGAATAATTCGACAAAACTAGATTTTGTATCTAAACTTGCACATAATGCTTAGGTATTCTAGAAATTTTCTAAACTATTGAAACAGTTTTGACTCCTTTGAAGCTCACGTACTGGAATATATTAGTTACCAGCATAACGTACCAGTGTTTTTGCCGCTATGTCGACAAATATTTCATTGGTTGTATTTCTTTGCTGATTTCTTTGCAGAAGAAACAAAGTATGATACCGATGTTAATGTTCATATTAAATGTCGTTTGTGAAACACCATTATTAAACAAGCGCAAACAATTTGCATCATTTCAATAAACAAACTTTCTATTCGGAAGAATAATGCAGTTTTTAAATGTCACATTTTACAAAATGTTATTATCCGGCATGTGTCTAAAATCAAACCTAGCGCTAACGTTTTATAGGTTTCTAGTTGTGCAAGAAAGATTACACTAATTTTAGATAATTTGGCTACAAAGTAAGCCACCACGTAAGTTTTGCAATATTAATTCCATGTTTTCTTCTTTTCTTTGTGTTTCTGATTACAATATATAATTTAATAGTGTGTTATTTTTATGGAATTATTTTAATTATTGTTTTGTGGAATGTTGCAAAATAAAACATCGGTATTCACTTTACAATAATACAAACATATAATTTAATTTCTATTATTCATAGAAAGGTGCGAAAACTAACTGGCATGGGCTATTGAAGTTTTATAACTTAATTGAATACACAAACTTCGATTTTATAAATGTTGCAAACTTACAATCTGAAAATAAATGTGAACGGTTTCTGGATTGCATAAGTAATGTTATTGAAATCTCCTTTCCATTAAAATCAAAACTTATAAATCCCTCTTGTAACACTCCTAAGCTGAACTGGTTTAACGACGACCTTAGAGCTATGAGAGATCATCTGAACTTTCTCAGAAAAACACACGTAAGTGATCCCAATTTGATTACACAGGAATGTCTTAACTCCTATAAAGCACGGTATCGTACTGAACTCGGTAAAGCCAAAAAAAAAAAATGCTCACGACAACTTCATAAAAAACTCTTCCAATCCTCAAGCAGCCTTTTGGGACCTTATAAAAAGAAATAAAAAACATCACCATAGTGAGTCTTTAACGGCAAATGACTTCAACATTTATTTTACTGATATTTCAAATTTAGGGAAATCACTTACGTTTAAGTTCGTGATATAATCGACAATCTTAAAAACAGCAAAAGTCGGGACGCTTATGACATCAATGTAAAACTTATCAAAAGTATAAAAAACTTAATTATAATCCCTTTAACAAACTTGATAAACATGTGCATCAAAAATAATGTATTTCCCAATGTTTTAAAACTCGCAAAAGTAATTCCCATTCACAAGAAGGGTTCATATGAAGACGTTAACAACTATAGACCAATTTCTCTGGTACCAATATTACTTCCACGTCCAGTGGAAGTATAGTAACAACAAAAAAATTTTTAAAAATTTTTATTTTCCAAATAGGCTTAAAATGTCATGAAACGTCGAGATTTTAAGTTTGAGCGAAAAAAAAATTTCTGTCTGTCTGTCGGTCTGTCGGTCTGTCGGTCTGTCTGTAACTTTTTTTTGTGCGCACGTTTACTCTGGAACCGTTTAAGATATTGACTTGAAATTTGGTACACATATGTACTTTAACGAGATCTAGAACTAGATTATATTTTCATCTTGTTCCGTCGAAGGGTTGGGGGGTAAATTGGGGTAAATTTGGGGTAAATGGGTAAATCAAGCAGGTAAGAGTCCATGAAATTGGTATTTAGTATATACAAGAGAAGCCAAGGTCTCAAAAAAATTTTTGGCATTAGCCACTCTTATTACCACCCCCACCTGCTTATTAAAGGGGATGAAAAAAAATTGTGATTTAGTGTATGTACAGGAACCAGAAACCTCAAAATATTTTTTTTACTTCATCCACCCCCCACTACCACCCCCCTATCACCACCCCCATCCCACTACCGATGTGGGGTATCGTTTTATGGGTTTTTGGGGTAGAGGATTTCAAATATTATATTATTAAAGTTCCATAAACAATTATTTTCACATACAACGTTTTTTCGTTGTGAGTGACTTGGATAGAGAATCTGGATGTGGAAGTAGTGATTCCTTGGGCAGGGCAGCGGTTTAGCCAAAATTTTTGAAACAGCATTAAAAAATCAAATTAATGAATACTTTGAACATAACAATCTATTTCACTGCTGTCAGTATGGTTTCAGGAATAAGCGATCCACAATTCTCGTAACAAATAATGTTGTTCAAAGTGTCCTTAATACATTTGAAAACAAGAAATATACAACAGCTAGTTTCTTTGATCTATCTAAGGCCTTTGATTGTGTCTCACATGAAATTCTCATAGACAAATTATTAGGTTATAATTTTCATCTTGACAGTGTGGCACTTATTAATTTCTACTTATTCAATAGATTCCAATATGTTAACTATAACCTATGCACTTCCCAAAAACGCAGAGTTTCTCATGGTGTTCCTCAGGGTTCTGCGTTGGGTCCCATACTATTTACGATATTCATCAATGACCTTGCCAATTCTGATGATAACACAAGCTTTATACTGTTTGCAGATGATACCACTGCACTAAACACTAATTTCACACCTGATGAACTAACACGGACTGTCACAGAAATTGAAAAACATATTTACGAATGGTTTTTAACTAATAGATTAAAACTGAATGATGACAAGACACATCATTAACATTTACATTGCGAAACAGGGAACCAAAAGAACAGACCGATGCATCCGTAAAATTTCTAGGTGTGTACTTGGACTCAATATTATCCTGGGAAGAACATGTTACAAAACTATCGACTAAACCCTCTAAAAATATTTATTTTCTTCGCAACCTTGTCAACACAGTATCTCTTAACTACCTACTCACGGCTTATTATGGCTATATGTTGTACGGAATTTTATACTGGGGGCACTCAGCCCATGCTTCCAACATTTTTGGTTGACAACGAAGATGTGTTCTCATACTATCTTATCTTAGATACAGAGATGATTGTAATGACCAATTCATTAATCTCAAGATATTAACTATGCCTTGTATTTATATTCTCGAGTGTTTACTTTATCTTAAACAAAATGAACATCAATATGTAACGCACAGCCAAATCCATGAATATACCACAAGGAATAACGATAAAATTAATGTCAATTTTCTTCGACTTACGAGATCTAGAAACGGAGCAGGTTAGTATTCCGCCAAATTTTACAACACTCTTCCTCATTCAGTAAAAAACTTAAACTTTTTGCAATTTAAAAATAAAATTAAAGGTTACTTAAAAACTCAGGCCTTCTACAGTTTTGAAGAGTTTTTCGAGAACGATTTCCCAGATTTAAATTAACAAGGACCTAGGCACTGTACACTTATTACCACATATTACCCTTGCTTAATTTGTTAATTAGTTTAGATAATTTTATATTACTTTTAATTTGTTGTCATCCATTGTCCTATGTATCTATGTAGTTTACCTATTTTCAATATCTTTTATATATCTACTTTATTGTCTTACTGTTTTGACGTGTGTAAGCATTATTATGTATCTTGACACCAATAAATTATTATTATTATTATTATGCATTATATTAGACTGATATTTCTCTCACGTTATAGCACGAATAAATACATTTTTATTGAAACAGAACATTTATTTTTAATGAAAATACAACATTTTTATTAAACTACTCGACGTGTCTTGGGTGGACCAAATTAGATGGGATTTGAGGTTTTCTCTAAAATTATGGCAGATAGACAAAAATCAATATAGGTGTCCTGATCTCGATTTTCGAGAAACAAACAATGGCGCAAACCGCGATCGTCCATCTTTTTCGACTACCGAGCTACTGAGCGTTTTTGGAAAATTGGCATTTTTGGATGACCTCTATATAAGTGTCGAATCGAAAATTGAGTAACACATTATTAAGCCACTTTTTTGAGTATCCGTTGCTGATAAGGAGAAAATTATGCATGCCTCAGTTTTAAAAGAACACAAGTTATGTCTATATCTCGAAAACTGAGGCATGCCAACTTTCGAGAAACGCTCTCTCTGTAGCTCGGTAGACGAAAAAGATAGACGATCGCGATTTTCGCCATTGTTTGTTTCTCGAAAATCGAGCTCAGGACACCCATATTGGTTTTTGTCTATCTGCCATAGTTTTAGAGAAAACCCCAAATTCCATCTAATTTTGTCCACCTTATACTACACCTCGTTTCAGGAACTTTTGCGATTTCTATGAAATGTTTCTTAAATTGCACAGTATGGCTCGGCAGTGGCCCCATAATAATTTCATCAAGCCACTACGTCTAGTGTTAAGTGAGCAAAAATTGGAAAAGAATGCACTAAAATTAGTGAAAAAAATCGAAAAAAACCCTCAAAAAAAAAAGATAAAAAATATGAAATTTTATTTCATAATTTTTAACGACCTTTTTTGAATGCGGTTCAATCTGTCTCATTTTTTTAAATGGAATCGAAAACAGTGCATGCATGAGGAGACCTATGATACTGTAACGTGTTTCCACCCCTAGGAAACCACTCTTGCAAGTTCCGTGGGTTCCAAAAATTATAACAAGAGATAACCACTAACACACTTTATTAAATAATTTACTGTATACTTCACAATACTGATTATTAACTTAAATGAACTTTACTGACTAAAAATAACAATGTTTATCACTTTGTTTTTCACTTTGGAGTCTTAACCTCACTTCTCACTTGTCAAATCCAAGACTTCAAAACTTTCTGTACTTTCTGAACTGCCCGCCGAGAATGCGGTCTTTTATACCTAAAATTGACAGATCTCGATTTTTCTGTGATGACGCCACCATTCTCTAGATAATTCCAGATGTCACTTTAGAACTTCTGGTAGGTTCTTTTTCGAGTAGGTGCAAATACATCTGAATTAATTGAATTCATTCTAGGGGTTGCAACACATCACAATACATTTTAAATATAAAACCGCTGCCTAAGGAATCACTACTTAGTCCAGCAGTTGCGCCTCGTCAGAGGAGGCAGGGGAGGCTGAGCCTCCTCTAACAGCATATCCAGGAGTGGTGAAGAAATGTACAAATTGTAATAATATTGCAAGTTAGTAGTCTTTTAAATATCAAGCCTCTTCTGCACAAAATATCACGAGCCGCCACTGTAGTCCAGTCACTTTAGGTTTTAACTTCGAAAAATCGAAAAGAATTTTTTTAACATCTTTATTTTGGCTTTTTACCCAACCTCTCAAAAGTTCTCATAGATAGGACCATGGCAACAATAAAAAATTAAAAGTCAAAGGTCAGAAAAATGATTTTTTTCTAAATATCTTCTTTTCTATCAGTCTGAGGTGAATTGAGGTAATTGTGAAAGTTATAGATCTTAATTTTCTCTACAAAAAAGGTTCTTTACGCTTTTCACGTGCGGCGAATCGTTTGCGAAATAATGCACCTTGGAGTTTTCGCAAGAACAAGAAATTTTTTACCCAAATGAAGGAGGAAAATAACTTTTTTTACAACATGGATAGACTTACCGGAGAAAATACGTAAAACAAAAACATGTCTTGCATTCTATCTCTGTGGTGGTGCATAAATCGATATAACGTTTATATGGCATTTTTTCCGATGAGCCTCAAGAACGGATCACAGGACGTCAAAAATGTGTAGAGCATTTTTTCTAAAGAAAATTAAGATCTACAGCTTTCATAATAACCTCAATTGACCTCAGATAGAAAGGGAGATATTTAGAAAAAACTAATTTTCCGGACTATAAAGTTGAATTTATTAATGTTTTGATTGTGATGTCCGTCATTTGCACGGACTTCAATGACTTGAATAATAACTAATTGAAGCTATTTATTTAATCAATTTCACAACATCAAAAACTATAAACATAACATAACATAAACATAAACACACCACAGATAGTAGACAACCCCCAAATTCAAAGCCAAGTCTGTCCGGAAGGGGACAGACTTAACTTTGGAAAAACTATATTACATTACTGGAACATTTGGAAAAACTATATTACATTACTGTGATATCAACTGTCAGACCTGATATTAAAATACGTGGTATTGATGAGGACTATTGAGGAGTTGTTTAAAAAGCCAAAAAAAAGAAAAAATGTTTTTCTTTTGATTTTTCGAAGATTACCCTTATTTAAGCCTAAAGTGACTAGACTATACTTCCACATCCAGATTTCCTATTAACTCTCTTCCTATCAATGCCCCCACTATCATCCCCACCCTACTAGTAAGAGCGGCTGATGTCAACAAAAAATTGAAATCTTCACTTCTGGTACATAAACTACATCCCAATTTTATGGACTCTTACTTGTTTGCTTTACCTATCTACCCCCATTTACCCCCTACCCTTCAACGGAATAAGATCAGAAGATAATGTAGTTCCAGATCTCGTTTATAATATATAGGTGTACCAAATTTCAGGTCAATATAAACGGTTCCAGAGCAATCTTCGGCAAAAATAATTTTTTTTAACCGATGTGGAGGTAAAAATGACCCTTTAATAACAATCCAATACATCTGAGATGCGGTAGTAACTCATCCTAGCAAAGAGTTATAAGTTCGTGCACATTTTGAGGGTGCGTGACACTGTTGTTAACAATCATAATATTCTCAAATGGTTGTTTTATGCTTAAGAGAGTTTATTTATATTCACTTTTGAAAAAAAAATTAAATGTAAAAAAAAACTTTTAAAAAACAAGCTTTTACTATTATTAAAACGAAAAAAATAAGTTATGTTGAATTAATTGTCTTAAAAGCTTGTCGCGCGCGAGAAGTTCATACATGCATTAATTAATTTTATTTGACGGAGATTCTAAATACCCAAGTAAGCCTTTTTTCATTCAGGCGACAAGCTTAATTCAACATAACTTATTTTTTTATTTTAGTATATCTTTTTTTTTTTTCCGGGGTGGAAATCCTTTATGGACACCTGAACGGTAGTGTGGGACTCACCTCTAGACATACCCACTAAAACCACCCCTCTTCAGTGTATGATGTATCCTGGAACCGCTCTCGCTTCTCTTCAGGATACACGTCAATCATTATTCAATGTATAGATGTTGTTTTTTCCCCGTGTCTTTGTTCCCTGTATTCCCTCTAGTTGTGCAAAGGGTTTAGGTCGGGATTCCTCTCATCTTCTCCTTTATGTACGACGATCCGTGTAATAGCTGTTTCGGCCTTTGCCCAATTGTCTTCAGATTGCAGCATGAATATTTCGCCACAATATGCGCACTCTCGAGAGTCCAGCTTTCCCATTCTCAACAGGTAGTCGGCAAAACAGCCGTGACCTGTCAGGGCCTGCGTGAGATGATACCCTACTTCTCCGTGTTTCCTTTCCACCTACTCTTTGACTGTAGGGATCATGCGGTGAGTCCATCTTCCTTTATGGGCGTTCTCCCATCTGTTCTGCCATCTTTCGAACAGTCTTTCCCTGGCGGTTCCTCTCTCGACTCCTTCGTACACTTCTACCCTTTCCTTGACCAGTAAATCCACTGGAGGGATCCCTGCTACCACTGCCTCGTACGAGACTGTCCGATAGGCGCTACATACCCTCAGTCCCATCTGCCGTTGAATCCTTGCTGGGCTTACTTTGGCATTAGCCCTTTCTTCTAAGGCGTGTCCCCAGACCGGGGCGGCATATAATATGACTGAATGCACCACGCCACAAAGCACTCTTCTTTTGCTGGCCTTTGGCCTCTTCGTGTTGCACATCACTCTTCCCAGAGCGGTTGCCGATTTCCCCGCTTTTTCCGCCGTTTTTGTTATGTGACACCTGAATGTTAGTTTTGAGTCCAGCCAGATTCCGAGGTATTTAAGTCCATTCCCCGGTCTAATTTCCATCTGTCCAACCCTGATGGTGACAGGCTGGACAATTCTTTTCCTTGTGATCATCACTGCTTCGGTTTTTTCCGGAGCAAGTTTTAATTTTACGCTCCGCAGCCATTCCTCTATTCTCTCAATAGTGGCATTCGCCTTGTCCTCGATTAGCCCTGTCCAGTTTCCAGTCACAGTTAGGGCAAGATCGTCGGCGTAGCCCGTAAGGGTGACCCCATTTGCGAGGGGAATCCGTAGGACGTCGTCGAACATAATGTTCCACAGTGTTGGCCCGAGTACCGAACCCTGTGGGACACCGCAGGTCATGTTTCTCCATTCAAAGGTGTTATTTGCGTCCAACCCTATTTGCCTATCCCTGAAGTAACTCTTAATGATATTAATGATATAAGGTGCCACTTCCAATCTCTATAGTTTGCTTATAGTCGCTCCCCATCCTGCAGTGTTAAATGCGTTCCTGATATCAAGGGTGACGATTAAGCACATTCTCTTTGCCTCCATGGCCTTTCTTGTCTTGCTCGTGATGCGGGTCACAGCATCCACCGTCGACATTCCTCTGCGGAATCCGAACTGGTAGTTCGGTCAATTTCTAGCTCTAGCCTTCCCAGGATTAAGTATTCCAGCACCTTTCCCAAGGCATCCAATAAGCAGATGGGCCTGCAGGAGGATGGTTCTTCAGGTTTTCCGTTCCCTTTAATAATGAGGACGAGCCTTGCTTTCCTCCATCTGGATGGAAAGTCTCCTGTCTCCAACGCTCGATTCATGACTCTTAAAACCGCTTCGGGGGATTCTTCGTCGACTATTTTGATCACATCCGGGGGGATGTTATCCGGACCCGGGGATCGGCCGCTCTTTAGTCTCTCGATTGCCCCCTTCAGTTCATTTTCTGTGAATGGGGGGACATCCGCTACATCCATGTCATCCCACCTTTCTTCCTCCCTGTGGGGAAAGAGTGCGTCAGCTATCTCCCTCATCCTCTCCAGTGGAATCGCTGGAGGGGGTGCTCTCAATCGGCGCATTTTGTAGCCATCACCCCATACATCCTTCATCTATGCTTGCGCATAGCTCCTGCCATTTCTTTCTTTTTGCATCGGATATCGCCTCTCTAAGCGCCTTTTTTGCTTCTTTATAGGCTCGGGAGGCTTCATTATCATCCTGTCTGCTCTGTCTCCGGATTCTCCTGGAATACTGTCTCCTGGCAGCGATGCATACATCTCTTAGTCTTGCTAGATCTTCGTTCCACCAGTAAATGCCTCTATATACCCTTGCTGCCCTTTTCTTCGGCATGGCCTCGTCACAAGCTCTGGTGATGGCCTGTGAGTATGGTTGGGGTTGTTTCCTACCTGCTCCCTTATAGCTCTTTGGAGTTTTGGTCTGTCTAGTTGGCTGAGTTTCCATCCCGTCGGCCTAGAAGTCGCTGGGTGAGGGGGGGTGGGGGTGCTGCCCTACCTCGAAGCAGATATACCTGTGGTCTCTTAATGACTCCTCGTCGCCTGCCACCTTCCACCCTGTGGTTTTCCCCGCGATCCCCGCAGAGGCAACCGTGATATCGGGTATGGAGCCGCTGTCCCCTCTAACGAAGGTGTGTTCGTCTCCTTCGTTCATCACGAGGAGATCAAGCTGAGAGATCCATTGGGTCACAAGCCTGCCTCTTGCGTTCGTTTCCCCCATTCCCCATTCTGGGGCCCTGGCGTTGAAGTCTCCTGCCACGATGACTTCTTTCCGGGTGTTCCTCATTTCTCTAACTACTTCTTCCAGATTCGATAATGATTCCTCGAATTCTTCCATCGTGCTATTTGGGGAGAAGTAACAGCTAACTACATACACCTCCTTCAGCTCTAACCATACAAACCCTCGACCCTTCCCGCTCCTGTAGATGCTGATCTTGTTATTAATCAGCCCGATGGCTGCGTCCAGGTTCTCATCCGTAAACCAGTTGGGTTGTGATCTGCTCGACATCATTTTGTTCGGTTCACTAATAATCAGTAGGTCCTCCCCTTTCCTCCTTCCTACCGCCCATACAAGATTTTAGTACACCGAAATGATAATAAGAGCTTGTTTTTAAAAAGTTTATTTTGTGTTTAATTTAATTTTTTAATTTTTAGTTACGTGTTCGTCCTTAAAATAATACCGGATCCTTCGCTATTTCTTAGAATTGAACGACTTAAGATATATACTATCCGATATAAAAATTATAGTTTAAACCAAATCAGATCAAATCATATTAGATTTATTTTATATTTAAAAATACATTTTTTTCTCGGCACTCGTTTCCGTGTCCAGCCGGACATCCGCTAGCCAAGGCTCCGTGGCAGTTGAAGGGCTGGGCAGGAACGAGGTCAAGGTAAAATAAAATAAATTGTCACAATTATAATGAAACGCAAAAAGAGAAAGGCTATGAAAAGCCATTGAACTTTTTATAATTATTAAGTTTTGGTGTTAAATGTTTTAAATAATTATAATTAGGAAGTTTCCTATTTTAGAAATATCATGTACATTCAACCTCATTTAGTAGTCTTTCAGATAACTATTCAAACAAAAAAAAAATTATCTCGATATCTGAAAAACTCACGAAATTATTCAATTTCTTATTTGAATACTTCGCCTCGGCTGAAGTCCACCGTGACGTCACAATACACAACGCGCTGACTTGCCATGCCGGCGGCGCGCTGTATGTTCCCTTTATTTAGTGTATGTGCTCGATTTTCTGAAATGTCACAAAATGTCACTTTTGATTCGTTCATTTTCGAATTTCGCCATACAATTTACGATCAGGTTTATCTGGAAGACTTCCTCTTTACGTCGCGACATCATACGGCCGTCCCAATGGTGTTTTTCGAAAAATATGAACGTGCCAAAATTGCATGTTTTAGCAAATTTTTTGGCGCTCAAATGCAAGCTGGCTATAAACTGCCGGTGCCTGCCAGCTAGTATAAAGGTGCCCGCACCCGCTCGCTGTTGGCGGAATCATGTATTGTGACGTAATCGAGCTCAGCCCAGATGATCGCGGCATTTTAAACTTGGAAGGACCACAACTTTTTTATTTATAGAGATAATTTAAAAAAAAATTACAGACATTTTTTAGATTTTTACGACTATTTATTACGAGAAAATGAGAAAAATGGAAACTTCCTAATTGTTCTCAAATTTGGAATAATAATTTAGAAACAAAAATAAATAAGCAATAAAAACAGAAATTACACAAAAGAAAGAAGAGAGTTGAGAAAAGTGGGAAGGGTTGGGTAATAAGTATAGTTTTAGTAAAAGAATGGCTAATAGTTTAAACCGGATCCTCCGCCATTTCTTAGAATGCAACGCCTGAGTGAATACACTCCAATCAAATTATAGTTTAAAAAACTAAAAAACACACTTTTTGGTACCATAATTGTATTGTCGCCAGAACTACGCGTGCATGCAAAATTTCAGCTCAAGTGGTTCAAAATTGACTTGCAAGTTTTGAACTAAACATACTAACATACATACAAAGCAATTTAAATAAAAGCTTGTAAAAGGAAAGAACCTGTAACAATGATTTTTTAGTTCCGAGAAAAAATAAAAAATATACGATAAAAATCCAAATCTCTTGAAATTTGGAAACATTTTCTTTCTGTCTAGCTAAACTGGCAGGATTTTGCATAAATTTTCTCAAAGCGAAAAAGAAAATTATGAAAATTAATATATTCAAATGGTGGCTTCAATATCGAGGCCTAAAGTTGAATCATTATTTTTTTGCGCTTCTAAACACGAAAAATATATAGATAGTCATTAATTGAATATTTTGCCTTTTGCTTTATGAAAATCGGTCAAGTATATTTTGCGCCCCCGGCAAAGACAGGGAGACAGTAAGAATAGAGTGCGAGATCCACGCGATCATAAATAAGAAAATTCGTATTATGCAAACAGAGTAAGAACAGTAAATTTATTATATAACTAAGCATATGTTCAGCTGGGCTTCCATCTATAGGACCAAATTAATTTATCATTTAATATCAATGCCTTGAGTATCACCTGTTAGTAATTATAGATAATTTAGGCAATATTTAGACGACTTATTTGTAAATTATTGGTATTCTCACTATTTCACAATTATTTAGATACTTACCAAATTTAGTTACTTTAAATATCATAATGCCAAATGTGTCACGGAAAGACTATTCACTTTTTATATAGAAAACTTTCTACAAGTTTATTTATGTTTATTTACCAATTATTTGTAATACACGCTATAAATGACATTGAACTAACTTATTGTGCATTATTTAGCGGTAAGTATCGTTTAATTTATAAAAAGATTAAAAGGTTATCAATCAGATGAGTAGAGAGAGGCAACGTTTAATAAACTTAATTTTTTTTTAGAAAGGTGTATTGGATGTTTTTAATGAAACTAAATAACTTTGTTAGTTTGTGTAATTTTTATCATTTTATTCTGATTTTGATATATAAAATGACACTTTTCAAAACTGACGTAAGTGTCAAAACGTCCAACTTTTCATCACCAGTTATGAAAAGTTAAATTTTACTTAACTGACGAGGAAAAATTCGTTATATCATCAACTAAGAAAAATAAACAACTCTCAAAAAGAAAAAGAAACAATGTTTATTCATTGTTTTTTTCTTCAAAATATACTAACAAAACTTTTTCATTAACACGATTTACCTTATGCTATCAAATTAGGATTTCAAATAATATTATAACTTCGCTAAGTAACGTTCGTCAATTTTGACATTAAAATTATAATGTGTAATAATATCAGCAAAGGTAACTATGAAATGATTTTTTAAATCTTTAAATATACCTTTTTCTTCAAGCGTATTAAAATGTTTAAATTTTCTACTGGCTTATGTAAATTTGCTGTTTTCTCTACAGTCTGTAGTAGGCAATTCCAATTAACTGAATGGATATATTTCATATACTATCTAGGATGGATATGATATGAAACCGACCAATCACAATTTGTGTATTAAGTACATAGGCAACTATTCGTTTTAAATTCAAGTTAATGCAAGCTGTCAAAGTAACTGTCAGTGTGTATTTGTGTAATATATTAATGTTTCATAAAGGACGAGGGTAGATAAGCTATATAATTTTCGCCCACCAATTTCATAAAAAACAAAAGTTCTCCTTAAAGTCATTTATTTATAGTTGAACATATGATCTTCATGTTTCTATATGTTTTACATTTGAAAAACAACAGTAGGTCATAGTAATATCATTACAAAGTGGGCATGTTTGCAGTTTTTTAGTAATTTTTGACCTTTTTCCGAACTTTTAATGTATATTTCAGTTAGATGCGTTCGATGAAACAAGATAAACTATACCTCATTTCATTGTTGAGCATTTAAGCTTTTAAATCATGGTTAATTTATATTGTTTCATCGAGCGCTTCAATGTATAAAAAACAAAATCGTTTTCGCGGGAGTCGTAGTAGTGTCGACGTTGCGTGCGAATTTAAACGTGTCAGCGCTCAAAACCACATATTGTGGTATGTATTGAATTAAAATATGTTTATCCACGACCATCGTATAATAATTGCATACTACATTTAACAATTGTCAAATAATGATAGTCATTATTCCAACTAAACGTATAATGAACATAATCTGAGTCTAACACATATTTAACCAACCAGGAACTAGTTGTTTTCATTCTAACGCACCATTGACCAATCAGGAACTAGCAATTTTCATATTCATATTTTCGTGTTTGACGTTTAACACGTCAACGTTTTACTGTAAATGAACTTTATTTTTTCAGTTTTAAACGATTAAAACAGTTAAAATATGCGATAGTCGTGGATAAATTATAGTATTCAGTTCGCGTATAATGGCTATTACACACTCGGATGATTTACGACACGCCTTCGTCTCGTGCCGCAAACATCATCCCCGCGAGTAATAGTCATCATTATACGCTCACTAAATAATCTACTATTCCAACGAACAGTTTTTTATTACTCGTCAAGACATATGCTACTCGGAAAATATAATGACATACAACATGGCCGATGGGCGGAAAAAGGCCCTTATCTACCCTTGTCCTTTTGTAGTTTTTTTAAGCTGGTCGTAGAAAAAGTATACTGTACAACTCGAGTGAATTATCCACATCGCACTCGAAAGACTGAGCGTTATGGATATCATATCCAATCTTGTTGCACAAACTACTAATTTCATTTATAGTGCAATAGTTTTAGTCAATATATTACTTCTACCCGGAATTAATTGTTGTAAAGCTGAAAATTTCCAGGATTGTAGTTTTGGTCCAGGACAACACGTAGCAAAAAGTCCCCTACTCTCCCCCGTCGGCTTCCCTGTTTTTTCGGAGCAACAAGGGCTTAAGTTGCAAAAATTGCAGAGCTGGCTATAAAGTGCAACAGGAAGGTTGTTACTGGTCCGATTTGGGTCGAAATGATCATAAAATATTAGGAGAAGCATATTTGTTCACATTTCAGATAATCCATGCATATTTTTGTTCATAATTTTCCGTTATAGTTCTGCCAACATTTTAAAAATTTAAAAAATAAAAAAAAAAAATAAAAAATTTGGAAATGGCTCCATTGCGGATAAATGAAGACTCGGAGGGGAAAATGTACCCAAATAAACATTACTCTTCATACTTTGGGCTTTCCATTGGTATGTCTACCTTCTCTGTAGCGTCACCCGTTACGAAGTTACGCCACTCTGAGTGCCGCGGCGGCGACACTCGAACATTTAAGTGCGTTCATTGTTGAGCATATCACGTCTCGTCTAAACAATCAAGAAGGCCCAAGACGAGCTATACCCTTAGTTCTTTAACGTTGACAGTTCACTAAGTGTATGCATTGGTTCATTGGTGCGGCAAAATTGAGTGATCTTAGTTAAGTCATGTAGCACAGGAATTTTAGTTTTTGACCTGGAATTAATTATTGTAAAGCTGATGCAGGATTGTAGTTTTGGTCCAGGACAACATGTACCAAAAAGTCCCCTACTCTTCCCCGTGGGTTTCCCTCTTTTTGCGGAGCAACGAGGCCCTAAGTCGCAGAAATTACAGAGCTGGCTCTAAAGTGCAGCAAAAAGGTTGTTACTGCTCCGATTTGGGTCGAAATAATCACAAAAGCTTCGGAAAAGCATATCCGTTCGCATTTCACGTGTTCCATGCATATTTCGTTTATAATTTTTCGTTCAAGTGCTGTCAAAACTTCAAACTTGGTATGTTTACCTTCTCTGTAGCGTCACCCGTTACGGAGCTACGCAGCTTTGAGAAACAGCGAACGCCGGCCACGCCCGTCATGTGTCCGGTGGAACTGCCCTGGCTGCACTGATGAGACCAGTTGTGAATTTCTGTTTATGTATTATTGGTGCTTTATTAGATTTATTGAATGAAATTTAACTTGTCAGGCTCAGAAAATGACTTTATTTGGCCAGACAATTGACATTATTGATCTACTGGGAAGTAGGGTTGTCCGGATCATCAACCATATCCACGACTGGCTGTTTGTGCAGCTGGAATATCTACAGCTTCCGCACATGATGCTGCAGTTCAGACCAGAGTTCCTGCACTCGCACAGGTCACCGCAGTCCGCCTTGCAGCACAAGAAATTAGCCGTAGCAGGCTATCGAGAGCTGACTGCCTTGAGAGCTACAAGCTTTTCGGGAGATTAAATCCTCACAATATTCTCCCTAACTCCTCTCCTCTCCTCACATGGAGAACTGGGGGTGGAAATCAGGACTCCAGGGCCTGGTTCCGATTCTTGTTCCTACCACAAGGCAGCCAGCTCTCGATAGCCTGCAAGACGGACTGCGGGGCCCGGTGCGAGTGCAGGAACTCTGGTCTAAATTGCAGCATCATGTGCCGAAGCTTCACAAACAGCCAGTCGTGGATATGGATGATGATCCGGACGACCCAACTTCCCAGTAGATCAATTGTCTAGCAGAATAAAGTCATTTTCTGAGTCCGACAAGTTAAATTTCATTCAATAAATCTCACAGAACACCAATAGTATATAAACAGAAATTCTCAACTGGTCTCATCAGCGCAGCCAGGGCAGTTCCACCGGGCACATGACGGGTGCGATAACCGCGTGCTGACTCTCAAAGTTGCGTAGCTCCGTAACAGGTAACGCTACAGAAAAGGTAGACATACCAATGGAAAGCCCAAAGTATGAAGAGAAATGTTTATTCGGGTACGTTTCCCCCTCCGAGTCTTCATTTATCCGCAAAGGAGCCATTTCGAAATTTTTTCAATTTTTGAAGTTTTGACAACACTAGTACGGAAAATTATCAATGAAATATGCATGGAACATGTGAAACACGAACGGATATACTTCTCCGAAGCTTTTATGATCATTTCGGACCAGTAACAACCTTCTTGCTGCACTTTAGAGCCAGCTCTGCAATTTCCGCGACTTAGGCCCTTGTTGCTCCGCAAAAACAGGGAAGCCGACGGGGGAGAGTAGGGGACTTTTTGGTACGTGTTGTTCTGGACCAAAACTACAATCGTGCAAATTTTCAGCTTCACAATAATTAATTCCGGGTCAAAAACTAAAATTCCTGTGCTCTTATGTTTAAAAGGTTTTTAGACATTTAAAATTAGAAAAAATCTTGCATCTAACACGTTCCGACAATTTTGTGTAACTCATGTTAATTTGCGGGATCTCGTTTCACTCGTCCCGCAAACATCCACTCGTTACACAAAATAAAGTATTTCGTAACTGGTTACATAAATAGCTATTATATATTTCAAACAATGGTATGATTCTTTGTTCCATACATATTTTAATCATTCATTATCATATGTCTACACTGGAATTTTAACAATACTTTTGAAAATATTTTATGCATAATGCAAGGTTTTCTCGTATTCCTCTTGATTTCTTAATATTATTATTAGGATGTGCTTTCTGACTAATATTACCATCATCACTAGAAACGCAGTGTGCTTTCAACAAATGGTGATGAAGCGAACTATATTTAAATTGAAGGTCAGCCACTTCGGCTGGTGTCCAGAGTCATTCGCGGACCGGTTTCGAGCTTCTTGGCTCTCGTCAGCGCGGAGAAGACTTGGGCACCTTTGATGCTGAGGGCTCCTTGCTCTTGATAAAGTGAACAATACAAAGTCAGTGACTTGTGAATAGTGTGAGTAGGAAATATTAGTAAAGCAAGAGGCATACGACAAAACCCTGCATTACGCATAATTTATCTACCATCTCTCTATTTGGACTAGTAATATTGGCGTTGCCGAAG
Organism: Rutpela maculata; assembly: GCA_936432065.2. Taxonomy (NCBI): domain Eukaryota; kingdom Metazoa; phylum Arthropoda; class Insecta; order Coleoptera; family Cerambycidae; genus Rutpela; species Rutpela maculata. Next base: position 54,200,786 of record OW386292.2, read on the forward strand.
CTCCTATAAAGTGTGCTGCAGATGTCGTTGGATCGGTTGCTCGGGCGCCAGCTCCCTATATTACGTTACATGGGGAACGCCACGTCCCTAAAACAGCCGATACAGTGGGGCTGGAGTAACTATAGTAGAAAAACGGTAAATTTCAATGGATCAAATAGACACACACAGCAGTAAAACGCAGAATTCGTAATACAACTAATCTTTATTACTATCATTTACAAAGTAACTTACTAACTTACGCGGCTTACAATTACAACTCCAGGGCATGCGTGGCTTCGGCGGTACCGGCTGGGGAAGTGCTCTTCCTGTGTAGCAGCTTGGACGGCTTCCAAATCAAAATTACCAAAGCTAGAGTGGGGAACTCTATTCCTTCTCCTCACCGGTGATGACGTAGGCTAGACCTGTGATTTTTCGGAATACAGATACTAGCACAACTTAGGCAACTTCTTCAATAAAACTCACTTGCTGATCCTGCTGGGGCACGTTTTCCACGGTCGGTCGGTCAGGCGGAACTGGCACACTGTCTTGATTCCAACTGTTAGTTCTACTATTTCAAAATAGAGACAGAGTGGAAGGCACGAGCAGGTACGGTGCGTGCAAGTATACGATGATGCCAACGGAACTTATAAAATTTCACCACAGCGGGTTTGTGGACTTTGTAATTATTTTCGGTTGTCGAAATAATTCGGTGTCACACTTACTTGGTTCTGGATCCTGCTCGACACGTCTGGTCGGTAATAAACTCTCTGTTCGTTCTTATCTCAACTGGTAGCTATTCCATATCCACCACAGGCTGAGAAGTGGAAGAGATGACCAAAACTAGATGCGTACAAATATCAAGTTTGCGGATGGTCTGCTGGAGGCACTTCTGCGGGATAGGGTGGCCAAGATCGACTAAAATATTTTCCCGGTGGGCACTTGCTCTCCTAGAGATTTGCCTGCGCACTTTGCTGCGGCTTTATTAAGAAGTTGTAAAATTATTTGGGTGCAACTAGGCTTGCCAAAATGTGCTTCTTTACAACAGTACCATATCGTATGGCGTTATACCTCCAATATTGATGTTCATCTACTCCAAGCTTTGCAAAGACGATCAATGAGGGGGACGGATTGTCTTCAGTCAATTAGTAGACTGAAAACATATCACCTCACGTCATGTTGTTATTCACCATCTTATTGTGGCAAGGCTGCAATGCTTCACTTGAAGGTACTGATTTTAAGGTGAAATTGATCATCCAAATCGTTGTGACTGAGGGTGGAGGAGAACGGAGAAATTTATGAGCCCATTTGGACTACAGACTTTGACACGATTATAGGTAAACTTCAAAAACTAATAGCATATGAATAAATAGTAAATATGTATACCCATGTGTCAAGATTGGACTAAGATGTACCTCACATTGTATCTGTCAAAGTAAATGTTTAAAAGAATGAAGGGTTCAGATACATATCTCTTCTTGATAGTTTTTTTTTTCAGGACCATGATATATATTTTTAATTCCTATGGAAATGTCATTTCAACAGCCCCAAAATAAAACATATGTAAAACTAAAAAAAAAAGATCATTTTTCTTTGTCATGTATTGAACTAATACTCTTTTATGTCAAAAAATAAATTCGGGGCATTCATAGTAAAGTACATCATACATCATATTGATTTAATTTTTTTCGGCGACAACATTCCACCTGAAATTTTATTGTTGATTCTTATGTATTATGATATCCTGATTACGAAAAAAATATTTCCGCCCAAAAATTCCTTGTGCGTCAAGACTTATATACACTTTTTGACGCTTTTTTACGGATTTTCAACTCATCTGCTTAGTGTATCATGTCCTAGTAATTGGATGGGAATTTTAAATATACTGGCTTATTTGAAATAAAACTCTTAAAAAATATAGACCTGTCCGATATGTATTGGTTCTTTCAAATTATATAATTTATTGGATAGGATATTGCAGAATTTATCTGTACTTACTTATGTTTATTGGGCCACCAGAGAAGGACCAAGTCTTCTTATTGTGGAGACCATTTCAATGTCAAGTAAAGTAACAAATTACAATGTATTCTAAGCGTTTTATTTGTGGTAAGTTGTATCTTAATGTAGGAATTTGATATTTAATATGGGTTTATGTTGTAGGAAAAACGGCCACAAGACTTGTGTGGCGTTCTAGCTGTTACAAATTTAAATTACCCGCCAAAGTGGTGGATAAAACAGGGTGTATTACTGTATTCTTAACGGCTCACGGCTTTCACCATTTTTGAAAATTAGAATGTTGATGTTGAAAATTAGAATGTTATTCATGCTTTGACTTCCTAAAAGGAGGGAAATGGCTTTAATCTGCTTTTATGTATTTTATCTAGTTTATGTTGGAATAAAGTGCAGTTGTTTTTGTTAGCTACTGATTATTTATGAAGCTCCCAAGACGCCCCATAATACTACGATGATCAATAAATTAAGAAATGAAATTTAAAAACTCGCCGTTGAAAAACTATATGAAACAAACTGTGAAAGTCGTCTAAAGTCGGTGAACACAATCAGTCGGAAATGGCTACGAATGCGTTGGATTGTAGTTATAAATGCCCTTTGAATTATGTGTGTTATAAATACATATCATTGTTTATTGCTTAGATATATACTAGCATAAAGTACTTACCTATTTATTATTTTTTGTTATAATACAGACCTTTCTTGATATCTTCGTAAGTCTCATTCTGACTCTTCTTAGAAGTGGGTATCAATGGATAATAAATAATTTCTTTAGTAGATAAACTTATTTTGTTGTTTTCAGTTAGATACGCATGTATATAGTTAATAGGAAATAAAACAATTAAAAGGAAATATTTAATAAAATACAAAGTATAGTTAACAAATTCATCTAAATTAAATAATAAAATACATATTAGACATATTATGTAATATTAATAAGATAAGATAAAGGAAGTTCTTGCAGAAATTACACTAGTTTGTACTGTCTATAGCAGCTGTAACGTAAGTACCTTGCAGCTTTTGCACTTCCAACCATTACAATGCCAAAACGATCGTCTCTTTTTAAAATTTCGCTGACCATAAATATATCTACCGCAAGTAGAATGTCAGAATTAGCTTGTACAGATATACTGCCTTAGTCGTTTTGTAAAAAAATATTAACAATAACTGCAAACATCAATCACTGCTAGCTAAACGTCAAATTTACTTTTGACATATGAGGTTATTTTCTTTCTTGTCAGCAATGTCAACTTATTCGTCTTCATCTGTTCTGCTTAAAAGTTCACATCTAACTGCCGTTATGATGTCACTACCTTTTTCGCGACACAAATAGTCGAAGTTTAACAATTTTTAAAAATATGTTGCGCTAAGAATTTTTCTTCCAAATTAAATATATAACTAAATTAAGTCCTCCACTATCATATTTCACAATTTTTGAAAATTCGTCAACAACCCAATTGTATATTTGAGCCGTTTTAATAGTTATTTTGATTTGAAATTTTAAGTGGTAATTGTACTTTATAAGAGCTATATTTATCCAACATTTCAATGAATATTATCTATTATTTTTGAAAAAACAATGATTTGTTGAGAAACGCATAGTTTTGCAATATTAAATTTTTTTTTTAATAATAATAACAATTGAAATGAATTATAGTTTATGTACTTTTATTGTACAGCTCATAACGAACATTTTCTTTCTTTTTGTTGTTTTTCACAGGACTTATAGATTTCGAGATATTCAAAGAAAACCGATGGAAACCACGGTCTAAATAAATATTAACGTACAATCGAAAAAAAGTGACGTACATGCCTCCTTGATAATTGACGAATAATTAAAAATTTTATTTCGTCTGCCATATTTGACCATTCTATTTGCCACACTGCGTCCGCGATTGGTTATATTTGACCAGAAATGAGTTTCATTTTTGCCAAGTTTGGTGAAATTACTCCTTTTTATAGAAGGGTGGTGTTTTCTATTTCTTTGTGTTTATAATTTATTATTTGTGGCATATTCATGATTACTTATCTGCATTATTTTCACAAAGTTGCTTTATTGGATGTTATTTTAACAATCCCAAATAGCAGAAACAAAATAATAAGCATTGGAGAATAACCAGCCCAAACTTCAAGAAGAAATATCGATTAGTTTATTGTGACTTAAACGTAAAAACTAACGTATCTTATCTCCAAATGCAAGTAAAGCATTAATTTTTTTTTCAAAAGTTGACTTTCTTAATATTCATTACTCGGTTACCGTTTTTTATTTCATAAAAAAACAGGGAGTTACTTGAATTTGTTTATAACTAAAATTTCGAAAACTATAAACAACTGCAATAAAACGGGTTTAAATTTTGAAAAAAAAAAAATGTATATATATACATATATATATATATATATATATATATATATATATATATATATATATATATATATATATATATGTATATACACGGTTGCTCTTTTTCTTTGCGGTCTTACCCACGATTTTTTCCTGTTTGCCATAAAGCTTTGGTCCGCACTAACATCTCCTATTTTTATATATATATATATATATATATATATATATATATATATATATATATATATATATATATATATATATATATATATATATATATATATATATATATATATATATATATATATATATATATTTCTCCGTGATCTTATAGTACAGGATCCATACTAAGGTCGACCTTCACCGATCAGGTAACCGAATAAAATCTATTTTTTATGAAAAAAAATATGCTAACAAAAGTAACGGTGATGGGTTGTCTAACGAAATATGTTCAAGGCTATATTTAATTGAAAATTTAATAATTAATTTTTTTTTTCCATATCTTCACAGATCTTCTAAGAAAAAAAATTTAACACTAATTGAAAGTAAGAAACCTACAGAATATGTAAACATAGGTTTGCTTACATTTTTCCGTTCAAGGCTGTACGGTTGCTAGGTTTAAATAGGTGAATTGAAAGTGGTACCATCACTGATTGGTACTACTGGTAACCAAATAAATCATATATCAAAATAAAGATAATTTTATTGCGAAACGATAAGTATAAATAAAATTAAAAAAATAAAAAAAAACAAAAAAAAGCCTTGAACATATTTCGTTAAGCAACAAATCACCGTTACTTTTGTTAACATTTTTTTTTTCATAAAAAATAGATTTCATTCGGTTACCTGATCGGTGAAGGTCGACCTTAGTACGTATCTTAGACTATTCTAGAATGCTACAATTTTAGCCACGTACACATTTCTTGGTCTTGATGGCAGGATTTCACAGTTTGCACAGTTTTAGCAACAATTATATATTTGAGCCGTTCTAGTAACTATTTTGATTTGAAATTTTAAGTGGTGATTATACTTTATAAGAGCTATATTTTTCCAAAAGTCCATTGAACATTATCCATTATTTTTGAAAGAACAGTGATTTGTTTAAAAACGCATAATTTTGCAATGTTCAATTTTTTTTTAAATAATAATAACAATTGGAATGAATTATAGTTTATGTACTTCTATTGTACAACTCAAAACGAACATTTATACCGATGGAAAATACGGTCTAAAATATTAAATTGTTTAAATAAACAATACACCGACCTCGCAGAAACTGCAAAATTGAGCTGTGAACTTAAGATCACTGAACACGTTAAAACAGAAAACTGCTCTGACCAGCAGAGATGTGCTGTGGAAACTTTCCATATATGATAAAAGTCTGTGAAAGTCATGTAAATAATAAAACTGGATGCACTTATTTGGTATATCAAAATGAAGCTTCCATCATCACGAATCAGATTTCAACATAAAATAGCCAATGGAATATCAATATACCCAATGGAAAGTTAGAAGGAAAACTTCCTGAAAACTTTCCGTTTTGAAAACTCCGAAAGTTTCCAGGATGTTTTTCTTCTAACTTTCCATTATGTATAGTAATAGCCTATTTTATGGTGAAATCTGACTCGTGATGATGCAAGCTTCATTTTGGTACCAAATAAGTGCATACAATTATATTATTTACATGACTTTTACAGACTTTTATCAAATGTGGAAAGTTTCCTTCGCACATCTCTGCTGAACAGACAATTCATATTAAAACCCTAATTTGACTCCACTATTGGCGTCTATAGCAGCTTTGAACTGAAACCAATCCATGTTAGTGATATTTTTATTTACTTATTTATTTATTTAACGTCTAACTTTTTCGATTTCAGATTCCTCAGAAAAGATATATTAGCATAGTATATTTTTTTTTAGGTGATAAATCAAAAACGAAATTGAGTGAGACATTTATTATCCTGTGCATCTACCGCCTACTGGAAGAAGGTGGCAGATGTATATATAAGGGACACAGCAAGTTTCAAGAAACGTATTTTAGAAAACTGTGGTAATTTTGTACGTATGACATTATTTGTTGTTCTGAATAGAAAGTTTATTGGGTTTATGACATAATTAGGTTTAGTATGTTTAGAATATAATGACAATGGCTTTATGTGACTTAATAATAGATATAATGTTAATAATTTAATTTCACTAGTATATTGTTTAGGCAGCTAATGATCAGAGAATCGAGGAAATAGTGTATTAATAATAACATAATAACATTATAATACGATCTCTTGCATCACTGTAATGATTTATTGAATGAATTAAGAACTATAACGTCTCTTTTCTGATTACATATAATTTTCTCTCTTGCTAAACTATGTAATACATAGATATTGTCTATAATTATTCGTAATTTCTAGCTGTTTATTGATATTTAAAAACGTATTCAAAGAGTCCTCTGAGCTGGATGGATCAGGCAGAGGTTGGTTTTTGAATAGTCATAATTACTACAAAATATCTTACCTAATAAACATAAAATGAAACAAACTTGTTAAACATGTTATTATAATTACAAATGAAATTGAATTTGATAAAAGAGGATAAAGAAAAAAGGAAAATACTGGTAGAAAACTTAAGGAAAGTTAGATGATTAAACAAATAAGCTAGTATAAGTCCAAGTAGCACAAATATGCTATTCAGCTGAGATAACCGAAATGCAGCCACTAAAACGTTTCAGCGGCTTTTGTTTAGTTATATTTTGGTCTTATTTTAGTCGTAGTTTAGCGAAAAATTTAAAAACGAAATAGTCGTGATGATCTCTTTTTAGCTATATAGTGGTCATTACTAGTAGCCATAATATCGCCATGTAGTTTGGTTATAAAGTCGTTTTCAAGATGTCATACATGAACAAATAATTAAATGACAACAATGTTAAGTCCTAATGGCAGTATTAGGACTTAACATTGTTGTCATTTAATTACTTGTTCATATATGACATCTTGAAAACGACTTTATAACCAAACCTGCATGGCGATATTATGGCTACTAGTAATGACCAGTATATAGCTATAAAAATGGCTAGAATATGTTGACATAGTTTTTGTTATTAACACGTTGACTGCCATACGGCTTAAGACAAATTTCTTATAAGGCGCCAACCGGTAGCAATGGTTTAACCAAATAAAATATCCCCCAGGCCATAAATATCATCGGCTAATACACTATGAATTGACACACAATATTTAAAAAAAAACTGCCAAAAAAACGTCAAAAAAGGTCTCGGTCCTTTACTACGCCATCTCGGTCTATTTATAACGATAGAAGTGTGCTGGACCGAGTCGCTGGGAGATTCCGAAAAGATCCAGATGATCCAGAGATCCCAAAAACAATGACTCGGTCTTATAGACCGAGTCGGTCCACAGGGCAAATATAAGTACTCGGTCTTATGGACCGAGTTGGCCTCATAGACAATAAAAACCTCGGTCATATAGACCGAGATGGCAGTCAACGCGTTAATATAATGTTAATATCCAAACTATTACTAAGAAATTAGCCTAAACATGATTATATTAGTTAGGCTTTATTCTGGGGGTTTTCTTAACCTTCTTATGTTGCTACCGAATCATGACTGAAACGATAATGAAAAAATATCCTTATTAAATGACTATTTTAGAAGTAATTTTGCACACATTAAAATCTAAATTGAGGCCAAACGGCAAGATAAAAATATAACCTAAAAACAAGTATTGGTAATGTTGAAAGCTTTATACATACGCAAATAAGTTTTATATCAACAGAAAAGTAAGAATGAAATGTAAAAGAAAATATAGGCAGAGTTCCACATATTACTGGAAAGGGAATTTCGCCTAAAAGTAAGTTCAAAGAGTAGGTACTTATATAGCGGCATAACACTTTTCACTAGTGTTTTCGTTGACGTTTGTGTCTACAAAAGCATGCATTAATATAAATATTTAGATTATTAAAGTGAAAGTGTCAACCTATCTTCTGCATCAGTGTCCAAGAATGCTGACATTCCATTTTCTAGCTATCATTAACATTTTACTCTTATTCCTTTTTATTGTACATGGTTGTTGGGAGTATTTTGAGTCTGGCTTTGATTGCGGATTAGTCAAAAATGGATGTATGCTTTCGTATTTGACCAGTACAGTTGGCTATTTACCACCTACCCAACTTGAAAGAACTTCACTAAGGCAAAATTGCTCCTCGATGGTTTAGTCCACGCAATACATTTTCAAAAACTTTAGTAACAAATTTTAATTTGGTTGAAGAAAGGAAATGTAAAAATGCTGGAGAAACAAAGGTCAAAATACAAAGTAATCCGTACCACAAAAAGGCAGTTAAAAGAAACGTAACAAAGAGAGGTTATGTATTTCATAGTTTAGCAGTATTTTTATGCGAAAACTCGCTAACCACTTCAACCAATTTTCTGGTAATAATTTGGCCAATTTGACAGATTAAATTTGCCATTTGACGAAAAAAGTTTATTAGATCTTTTACAGTCATATTCTCGCTTATTTCTAGCATCATTAGCGAAAGCATATGCCAAATGATGACAACTTGTCGTCATGTTTTCTATCAATCAAGAAGAACCCGAACGACAGCCATTACGTTCATTTTCAATACTTTATTAATTATACCTATTTTGATTTACCAATTCGATATTTTAATAAGTTTTAATAACCATACCATCGATTGTGCTTCTTGAAATTTAAAAATGTTTATATTTATATATTTCAAATTAATTTAATTATACCTAAAATTTAGAGATTTATGGAGGTCCTTTTGTTTTTATAGAGTATATATATAGAGTATTTTATATAAGTTTACAGAAAAAAATCGTGGGTTGATATAATTTAACCCTCTTGATTGACCATACATGCAATTATTATGTTCATATAATTTTAAAGCTGTACAAACTATGAGTATGATGGACGTCCATTTTATCTAACATCACCTGCTTAAAGCTAGAAGATGACCATAATAGTGTTCTTGTTTTATTTTATATCTAAAAAGTCATGATTCAGTCACGGTGAAGTAGATACATCACCTCTTTCGCCATAAGAGCCATTTCATAGCTAGTAATAAAGCAGCCACAAAAATCAAAAAGAGAGCCAAATGAGTTGCACATGCGTTATGGCCATTTGGCTCCAGTTGCGTTTTGATGACCAAGATTCGTCACCAGTACACCTTCAGAACGTAATAATTCAGTTTTGATAATCGCCACAATAACAAAATAGCCATCCTTTTTAGCTACTGAAACATGATGATGACCAAAATATAACTTCTTGTGCTACTTGGGAGGGAAATTAGGGCAATAATAGAGGAAACAGCTTACACAAGTAAAAAAATATAAAGTGAACAAGGAATAGTTCACAAGTAAATAGATACTACACACCGTCACCAATTAGAGAAGCTGTAAGCTAGCCACCAACACCAATCTCAATTGAACTAAAAACTGGATAAAACTCTTAACGGAAGTACTAGTGGAACTATCGAGGAACAGGCTGAGGAAAAAATTGTTTGAAAATAAGCAACATCAGAAAGATGATAAAGAAGAAGGAAAAATAAAAGAACAAGTAAGCTCACCTGGAAAAGAACGGAAAGGACTAAAGAAAAAGTTAACCTACAATATATCACAAAGAAACCCTCGATATTGCACCAAATAATATAACTTTAAAATTGTTTTTCATGTTCTTTTATTATAGATAGAGATAATATCTTATTTAAAATAAGCAGTATAGGTTAGGATACACACACTTATATATAATATGTTTTTTTGCTAAATGTAGATAATAAAATAAAATGAACTAAACCCATTTATTTTTAGTTTTTAAGTTATTTTAGTTTTGTTTAAATGGATTTGAATAATTATTTAAATAGCTATAAGCATGTACCATTTATTTATAGGTAAATACCAAAGGTAACCCGCACGGATTACTTTGACATATATCTTCACCAAGAAGCAAATCTTCAATTTGTTTGTTACGAAAACCTTACAAGGTTATAAACTATTCCAAAGTATACTTATAGTGCAGGAAAAATAAATGTTGACCTTGAAAAAATTAGTACAAGAAAGGAATATGGTATAAATGTTCCACTTGCCATCCTAATGAATATACATAAGTCCCCTAAAATCGAAGCTGTGCTTCGCCCGCCATATTGAAAAATGGCGGCTCATTTTCAGATTTCTGTATATAAATCCTTTACCGTTGCAGATAGGAAAAAAAGTTTCAAATAAAAGATGTAGGCAATAATAAAACAAACGATTTCTCATATTAACATTTTTTCTCTAAATCGAACGTTTTTGAATTATGGTGAGGTGCAGAGATTGTTATTGAATTATCAAAAATCACAATTGTGTACAAAATACTCTGTAAAATGCGTGTTTATAGGTTGTAAGTAAAGCAAAAAATATTTTTTAGGTTTATTACCATTACAGAAGAAAAATATACTGTAATTATGAAGCCTATAACAAATAGAATAAAACACGAAAATACGTTATACCATTAGTTCGTCATTATCAAAAAAAAAAAAAATTCCGTTCCAAGTAGTAAACCTATAATGCCTTAAGTATTTTTGTGTGCTGGATCCGAATTTTCAAATAAAAAATTTTTTTACCTCGTAGATTTCGAGTAAATCCCGGTTTTTATCGTCAAATTTTGACAAATTTTGACGGTTACTCGAAATCTACGCGGTAGAAAATTTTTTAAATTGAAAATTCGGATTCAACACACAAAAATAGTTAAGGCATGATAGGTTTAGTCCTTGAGCTGAATTTTCTTTTGTGGACCTGTGTAATTTAAAAATCGTTCAATTTAGAGAAAAAATGTTAATATCAAAAATTGTTTGTTTTATTATTGCCTACATTTTTTATTTGAAACTTGTTTTCCTATCTGCAACGGTAAAGGATTTATATACAAGAATCTGAAAATGGGCCGCCATTATTCAATATGGCGGGCGTAGCACAGCTTAGATTTTAGGGGACTTTTAGTATATTCAATAAGATGATAACTGCAATATCTCCACCAAATTTCTTGCTTGTACTAATTTTTTCAAAGTTCGCATAATTTTAGACTTATTTTTATTGCACTATTATAAGTGTAACATGATTTACTATGTTTCTTGTACCTAATTATTATGAACATGTAAATAAATTCTGTTCTATTCTAATTAGTTTTTGTTTGTTTTTACGCCGACCTCAATATCGATATTAGGTAATTAGGTTTAAATAAGTGAGCGACGGTGAAATTTTATTTTCAAAGTTTTTAGCGGCTTTTTTGAAGAGGGTATCAAATTTCATGTAAATCTGATAAAATATTGCAATTATGACAGTCATATTAGATTCGCCATTTTGAATTCTTAACTATTCACATCAGATTCAGTATCAGCTGCTCCTAAAATACATAGTTACCAATTTTAATACAATTCCGATGAAATTTATACTTACGAATTCACCAAATTTGTGTCTAAAATAAATTTTCCCATGTTTCTCATGTTTGCTCTCCTTACACTAGACGTAGTTTGATGAAATTATTATGGGACCACCGCCGAACTATGTCTTGCAGTTTGAGAGTGATTGCATAGAAATCGTCTAAGCCAATCCAGAGTAGTGACTGAACAAACATAAAGAAAAATACACATACTGGTCGAATTGAGAACCTCCTCTTTTTAAAATTTTTCGGTTAAGAAGAAACAGAGCCTATATATTCGATCACGTAATATATAACGGCCGTGAATATAGAATACATTATACATTACAACTTCATTTTTTCAAACTGCATATACCTGGAGTAACTCTAATGTTCATCTTCACAGTACAACACCTGCTCAAATATATTGAGTCAAGGAAATGTGTGCGGAAGCATAAATTTACTAAGGAGTCCTGATGACACATTGGAATTCATTATTAGAGACTGTTTACACTTTTGTCTAACCTTTCATGAATATTTTTAATTAATGTTTAAAATTTGGCGTATTACTGCTCCGCACGCCGTTGGAGATGGGTCACGTTGTTAATTATTATAATAATTTGCAATTTCGCTAAAGTTTTTGAAATATCTTTGTATGATGAAATCTATAACAACATGTGAAGGTAGCTTAGTATTTTTCAGCATGGCTTTGTAAACGTAGATCAATAATTACAAATGTATCTTCTGTCACTCAATTTATACCTGAATCTGTTGATGTGGACAAACAACTTGACGTTATATACACCGACTTTTCTAAAGTCTTTGACAGACTTGACCACGGTATTCTTTTTCACAAGCTTAAGGTATTGGTGTTTCAGACTATTAACTTCCCTGCTGTACTCTTTTTTTAAGTTAAGTAATCAACATATCGGCTTTAAGTTTGATCAATTTCTAGCTACATCTGGAGTGCCCCAAAACTCTATACTGGAGCTTCAATTATATTATAATAATTCATCAAGTCATTTGCGTTGATTTCAACAGTCTGATATATGTTGATACGAAATTGTCTTGTACAGTTGGTACCCACGAGGATTGTGTGCTACTCCAAAAAAAATTAATGATGTAAATGATCGGTGTCTTCGAAACATCAATAAATATCACCAAATATAACGTTTTGCCTCTCAGCAGGAAAAATCATCCATTGTCATTTAATTGTCAGTTGAATGGTATTATATCTTCATCGAAACAAAATTTTAAGTAACATATAGAAAATATTGTTCAGGCAGCACGTCGATAAGCCCATGCACGTTGTATTTTATAACAACATAGAGATGCTGGGTATATAGGTAAAGCTGACCTTCGCTTTTTTACGGTCAGCAGGGCTAAAGTCGGAGACTGAGGGATTCATTGTGGCCTGCCAAGATGGTGTTATTAACACCTTGGTCTATGCAGTTACTATCTGCATGTCCGACACGCGATTTTGGCCTACATCCATAGGAACAACGCGGCTTGACGAGTTCTGTACTACTACCTACGGCACTTGTTTCAAGTAGACTAAACACCAGTGCTGCCTTATGTCCCCGCACAGATCGAGTCCGTTGTCGAGAACGAGAAGTGCTGAATCTATTGAAACTACTTGCTCGGTCAGGCAGATTTAAACAAACAAGTCTGACATAGTCCTCCTCGACCATCAAACCAAGATGATGTGTCATGGAGTTCTCGGCACCTGCCGAGACAAACATCATCTTGAAGGGTGGGACTAAATACCGAGATCCCAAAACAACCAGGAAAATGGTACCAGAAAACCAGAAATACCAGGAAACGAAGAAGTATTTGATGTCGCTCCCGAAGGAACAGATACTTCCGAACCAAGAAACCAACAAGCAACGGTAAACGCAGATCTGGAAGCTCAAATCAGGAATAAATTAGCGGAGGTTAAAGCTTGGAGATTAGAGAAAGTAAAGGGCTTAAGAAGATAAGGCCCAACAGGAGCACCAGAAACAAAATTAAGGAAGCCAATATAGTACTTTCCAGAATGACCCGCAACTATTCGAGCCTATCCATTACAGACATCAACTGCATTGATGTATGCCACTGCAGCGGTGATTGCAGGAGAAGCCGAAAAAACGTTAAACCCACAAAAGCCAAGGGAAAACCTTACTGGAAAAAGAGGATTGAGGACACGATAAAATCGTACAGGAAAGAAATATAGATTCTCGAGTACCTACGCACCAACTATTCAAAAAAGCCGAAAGGGTACTCAAAAAATGCAGATCCAATGAAGTGAACTTGGCAAAGCAGAACCTAAAAATGAAACTGCAAGCAAGAGCACAGAGGCTAAGAAGATATACCAAAGGAAGTAATCACTATCAACACAGCAAGCTCTTTGAAGGCCAAAAAAATCTATCGTCAAATGAACGGCCAACAAATTGAAGGACAGCACCTTCACAACAATACGTCGAGGATTTTTGGCATGGAATCTTCGAGGAAGAAGTGACTCATAATGAGAACGATCTGTGGATCGAATAAGAGCGTAGACAGCCCCGAAGAAGTGAGCCCGATCCTTCGCCAGACTTAAGAGTAGATGAAGTTGTAGAGACAATTCAGCAGACGTATAACTGGAAAGCACCTAGACCGAACAGTTTACAGAACTTCTGGTTAAAACACCCAAGTGCTCTGCATGAGAGCTTAACAATAGCCTTCAATAAAATCATACGACACACGAGGAAGCCCCAGAATGGCTAACTGCAGGAAGCACTTTCCTCCTCTCTAAAGACAAAGAAGCTAAACGCGGACAATAACTTTACCAACGATATATAAAATCATCACCGCCGTACTAGCAAATAAAATCTATAACCACCTGTTAAAGTACCAGATACTCTAAGAAGAGCAGAAAGGTTTTTGAAAGGCTCCAGAAGCTCTACGGATCAGCTGCTAGTGAGTAAGACTATCACATCGACTGCAAAGAAGCAGCACAGAAATCTATGAATGGCATGGGTAGACTACAAAAAGGCGCTTGATAGCGTTCCCCACACTTGGATTGTTGAATACTTGAAAACTTACCATGTGTGCAGAACAATAACAAACTTCGTGAAAAACGGAAATGTGGCTCTACCACTCGAAAGGTCACATAAGAACAGGGAACATGCAACTTAAAAGAAGAATATTCCAGGAGGATTCTTTATCGTCTTTACTGTTTTGTCTAGCACTCGCCCCCCTCTCAAACCAACTAAACAACCAGAGAATTGACTTCGAAATCAGTGACAACAATAGAGTGAACCATCGCTTCTATATGGACGACCTGAAGTTGTTTGCTAAGAATGAATAAAGCAAGAGCTGGATACCGTCAAATCATTCAGTGATGGCATCAAGATGGAATTTGGCTTAGACAAATGCGCCACAGTGGTCTTTCAGACATATGAAGAGTCAGAAAATCATGCTAAGTGATCAATCGACATCGACGAGATGAAGAGTAGGATTGCGAGGGAATACTACCGTCGCATTAGGCAAGCTCTTAAGACTGAGCTAAACGCCAAGAACAAAATCACAGCAATAAACACTATTGCTGTTCCCGTAGTTACCTACAGTTTTGGAATTGTCGATTGGCTTCGAAGTGGCATTGCTAAAATAGACAGGAAGACCAAGAAAATCCTAACAATGGAAGAAATTCATCACCCAAAAGCAGATGTGCACAGGTTATACGTAGGAAGGACGGCGGCTGTCAGAATCTACTTATTCATCTATCGTGGGACTGAGTGCGTATATTCGACAAGGGAAGGACAAATTCACACGGCTTGTTAAAGAGCATGATAAGTACAAGAAGTTGTATTCCATCCAGAAGGAAGCGCGAAAAATCTAGAAGAGTATCTGGGAACCGAAACCACCGACGAGGACGCCAAGAAGAAAATCAAAACCAGCATCGAAAAGAGGAAAATATAAGTACTCTGCGCAAAGCAGATGCATATAAAATTCTTCCGCGATCTCGACAGACCAACAGTAGACAAAAAGGCGTCAGTGCAGTGGCTGAACGGCTCGAGCTTGAAGGGAGAAATGAAAAGTTTGATAATAGCAGCACAGGATCAAGCACTAAACAGTAGATACTATCAGAGGATGATCTTGAAACAGTCTGTTGACAGCAGGTATAGGATGTGCGGCCTAGCAGAAGAACAGTCACATGATGGCGGGATATACTAGGCTGACACCAACGGTGTAGACTCATGAAGAGTGGACAGTTATCTCCACTGGATCATGTGCAAGCATTTCGATATACCAGTACCGGAAAAATATAATGAATGTACCTCTGAGAAGGTTGTCAATATCAACGACGCGACGTAGCAATTATGTGGGACCTGCCAATTATAACCGACAGAGAAATTCGCGCGAATCGATTAGGCATCGTTGTACATGATAAAAAGGAGAAATCCTGTTTGCTGATCGATGTATCCATCCCGAATGACACCAACTTGATGCTCAAGGAAGCAGAGAAGTTGAGCAAATACAAAGACCTCCAAAAAGAAGTTAGTATAATGTGGAATGCAAAGACCACAGTCGCCCAGTAATTGTAGAAGTCCTTGGAACTGTTAAAAATGGCCATGACCGGAGACTACAACAACTGCCTGGTCAACCGAGCACCCAAGAAGTATTGAAAATTGCAGTAGGTATTGGAAACCGCGCATCTTTTAAGGAGTCTCTGTGGTCCCTTCTTGGGATCTGGACTCTGGACTCAATAAATTTACAATTTATTTCAACAAAAAATATATGAATTACTTATGATAAATAAATTATAAAGGTTCAGAATTTTGCGAGTAACAGATTCTGCTCTTCCGCCAATACCTACGCACTAAATTATAAATAAATTTTATTATGATGGAAAATATAATGAATAGAAAAAGAGCGAGAAAGGGAAAGAAGAAAAGAAGAAAGCAAGAAAGGAAGAGAAGATTAATGAGATAAGGTGTTAGTGTGATCGCTGGTTTTGCAATAAGTGCTTTTTAAGTTTAATTTTAAAGAAATTGTATGATAAGTTAAGGATAAATTACCAATTTTGTTAATGTAAATTGCAGCACTATAGGAAAAAGACCTTTTGAAAATTGCTTTACAGTGTTGGGGAATTGTAAGTTATTTTTCCTACTTTTATTTATGTTGAGCACATCAGTTCTAAATCTTATTTTTTTTTTAACTACTTATTTAACGTCGGCCTATTTTCGCTATCAGGGCCTATCACCGACGCCAGGAGACGAGCTACCCCCCAACCTGGAAAGTTTGCCGAACTTCTTCCGTTAAGAAGAGTAGAGATCTTTTACTTGTCTAACATTTAATAGACAAGGGACCGCCTGATTTACATCCCCTGCGAAGGATAGTATATTCACTACGTAATCCTCGTCTGAAATTACATAGCTTCCGCGTATACACCGATATACAAGCCGCTAGAAGGTGGGACGAGATCGTAAATCTTAATTTGTTGTATAAATAAGGCGGTGATTCAATTTTAAAATTTTGGAAAATAAACAAGTCATCTGTAATTACCGCCGATTATACATATTTAACCATTTAATATCTTGGAACATGTGTGATATTCGGTGGCGTCTCCTAATTCCATAAATGAGACGTAAGCAGAAATTGTGTAGTTTCTGTATGCGTCTGACTGTGCTAGAAATTTTACGATACTTTCCGAACTGTACATGGTCCGTTCTGCTTTCGAACTCCCTACCTAACCTAACTCTATGTGTGTGCTGAAAATTCGTGGGAGGGTGGGGGGTTGCTAAAATTATGATTGGAATATTCAACAGGCGCAGGATGGTAATACATTCAGAAGGGTCACAATAAGAGAAAAAGCAACCCCCCCCCCCATTTTTTAAAAATATTACACAACATAGCGAAAAATTCAAATCTTTATTTTTCAATCATAATGTCTCGCCCTTGGTCAAAATTTCGGGGCTCTGATTTCGGGTGTAAAAATTTTCTAAGAGGAGAGGGGGGGGGGAGGTGCAATTTTTAATGATTGGGGACATCGACTGCTGTATGCGTTTGGCGATTTGTCTTATTTTTAAATTTACGTTTCTGGATTCACAATTTTAAATCTTATATAACATAAAAGAATGTAAAAAAAAATATTACGTAATATTCGAATTGTTGAAATATTTTCAGACAGAAGTAAGACTAAGTTGGTAAGTACGTACAACGAATTCTTTATGGATTAAATTTGTGGCCCTGAGAAGGGCCGATGTTTTTTATTTCGTTAGGTGATTATTTTTTTTATCCGCCTTTATGACGGCGAACAAACTGATGTATTTAATACCGTCGCCTTCTCCCGTTTTCTGGAGGCCTCCTCCTGTTCTTTTTTCTTCCTCATTCTAAGTTCGCTCCTTCTGCAATTTTCTTTTTTTATCAGTTTTTTTTTGATATTTCACCACGTTGAGGGAGACCCAACCCGCCTTATCCGTTGTTCCCCTCTTTGAAAGTTTAACACCCAACTCACTTTCATCAAGTGAAATATCTGCTAAATCTTCTTCAACAACATCGTCGGGTTGGACAGTTTGCACCATTTTTCGAACAGTTCCCACTGCACCCTGGGGGTTCAAGTCATTTTCATCATATGCAATAGGTTGTTTGTCATTTTTCTCCAATTTTTGAATTGCTTTGACCGCTTCCTGAGAATAAATGTACTTCCACACGATAGCTTCGGTCATTTTTAGTAATTAATTAGCGAGCGTCATGAAAGAATTTTATTTGACAATCTGTCAATCGACAACTGACATTAGAATAAAACTCATTTTCGCCACTTCCGGCGTCTCGCCGGAAATATTTTTCAAAACATTCAAAAGATAAGTGCAAACATCTTTTATAAATTATAATATTTATTTGAAGCACATAATAATGCAGCAGTAAAAAGAAAACATAAAACTCTAATAAACCCAAAAAGAATAAAAATATGTGAAGGTAATGTTTCATAAATGCAAAGCTAAATACAAAAAATAAGTGTCAACGAATAATTAATCTAAATTATTATATCACCATATGTGTATATACGGTATGTCCGCGGATGGGGTTTGCAATAGGTGTAATGGCTAAAATGTTTAACTTTTCGAGAAAATGTTATTCTTTATAAGTTTTTTCTTGCCTAAAAAATAGCAATGACGTTGAGAAAAATTACATTTTTTATACGGG
Organism: Rutpela maculata; assembly: GCA_936432065.2. NCBI lineage: Eukaryota > Metazoa > Arthropoda > Insecta > Coleoptera > Cerambycidae > Rutpela > Rutpela maculata. Next base: position 54,219,701 of record OW386292.2, read on the forward strand.
GTGCTCAAGAATTACAAAAACTTAAAATTCCGTAAGAGTAAACTGGTTATATTTTTTATTTTGGAGCAAAATGTGAAATAAAAAATTTATTTCAAAGTATATGGTCTGTCCAAATTCAAAATTTCATTTGAAAATTGCAATGTTTCGATGAATGAATTTTTATTAATACTTGTTCGAAATAAGTGAATTTTTAAAACACTTGTCGGGTTTTGTCAATTTTTTTTTACTTTTATTTTATTTTGACAAATACTACAAACTATATAAATTTGGAATCTGTTTTAGAAAATCCTGTATAGTTCCTGTAAGGTAATGTTCTATCTGATTGTTAGGTGCGTTGTTATCTAGTAACGTCTACATATCTGTATTAAAAAATTATTTTTAAATTGTTAATTGTCGAGCAAAGAATTTTTTTAATAGAGTACTATGCAGATGGTGAAAGTTCATATCGTTACGTTCTTCCACAATTTAGTGAGAGATTTCCAAGTGTGTATGTTTCGAGAATGGCAGTTCATAAATTGGTCAAAAAATTTAAAGAAACTGGTTCAGTGTTTGACGTAAAGAAATAGAAAAAATGTATGACCAAAATGACGCCGGTCACCACAATATTAGTGTTGGCATCTGTTACTAAAAATCCCCAACTTTCGTTAAGAAATCAAGCCCGGCATTTGGAGGTGGTTAAAAAAACTAACTAAAATAAAATATTTCCATACAAACCTCATTTTAACCATACCTTAGAAGGAGGAGATGCAGCAAAATGATTAGATTTCTGTTTATGGGTTGGAAAGGAAATTTTAAGTAGCAACACGAATTTTTATAATTTTATCATGTTCTCCGACGAGTCAACGTTTTCAGCAAATAGGACTGTAGCTTCATAACATGTTAGGTATTGGAGTGAGACCAACTCCGAATTTAGAATTTTTACTGGAACGCAGTATTAAAAAAAAATGACATCTGATGCGCTATTTCGTATCATGGCATAATAGGTCCATACTTTTTGAAAATACGTGCAGTAATAACTCTATGCTTATTACATTCTCTTCTGATCAGTTAGACGACTTGCCGATGGAATATCGTAATAGAATGTATTTTCAACAGGATGGATGTCCGGCACATTATGCCTGCGTGTTACGTAATTGGCTTAACAGCTTTGGACGACGGTAGATTGGTCGCAATGGTCCAGATTTAACAATTGCGGATACATTTCTCTGGGGGCGTCTAAAACAAATCACCTACCGACAATAACCCATACACAACGACGTTGAAATTCTAAATCAGCTAATTTCGGCAGCTGTGCAATCAATTTCCATTGAGAAAGTTAGAAGTAGTTTTCACAATACTCGGAAACGATTGGAAATATGTGTTGAATTTGGAGGAGGAATTTTTGAATTGTGATATTTAATAAAGTCATAACCTTCAAATATATATTTGCTTTTATAAATTCAAAATTGTCTATCAGATATTTACTCGCCTTGTTCGAATGCAATTAGCTAAATAAAAATTTTACAAAAATCGACAAGTATTTTACTAAAAATTCACTTATTTCGAAACATCGCAATATTCAAATGAAATTTTGAATTTGGACAGACCATATAATTTGAAACAACTTTTTTACTTCTCATTTTGTTCCAAAATAAAAAATATAACCAGTTTACTCTTACGGGATTTTAAGTTTTTTTTAATTTTTGAGTACCCCGTATAAAAAATATAATTTCTCAACGTCATTACTATTCTTTAGGTAAGCAAAAACAATAACATTTTCTCGAAAAGTAAAAAAAATAGCCATTACACCTATTGTAAACCCCACCCGCGGACATACTGTATATACACCAGGTAATAAATAAAAATCATAATAGCTCTTTTTTATATAAGCATTTTAACATAATATGATAATTTATTTAAATTACGCAACATTCTTATAAGATAAGGGTACTTATTTTTCTTTGCTATTTGAAATATCGTCTTTACTGTCAATTCGTTGCACAATGTCATTGTATTAAACGTAAATATGTTGCCATTGCAACAGCATACATCCTTCTTCTGAAATTTTCTTATTAAATTGCTCATAAGGGCCAATCTATCTCTTGAATGAAAATACTGCTTGATTTTAGTAATATTCTATTTTTTAGTACAATTACACGCATTAAGATATCCGTAATTCTAACCAAGATTTTTTTTTTATTTTCATGGTATCTTTGAATAGATTTAATACAATTTTCTTCAAGTCCTCTCTCTCATTTTCCTGAATGCCAAATATTCCTATGTTACTACTTCTGGAGTATTGTTCTTGTGCATCTGAGGTTTTCTGTTGGATATTTTTAGTTCTAACAGATCCACATTACATTGGTCGATTAATGTTTGTTGCATTGCAATTGCTTTATGATATTTTTCCGTAATATTTTTTAATACTTTATCCACTAGTTTTCGTAAATATTCTTCTATTAATATATTTTTAGTTTTATAGCAGCAATTTCAGCGAGGTCTCTTTTCGTGAGACCCATTTTGTTATTAAAATCAATCAGAATGGATAAAAACAATATCGAAAACTGAACCTAATTACGATTCTTTTTTAACCGTAACCGAAACCGAAGACCGAAATGAGAGAGTCTAGAAAACCGAAACCGAGCCGAAATAAATTTCGTTTTCGGTCCCTGTAAGCATTAATTTAATTTTAACCGAAACCCTAACCGAAAACCGCACCGTAATTACGAATTTTTCCTAACCGTAACCGAAACCGAAAACCAGAATGTGAGATTCTGGAAAACCGAAAACGTAACCGAAAACCGAAAATGGTGTAAGTCAATTCACCGTAACCGAAACCGAATCGAAATAAATTTCGGTTTCGATCCCTGATCACTATACTATATCGGTTGCGAATATGGACAGGTGGTAAATACATTCAGTTCTCTTAGCTTACCCGACCGCTAGCCCAGTCGACGAAGGTATTTACCCACAAAAAGTTGCAAACTGTGTAAACTTTTTTTCAACGAGTTCACAAAAGTGTATAGAATAATATCCTGAAAAGTTTACATTTCGCTCGGATGCGGAACAAAGTGAAAAGAAATTTTTTTTCATCCATTTTTTCAAAATTTTGAAATTAAGTCAAGCTAGGAAAAAACAAAAAATACAGATGGATAGATCACGTATTTATGAACAAAAAATGTGCTAACAAAATTTATCGCTAAAGCCACGGTTTTCCCGGAAAAAATAGTAAGTATGTAACGTTATAACTCGAAGCGAGATACATGCGTGCGCGCGCTTGAATACGCATGACTGTGACACCGTCGCATTGAATTACATGTCACTAAATCCAAAATTTGTTCGATCTATATGGGTGTTGGTTCATTTAAAAGATGGAAATTGTAACTTTCTGATGCTTTTTTGTTTCAAACAAAACAAGCAAAGGATGGATGGGAAAAATATACTTATATATATATTATCATGCCCGAACTCAATCGTCGCAATAAAAAATATAGAAAAAAATAAAATCCCTTCAAAAAAATTCTTTCTTCTTTGAGAACTGTTAAAAAGTATGTACACTTCATGATTATTATGGTTTATTAAGTTGTAGTAACGTGGATTAAAAAAAAAGTACATCTCAAATCATTTTAATTTAATTGCTTGATGATCTTCTTGATAAATATGTATATTGGAGGCTGACTTGCCGAGAAATTGACCCATTGGAAAAAATAAAATATCACTATTTCGGAAAAAATGTATACTTTTCGAATGTTCAAACACAAATTCGTTTACTTTTATGCATTTTTTCGAAAATATGATTAATTATATCATGATAAGAAATTGCGATTGTCACGATCTTATCCTTATAACTTTGAAAATATCTTTGATTGTTTTGAATATAAATTCTGGAACTTTTCCAATACATTAACAAATGTATAAGGAATTCAATGGATGAAGCTGAAATGTGGATAGGTGTATCTAGTTAAGGTGCCCGCCGGGAAAAATTTTGCTGATACATACTCTCTCCAAACTTCGTGTATGGCTTCATTGGACCTAGTCTGACAGCATTTTCCTCTATCATTTTTTTTGTTTTTGGGGCGTTTTCCCGCTAGATTTTCCGAAACATGTCATTTTGACGGCATATAAAAAATGTATAGATACTGTTATTTTTCCAAGTAGAATAGCTTAAAAACGTGAATTGAAACGTGAAAAAATAATTGTCTGACAATAAATGTGGGTCATTGGGCGTGTCCGCTATCTCGAACACGTCGGAAAAACGACTATAAGAAAATTTATTAATAACCAGCTGATTTTCGCTGTATTAATTTATTAAAACATACAAAAACAAGTTTTCATATTGTCTGACGAAAATTATTTTCCGATTTCCCAGTCTGACGCGTCAAAGTTGTCGGTTTCATGACAGCAAAAAATTTATTCATAAAATTTTTTTACAAATTTTTTTGATTTTTAAAAAAAATTTATAATACGATTAAAAACTTGTCTGACGGTGAAATAAAGCCTTTTAGCTGGAAATGTTAAATAGAAGGTTTTTCTATGTGGTTGTCAAGCTACGCTTGGATGTTACATTCACATGTATATATTGAGGCTATATTTATAAATAACAAGCTGATTTTTTCAATATAGCTTAATAAAAATAAATCAAATCCAATTTTTTAACTGTCTGACAAAAGGTGTTTTCCGGTTTTTCAGTCTGACGCCTGGAAAATACAATTTTTTAATGTTGTGATTTCCTTCAAATTGTCATGATTATCTCATACTAATGATGATGATGAGGAAAGCGAAGAAGAATAAGAAAATAATTTTTTGCAATAATTATTTTATAATAATTGTTTTATAGTACTTGAAATTATTTTATTTTATACCTTTTTTAAAACTTTTTTACAATAAAATAAATCGTATAATTTAATAAAGTGCGGACTGAACGAAAATAATTTTCATCAGACAATATGAAAACTTGTTTTTGTATGTTTTAATAAATTAATACAGCTAAAATTAGCTGGTTATTAATAAATTTTCTTATAGTCGTTTTTCCGACATGTTCGAGATAGCGGACACGCCCAATGACCCACATTTATTGTCAGACAATTATTTTTTCACGTTTAAATTCACGTTTTTAAGCTATTCTACTTGGAAAAATAACAGTATCTATACATTTTTTATATGCCGTCAAAATGACATGTTTCGGAAAATCTAGCGGGAAAACGCCCCAAAACCAAAAAAAATGATAGAGGAAAATGCTGTCAGACTAGGTCCAATGAAGCCATACACGAAGTTTGGAGAGAGTATGTATCAGCAAAATTTTTCCCGACGGACACCTTAACTAATCTGTAATAAATACAATACAGTAAAGGCACGTAAAAATTCATGCGAGCGATTCAGCGGGTATGTGTGGTGTCTGTGTATGCGTTCATAATTATATATTTTCCCTCCAGACTCACTATTTATCCTCTTAGTCACTAAGAAAAATGTTAAAAATGTGTAATCAGAAAAAGAAAAAAAGCTTTATTTTACTTGATAGAACTGCTAAGAATTTTTAGAGGTTCCGTAGTATGCATTTAACCGTGCGCTTGGCCGAGTAGAGTGACAAAGTTATTTCACTATTTTTTTCCGGGAAAACCGTGGCTTTAGCGATAAATTTTATTAAAACATTTTTTGTTCAGAAACACGTGGTCTACCCACCTGTATTTTTTGTTTTTTTCTAGCCTAACTTAATTTAAAAATTTTGAAAAAAAAAATTTATTTTTTCACTTTTTTTTTTATGTTCTGCATCCGAGCGGAATCTAAACTTTTCAGGATATTATTCTATACACTTTTACGAACTCATTAAAAAAAAAATCAGTTTGTACTATAAAATGATCTCTGTCTGGGCTACGCAGGAAACAGTTATCTTTCGCTTTGGCACAAGTTAATTCATAATCTTATCGTAGCTCAAATATCTTCAACGTGTTAAATTTTCATGCCCCTGCATTTGAAACACGTAATCATAAAATAATTTATTTTCCCACCCCAGGAACTAACGTTCTGAAGTTCTTGCCCTTGTACTTTATATGATACACTAAAGAGATCTACAGAAGATCCAGCCAACCAGCCAACCGTCCTTCTCGGTACTCTTTGAAAATTGCCATAACAACTCTCGCAAATGTGAACTGGTCTGCTGGAATTCCAGATCTTCAAAGCGTACCGACAATCGAGCAGACCACTTCAATCCAGCAGACCAGCTCACTTTTACGAGTTCGCATGCAAATCTTCAAAGTGTACCGAGAAGGTCGGTTGGTCTGCTCCTTGCCGCTGGGTCGTGTGTAGATCCCTCAATATGTCTGTTGAGGATCAGATTGATACATTTCGCTCAAATATTGCAAACATTAAGTGTATCTTTTCCTAGTCATATCTATATAATTTTTAATGCGTTTTTTAATCAGTTGGTTTATTATGTATATTATTTCGTCTGTATATTTACGCAATATATTGTTACCTCTCTTCATACTTAATATCTATAAATCCATTCTCTGTATTTTTCCCACCCCGTAATTGGTTTTAACTCTGGGGTGGTGTAAAAATAAATAAAATAAATAATAATATATTATTGTTTCCAAAATATTTAGCACGAAATTCACGAATATCTATTAACAACTTTCTTTCGCTCTCTAAGGAAGATGCGCTTCGTAAAATTGACGGATGATGTAATGGTTAGTAACTTAATTGCACACGAAAAGGATATCGAGAATTAAGTACAGTAATTTGTAAAGTATTAGATAAAAGTATTACTAATTAGCATAACGTTTTTAACAACCCATTAGACAGGAGAAAGGAATTTCAGCTAATGAAAAGCAATAACCCATTATAATATCAAGATAAAGAAATTGCCGCATTGTTTTAATGCATAATGTAAATTACTCTTTGGTATGTGGAATATGTAGGAGCATCAATAAAATCAAAATTAAACGTACGTCTTATAATAAAGATAACCGTCGTTTAAAGTATAGAAAAAAAAAACTAACCAATCAAATATACAAAATAGGCCAGCCGTTATAGAAAATAAAGGTACATTTTAGTAGGTTCTCCTTTATACTGGAAGAGCGGTGAAAAACTACATAAAAAGTGGGGTCAATTAGAACTTTTCCTTAACTCAGACAACACAGAGGAGGAGAGACCTCTTCAATAATTTTTTTTATTAATTTAGTTAAGGCAACTTTGTATTTTGAAAAATGTTTTTGTTAGGTATACAATCCTGCATAAAACGAATGTAAATGAAATATTAAATATTAAATATAACAGAAAATATGTCAAATATCATTTCAAATAGGATACAAATAATGGTTAAAAGTATTTGAAAGCCAGTATTCTTTGTTTTCACAGCTTTCTTCTAGGCATGGGAAGACAAGCCTGTACATCGAATGATTTAAAGTATTCCGAATAACTAGTGGAATAATATGAAGAAATACCAGAAATACTAGATATTGTTTATAATTTATTATTTGTGGCATATTCATGATCTCTTATGTTTATTGGGCCCAACAAACATAAGAAATGAAGAAATACTTTTTACAACTAATAAATCCAAAATTCTACAGGGTGTTCGCTGCATCGATAGAAAGTTTTAAGAGGGTGATAGAAAATATATGATCATATTATCATACACCATTATACAAAGTATTAACGATTTTGAGGTATCGGCATTTTTAGATATTTTTATTCATTATTGGAATTTCAGTTAGTAAACAATATTATTACACTGTTGAAAGGTTTTATCTGTGTTAATTTTTTGTCTAATCTTCAATGAGTACTTTCTTTTTATACAAAAAAAGTTCGAAATGGGATTATAAAAAATTATGCGCACAATTAAAATGCTTGGATGTGTTTCTGTAGAATTGAATTTGAAATTTAAAGAGCATTTTCTCAAAAACAGCTCACGTAAAATACATGTAATAACTTTAAAAACTACTTTGTTGAAATGCTATACATACAATAAAAAAACATATTCCTGTAGACAGCAAAATTTTATTTTTTAGGAAATCGAATATAGCGTTTGGATCTATGTATGTTATGATGTTTAAAATTAATGAAACAATTAAGCAATTAAGAACAATTTCATACTTTTAAGTCAAAATGCGAACCACCGTTTCTAATACATTCACGTGCTCTTCGGTAGTGGTGAAGCCTATTCTCAATTCATTCATAATTCTTGCACCTGCTTCATTAATTCTCATCGAAAACAAGTTATTTCATTCGTTTCCAAACTTGAAAGTCGAATCAGGTCCGGGGACCTTGCTGATCGCAATATCTAAGAAGGCAAATATCTCAAAATTAGTGTTATTTTGTGTAATGGTATATATGTAGTGGGTGGAACAAGCGTAATAATATTTCACTTCCGGATACCAGCACCAAAATTCAGTAGAGATATATTTCTTTGTAAATCCAGCGGGAGACACTCTCAGAAGTGACTAAGTCAGATGTGATGACGTCATGAAAATGGCCGCCGTACTAATTTCTGTAGATTCAAATATCTCAAGAACTAATCAACGGATTCGGATGAACATAGTCTCATTTTAAAGATAAACAATCATTCTACAAAAAAGGTAATAACCAGTTATTACGTAAAAACATTAATTTTAATTTTATTTGCAGATTAATTGTCAATTTTTTTACAAAATTTAAAAAGAACTGTAGATATGCTGTAATCTAAACAAAATAACTTAGGGTATTCAATCGACATCCATTCGTGAGCAATGGTCTTCACATGCACACAAAAGAGACGACTTTTAATGCAACGACCCCTTGTAGAGTAGTATCATTATGACAACATGACAGCAAAAAATATGCTCAGAAACGAGTTTGTGCACTCCATCATTCTAAGCCAATGAGAACGAATTATGTGACATTCAATGCCGACAACTGTGGCGGCGGTGGCCTGCAGTAGAGCGGCGGCGGACTGCAGTAGAGCGGCGGCGCAGCGGCAGTAATAATAATAATAAAACAACTTTATTAGGCAAAGTTTAATAATACAAATTACTATTCTTACACTTCTCCTGAACAAAGGCTATTCGTAACAGTTGCCTAAGTTTTAATCTACATTACACAGCTCCTTGGCCGCGAAACAATTATTGCAATTACATATCCTCATACCCCTGATGATGCTATCCCACTGGTAAAAATATTCGCGTATGTTGGCTCCGCCCCCGTTATCTTCTCATAATAATTCTACTCTACACCATTCCTTGCACTTGCAGGACACTAATGCTTGACAGTGTTTGCTCATATTCGGAAATGTTCTCCATAGAGGTTAGTATGTTAAATCAACTTTTTTTCATCCCTACTGGCAAGGATCATGTTCCTGAGGTTTACTACTCAGGTAATTTCCCCAAATATTATTACATTGAAAAATAGCCCATTTCAAGTGATGCAATAATGTATCCGCAGTTGGAGGAATATTGTCAATATTTCGACTTCGTTGGATAAAAAGTATTCTGCGCGTCTGGTTAACTGCATCTGCTGTACTAGAATAGTATAATACATAAATACAACAAAATGCTCAAGTACAGAAAACTTTAGACTATCAGGTGTTGGTGGTGTTTTCAACAGGTTAGAATATTCTTGAAAAGCCGAATCAACATCACGAGATAACATCCATGTTCTCCATGCAACCTTCATTCCAAAACTAGAAAACGATGAAACCGTATCGCATCCTGTGAATGCGTGGAAAAATGAAATCAGATCTGGTACACCACGTAGAAGATTAAAATATAATTCATGAATGGGAAGATACTGCAAATTCTTTCCAGTTCCTTACTCAACTTAAAGTTCTTTGACTTCTGCAATAAGTGAAAATACAAGCAGTGCTATAACAATGACATCTGAATCAACCATCTTAATGATTACTTTGCTGTGACCTAGCTGCATCTGCTTCCTAGTGCAAAAGAAGACATGCATCTGCTTCCTAGTGCGATGAAGGTGACATGGAGGCCACGCTCTCTTCGTCATATGATGAAATTACTCTGTCTTTGTATGTGCAGTTATTTTTCATGACTTTGTATAGTAACTAAATCCTTTGCTAAAAACATACTATTCTCCAGTTTACTGACGTTTTTATATAACTGTTACACATAATATAGGATACTTTTCGTAGTTCTCTTGTGAATAGTTTTAGTTTTTGGACATTCTAAATTTTGTGATACCAACTTTGTTGGTGAAACACTCGTTGGTATAAAAAAATGTATTAAAAAAAAGTTAAAAAAATACATCCAACCTGTCTGGAACACACGACCCTTGGATTTCAAAAATCAAATTGAACAATATTTTATTATAAATTAAACATTTAACATGTGCCTTCCCGGAACCTGGCCCGGAGCCAACCAGTGTTAGTAGGGGGGCAGGTCTGGTTTGGTTTGAATGACAATGGGTGTAAGGATTAGAGTTGGATTGCAAGACAAAACTTTAACCACTGGACCATCATACATTAATACAAAAATAAAATGTCTGTAATACATATATTATTCGAGAATAATATTTCAAAGATTAGATATATTATTCTGAAATATATTAGTAAAATATATAAACAAAAATGAGAGAAAATAACATTTCGCAAAGTTTCTGTTTAAGTACAAGCGACAAAAATTAAGAAAACAACTTTTTTTAAAATGATTAATAACTTTCTTATTTAATAATTGATCTTCTTCTAGCTAACCCTAACTAACTGTCCAAATTTCAAAACAATTGGACTTTTCTTTCTTAAGTTATCGTGATTACAAAAAAAAACGTGACGAACGGATGGACAGACAGACGTTGTTCAGAATTCGTTCACTAATGCAATGATATGAAAGTTTTTTGTCTGCGAGCGATATTTACTGTTTTAGAAATATGCCGATCAAATGAAATATACTCTTCGTTTTCGTATTTGCGAAGAGTATAGCCCTAAATTAAATCTGGAACAAAGAAGAAAACAATTAGTGTGTAGTGTAGTTTGTAGTGTAGTGTGTAGTGTAGCGAATTCATAGTTGCCAAATTAAATTAATAATAGCAGGATAGCACACAGAATTGCGGTGATTCTTACTGAGCGAACCAAACCTCTGACTTCTCTATTAATTTGCAAATAAAATAAAAACTATTATTTTTACGAAATAATTGCGTATTACCTTTTTTTGTAGAATATTGAATTATCTTTAAAATGAGACTTTACGCACTCAAATTAGTTGATTAGTTCTTGAGATATTTGAACCTAAAGAAATTTTGATGACGTCATCACGGATAATTTAATCACTTCTGAGAGTGTCTCCCGACGGATTTACAAAGTAAAATATGTCTAAAACCCACCCCTAAATTTTGGAGCTGGTATCCATTAATGAAATATTTTCACATAATTTGCTGCTTATTCCTGACTCCTGAAAACTTTCTATCTATGTACCAAACACCCTGTATAATAGTACAGGAAAAATTGTTTTCGATTGCATCAATATACCTGGCTGATACAAACTTCCCAGTCAGATAGGTAATTTCGTACACTTGATTTTTTTTAAATGAACCATCTACTTGGCAAACGTAGATGAGGGGAGGAATAGGAGTGGCAGTGCGTTTTTGAGTGCTTTTTAGTAAATACCTCTTTAAATATGAATTTTTGCAAGAACTGTAAATAGTGAATTACTTTAACCGAAGTTTGAATAATTTACGTTGAACAATTTTAGATCTGTCAAGTTGAAAAAATATCTCACTTTTCAAAGATGAAAAGCATGAAGTAACATTTTTGGCAATAGCACCGAAAATTTAAAATAAGAAATAATGTAAAAACTCCACCGTACGAAAAATGCTGCGTTATTTCGCCTAAAATATTATTCACATAGAATGCACGTTTTCGAGATATAACAAATTAAAAGCTGGTATAGTTAAAATATTCTTAAAAAGTTGCACATTTGTCAATATAACTTACCAGATCTTCAAAACGGTTTAACGTAAGTTATTCAAATTTCAGTTGTTCGTTTACAATATACACATAATTTTTTCATTTTTTTCAGGTATTCCGTTTATGATATATTGACGGCTAAAATGAGGTCTATTTTGTAAATGACGTGCGGGCATTGTAAATTTTTCAGAATATGACAACGTAATGCGCTTTCCATAGATGACATGTCTCTAAAAGTAAGACCATATAATAAAGACTTGAAAAACTCTGCATGCTTTTATTAAGCAAACGTCAATAACATAATATGTGCCATTTTTATTAATTCCATTAAATGACGAGATTTCAAAAATTTACTTTTTTTGAGCAATGCTGAAAAAATATACAAAATAATTGCATAAGTTTGTATGATAACAAAAAGGAGAAAATTTCAAATAAACATGAGATAGTAAATATGTTTGCAAAATACTTCTCCACAGGTATCCAGACCAAATTAGCCACTTTGGTTCGAATTAATCTTTACGGTGTACTATTTTATCATATAGGGAGCATTCAATATATTTTGCACCAATTACTTCAGAGGAAATAAATGAAGCCATTAATAACTTGAAAAATAAACCATCTACTGGGTTCGATGGCATAACAACAAATTTACTAAAAATATAATTAAAGATAGCATATTACGCCAGTTAGTCCACTTGTTTAATATATCAATAGACCAGGGTTGTTTCCCTGATATACTTAAATTAGCTAAGGTGATCCCTGTTTTGAAAAAAGTCTCACCAGAAGAAATTGAGAACTATCGACACATTCCTTTGTTAAGTGTAATTTCTAAATTATTAGAAAAAATAGTCTACAACAGAATTTGCACAATTTTGCACAAAATATAATATCCTAACAGCGTTTCAGCATGGTTTCACCGCTGACAAATCAACAGAAACAGCAACTTATTATGTATACACCTGCTCAGACGATGGCAAGTACGTTGTCTCAATAATGTTTGATTCGCCAAAGGCTTTTGATTCGATAAACAATTCTTTTCTTGAAAAAAGTTATATAGTATGGATTATAAGAGAAAACTTACTCTCCTAGAGAAATAGCTTAATGGAAGGGAGAACACTAAAAGTACAACTAAATAAAATACAATCTGATTTGCAGAATTTAATGTATGGAGTTCCTCAAGGATCTGTTTTAAGGCCGCTATTATTTATGTTTATGTTTATGTTTATGTTATGTTTATATAAACAACATTCCTAACTATTTAACCACGGGACACTTAACAATGTTTGCTGATGACATGACAGTAACACTGTCAGCAGATTCAATAGAACAACTCCATATATCGATTTACCAAACATTCCAACAAGTCATTACTTGGACTAAAACAGATAAACAGATAATGAACAAAAATAAAACAGTTATTATTAATTTTGGATTAGAAAGACAATTGCCGCACGATATAATGTTGCATGATAATATTGTGTTGTCTCATAACACAAAATTACACACGGTACACACTTGGACACTAAATTGCTGTGGGAGAAGCACATTGAGCACGTTCACAACTAAATAAGGCCTATTTTGCTTTATTGCAAATGCAAAGTTCTTTAGATGAAGTTATACTATGCTCTTGCTTATTCACATATTTCATATAATTTCATATAATATAAATTGTTGTAATTTGTTTTAAACCACTTAATATTAGGGCATTTAAGATCCACGAGCGGAACTCTCCATGTGAATCCTTCAATTTTATTTATGTTTTTTTTTGGGTACATTATAGTTTGTAAATTATGTATTGTATCTTGTTGCATAAATAAAATTATTACTATTATTATTATTAATATTATTGCCTGGGAAAGTGCAAGACAAGGATAGGATGTTTATTAGTCAAAAAATACTTATTAGACTTATATTTCACATGGATTATAATGATAGCTGTAAACATATTTAAAATGAAAAAAATACTAACTGCTTCATGTGTATTTAAATTAAAATGTTTGATGTATACCAAGAAAAATATAAATCTTTTTACTCAAAGAAACTATTGCCATTCCTACAGTACAAGATGGTGATTTACTTATTGTCCCCTCACATCATACTTCAAATTATAAACACTAACGATACTATAACTATGTTTTACTTTTTAATAATCTTCCTACTTTCATTCGAAATATCCAAAACTATAGACACTGTAAAACCGCAGTTAGAAATATATTACTTGAAGGCAGCTTTTACAGCATTCAAGACTTTTCAATAGAGAACCTTGAGGAATTACTCATATATTTGACTGGTTGAAGCAAGCCAACTGATTTTTTGAAGGCGCAATTGATTAATCGCCCTTTTTACTTCGAACTTTTCAATCGGGTCTTAAAGGAAAACGATACGTTCTACGAGTTTTCACCAAGAGTACATTTTCTTTAAAAATTCGACTGAGAAATCAAATTTAAAGTCAAATGTAAAAAAAATGTCAAAGCAAAAAAATTATGGGCATTGAAATCAGGAGCCGTTTCGTACACCCCTGGTCGTTGACCCCCTTTTTCATCAGCACCAAACGATTTCTCATGATAAAATTATCACATGTACGACATTTCATTCCTCGAGTAGTAGTAGTTTTTAAAATAATCAAGAAAAGCCATTTTTTATACCATCTTCTGAGGGGTGTAGCTGCGATAGGAAGCGTTTCCAGGCACCCGTTCATTTGAACTTTTCTTCATATTTTTAGGTGTAGAGCCACCTACCGAAATATTCGAATGTTATTTCCGAACACCCTGTACATATAGTAACAACAAATTAAACACACTGATTATTTGATAATAGAACATCTGTTTCAATTTGTTTATATGCTAAGAAGCATTAAACAAATCAATAATCACTTCGTGTTTCATTATCATTACCAGGAAATCCATCAGATGTAGTAGAATTGCCCTTCACTGACACCGTTGTAGTAAACTGATATTAATCCATCCCATTATATAACTATTCCAAGCTACTTAAAAATTATTATAAGTATTACTGAAACATACAAAAGGATCCTATTCAGAAGCTTGTTACTTGCTGTAATTACGAATTATGTAACAGTCGCTTATTTAACTTTCTTTAAACGCGAATATGGTAATGTAATTAGAATAGTACTGACAAATGCATAAATAATTAGAAGGAATCCAAGTATATAACTGAAAGCATTAATGCAAGAAATCGGAAAGACTTTCTCTGAGACATTTAGAGTGACAGTAGCAAGGAGGTAATAAAAAAAAGTTTTTCTCAAGGACTTTGCTAGAAACGAGATCCAAAAATAAATAAATTTCGAATTTTTTTGTTCAAATATGATTAGATTGTGGAAACGTCGAGATTTTAAGTTAGAGCAAATAACATTTCTTGATCTGTCGGTCAGTCTGTCTGTCTCTAACTTTTTTGTACGCTTTTACTCTGGAACAAGGATATTGACTTGAAAGAGTGACCTGGCCGTAAAATAAGCTGAAATTTTGCCTGTTTTTATAACCTCCATAATTCCGCAAGGACATAGCCAAAATAAGAACGGGACTGCCGCTAACATTTTTTTTCCAAAACCTAAATTGACGTCTTTTTGGTATTTTTGATTAAGGGTAATTACTCCCTAGAAATGGGGTTAAACCCACTACATATGGTGAAAACATAAAAAAAAGTTGTATAATTATTTCAAAGTTAGTTTTAGTAAAAATATAATATCAAGGAGTAAGATACCATATTATTAATCGCAGCAACCCCATAGAGAACCAATAAGTACAAAAAGTACCCTCAAGTGAGTGCCTAGTACAAAAAAGATGTGTATAACTTCTTTAACATAGTTTTAATAGTTAATATTACTAAAAGGAACAAGCTGTTTTATCTAGACCCACCGACATTATTTCATGCCATAGGAAGTACAAAAACTACCAAGTTGATGCTTTGTACTTATTTTGGCTCTCTATGTGATGAAATAATGTCTGTGGGTCTAGATGAACCAAACTGATCAAAAACATATTATTTTACTTATACACTTTTTAATTTATTATACAATATACAGAAAGTAGGTAATTTCATACTAAATAAAAAAGTGTATAAGTTGTGATATGGTCAGACATGGTCAGATTTAGATCAATGGTATATGAAAGAAACGAATGATTTCTTTGAAAGTTATCTGCTGAATGCCGAAAATAATATTTTTTAACAATAATGTAAGCAGAAATACCATATTTATTTTTAAAAACCAAATTGATCGTTCTAATAATATTATTAGAACATTTGAAATTCTTATACACATAATTAATATTCTAAGTGGCTATCAACCCCCTCTGGGGTAGTGTTTGTATTAATGGGTTCTCTATGGGGCTGCTGTGGTTAATATTGTAGTGTCTTACTCCTTTACATTTTATTTTTATTAAAGTTAACTTTCAAATAATTACATAAACTTTTTTTATATATTTTCACCCTATATGAGAGTTTTACCCTTTTTTAGGGGCTTGTTGCCCCTTAATCAAAAATACCAAACGCTATTATAGTTTTTGAAAAAGAAAAATTTTGGCGGCAGTCCCGTTTTTTTTGTTAAGTCCTTGCAGAACTATGAAGGTTACAAAAACATGCGAATTTTGCGGTACACATATGTATTTTAACGAAATCTGGAACTGGATTATATTTTGAACTTATGTCGATGAAGGGTTGGGAGGTAACTGGGGATAAAAGGTGGTAAATGGGGAAAAATAGATAAAGCAAGCAAGTAATTGTCTATAAAATTGGTATATGTACGAGAAATCAATGTCTCAATTTTTTTAGCATCAGCCACACTGCCACTCTGACACCACTATTAAAGGGAGTAAAAAAAATTAAATTGTGATTTAGTATGTGTATAAGAACCAAAGGTCTCAATTTTTTGGCATAAGCCCTAACTTCAGTTGCAAAATACAGAGGAGCCCCATCTTGCTGGGACCAAATAATCGTGTTGCGACGAGACGTTTCAAGTATAATTTTTCAACTAGTGAACGATATCGAAAAAAGTTAACTATGCTGAATAGAGAATCCAAGGTAGCTCTCAAATGAGGATCGCACGCACCCTCTTCCAATTAAAAAATAATTTAGAGGTTGTAAGGGGTTAAAATGGAAAATGTTGCTTTCCAAAATGTAATTATAATACAAAAATTGACCTCCGTCGGGATTTTAAGTAAACACTATTATTAACGTTGAAAATGAATTTATTCACTAAATGTGAACTACAGTGTATATACCGGGTGACAATGGATTCGTTTTATAAAGGCGCAATTTAATTGTTTTTTAAGGCAGAATCTTGAAATTTGGTTTGTAGATATTGCGTATTGGAGCTCATATTTTCCATGAAAAAACAACTGAATACCACTTCTGGTTTTTCCGGAAGTTGGTCTAAGTCAAGAATATTAAATAGAATCTTGTATATTATTTCTATATAGTTGGATAGAGATTAGAATTACTTTTCCAACGACATATCACTTGTTGCCATTTTTTTCTAAATGTAATATGGTGGCAGCCTGGCGTTATTAATGAAACTGATGCCAGACAACTTGTTAAGACAACAAACAAAATGTGTTTTCTTACTGGTTTTTAATTAAATTTCCCGAACTTTTAATTCGTCACAAAATGAGACATATTTTATTTAGATACTGTTTAAAATGTCAATATTTTTCATAAATTTTCTCGAAAATTTTGAATGGGAACCACTACCTATTAAATGCTGACATTAAAGTGTGTCTTATAACCTACAGAAACATTTATAATACAATGCACTTTGGTTTTTGGTTTTTGGCTTTTGGAAAAAAATGAAAAACCTAGAAAGGTACATTTTTTATTATAGAATAATTAGAAACGCGGTATGCATGAGATGTTGTGTCCAACTAAATTAGTTAATAATCTTTATTGGTAAATTTCGCTATTTTTAAATTTAATGTTTCTCTGTCTTTAGTTTAAAAAAAGAGGAAATAAAGAACTAGAGGTTGTTTATTCCAATGGTTAATATGGGGCAGTAAAATACCTAACATAAGAAGGCATTCTAAACAAATGTATGTACAAGGAAGCTAGTTTTATCATAAACGTCAAAATTTATTGTATATTTATTGTTAGTAACTTTGTTGTCTTGACAAACGTTAGTTATTAACAGTAAGTACTAGCAATAATAGTTGACTGAAAAAATTATAATGATTTATTCCACAGCTCATCAAATTGACATGCTTCTTATTTATGGTGAGTGTCGAAAAAATGCCAAAAACGCTGAAGGAGTGTACCACCCCAACAGCACCAAAGATCGGCCCATCAGCGGGCCATCACCGGGCCAGAAGTTTAATTTCTGATCGTGATACTCCTTCACATGCATATTACCCTTGGTTGGTGCAGCATCTAAAATATTAAAATAATGGCGATATTAATGTTAACAATATTGAATGTTTCATTCTAAGAGAAGTTGAAATAAATGTTCTAGCTTATATCTAATATGACCGCTATGCTTCTATTCGCGAAGTATATACGCAATGCAATACTTCCCGCGAAAGTGACAGGAAAATTTTGAAGAAACACGGATTTAAATCATTTAAGTACCAAATTCACCATCACTTATATGAAAATGACTTCCAAAGAAGACTTAATTACTGGTTTTTAGACAATTTAAACATAAATCCAGTATTCCATCATATTATTATTTTGACGGATGAATCTAGGTTGACCGATCTAGGAATGTTAAACAGAAACAGTACTCGTTATTGGGCTGTGGAGGATCATAGATTAGAAAGAGAAGGTGCTTTTCAGGAACGTTTTGGAGTAAATGTTTGGTTGGGCATAATAGGACTCAGTATCATTGGTCCAATATTTTTCTATCGACCACTAAATGGAAAAATGTATTTAGAATTTCTCCGAAATCAAATAGAGACTTTTGTAAATAACTTGCAGGAAAACGAAAATTTAATTTTCCAACAAGATGGAGCACCAACCCATAAGAATTGTTATAAATTATTTGAATGGTGAAAACTGGTTGGGAACCAATGGGCCAATCCTGTGGCCAGCAAGACCATCTGACTGACCCAGTTGGATTTTTCAATATGGGATTATCTAAAAGAAGAAGTGTATAGAACTCCTCCACCAATATTAGGAATCTTGGAAAACAGACTTGGAGGGGGTATTTAAGGCATCTTTCGACAGCATTTACAAAACCTGCTCAGAAAAAATATTAGGAGAATCAGATTGTTCCTGAAACAAGGCAGCTAACCCATAGAATATTTAATTAAATAACGTTTTTATCAATTTAATATTTATTTTATTTATTTACTTAGGTAATTAGTTCATTAAGCCAATATTATTGTTTGAAATAAAAAATCTTTAAAAACTAAAACCAAAAACCAAAGTCATTGTATTATAAATGTTTCTGCAGGTTATAAGGCACACTTTAATGTTAGCATTTAATAGGTAGTGGTTCCCATTCAAAATTTTCGAGAAAATGTATGAGAAATATTGACATTTTAAACAATATCTAAAATGTGTGCCATTTTGTAACAAATTAAAAGTTTGGTAAATTTAATTAAAAACCAATAAGAAAACACATTTTGTTTGTTATCTTAACAAGTTGTTTGGCATCAGTTTCATTAATAACTCCACCATATTACATTTAGAAAAAATGTCTCCTACGCCGCCATTTTGAAAAAAAATGGCAACATGTGATAATGTCGTTGAAAGGGGAATTCTAATCTCCAACTGTATAAAAATATATACAGGGTTTCATTTAAAATTCCTAACTTAGACCAACTTCTGGAAAAACAGGAAGTGGTATTCAATTGTTTTTTCATGGAAAATATCACCCCAATGAGCAATATTCACAAACCAAGTTTCAAGCTTTTACCTTAAAAGTCAATTAAACGTTGCATTGTAATAGGAATGCGTTGTCACTCAGTATACAGGGTGATTGGTAAGTGAACGTATTCTTTTGGGGAGATGTTTGTAGAATTCATTTGTAATTGATTTATATCTATTAATCAAAACTTAACAATTTTTGAGATATTTTAATTTATGTATTTTTTCTGTTTTAGAAATGTTTAAAATTAAAAGAAATTAAACTTTCTTAATATTTCAGTTTCCTGCGTTACCTACTTTACACACTAACATAATTTATAGTGGTTTACTTTACTTTTAAAGTTACACTTTCCTTAAACATGCGCCTAATTTTCTTAAAATTAAGTTTAATTTACTAATATCGACTTAACAGTATTTGTTTAAATATGATTCTCAGATACAATTGTTTGACCAAAGCTCAAGGTAAGCCATGTAAAAGTCACTAAAATTATCACCTTTACATTAAACGAAAACTCCTAAAGACATCTGATATAGTTTACAGAAAATGAACAATTTGAACCTTTTTTTTAGAAATTATATACAAAATATACACCCAATGAGCACACGTACGTTTAAGAAACGTTAAAAAGGATTGAAAGCCACACGGTGTTATAGGGTTCTTATTAACCAAATGTAAACGTCTTTTAAACATCATAGATAATTATTAAATGACATTAAAATATTAAAAAACGATTAATATTCGTTCATTTTCAACGTTTACGAATCGAAAGTAAACGTAGAATATAAACGTTTTATTAAAAGCATAAATAACGTTAAATATGTCAGGCTTGTAGCTAGAAAATGCTTTGAGGGTGGGCAAACAATTTTTCAGAGGGGGCCAGTGGACCAAAAATTCGTTTTTTCCATTTAAAAATAGCTACCTCATTATTTTCTGCGGTCGCCGTAGGTCGGGCGAATATTATTCCAGGACAGGCTACGCCCCTCCTGGCCCACCCCTAGCTACAGGCCTGAATTATGTACGTTAATTAAACGAAATTAAATAGCCTCTAGGAGGTCTCAATTTTCCAATATATATGATGGGTTACAGGATGCCGCCAATGCCGCCATGTATATGACTGGAAAATTACTAGGTTAAGCACCCACTGGTTTTATCATAAAACCAGTGGGTGCTTAACCTACTAAACAGATAGCATAACACTTTTATGCTATCTTCGTCCAACCACATAATAATAACCTTTAACTTGATCGTTGTGAGATTCATCCAAATAAATCGATGTTAACTGGAAGAATTTGAACATTGAAATCTGTTATTTATTTTCTATAAATTCATAAAAGTATACGATAAAGCATACGATAAAGCATGACTGATTTATTGCCAGTGGTTTGTATGTGGCGCCATTTCTGCAAGAGACCACGTGGTAAGTAGGCAAATTTTATTCACTAATATAGTAGAAAAATGTTAAAGTAGATTTAGAGTGTCAGTGTATTTTAATAAGTTGAAAGAATAAATTATTTTAACGTTGTATAAAAACGTTTTTTTCTTTAAATAAAACATATTTCAATTGCTATATTTGGTTAATGAGATAAAAAACGTTTCATTTTATCGTTTCACAAATGCGGGTTGTTGCAACTTCTTATATAATTCGTTAATATATCAGTAAAAGAAACGTTCTGATTAAAACGTTTTATTTGAGTAATCCCTTCCACTACTGATTGAGAATATGTGTAGGAGTAACGTACTTTATGGGTTTTATTTAAATACAAAATTTTACAACAAAATTTTATGCGTTGATAAAGATTCGTAAAAAAAAGTTTAAAAAACGTAATCTTACCATCTATATCACGTATGGATTTGAGACTCCTTTGCATTTAGTAAGTTGGAAACAACAGTTATTTTAAAGTTGTAAAAAATACGTTTTTTTTTTTTTTAATAAAACGTTTGAACCGCCTTATTAAATTTATGTAAAAAAAACTTTGACGAGGAGTGCAAACAAGCAACACAGAGAAAAAATCAAGCATACATAAGACTTCAAGGCCGAAGAACAAGACAAGTAGAAGAAGAGTACAAGCAACTGAGGCAAGAAGAGAAACAAATAATAAAACGAAAGAAAAAGGAACACATAGAATGTCAACTACAGGAACTAGACAAAAACGTGCAAAATGAAACAAGAAAGTTTTATAGGAATATCAATCGAAATAGAAAAGAATTCAAGCCTAGACTATCAATCGTTAGAAACAGAGAGGGGTAGATTATCAGTGGGCAAGATCAGATACTAGAATGATGAGCCAAAAGGCGTAGCGAACCAACTGTTTTGGGGTGTTATTTTTCAAATTTGTCAACTTCATAAGATTTAAAAAGCCAACTCTGTAAATAATTAAATAATTCCTCAAAAAAAAAATTTTTTTTCAATAAAAATTGGCAACTTACATCTCGAATTTCCAACTTTTACCCAACTTTTGCCAAGTTCCGCTAAAATAAAAATTGATGAGCGAGGGGAAGAAAATCTAAAAAAAATTTTTCAATAAAAATTTCCCCCAACTGTTGCCAAGTTCCACCAAAATAAAAATTGATGAGCGGGGGGGAGAAAATCTTAAAAAATATATTTCAATAAAAATTGCCAACTTGCGTCTCAAATTTCCAACTTTTTGTCCAACTTTTGCCAAGTCTAACAAAGTAAAGAAGGGGGGGAGGGTTAACATACACCCCCATACCCCCTTCGCTAGCACCTGGATGAGCCGAAAACTTTAAAGAGAGACTAAACATAAGAAATCAGGCTGAGGCACATGAAATAAATGCACAGCCTGAAGACATAGAAGACGAGAGGGAGAAAGATAACATCCCAACAGAAGAAGAAGTAGTCAAGGCAATAAGGAGACTGAAAGACAGTAAATCCCCTGGTATAGCTGATATACTCTCTGAGCTCCTGAAATATGGGATAAATAAACTAAAAGACAACACATGTAAGCTAGTAGCATTAATCTGGGACAGGTAAAACTTCCGGATGACTGGAATATAGGTATAATACTACTTATGCATAGAAAAGGAGACAAAATAACATGTGACAACTATCGAGGAATCACTCTCCTAAACGTGACGTACAAAGTACTGGCTTACATACTCTATAATTGCCTAGTAGCATATAGCGAAGATATAATAGGCAAATATCAAAGTGGATTTCGTAAAGAAAAGTCAACAACCGACCAAATATTTCTCCTTAGATAGGTGGTAGAAAAGACTTACGAATAGGGGATTGGTGCCCACCACTTATTCATAGATTTCAGAAGCGTCTATGATAGCATAGATAGAAAGTTACTTTATAATGCCATGATAGAATTTAATATCCCAATACACATAATAAAATTAGTGAAGGAAACCCTCTCAAAAGTCGAATGCAAAGTTAAGGTCCAAAACAACATGTCAAGATCCTTCCAAACACACACAGGACTACGACAAGGAGATAGTCTATCGTGCTTGTTGTTTAATGTAGCGCTAGACAAAGCCATAAGAGAATCAGGTATAATGACTAGGGCAACCATTATCAATAGGAGCGTACAAATACTAGCGTACGCGGATAACATTGATATAATTGCAAGATCAAAGAGGGACCTAATACAAACCTTCAGAGCATTAGAAGCAGCTGCGAAGAAAGTGGGGCTACAGGTTAACATTGCTAAAATAAAGTATATCAAAGTTTATAATAGTGACAATTTAGCGCCACCAGAAAATCTGGAGATAGAAACATATACATTTGAAGGTGTAAGAGAGTTTTTATATCTTGAATCTCAAATAAATGAAAATAAAACAATAAGAATATCCCTGGCTGACAGAGCATACTTTGGCTTAAAAATGGTTCTAACATCAGGCATAGCAACCAAAAGAACTAAGGTATTGATATATAAAACCCTTATTAAACCTATCCTCACTTACGCGTTAAAAGCATGGAACAGTGATGAGGAGCTGCTGGGCTGCTTTGAATGAAAGATACTTCGTCATATATACAGAGGTGTGCAGAGAACGGGATGTGGCGCAGGCGTTATAATTTCGAACTCTACGACCTCTACGAAGAGCCTGATATTGCCCGATCCATCAAAGTCAACGGATTAAGGTGGCTTGGCTACCTAGAAAGGATGGATGAAATGGAACCTCCAAAGCAAATACTCCACGAAACACCGGCGGGAACTCGAAAGAGATGTAAGCCCAGAGCCAGATTCAAGGTCCAAGTAGAAGATAGCTTAAGAACGTTGAGGATCAAAAATTGCAGAGTCAAAGCAAGGAATAGGAAAGAATGGAAATTAATCTGGAACAGGCCAAGACCCACCCTGGTTGTAGACTCAAAGATGATGATGATGATGAAAAAAAAAAACATTAAACTTTTTCGTTTCACAAAAGTTACCTTTAGCGAGTCGTTAAAACTTCTTAGATCATAAACGTGCTTTACGTGCTTTATACATTACTACATATTTGTGAAAAATACGTGCTTACTAAATCGGATGTTAAATGTATCTTCTATTAAAAAAAATTAAAACAGCTTTATCGAACAAAAACCATTTTTTATATAACGTTAGTCCTTGCGATTTTATCCATTTTTAATCAACTTCAGAAAGTGTGCAAAAGGAGGATACTCTCAATTCGACCCGTATATGTTCTTTTATGTTTGTTCAATCGCATTACTTATAGATTCACCTAAGCGATGTCTTATCAAACTTTAAGGTGTGGCTAGGGGGTGGTCCCATATTAATTTCATCAAACTACGTCTAGTGCAAGGTGGACAAAAATTGAGAACAAGATTCTATTAGTTGAAAATTTTGCAATAATTGGCGAAGGTGCCGCGCAAATTTTGTAAGAACTGCATTAAAAGTGCAAGTAGTCAACGAAAGAGTTGTAGAGGGCATAGAGGGGCGGGAGAATTTTTCTCTTCAGGAATGTTTTGGGGGGTAGTTAGGAGGTAAACATACTAAAAGTCCCCGCTGCTTCAGGGGGTGGGGGGTGGGGTGGAAAGTTCCCTTTTTCGATTCTTCGCTTATAACTCGGAAACGATGCGTCGTACGGAAAAAGGTAATCTGTGCAAAATTAAACATAATTAAATTTCCTGCAAGAATATTTACATCCATTTTCTGCCTATGTAATAAATGAATTAATTAGGTGCAAAGAATTTTTCTATCAAAGCGGTTTATCGTGGTCTGCTAATAACTCACAGTCATAAAACAATCTTTATTTTGCAACACTTGACCTATTTACTAATGTAATATTTTGTCGAAATCTATACTTTTCTTTAAATATACAGTGTGACTTACGAACTCGAAAGAGATGTAAGCCCAGAGCCAGATTCAAGGTCCAAGTAGAAGATAGCTTAAGAACGTTGAGGATCAAAAATTGCAGAGTCAAAGCAAGGAATAGGAAAGAATGGAAATTAATCTGGAACAGGCCAAGACCCACCCTGGTTGTAGACTCAAAGATGATGATGATGATGAAAAAAAAAACATTAAACTTTTTCGTTTCACAAAAGTTACCTTTAGCGAGTCGTTAAAACTTCTTAGATCATAAACGTGCTTTACGTGCTTTATACATTACTACATATTTGTGAAAAATACGTGCTTACTAAATCGTCTTATTCCAATATTTTTTCTACTGGTGGTTAAAAATGCATGTAGTAGTACGTATTTTAAAAATCTTATTTAAACGTTGAAATTTTCAACCAAATGCAACGTTGAAAATTTCAACGTAAAACGTTTAATCAACGACTAGGATGTTTTAAAAACGTTTATTAAAAGTACGTATGCCCATTGGGATAGCTTTCAAATACGTACTCAAAAGAATTATGACATATTTCAAAATAATTTGTATAACACAATTTGTCTCTGACAATATAATTTTCGGCTGATTAAAACAAAATAGTAAAAGAAATAAGTAAAAATTGACCTTTTAGTATCTGGATGCTTCTTTTGTTTTGGTTTGTTTAACTAAACTTTGTTTAACTATACTTTAACTATCATATCATGATATTTATTATTAATTTGAAGAAATATTTTGTGCAATTTTTCTCATTTAAATGGATCTGTTACAAGGCTATTGACGAATTCAGAAGTTCAGAAAACTGCATACTGTGATGGGTAAAAATCAATTAAGGCTGCATAAATTTTGAATGCTGTCCTTCACAAGCAATGTGTTGAGTAACTACAGAAAAACAGATAGTTTTTCTGACATAAATATCCAGAACTGAATTTAAATTTTTAAGCTATGGACACTTTAGGAAATCGTGTGTACGCATTTCCAGGGACTTGAGATTTCAGGAGAAACTATAACGTGACGATGACAAATTTGGGGGTAGAAAGCTTAAATATATAAATATGTTCTTCTCCAGAACTTATTTACAGAAGATTTGCGATTTATATATTTTAAGTCACAATTTTTTTTAGGTCAAGATTCAAGTAACAGGAAGCGAATTTCACTGTAAATATTTTTGCGGTAATAAAAAACAAATTTTGTTTTTCTAGCACGGCCATTTCCCATTTGAATATGAATTCACAAGATAAATATCCGGTGTCCTCTCATCTTCTGTTTGTTATTAAAAGCATGTCAAGAAGACGTCTCTCGATAATAATAATACAGGTACCTCGAATAGTAGGTAATCAAAATATTTGAAAGCAAATTAAATGACGAAAGATTATAAATGTTTTGTTAAAAGCAAAAATAAACAAAAGCGTGTTTAACTAACAAACAAATGTTTTCATCTAGTAGTCGTGTGTGTAATACACATGTCAACATCATAGCAAACAACAAAAATTAAAACTTGGTATTCACTTTTATTTCGTATAGGCAGCTGCGTGTAGAGCGTAAAGAAGTTCTGGTTTACTGCCTGTAAACATTAAATTTTGCAATAATAACTAAATGTAAATATACTCTTCGCAGATTTATTGAAGTTTTTATATAATTGTTGAACTTTCTATATAGGATACTGTTTCTCAATTCAATCCGTATGTATGTATATATGTATGTTTTGTTTTTATATATATTTCTCCAAGAAATTAATGCACCACCAAAAAATAACCAAAAGTTTGAAGTTAGTTGTTTTTCACACTCTATTTTTATTAATTACGGGGTGTAACAATTGCTACGTGTTTTTTCCATAAAATTTGTAACAACCTGTGAAGTTCAGCACTTGTACCAGAATTCATATCTCTTCTTAACATTATTTTACTTCCACGTCCAGTGGAAGTATAGTAACGACAAAAAAATTTTTAAAAATTTTTATTGTCCAAATAGGCTTAAAATGTCATGAAACGTCGAGATTTTAAGTTTGAGCGAAAAAAAAAATTTCGGTCTGTCTGTCTGTCTGGTCTGTCTGTCTGTCGGTCTGTCTGTCTGTCTGTCACTTTTTTTTGTGCGCACGTTTACTCTGGAACCGTTTGAGATATTGACTTGAAATTTGGTACACATATGTACTTTAACGAGATCTAGAACTAGATTATATTTTCATCTTGTTCCGTTGAAGGGTTGGGGGGTAAATTGGGGTAAATTTGGGGTAAATGGGTAAATCAAGCAGGTAAGAGTCCATGAAATTGGTATTTAGTATATACAAGAGAAGCTGAGGTCTCAAAAAAATTTTTGGCATTAGCCACCCCCATTACTACCCCCACCTCCTTATTAAAGGGGATGAAAAAAAAATGTGATTTAGTGCATGTACAGGAACTAGAAACCTCAAAATATTTTTTTACTTCATCCACCCCTCACTACCACCCCCACCCCACTACTGATGTGGGGTATCGTTTTATGGGTTTTTGGGGTAGAGGATTTCAAATATTATATTATTAAAGTTCCATAAACAATTATTTTCACATACAAAGTTTTTTCGTTGTGAGTATGATTTGGATAGAGAATCTGGATGTGGAAGTAGTGATTCCTTAGGCAGCGGTTTTTTTTGATTCACTGACAAACACCAGCCGAAAGACTTATTCCTACTCAAACTCCCGTGCCAGCCACTCCACACCACTTGCAGACTGCAGTTGCGAGCTGTTGGCTCTTGGAGCCTACCATTTTTGTTGTATGTCTTGGTATATTGTACTGTCGTGAGCAAAAAAAATAGGACAACTATTTTTTTCTAATGTGTCTCTATTTGCACACTTTCAATGAAATTTGACAAATAACTGACAATGTCACAAAAATTAAAGTTAGATGTACACAACTAGATTTTAGCAAAAATACGTTATAACACTTGTCCCATTTTTTGCGCACGAAGTACCAAGAGTGATCAAGGGTCTCGTTACAGCCATTTCGGACCTACCTTGCACTGACGAGAGCCAACAGCTCAAAACTGCAGTCTACAAGTGGTGTGGAGTTGCTGGCATGAGAGTTTCTTTGAGTAGGAATAAGTCTTTCGGCTGGATTTTTATTGCGATCGAAGCTTTAGCGTTTTGTGGAAATACATAGTTATTGCACTTAACGCAGCCAAGCTTGTAATTTGTAATCCAGTGCTCGACGAGGCTTTAGTCCGGAGAATAGCTGTTGGTTGCAGTCTGGTTTTTTATTCCTGATGGAGTATGTCCACAGTTAGAATGGATAAGAGGGTAAGTAAACTTTTTATTTCTCATTTTACGCGGAAAATTTACTCTTTATAAAAAGTTTTGCCTTTATTAAAAATATGATTGCCATGGGATAAGTTAACATGTCATGTCAGAAAATTAAAAAATATGTAAATTATATAAGAATACGTTCAATTTTAACGATATGAAAAACTGTCACTAAGAAAAGTTGTTTAGAATTAAGATTTATGTCAGAATTTCAATTTGTGAATAAGTCTACCTAATTCGACTTTTAAAAAAAATTTCAAGCGGTAAAATAAAAATTATTTTCTTCTTACAAAAATTATTAAATAAGACAGATAAGTATACTCGTAATTATATTAAGCTGCTTTTATTTTTAACAGCAATGAAAAAATTTATTAGAAAAATGTATTTCAGAAGTCCGATTTGTTTATAGTTTTACTATTTTGAAAATTAAAAGAAAAACTGTATAACTGAGGAGTTGGTTGTGGTTGACAGTCATTTATTTATCCTCGATTTGTCATTTTACTTTACAACATCATTTTCTTCTTCATTATTATTAATAACTATTGTAAAAATGCTAAAATGTACCAGCCTGTAAATTATTTACAGGCTGGTGCCAAAACGAATTTTGAAGACTAAAAGAGAAAAAATAAAAAGTAAACACGAGATAAAGAAATTGTGAAATGGAGGGTGCTGTTTAGGGGTTGAAAGTGGTTTTTTGCGATTTTCGGCGAAAGGTGACCTTCTAACGGGAAATGTCCTTTACAAAAGTTGTAGATAATTAAAGAATCTAAAACTTTCTCATAAGGTATTTTTTTCTCACGTAAGAATAATTCAATTTACATGAAATTTTGTGAAAGTATACTTTTTTTGCATTGAATAAGCATGATTTTTTTAGAATCTGGGATACAAGTAGTTTCCGAGATATTTACATTTTTCGAAAAAAAAAAAAAAAAAAAAAACAAAATCTTCCACGAAAACTTTATTGGTGTTTTTTTCGATTTAAATACTCCATCTGGGTTCATTTTAACCGTTGAAATGTCTACTTTAAAATGGTCTATATATGTTGATGGTTTATTTTTCATGAAACCGCTTAAAATTGAGAAAAACCAAAAAAATGACTTATCGGATCACGAATTTTTCAAAATATTATATATTGTCTTCAATATTTGTTTATTACTTATGTAAATAATGGATTAAATTTCAATAACAGAATTTACTTCAATGAAATATTACTAAAGTTGAATTAATTTAGTTGTAGAAAGTGGGGAAAAACATTCTGAAACTTTTAAATAAATAACAAATTAATAAAAAATCTTAAGTTATGCATAAAAACGTGATAGAAAAATTAACAAAATTGTGAATTCGGAAATTCATATTAGAAAGGTACTTGGAATAGATACTTATAAAAGGTTCAAGCCCACCCTAAAGTGGACGGAGGGGGAGGATAAGAAGAGAGCTGCCGAAAACATGGTTTAAAATGTACCAATTTATGCAGTAATTGTCATGAAAACTGCTCAAAGAGAGATAAAGAAATATTTGAAGACGTAAGTGATTCCGAAAAGATTATTGATGAAGAACAGCAAAGAGTCTTGATATTGAAATTGAAGAGCTCGAAGACGTCGATAATCTCGAAGATCCTTCGGAATTTGAAAGTTTTATTGATGAAGAAGAAGAACAACCGCAATGCAATGCATTAGAATTTTATAATTTTTCATAAATTTTTTATTTTTATGAAAAAATTTCTAAACAATATTTTTGTAAAGACGGAGCAAGTCACAATTTCCAAAAAAAAATATCAATAAATTAACTGTTCTACTTTTAAAATTATGGATTCAAATTATTTTATTCAAATATACCTAAACCAGATTACTCATCGTTATACTATTTATTTAGTGAAAAAATAGTAAAATATACGTTAATAAAAATGCACACTGAGCCAGCGAGTCTTAACTCTGGCTTAAAACTTTCAGTACGGTACGGTACATTGGTATGAAAAACTTAAGCTTCAGAATGTTTTTCCCCAACTTTCTTCAACTAAATGCATTCAACTTTAGTAATATATAGACCATTTTAAAGTAGACATTTCAACGGTTAAAATGAACCCGGATAGAATATTTAAATCGAAAAAAAAACACCAATAAAGTTTTCCGTGGAAGATTTTGTTTTTTTTTTTTTCGAAAAATGTAAATATCTCGAAAACTACTTGTTTCCCAGATTTCGAAAAAATCATGCTTATTCAATGTAAAAAAAGTATACTTTCACAGAATTTCATGTAAATTGAATTGTTTTTACGAGACAAATAAAATAAAAAAACCGAAAAATCGGTTTTCCGCCATTTTCTTGGAAAATTTGAGGCTATGTTGAAAAATGCCTTATATGAAAGTTTTAGATTTTTTTATTATCTACAACTTTTATGAAGAAATTTTCCGCTAAAAGGTCACGTTTCGCCGAAAATCGCAAAAAAACACTTTCAACCAAAATAACTTTCAGCTAAACAGCAGCTAAACAGCACCCTCATTTTACAATTTCACTTTATCTCGTGATTAATTTTTTCTTTTCTCTTAGTTATAACCCTAACTAAATTTTCCGTCTGGTCCTTGCCTGTCAATATATTTTTTTTTTCAAAAGGTATTGGCACTAGCCTAGTATTATGGATTAATTATTTTTTATTTATTTGCTTTCATCATAATTGGAGAATATTATCTAGGAATTAAGCAAATCACCATTTACACTTTTTTTATTTATTATAAACCTACTTTCGGCATATTGTTGCCCTAATCTGGGCAAAATAATGAGTATTTTAAATTATTTAGGTACCTGACTAGTATATTAGCGTGCCCAGATTAGGGCAACAATATGCATAGAGTAGGTAATTTCACAATAAATAAAAAAGCGTGTAACTGGTGATTTGCTTAATTCCTAAATAATATTCAGTATTATGGAATTGGTGAATCTTGCTCAAGCGTGCATGTTTCACAGTGGACTTGCCACAAATTAGTACAGACATTTTTAAGAACTGGATCGTTGTTGAAAG
The DNA here is from genome assembly GCA_936432065.2 of Rutpela maculata. Lineage (NCBI taxonomy): Eukaryota > Metazoa > Arthropoda > Insecta > Coleoptera > Cerambycidae > Rutpela > Rutpela maculata. The sequence goes on from OW386292.2 coordinate 54,250,966, forward strand.
TATCAAGACCTAAAAAACATATGATGAAGATGATGCCAGGCACTCTGTTAATATTACAGTCAGTAGAGGAACATCCCAGACTGTCATTAAGAAGAGGAGCGAAATATTTGGAAGTGGTTAAGAAATCTCAGATTCAAAAAATTTTAAAACCCAATAAGATATATCGATCCTTACAAACCGATTTTCAATCACACCTTAGAGACAGGCGACGAAGCAAAACTTCTTTATTTTTGTTTGTGGATTGGAAGCATGAGTAGAAATTGTCATAAAAAAATTATCTTCACAGATGAACTTCAAGACTAATGGCTTGGCACCACAGTCGATATTGGGGTGATGGTAATCCTAATTACTTCCACATCCCGTGGAAGTATAGTAACGACAAAAAAATTTTAAAAATTTTTTATTGTTCAAATAGGCTTAGAATGTCACGAAACGTCGAGATTTTAAGTTTGAGCGAAAAAAAATTTTCTGTCTGTCGGTCTGTCTGTCTGTCGGTCTGTCTGTCTGTCGGTCTGTCTGTCTGTCGGTCTGTCTGTAACTTTTTTGTGCTCACGTTTACTCTGGAACCGTTTGAGATATTGACTTGAAATTTGGTACACATATGTACTTTAACGAGATCTAGACCTAGATTATATTTTCATCTTGTTCCGTCGAAGGGTGTGGGGGTAAATTGGGGTAAATTTGGGGAAAATAGGTAAATCAAGCAGGTAAGAGTCCATAAAATTGGTATTTAGTATATACAAGAGAAGCTAAGGTCTCAAAAAAAAATTTGGCATTAGCCACTCCCCCATTACCACCCCATTATTAAAGGGGATGAAAAGAAAATGTGATTTAGTGTGTGTACAAGAACCAGACACCTCAAAGCGTTTTTTTACTTCATCCACCCCCACCTCCTATCACCACCCCCACCCCGCTACCGATGTGGGGTATCGTTTTATGGGTTTTTGGGGTAGAGGATTTCAAATATTATATTATTAAAGTTCCATAAACAATTATTTCCACATACAAAATTTTTTCGTTTTGAGTGACTTAGATAAAAAATGTGGATGTGGAAGTAGTGATTCCTTGGGCAGCGGTTTTTTAGAATACAATGTAGGCGACAATACTTTAAAAAAGCAAATGTTTGATGCGCAGTATCTTACCATGAAGTTATAGGGCCATATTTTTTTGAAGATACTTGTAACAGCAATAGTTATTTGAATATGCTGCAAACTTTTTTCACTGACGAATTAGAAAATTTACCATTGGATAACCTCAATTCATTTTATTTTCAACAAGATGATTGTCTGGCTCACTCTGCGACAAATATTACAACCGTTACAGAATAAGTTTGATGATCGATGGATTTGGTCGATATGGTCCACATCCATGGCTTCCGAGGTCCTCCGATTTAACAAATATGGATTTTTTGTAAGAAGAAAATAATTTTTATTTTACCGTAAGTGTTACCGCATTTGATACTAATGTGACAGTTTTTCATCTCGTTAAAATTGAACGTAGTTTACTCTTACATAATTTTCAGATTTCTTTATTTTCTGAACACCCTATAAATGACATGTTAATTTACTCCATGGAAATCATATTTTAAACAAAAGCAAAACTATTTATGAAGAATAAATTTTCAGCGTAAAATGTGAAATAAAAAAGTTTACCCTTTTATCCACACTAACTGTGGACATACTGTATATTTAAGGAAGTCTATGGATGAGTTCGACAAATATTACGTTAGTAAAAATATTCAAAAATTTTGGTTATTTTTTGGTTGTGCGTTAATTTCTTGGAGAAGTGTATATACAGTGTGTGCTATTTAATACCGCAACACCCCGTTATTTTGGAACGCGTTGCCCGATTTTAATTTTTTTTTCAAATATAGTACCCGATGAGCTCTATTTGACTGTTCTAAAAAAATGTAATTTTCATATTTCCAAGACCTACTAAGTTCATCTAATTGTTTCGAAATTTTGAGATTGACTATTAGACACTTCTTATCGGAAAATTGGATAGCATATTCGATTTGCAGTTGTCTCAAATTCCTCGATACAATATTTTAGCTCGATATTTCATATAGGGTGTTTGTTATTCAGTAGCCAAATTTAAAATTCCCCACTTTTCGACTGGCCCTGTATAAAAATCGGTTAGGTTTACTAAAAAGGTAAAGTAGTCATTCGACTTAAAGAACATCAGGTACTAAATGGGGAAGAAAAACTAAAGTCATTTTTTAAATAAATAGTGCTTCTATATGTTATTCGGTTGCCATACGTAGATGCCTTAATGAAAATTTTTCACACAAATGGATTGGAAGGAATAGCTTTTCTTTTTTCTTCCTAATTTAGTAACATCAACATCAGATACTAAATGAGGAAGAAAGAAAACAAGCTAATCTGCCCAATCCATTTGTTTGAAAAATTTTCATTAGGGTACCTACGTAGAGCAATCGAATAATGTATAGAAGCACTATTTACTTAAAAACTATTGTTTTTCTTCCCTATTAAGTATCTAATGACCTATCTTGGGAAATACAGCGTTCTCGTCCCACCTTCTAGCGGCTTGTATATCAGTGTATACGCGGAAGTTACGTAATTTCAGACGAGGATTACGTAGTGGATATACCTTCCTTCGGAGGGCATGTAAAGCAGGCGGTTCCTTGTCTATTAAATGTTAGGCAAGTAAAAGATCCCTACTATTCTTAGGGGAAGAGGTGCGGCAAAATTTTTAGGTTGGGGGTAGCTCGTCTCCTGGCGTCTGTGATAGGCCCTGGTAGCGGAAATTGGTCGACGTTAAATAGTTAATAAAAAAAAGTATCTAATGTTCCTTAAGTCGAATAACTACTTTACCTTTTTAATAAACCTAACCGAAAAGTGAGAAATTTTAAATTTGGATATTAAATAACAAACATATACAAACTATATGAGGTATCGAGCTAAAATTCTGTACATAGGTATTTGAGACAACTACGAATCAAATATGCTATCCAATTTGTCAAATGTTGCTTAAACTGACAGAAAAATCACCCGATTGAAAATTAGTTGTCATAACCCCCTCTAACCATCCTACAAAAAGAAAACCGCTGCCCAAGGAATCACTACCTCCACATCCAGATTTTCTATCCAAGTTACTCACAACGAAAAAAATTTGTATGTGGAAATAATTGCTTATGGAACTTTAATAGTCTAATATTTGGAATCTTCTACCTCGAAAACCTATAAAACGATACCCCACATCGGTAGTGGGATGGGGGTGGTGGTGGGGGTGGATGAAGTAAAAAAATATTTTGAGGTACACACACTAAATCACAATTTTTTTTCATCCCCTTTAATAATGGGAGGTAATGGGGGTGGCTAATGCCAAAAATTTTGAGACCTTAGCTTCTCTTATATATACTAAATACCAGTTTTCTGGACTCTTACCTGCTTGATTTTACTATTTACCCTAAATTTACCCCAATTTACCCCCAACCCTTCGATGGAACAAGATGAAAATATAATTTAGTTCCAGATCACGTTAAAATACATACGTGTACCAAATTTCAAGTCAATATCTTAAACGGTTCCAGAGTAAACGTGCGCACAAAAAAAATGTTACAGACCGACAGAGAGACAGAATTTTTTTTTTTTCGCTCTAACTTAAAATCTCGACGTTTCATGACATTCTAAGCCTATTTGAACAATAAAAATTTTTAAAAATTATTTTTGTCGTTACTATACTTCCACTGGATGTGGAAGTAAAAACAATTAGGGTACATCAATTTTCCTACAAAGGTGCACCTAGGCTCAGAACTATAGAGTAGAAAAGTTTTTGAAATGGGGAGTAAATTTTGTTTATATCTTTTTATTTTTTGCTAAACTGTTGTAAATTTAAGAAGTAATTTTTGTTTTAATGAAATTTTAAAACGAGTTTTATTTTGTCGGAATAGTATCGGTTCTAATAAAAAATATATTACTTCCGGATAATACACCCTGTTTTGGATTGTATAAAAATTTTAATAAAAGTCGAATCAAAACGTGAGTGCCTGGCGAATCCGGGGGTCTCTTGCCGAAATAATGAATTTAAGAAGCGTAGCACTTACCGAGATTATTTGTTTCCTTCTTCTATGTTTCGGTCAGACCTCCTTCTGATTTTTCCAATTAATTGGAACCATTCACAACAAAAAACGAACTTGACTATACCTATGCTTGTCTACGAGATACTGGTTGAATTCAAAATTAAAAAAAAAGTAGTAACAATGCTGTCAAAAACATTACCAACTGCGTGACAGTTAAATCCTCAGTGGCTAGGGCCCACTCAATTCAAATTGCAACAAAAAAAAAACCCAAACAAAACCCAACACTCAAACCTAACAAAAACTAAAAATAAAAACATAATTTTTATTGATCTACGTTCGTAAAAAGAAAATCATGACCTTAGTACTAATAGTTATGACAGCATGTCGAAATTTATGGGTAAAACCAGAGTTTAGGTAAAAAAACACAAAAAAAAAACTCCTAAGCTAACAATTTCGCATAACGCGTATTGGGGTCAAATTGATGAGAATCATTGAGGTCCTATATTACCCTGCGCTGGCTGGTCCGTTCTCAATGAGACACCCTGCATAATAAATATTTTTATAATAAACTTCTCTTTGTTCCCTTTGGCGCAGAAGCTTATTTAACAATCTTTTTTGAAAGAAATAATTATCACAGGCACACAAAATAAAAAAAGTGGTCTTTTTCTGGTACTCCATTGTGTAACTCATGTTTATTTCGAGGTGTTGAACACGAATCAGGTGTCCGTTTACCTCCTTTGACCACCATTTTTTGTAAATCTCGAAAATTACCTAAAAAGAAACTCATAATTTAGGTTATTTTCGTGATTTACTAAAAATTGGTTGGTAACGGATACCAGCATGAAGAAATACATTTAATACGTTGCCCAATGAAGTCCCAGAAACAGACCTTTTTTTGTGTGTGTGTGTGTGTGTGTGTCTGTGTAATATATAAATGAAAAAACACAGAAAAAAATGAAAAGTCATCTGTTTCTGCAACTCCTATGTATTTCGACATGCTGAATACGAATCCGCTATCCGTTTAGTTCCGTTATCCATCAATTTTTAGTAAATCGCGAAGATAACCTAAATTATGAGTTTTTTTAGGATTTTTTTCGCGATATACAAAAAAATTGAGCTAAACGGACACCTGATTGGTTACCCAATGGAGTTCAGAAAAAGACCACTTTTTTTACTTTATGTGCCTCTGTTATTAGATAATTTTTGGCCATTATCCTTATTTTGTAATTAATTTGTAATGTAATTTTTCAATAAATGTGCAAGTCAGGAAATATTAGTTTTCATAATTATTATCTACTGTTGTTGTAGACATGGGTATTATTGGTTTAATTGCATTCATTAGTAAATCACTTACGGTGCATGCGAACTCGAAATTTCCAGCTCCCTTTAAAATCAATTTGTAATAGATAAAATCAAAATTTAGGTATTTTTAGAAAACGTCATTAAGAAATACCAAATATTCGAAACTTGAATATAAAAGTCATTGAAATAATCATTGTGAAGACCAGTGATGTTCCTCATGTTATGTAAGTTGTTTAATAGTGTAAGAAATAGGTGATAAATCAACATGAGAACTACCATTGTAAGTATTTTATAGTTTATTGTATTTGCTATGCCATAACGTTGTTTAAAACTCTTGCGAAACTTGCTGAAATCCAGAATTTTACTATCTACAAAGAAAATATATAATGTTTTGAAGATGGTATGAAAGTAAAAAACCATCTTTATTTTGACAATGCCTCTATGACACAATCAGTTGTGAGAATTAAACAATATTTTTAAGTTTTGCACTTTATTAACGATTCCTAATTTCGATTATTAATATTATTATTCAGAAGCAGGAAAGCATTTATCATTTTGAATAATTCTCACACTGCACTATTGTAACAAGTATTGTTTAAATAAAGAAACGTTAAAGACTCAGTGTTAAATAAGCCCTGTAGTAGTAGATGTTCTACGTGATCTTTTTAGCTGTACACTCGTCTCTACTACTAAATTACGCGGGGTTATTTTTTATCTTGGAAGACGTTTTATACCTTAAATTTTTTAAAACTCTTAAAATTCATTAAGTAATTAAAATTATCTGCTCTATTAAAGGTAGTTGATTAAATTCGAAATATATGTAACTACTACAGCTGAGCACTGTATCAAAAAAATATTAATCATTATTTATTAAAAAAGTCTTAATCATATTGTATGTTCTTTTTTAACTCAAATGAATTTTCCGATTAATAATTATTTGATTACAAATTTCAGCACTTTAAATACCACCAAATATTTTCCGTCAAATCTCAAATATGATAGCATAGATAAGATGTTTTTAATAATTTTAACAACTAAAGTGACATTAGAAAATGAAAATACAAGATGCCAGATCCAAAATGGCCGAATTTAAGATTAAATCATGCAATGTTCGATAAATTAAGCAGAAAATTCTGCAAAATTTGATAAGTAATTACAAATATTCAATTAATAAAGTTAAAACAGTATAATATGTATTTAAAATAAACATAACAATATTAGAATAGTATATTGTGGCCAGGGCTTCTTTGCAAAACGATGTATGAAAGTATCATGCGAGTATCATACGAATTTTGCACTGAAGCTTGCCACATGTGTGTTACACTCAGATAAATTTGGCGTTTTGAAAAGCACAAGAAATCACTTGAATATAAATCTATTGATGTATTGAATTCAAGTCGTCAAAACTCAACATATCAAGTTCGTATATTTTTACTTTTATATTGATTATTGAACAAATTATTGCATTTTCAAAATATAGTGAATTTCCTTTCCTTGAATATTTAAAATGACTGTTTTATTTGCCCGACTATATTAATAACTCATGTATATAAACAAAAGTTGAACATTTACATTTTAAAGAAACTCATTGGTTTTGTATATACGATAGTTAACATTTTTAAATAACACCACAGTTGAAACAAAGTTATGTTATTTTATTACAAAAGGAGATACTACAATATATATTTGTTCTCTGATAAATTCAATTGAACATTATGCAGTTATTTTAAAAGGGTCAAATATTTAAATCATCATTTGGCACTTTTTTTTTGAAAACGGTTCACAAAACCATATGTTGTCTTTTTGAATTAATTATAAACACTAATGGGGAAAAATATATTTGACTTATTTTCAATCATTAGTGATTTTTTTAATTTTACAATGTTTTTTCTCTAAGTGTACATACTATTTTTTCTACGGTTGTGAAGTTATTTCCCTTTTTTAAAGTCTTTCCTAAATTTTAAATTTGCTGCCTGTCAGATTTTATTTAAAGTGACATTTTCTGCAGTCATTCTGAAGTTAGAAAATTTGACTTTGTAATTTCAATTCATGTGTAATTAATGTACATTTATTGAATTTAATTGTTATTACCAGTAGTAATATGAAATTCTTTAAGGTAAACACACTATTTTATTCCTGTGTGTGAAGATGTAATCAAGGCGTGTGGCAAATTCTTTGCCGCATGGCGTGCGGCAAAGTGATATTTTCTGCAGTCATTTTGAAGTTAGAAAATTTGTCTTTCAGCACAATCGTAGAAAAAGTAAATTTCAATACCTGTTAACAAAAATAAAACATAAAAAGTACCTACTGTACCATGTATATACTTAATATCTAAATTAATTATAGCACACTTAAAATGTCATAATAGCTATTTGTGTATTAAGAGCGCAAAGTGATATATTGTCGCTCAGAGTGAGAAGTTTGACTATTTCGCGAGAGCGGCAATGTCACTTTCCGCTCGAATTACACACAGGATTTTTTTTACAACCAGTGTTTTTATAAAAATGTTTGGTAAAAATTAATAATTATTGATAACTTCAAATTTGACAGTTCAGATTTCAAAACGTGAGCATCAATTTGCGCTACACATGTTTTTGTATAAATGTTTGTTAAAATGGTATTTACTGCAAAAATAAAATAAAAAATCACACGCTGGCCACAAAATTGTCGACATCTGTCAAATACCCTCAATGCCTACTCTTGTGTCAAAAGTCGCAGACACACTAGACGTTTCTTTATTATGGTTTCCATGGTAGCAAAGCGTTTACTTTGTCGCTCGGCAAGCGACAAAGTAAGAAAACGCTCGCTTCTCGGAAAAGTTTGCGCTTTCATTTGGAAGCGCAAAGTTGCACTTTTAGCTCGGTTGTAGACAAAATATGTTTCCAGTATATTTAAGAAAACGCACGCAATAAATTTTTTATACACCACTCAAGAAAAATGCTTTATTAAAATTGTTATTTTTCTTCTTTTGACATCGTAAGCAAGGGTGAGTCTTTGCCTGTTTGACTATTTTCTCCCATCCTGTTTTCTCTTGAGTTTTTCTTCTTCAGTTTCTAATATTCATAGCTCTCAGGTCATCTTCTACATCATTTTCCATCTCATCCTAGGTCTTCCTATTCTTCGTCTTCCATCCGGTTTCCACTCATATATTTTCTGAGTTATTCTCGAGTCTTCCATTTTGTTGACATTGTTATTAACTGTTATTAATAACTGTTGCTCCGAAATTCTACTTAAACTTTTGCTAGTCAGTTGGAAAATCATAAAAAAAATCTGACAAAGCGCCAACGTTTGATCTGTGCTGCTGTCAAGTACCGCCGAAGTAAATATCAACGTCGCTTTCTCAATTGATATTGGAAATACTATATTTATTCTTCTTGACCTTTCTTTTATGCATTTTGAGTCAGAAAAAATAACTGGAATAAAATTTATTTGCCAAGAAAAATTTGTAATATTTTATTTGTTTAGAGATGATTGTTAATAACGAAGGATAAGAACAAGTTTCTTTCCAAAAATTTTAATTTTTTAGATTATAAAATAATTTAAGAAAAACAAGCTGAAAACATACCCTTCGCCTGTTCACTGAACTTTTTATATAACTGTTACACATTCTATAGGATACTCTTCGCAGTTTTTTGTAAATAATGTTAGTTTTCGACATTTTTTATTTTATAGTACGAACTTAGTTGGTAAAATACTCAGTGTAAAATAAAGTAAAAATTAAAAAAACTGTACCGTTTGGGTTTCGAACCGGGGACCCTTGGATTCCGAATCAACAACAACAACAACAATAATATTTTATTTTAAGTTCAAGCAGGATTCCGAGTCAAAAGCGTAAGAACTACACCACCACCTTACACGTAAAAAAATGTAAATTTTTACATTATAAGACACGAGCTAAAATCATATTTTCACGCTTGCATATTACATTATGAAATGTATATTTGTAAAATATATGAATATTTAGATATTAAAATGAAACATCATTTCACCAGATTTATATTCAATTACAAAAACATTTTTTCAAATTTAAATCATTAATAACATTTGTATTTACCGACCGATTTTGTTCAAAAACAAAATAGGGTTCTTCCTCTAGCTAACACTAATTTACTGTCAAATTTCAGTACAATCGGATTTTTCTTTCTTGAGTTATGGTGCTTACAAGAAACGTGACGGACGGACGGACGGACGGACGGACGGACAGACGGATATTTTGAAAGTTGTTCAGAATTCGTTCACTAACTCAATGATATGAAATTTTTTTCTCTACGAGCGATATATACGATTTTAGAAATGTGCCGATCAAATACAATATACTCTTCGTTTTTGCGAAGAGTATAATAATGCATACTATTTGACTTATTACTTCAAAAGCCACAAAAAAGTTTATGTGAATTTTTTTGTGAGAACGCAGTTTTGAAGAATATAGTTGCAATTTTGCTTTTCATAAGAACGTACTTTTTTTGTGTTTACAACAAATGTCTACAACTTGTCCCAGAGGGTTGAACTAATAATCAAATTGCAGGGAACTGAATTACTTTTCAATTTTTTGATGAATATTTTGTAAAGAATTGTTAGTTTTTAATTTAACGTTAAACGCACGTTGACTTTTAGAAAGGGGAGAAAAAATACTAAACCTTAAAAAGATCGTATATTGTCACTTCTTGATCAAATTAGACGTTAGTAGTCTCAAATTCAAGGTAATTTCATAGGATTCAAATTGTATATTTAACAGCTTGTGTCAAAATTCGTGGCTTTCAAGATATTTCACAAAAAAAAATTTTTAATTCCCCCCCTCACAAAAAAGTTTAGGCGGCGAGAGATTTTAGTCGACTTTTTTTATATGTTTATGAGATGTATCGATTTCCAAATCAAAATCTAAATGCAAGATATAAATTGAAATTTTTATACATCGCTGAAGCTTTAAAATCGGCACTTTAAAAATGTTAATATCTTACTTATTAACGAAGTTATCCCCATCTGCAATTAGAGGTTTTGCCTACCTAGTGATTATCAGTAATTATTTTTTAATTAGTTTATGAGTATGCATCGTCTAGATGGTAATATCTAATTTAGACTGCACTTTGTTTTTTTAAATTTGTTACAGTATATAGAAAATATAACGCTTTTTATGAAGCGCGCGTGAACCACTGCGTGCGGCCGTAGCCTACGTAAATGATTCCATCAGGCCACCGCATTACACTCGAATCCGACTGTGATGTCACGAAAGGAGTCCTTCGGTTTTACAAAGCTACGGGGCTGCGGGTGGATTTCGCGCGATTTTGCAAGATTAATATTTTATTTTTTCGTATAATTTGTTTAGTATGAAGTTGAGTATGGATTAGTGTCAACTAATTGGGTTTCAATTTGTATTGGAGTCGAATGAAAAGTGAGTTACTTAAATATTTAATGTGCCTAACATAGTAATAATTCAAATAGATGGAGAGAAATACTATAAATAAATGATTGGCCTCCTTATACTTAATAATCATAACAGTTATTGAAATTTTATCTTGATTTATTAATGTATATTTATACTGTGAACATTATGAAAGTGCCCTTAATTAACGAATGTCAATTAAACTCAGGTAAGAATGCCTCGTCGATGTTGTGTGCCAGGATTCAAATCAAATTACAATAAACAACGATATACTACGTTTCGCATTCCGTCGGACAAGAACCTGGCAAAAAATGGTCTCACAGCATTCACCGAAAACATTTTATCCAGAATAAAAATTCAGTAATCTGTGTTAATCATTTTAGTAAGCAATTTTTAATTACTGAAGATTCTGTCAAAAGAGATTCGAAAAATCCATAAACTTTGTGACGATGCTGTTCCTACAATTTTTAATGAACGATCCAAATCCAGAGTTTGATATCTGAAAGATTGAAAATGACTTTCTAAACATAAAGTAAAAAAAAAAAAATATTAGAAACGAAATAGACAGAAACCTGCGATAGTTGTGATATGCAAAGACTGCAACTAATTCGTATTTGTTTGACATACTTTTCTAATATATTGTTGAACAATTATTCTGAAGTGACAAATAATCATATAAGGGAAGAAAAACAAATGAGGTGTAATAAGAAAAAAAGGTCATTGTTAAGAACGCCGACTTCTTGAATTTCTCCAATTTTTTTGCATAGATGTGTTCACAGACGTTATAGTAATCGTTTCTGATAGTTGAAATGTTGTGCTTATTTTGGAAAACTACCCCCGACAATGAGGGTAGTTTCGAAAAAAAAAATGCGAAATATCGGAAGTAGTAAGTAGGTGTATTGTCCTCTAAATAATTTTATTTAGGGTAAGGACAATAATTTTTTTATTAAAAATACCATTATTGTGGGGGTAGTTTTCCAAAATAAGCGTAACATTTCAACATCAGAAACGTTTATATAACATCTGTGAACACATTTATGCAAAAAAATTGGAGAAATTCCAGAAGTCGGTGTTCTTAACAATTACCGGAAAAAAAATACTAGCAATAAAGAGATTAAAATGAACTGTGATAGAAAAAGAAAAGTTGATAAGTTGCAATCTCTGTAATAGGAATTAATTTAAAATAATTATGTTGTACATGTGTATGTACTGATCTTTTAATATTTATAACAATAACTGTTGTGACTTATTATTATAGAGACATTTTAAATTTTTGTTACCCACAATTTATTGCTGTTAGAGTTTAAAGAAATAATTATTTTTTGTTTTGTTTTAACTATTATTAAAAGTGTTTATTTTATTTTGAATCAATAATCAATCAGGTGTGTATTTTAGTTTTATAGATATATTTAATTTTATAGTATAATACTGATGGGTAATCATTTACAAATTGTTTATTTATTTATCTTTAGAAAACTATTTGTGTTTTTATAATATATTTTATTATTAATTATATAAAGTAAATCATTTTTAAGCATACATTTACATTTTTTGTTCATATAATTTTATTAGAAAAGTTCAAGAAAGCGTTAGAGGTTTCGGTATGTACCGTAATGCTAGGACTCCGACGGCCGCCATTAAATTGAATGCGGTGGCCTGATGGAATCATTTACGTAGGCCGCGGTGCGGCCTAGTTTGAATAAAAGTATATTATAAATATTTTTTATGTAAAATTTCCTCATTTATCGCTAGGTCTGATTTAAAAAACAAATTAACAGTGCTATTTACAAAAACGTATTTTCTAACAATTAACATCAAAATTTCCATCTGTTCATCTGTCTGTCCATTAATTCGTCACGTTTCTTATAAGCACGGAACTTAAGAAAGAAGAGTCCGATTGTATTGACATTTTGACAGTAAGCTAGTGGAAAACGCTTGTTGTTTTTGAATAATATCAACCATCAACCATTTTTGAATAATATTTTTGAATAATATCAACCAGTAAAAACCTGCGATAGTTGTGATATGCAAAGACTGCAACTAATTCGTATTTGTTTGACATACTTTTCTAATATATTGTTGAACAATTATTCTGAAGTGACAAATAATCATATAAGGGAAGAAAAACAAATGAGGTGTAATAAGAAAAAAAAGGTCATTGTTAAGAACGCCGACTTCTTGAATTTCTCCAATTTTTTTGCATAGATGTGTTCACAGACGTTATAGTAATCGTTTCTGATAGTTGAAATGTTGTGCTTATTTTGGAAAACTACCCCCGACAATGAGGGTAGTTTCGAAAAAAAAAATGCGAAATATCGGAAGTAGTAAGTAGGTGTATTGTCCTCTAAATAATTTTATTTAGGGTAAGGACAATAATTTTTTTATTAAAAATACCATTATTGTGGGGGTAGTTTTCCAAAATAAGCGTAACATTTCAACATCAGAAACGTTTATATAACATCTGTGAACACATTTATGCAAAAAAATTGGAGAAATTCCAGAAGTCGGTGTTCTTAACAATTACCGGAAAAAAAATACTAGCAATAAAGAGATTAAAATGAACTGTGATAGAAAAAGAAAAGTTGATAAGTTGCAATCTCTGTAATAGGAATTAATTTAAAATAATTATGTTGTACATGTGTATGTACTGATCTTTTAATATTTATAACAATAACTGTTGTGACTTATTATTATAGAGACATTTTAAATTTTTGTTACCCACAATTTATTGCTGTTAGAGTTTAAAGAAATAATTATTTTTTGTTTTGTTTTAACTATTATTAAAAGTGTTTATTTTATTTTGAATCAATAATCAATCAGGTGTGTATTTTAGTTTTATAGATATATTTAATTTTATAGTATAATACTGATGGGTAATCATTTACAAATTGTTTATTTATTTATCTTTAGAAAACTATTTGTGTTTTTATAATATATTTTATTATTAATTATATAAAGTAAATCATTTTTAAGCATACATTTACATTTTTTGTTCATATAATTTTATTAGAAAAGTTCAAGAAAGCGTTAGAGGTTTCGGTATGTACCGTAATGCTAGGACTCCGACGGCCGCCATTAAATTGAATGCGGTGGCCTGATGGAATCATTTACGTAGGCCGCGGTGCGGCCTAGTTTGAATAAAAGTATATTATAAATATTTTTTATGTAAAATTTCCTCATTTATCGCTAGGTCTGATTTAAAAAACAAATTAACAGTGCTATTTACAAAAACGTATTTTCTAACAATTAACATCAAAATTTCCATCTGTTCGTCTGTCTGTCCATTAATTCGTCACGTTTCTTATAAGCACGGAACTTAAGAAAGAAGAGTCCGATTGTATTGACATTTTGACAGTAAGCTAGTGGAAAACGCTTGTTGTTTTTGAATAATATCAACCAGTAAATAAATGTCATGAATTATTTATGTTGTAATGGCTTTTTAATTTTTTATGTTTTTTTAATTCGACAGAAACCTCGTGAAATTTTATTTTCTATCTTTATTTATTTATATATTTTATGGAGTAGGTACTTTACTTATATGATTTTCATAATAAGGTATCCAACCATTTGCTTAATATTTTACTTGAATACTTCACAATTTAGTTTTAAAAGGGGCCACTGAGATTAAATACACAGTCAATATATTTTTTATATTTTTTGTTGAAATAGGTAGTCGGTTGGCAATGCCCGACTGAAACTTTCATTTGTTTCGTAATAGCCTTAATAAGTATAAACATTTCATACTAAAGTAAAATTGATATTATCACCTAATATAAGTAGAGATTTTTCAAATCTGAGAGACACACTATATATTACAGTTCCAATATTTCATACGTTTTTATACTTTTTGTGCTTAATCAAAAATCTTAGTAACATTTTACCCTAAAATTCTAATAAGACATAGTTTATATATATAATAAAAGAATTCGGATGGCTATCACCATGTATAACGGATATGGCCCAATTTCCTTAAGGGTATTCTACCACGCTGTTTTATACATTTAAAAAGCTAAAATTGATATGTCATCTAACTTACATAAAGTTTGCTCGAACCTGTGAGGCGCCCCACGTTGGGCGCCATTTGCAATGCGTTGAGCCAATTATTATACAATAATAACAACTAATTTAAACCAAACTGACATCATCACTTACTATTTAGCCTAGTGTATTCATTGAAAAAGCAAAAAGTATGGTCCACATCCAAAGCAAATTAGGCCTCGGCTAGCCAGTTTTGCAGGAGGCGAGAGCTTGGATAAGGACTACAATACAGCCTAGATAAAAGGGCTGGGAATAGTTAAAGTGGTTTAAATTTTGGAATTTAGAGTGTGTAACAAAAAGATACAAAGCTAATGGGCGTCAGATCCTACAGTAGGATCGATAAATAGAAAAATACTGCACAGAACACACGCTAGAAAAACAAAAATATAAAATGACATCGATTTAATACCGATTTAAAATATATTTTCATAGGCAAATTCAAAGGTTAGTATTACAATTATATCACTATTATTAGTATTAAATCCGATGGCTCCAGCAATAAACAATTCTTACGTATGGGACTACAAAAATTTGAAACTTAGTCTGGTCACTAGTTAAACTCCAGTGAAAGCAAGCGCGGATCTAGAAATTTCAATAATTTTTTTCTCGTCTGTGGCGCATGGGACCCATACGAAATATGGGAAATAACATCTCGAGAAGCAATTCTCTAATGACCCCTAAAAAATTTTGAAAAAGCAGTTTGCGAAAATTTTTTTCAAAATTCGATTACCCCCCCAGGTCTAGGGACTCCTGTTTAAAATTATTTTTTTTGTCATATGCATTTTACTGTTCATAAAAATACAGCAACACGTTCTGAAGTTTATGAAAATATTTTCATTACTAACTGTTTATTAACGCGGAAATAAATCGGACGAAGGACCATTCAGCGTAATGCTGACAAACTGAACTAATATTAATAATTGAATTTGAAATACCTTGTGACCTCGTGTACTAGCGGCACTTCCTGGTGTTGTTCTCTTCTAGTTGGGCCCAACAAACTCCAGGTCTCCAGTATGGGAATATGGCAAGGTACACAAGACACTCGCGTGGTGATAAATAGCGGTTTTTATTATTTTTTAAGTTGACCGAAAAAATAACTTTTTATATATTTTTTTGTAGCGTTATTATTTTTGTTGATATGGAAATCAAAAACAAATTGAGTTATAGAAACAAAAAATGCTAGCATTGTTTTCTGAACATACCGCCCATCCAAATGGCGAAGCATTTGTAATAAAGTTTGTAATTTCCGTGGGAAACGTATTTATGAGTACAAGAAATATATCTAAAACTATGAAACTAAAACTAGGTTAAATAATAATACAAAACTAGTGAGGAGTAGGTAAGGGACATAGTTTTACAAGAGGTCTCTTAAGGACACCGTTAGCTGTTCGCACAGTAGCTACACGGTCTGCCCATCAGGACTAGAGTGCAATTCGACAATTCGGCCAAGATGCCACGTTAGCGGTGGGACATTGTCCTGTTTGATGACAACAATGGTGCCAATATTGGGAGGTTTTGTAGAATCTGTCCATTTATGTCGTTGCTGGAGAGTGTGAAGATACTCGTTATGCCAGCGCTTCCAAAATCCTTGTTGAATTTGTTGCAACAACTGCCATCTGGACAAACGATTTATGGGTACGGAGATTAACTCCTCGTCGGGAGGAGTTGTTAATGATGATAATGTTAAAAAATGACCTGGAGTTAAGGCCTGAAGATCATTTGGATCACTACTAAGCTGACATAATGGTCGTGAATTTAAAACTGCTTCGATTTGGTGAAAAACGGTATTAAGCTCCTCGTAGGTCAGTACTTGATCACCAATAATTCGAGAAATGTGATGTTTGACTGATTTGACTCCTGCTTCCCATAAACCACCAAAGTGAGCCGCAGACGCGGGATTGAAGTGCCACTTAATTTGCATGACTCCGGCGGCGTTTTGGGTTAATTCATTCAGTTGACGATTAGCGCCAACGAAATTAGTTCCGTTGTCACTGTAAAGATGAGAGCATTGGCCTCGACGTGCAACAAATCGCCGTAATGCTGCTATAAATGAATCAGATGAAAGATCTGAAACAAGTTCAAGATGGAGAGCTTTAATGGCGAGACATACAAATAAGCATAGATATGCCTTTTGAGTTTTACCACCCCGGCGTCTACCAAAAGTAATATGAAACGGCCCAGCGAAGTCTACTCCGGTGTGCAGGAATGGTTTAACTTCAGAGACTCGAGGAGTGGGTAAATCACTCATCAGAGGTGTATAGGATTTTGGATTATGTCGCGAACAACGATAACAATGAGAAATGCAATGATTAATTGCTCGTCTAGCGGACAATATCCAGAATTGTTCAGCTAATAAAGCCTGAAGAGCGGTTGCGCCAGGATGCAGATACTTATTATGATACTGATTAATAAGAAGTTTAGTTAATCGGTGTTCCCGTGGTAATAAGATTGGATGTTTTCTCTCAAAGGAGAGTGGCGAAGTCTTCCGCCCACCCTGAGAATACCCTCCTGATCTAGGAAAGGTGCAAGTTTGCGTATAGGTTTAGCACAAGGGCTTTTTGAACAAATTTGCTTTATTTCATTAGCAAAGACTAATTGTTGAATATGTTTTATAATGATAAGCAGCGCATTATGTAGTTCCAAATTTACCAAAGGACCTCGAATTAAATTAGTTTTATCCTTTAAATAGCTGGTAAATCGAATTAAATAAGCTATGCTTCCTTGAACCTTTCGCAAAGAGGAAAATCGTGATAATAAAATTATTATGAAATCATGTTGTCCAGTGACAACGAGAGAGATTGTATTGGTTTCTAAGTCTACATCGGAAGGCAAGGTAGAAGATGAACTAATAGGCCAAAATTCAGGCGGAGAGCTGAGCCACTTGGGACCCGCCCACCATGAAGAACATTTCAAGAGGTCATGGGGAAGAAGACCCCGTGAGGCGCAATCAGCAGGATTATCGATACCATCAATATGATGCCAATTTTCCGGAGATTATTTTTCCTGAATTTGTGTAACACGGTTTGCAATAAACGTTTTCCACTGATGTGGAGAGGATTTAATCCAGGTTAATGCGACTGTGGAATCGGACCAAGCGTAAATATTTTTAAAAGCAATGTTGGCATAGGTGTCACGTACAAAATAAACTAAATCTGAAAGTAACAGTGCTGCACATAATTCAAGGCGTGGAATTGTGATACGCTTAAGCGGAGACACCCTAGATTTAGCACAAACCAAAAAAATGCGTACAGAACCATCATTTTCTGTAACCCTAAAATATACCACACATGCATAACCAGTCCCAGAAGCATCACAGAAACCATGAAGGTCACATGCTTGATAATTGTCCGTTATAACGCGCCGAGGTAACTGAAGTTGAGCGAGACATAATACCTCACGCTTGTATTGTGACCAACGTGAACAAATCTCAGCCCAAGACAATCCTTGTGTCCAAAAAATCTGGATCAAGTGCTTTGCAAAAAAAGTAAGCGGAGCTAACAATCCAAGTGGGTCAAATATGCGTGCGACTTCAGAAAGTATTGATCTTTTGGTACAACAACGGTCGATAGTGTCTATTTTGTAAGTTAGGGAATCATAAGTTGGATTCCAGTTCAAGCCCAACACCTTTTGAAAGTAATCAGCAGTGTCAAATGATTGACAATTAGTTTGGCGTAATGATGGGGGTATGGAGTCTAATACGATAGGATCGTTGCTAGACCACTTCCTCAAATCAAATCCACCACTTTTAAGAAGATCTCGAAGTTGAGATTGTAAAGTAATAGCTTCTTCAGCAGATGAACAGCCCGTGACTACGTCATCTACATAAATGTCGCTAAGTAACACTTTTGCAGCGTGAGGAAAATTATCTTTTTCATCTGAAACAATTTGTAAAAGAGTGCGGATAGCTAGATATGGAGCAGATGATACTCCGTATGTAACAGTATTCAATTCAAATTCTTGAACAGGAGTGTTTTGAGAAAAGCGCCATAATATGCGTTGATAGGCTCTGTGATCAGATGTTACTAAAATTTGCCTGTACATTTGTTTTATATCTGCAATAAGTACAGTGGAATGGGTACGAAACCGTAAAAGTAATGATACTATGTCTTGTTGTAATTTAGGACCTGTTAATAAGGTGTCATTCAGAGAAACATTATTAGTAGACTTTGCTGAGGCGTCAAAGACGACACGTAATTTCGTGGTAGAACTTTCGGGCTTCAACACACAATGATGAGGAATATAATAACACGAATCAGAATGATTGGAAGCACTTTGACCACTCACAGGAGACATGTGTCCACAGTCAAGATAATCCTGCATGAAATTTGAATATTCTTGTTTTAATGTAGAATCTTTATTCAAGCGATTTTCCAGAGATAAAAAACGACGCATTGCGGTATTAAAAGAATTACCTAAAATAGGAATATCTTCACGAAAAGGTAATGAAACGATGTATCTGCCTGATTTGTCACGAGTATGAGAATTGATAAAATTTTGCTCGCACTTAGTGTTCTCTGGAGAATTGAATATTTTGTCAGGTATACTTTCAAGTTCCCAAAACTTCTTTAATGTGGAATCAAGTTGTGAATAAACAGACACATGAAATGAGTTAACAACAGCTGGTGTATAAATATGAATTTTTCCAGATAGTATCCAACCAAAGATGGTTTTCATTGCGATTGGTTCACCAGGACGACCATATTTAATAGCGAGTTGTATTATTTGTGAGTAGACATCAGCACCAAGCAAGATGTCTATTTCACTCGATTTCCTATAATCAGGATCAGCGAGAGGCAGGTTTTTTAAATGTTCATAACCTTGAGTGGTAATGTGACTAGACGGAATATCATTACAGAAGACCGGCAAGACCATTGCCTGTATATTAAAACTGGGATGATGTCTAAACATCGGAGTGACCTGACAAAATGTCATGCCAGTACAAGCGGGTGAAGAAGTTCGACCAATTCCTTGAATAGGAACGGAGCATTGCGTAAGCGGTAAATTAAGTCTGTTTAGACATTTCTCAGTTATTACTGATATTTGACTGCCATTGTCTATAAGAGCACGGCAAGTTTGAAAATTACCACTAGCATCACAGATAGATACTAAGGCGGTGGATAAAAGAACTGTAACTGGAGCAATAGCACTAGCAACAACTTGAGGAATGTCAGCAGCGGCGGCATTATTTGTAGAATTAAAAGTCGAGATCGTAGTTGCTTCACGTGGAAAATGTAGCATCGTTTGATGGCGTTTTTGACAAACGCGACAAACAGACAGGGAAGCACAAGTCGAGAAACTATGTGTTCCAAAGCAATTTACACAACGTCTGCATTCTTTAATAAAGTTATATCGATCTTGACGCGACTTATTTAAAAATAAATCACATTTAAAAATAGAGTGGTTAGCATTGCAAACAAAGCAAGATGCTTTTTGAGGTTTTGCAAGAGGCACTGCTGAACCAATATTGTTTTGAGAAGATGTTTCCACCACGAGAGACTGCTGTTTTGATTTTATGGGAGATTGCGTATGTTGCTTATGAGATAATGAAGGAGAAAATATTCCAGTGTTAGAAGTTGAATACTGAGAGACACCAGAACAAATATTTGACAACATAGTGCTAGACTCCAAAGCATTGCATTGATCGGTCAAGAATTTAATTAACTGTTCATATGTGGGCAACTCCGTAATGCTACGATGCATTTCAAACCGTTTTCTAGTATTGGGATCAATTTTCTGCATTAAACAATTAAATAGAGTAAAATCCCACAAGTTAATTTCATATTTATTGAGAGCAAAAATATTTTCAGAAAATATATTTAAGAGAGTACGAAGATAACTTGCGGAATTAGGTTTAGCTTTTGGTGAATTAAGAATATTTCCCCAATAGGTCGAAATAAGTATGCGTTTATTGTCATATCTTTTCTCTAGGGTTCCGAATGCAATATGATAATTATCAGAGGTTATTGGTAAATGTTTCACTAATTTTAATGGTTCATCAGATAAGGCACTTATTAAGTATTGGAATTTCTCTATGTTAGACAATTTTGTGTGATTGTGTATCAATGACTTAAACAGTTCATAGAATGAAGTCCATTCAATAGCATTACCTGAAAATTTAGGTATCTGAATCTCCGGTAGATGAACAGTATTTTTATTGCTTTCAACATCAACCTTTTGATTTGTTGTAACAGCAGATGCCATTTTGGTTAATTGTATGTCAACAGCTTGAATGTTATCATGCAAATCATCTATTTCTTCCACCAGTGAATTCAGTTGATCCAAATTTTCAACTGAGAGTTGACTCAATTTTAATAATTTGCGTTGTTCTTGAAAATCCTCGTAAATGAGGTTAGATCTTTTAAATTTTGCATAAAACATAGAGTGCGTTGAAGTGTCTGCCACAACGGCAGATGAGTATTCTGACACGGCGGTTAATTTTCTAATTACCACATTACATTCCCTTACAAAATCCTCAAACTTCATTTTGTAAGTATTGATAAGCTCCTTAATAAAGTTATATTAACCAAATGTAAATAAAATTACAAAATAGTTCTATTATCAGTACTCACAAATACGTTAGAATGACAATATAATAACGAAAATATGTTTAGAGGAAACAAGAAAATGAATTAATTATAGCGGCAGGTTCAATAAAAAACACCGTGTGCTAGTGTCAAAATAAATTTAAGCAACAAATGTCAGTTATGAAGTAATTAATTTAAAACGGTTTTAGATGGATGTAAGGCAAAGCTGGTTTTCTTTTTTTAAGGTATCGGCATCGAAGGATCAAAAATGTTTATTAACGCGGAAATAAATCGGACGAAGGACCATTCAGCGTAATGCTGACAACCTGAACTAATATTAATAATTGAATTTGAAATACCTTGTGACCTCGTGTACTAGCGGCACTTCCTGGTGTTGTTCTCTTCTAGTTGGGCCCAACAAACTCCAGGTCTCCAGTATGGGAATATGGCAAGGTACACAAGACACTCGCGTGGTGATAAATAGCGGTTTTTATTATTTTTTAAGTTGACCGAAAAAATGACTTTTTATATATTTTTTTGTAGCGTTATTATTTTTGTTGATATGGAAATCAAAAACAAATTGAGTTATAGAAACAAAAAATGCTAGCATTGTTTTCTGAACACTAACTGAGATACAACGAATTGAAATTTTGAGATTTGTTAAATTGTAAATCACAAAATTTCAATTCGTTGTATCTCAGTTAGTAATGAAAATATTTTCATAAACTTCAGAACGTGTTGCTGTATTTTTATGAAAAGTAAAATGCATGTGACAAAAAAAATAATTTTAAACAGGAGTCCCTAGACCTGGGAGGGGGGGGTAATCGAATTTTGAAAAAATTTTTCGCAAACTGCTTTTTCAAATTTTTTTAGGGGTCGTTAGAGAAGTGCTTCTCGAGATGTTATTTCCCATATTTCGTATGGGTCCCATGCGCCACAGACGAAAAAAAAATTATTGAAATTTCTAAATCCGCGCTTGAGTGAAAGTTAGGCCAATCAAACAAAAAACAATTAAAGGTGCCAAGATTCAACTTCAAAAATTTGGACTCATAATTACAACTTTTCAACAATTAAATTTATTAAAGATGAACAAAATTTAATTTACAAAAAATGAGCTGATAATTACAGAATTTTAAAAAAATATAGTAAAAATAGCAATATTTCATATTCACAGCATAACAACTTATCAGTTGTCGAAGAAAATAGGAACGATTTATTCGATTCCAATAAAACGGAAGCAACACTGCCTGCAAACTATTATGCTATAAATAACTAAAATACTTAATAAAATTTGTACCAACTCTTAAACACTCAATAACAATTTACGGGACAAAATTAACTCTGTGAATAAATGCAATAGAAATTACGCTGCAAATATATAGGGCCAAGCAAAAAGCACTACTGCGCAAGTAACAACATAGTAGTTTGATTTAATATAAAATTGTTTATCACTCGACACCATAAATTCCATATACCGTGCGTGTAATTATCCATTAGGCATGTACATTCACGTAGCGCGAGAGATATGACAACACAGAGCTATAAACTCGTTCGTTAGCGGAGTATCCCAGCTCTCAGTTATTTCATTTCAGCCAGCTGGCACACGCGATGTTGTAATTTTTACTACTTATGCCTAGCGAGCCGCTACACACATGGTATAACCCTCTAGAAAGATTTAACTACTTAAAATATATGTGGCAACTAACCTAAAAGCTGCATATAACAACATTAAAGATCTAGACTATAAACACTTGCCTGTTTAGGCAATAACCTACCTCCAAAACAGCATAAAAATACAAAATTGCTACAAACCAAAAATTATAAAAAATTTCGGAGGTAGTAGCTCAGGGCTAACACCTTATGGCAGCACTATAGCATAAAACCATTCAAAATACGATAATTAGTGACAGAACTCACCAACAGTACTGTTATTTTAGGCCTTCAACACTCTATATCACTAAAAAAAAAAAATAGACTAAAACTTTATAAAAATTACGAAATTAATCGTATTGGCTCTCTGATTTGAGACGTGAAGACAATAGCAGGCATTTTACAACAATCACTTAATTAACTGTTCAATCGCTTAGTGTATTTCAGTTTAGATATCCTATATATTTTCGTATTTTTGTGTGATTAATCAAAAACCTTAATAAACTTTTGCTCTAAAATTATGTTAAAACACAGCTTATATAAAATATGAGAGTTTATATCCCTCTCGCAACTGCAATAGGGAGTAATCTACCATGCCATTTTACATATATATTCCAAGTTTGAAATAAAAATTTTGTCTAACAGAAGTTTTTGTATTTACAAGAAACAGTTTATACACAGACATACAAACAGACACACAGACTATTTTATTTTATATTTGAACTCAATATGTGTGTCACAAAACTCAATATGTCATGAAACATATTTCTGTACATTTATTAGTGAAATATTTTTGTCGAACTCCTCTATACGTGTCCTCAAATATATAAGGAATAAAAAACCAGATTGCAACCAACAGCTATTCTCCGGACTAATGCCCCGCCTAGCGCTGAATTACGAATTACAAGCCTGGCCGCGTTAAGTGCAATAACTGTGTATTTCCACAAAACGCTAAAGTTTCGATTTCAACAGACACCAGCTGAAAGACTTATTCCTACTTAAAGGAGCTCTCGTGCCAGCCACCCCATACCACTTGCAGACTGCAGTATCGAGCCATTGGCTCTCATCAGTGCAAGGTAGGTCTGAGATGGCTGGAACAAGGCATTTTTTCACTCTTGGTACATGACGAGATTTATAAAACCACGACATGCAACAAAAATGGCAGGCTTCATCTAGCGGAGCTGATTCGTATTCAGCATGTCGAAATACATAAGGGTTAAACAATGGAGTCGCAGAAACAGATCACTTTTCACTTTTTTTTGTGTCTGTGTAAATATATTTGTATGAGATTTTCTAGAAAATGGCGGTGATATTCATAGATTACACAGACACACACACACACACACACACAAAAGGTCTGTTTCTGGGACTCTATTGGGCAACCTCTATGTATTTCAACATGCTGAATATGAATCAAGTATCCTTTTAGCTCCGTTACCCATAAATTTTTAGTAAATCGCGAAAATAACCTAAATTATGAGTTTCTTTTATTATGGTTATTTTCACGATTTAAAAATTGTGGCCAATGGAGCTAAGCGGACACCTGATTCGTGTACAGCACGTCAAAATACATATGGGTTGCCCAATGGAGTACCAAAAAAAGACCAATTTTTTTATTTTGTGTGCCTCTGTAATTATCACCTTTAGACATTACGTAATTTAACTATGAATGACAGAAGGTTTAGACAAACATTTAACCTAACATGGTAATTAAGAAATGTAACAAAATATATTCTTTAACCTTTTCATATTTTGAGCACAAGTTCCAACAAGCGTTTACTTCAACATTTTGTTTAAATTAACACGCGAAAAATGCCTTTAAAACAACGTTTTACCATGTCTCACTTTTTACATCGCAGTAAGAATATAAAGATTATAAAGTAATATTAAACATACCACTCATTTTCAGATATTTTCCATATTGGCGGTAACCTGCCTGGCATATGCTTCGGCGCAAAATTTCCCGAGCTATCTGGCCACAGACAATGGAATCGAAGAAGTACAGCCGTCAGTCGCCACAACAATCTCAACGTACGTCGTAGAAACAATCAGCAAAAAGCTACAAGTCTTCGTAGACATTTTCGACGTCAAAGTTCGTGCTATACGATTTTTGGCCTCCCTTTACACCACAGACAACTTACAGTTGCTGAAGAGAGCTATGCATTTGGGTCTGAGATTCGGTAACTGGTTATATACAGTGATTCCAGAGTCAACAACTGAGGGCCAACATACTTTCTTATCTTTTCTTTTCCCGCAAGTTAATCAACCAATGACGAATGACGACAATGGACTGTCTGATTTCACATTTGACGAATTCTCTTCTTCCTCTAAAGATGAGCCAGCTAAGGAATCGTCACCCTCCACAGAATCTCATGACGTATCTACTGGACATTCCTCAGGGTCACAACAGGGGAGTTACCATTACCAAAACAATCCTAGTGTGCGTAGTTTAAATAATTTGATTAATGCTAGACGTTATTATTATTAGTTTAATTTATTACTAGGGCACCAAGCATGGTTTAGGTAACTGCTCCCCTTGGAACTTTAGGAGCAAAATTTTTCCGTCGTAGTGATTATTTTCAGACAGCATGTCCAAAAAATAAACCGATTCCATCGTCAAAATGACGATTACTCATTGTCCAATAACTCAAACAAACAAACAAGTTACACGAAATTTTTCAAATAGAAAATGATCGCAGTGAAATTACCCTGAACTTTATTTCCATATATATTTTTAATGCACCGTATATATAGGGCGTTTTATAAATTACGCCATATTCTTCAACTGTATAATTCAAATATATGAAGAGTGAATCAAATATGTTTTAGTAAGACAGAGTTAAAGCTAAAATTACTTTACATTTTTTGCAATAATGTGAACATTATTTTAGGCCTCTGACTCAATATTGGTGTAAAAACCTTATTAAGAACGAAAAATAATATTCTGGGAGTTATTTGGTGGTTGCTCATAGAGGGAATGACATACTGTACACTAGTCATTAACAGTCGGCCCCGCTTTCCACTAGATTTACTTTTTTGACAAGAAATAATCCCTCGCAAAATTTTTCTGCACCATATTTTTCGTTCTTGAATTATTTCTTTATGTCAGCTATTTTAACAGTAGAATCAGTTACTTGTTTGAGGATATTGTTAAAAAGTAATCATTTAATTTTGATCTATAAAATAAGTTCCAAGAAGAGCGGGCCATGTACGTAAGCATTATCTGGCTCACACATGTTAATAAAAATTTATTTATTTTTAAAAATAAAATGTATTTATTTGAAATAGCTCTTTTAATTTTCTTCTGATAAAATAAAATATTTAGGTAATAATAACAATAATAAAAAGCATAATAATAAATAACAAAATTACATAATTTAACATAAATTGTGCAAATAAACAAATGGAAATGTTTATTGAATACATGAGGGTACACCACGACATGCAGCATACATATATTTTAGTTGAATGGCATTTTTTAAATTTTATACTTAAAGATATTTATTGAAAGATGTTTTAAATAATTTTCAAACTGTAATTTGATGTAGCGTTACAGAAGATAGAGCAAATGAAAATGGCAGTACTATACTATGGCATGGTCGAAGTAGCAGTTGGACTCATATTTACTTATTAATATTTCTTCGGCTTATTTCCGTTTAAATATAGTTCTGAACTAAAAGACATGAATTCTATAAACAGACATCAGCAAATAATATTTGTAGGTACTTTCAAGATGAAGCCATTCAAGTTCATAACATTTTTGTGAAATATTTCTTAGTTCAACAATATACCGCATATACTTGCGCAGAACAGTGCTATATGTTAACAAACATGTCTGCTATGTAGACGAAATAAAGAAGAGGCCAAACAAGGAGCCTTGAGGTACATCTGATAATATTACCTATTTTCTAGAATAATTAGCTTACTGACTTGGGTGTTTGATACTTAAACTTTTGAGTAAAAGCAAATCCTTTTAAGCGTGGATAAGACAAGTTAAAATAAGTAGATTTTGGAACAGACCCAACTCAAGAAATCATGACTGCTGCCCCTGCCTCCCTTAGAGAGGCTATCTGTATTTTTTTCCCTAAAAGCTGCCTGCCGACAATAACACATGCTTGGTTTAACTCTAAAACGGCCCAGTAAATTAAAATTCTACAAGATATAAAAAATAAAGATCATTATTTTTTCTGTCGATTCATACATAATTTATATATGTTATTTATTTAAATAAAATCGCTAGTGGCGTACAAAGGAGAAGTTGTTCTAGAATATTATTTAAAAATTTACTATTTTTCTTACAAACTGCGAAAAATATTGGTGAACTCTTTAGAAATTATTTCACATTTTTTTGTATCACTGTTTTTTGGGGAGAACACTCCAGCTATTTTTGGCTGTCACCCAACCAACAAAATAAATTAGATACTAGACAAAAAATTGTCTTAACTTTTCTAACGATTGGTGTATAATATGAAAACGTTATTTATTTAAATAAAGCCACTAGTGGCGTGCATAGATAAATTAACACTTATAATTGAAATAGAAAATATTATTATTAGTAATAGCATTTTGGGAACCCAAAATTTTCACAATTTCTTATTCCATAATGCATTAACAAAAAAATATATAAATAATAGTAAAATTAACAAAAAACATTCAATAGAAAATAAAATAAAAACTTTATTAAACTAGGTTTAGAATTATTTTCAAAGCATTTTCAGATTAAAATTAATGTATTTGTGTATTAAGCAAAAATGAAAACTGCTGAAATATTCATTAATCCAGCAACATCAAAAGTTCCTTCTAATTCTCATGGCTTAACTGCGCAAAATATTCTAAAATATTATGTAATACATCGACTATCATTGGAAATAAATACAACAGAAATCGGTGATGGAGACGATATCGAGAACTGTTTTAAACTCCATAACGTGAGCTGACATAAGACCTGTGCAAATTTATTTAGCAACCAAAGGGGAATTGAACCAAAATGAAAATCTGGACATGTGGATAAATTTTGGCACTGGAGAGAATCTGAAACATATATCTTGTAAGGATATCGTTAATCAACTTCAAGAAAAATGTCTTGCTCTCCTCTTTTTCCATTCACTTACGGGTTGTGATATCATGTTTTCCTTTTTCGGGAAAGGAAAAAAGAAGTGCTGGGAAGCTTGAAATTCTTTTTCGGAGGTCAGTGCCACTTTCACAGATTTGGTTACAAAGTCAAAAGCAGCCAAATAATAAACAATTAAGAATGCTCTTAAAGTTTGTCATAACAATCTACGATAAGTATTCCGATACAGATAATATCGACCTATGCCGAATGTAGTTATTTGATTGATTGATTTGCCAGTATGCGGAAGGCATTGCTGCCACTCCCAGGTATACAGCTGGGCCTGCTACGTCCACGCTGGGTTGGACTAAGGTCATGCTTGTTGCCAGCAGCGAGAGCCACTTGGCGCATGGTAAAGGAATGTGGGATGGGAGGTGTAGGTATTTGTGAGATGCGTTACCGCATTGCGTCGTGACGGGGGAACGTTTAAGCTCCCTTTTTTGTGTGTTTGGTTCTGGACTTCTGCCTATTCTGACTCTTCTTGTGAAATATGTTGCCGTGTTGTGTCGTAATATGGAGTGTTTTTGCTCCTCTTTTTGCGTTTTTGCTTCTTCGAATCTTCTTTTTTCTGAGTCTTCTGATTCCTCGGTTTCAGATTGTGGTAGAGTATATCCTTGCGATTTGTTAGTGGTGTTCATTTGTTGATCCTGATCCTTTCAATTGTCGTTCTCCACTGTAGCATGATCTCCCTATTTTTAGTTTGTTGCTGTGCGGTACTAGCACTTTCTTCAGTAAATGTGTTGGGTGTCTTCCTTGGGTATGTCTCCAATACTTCATTGCGTATA
This sequence comes from Rutpela maculata, assembly GCA_936432065.2. Taxonomy (NCBI): domain Eukaryota; kingdom Metazoa; phylum Arthropoda; class Insecta; order Coleoptera; family Cerambycidae; genus Rutpela; species Rutpela maculata. Next base: position 54,279,797 of record OW386292.2, read on the forward strand.
TTTCTATTATGCTGATGTTTTGTGTCGCTGTTTTCGTTTTGTTGTTTTAGTTGGACGATGCCCTTTCTGCTCGTCTCAAAAACTTCTTCTATCATCGTTGTCCGTATGACGGCTATATACATACATTTGGTAAGGTCCCATGATAGTTTATTTTTCTCAATGAACGGTATGTTACCCTTGTGCCGTTTTGATTCTCTCCTTTACTGTTTCTCTCCGCTCTAGCTGGTTCGTCCGGTCTGTTCCTAGGTACTTCAATTTGTTCGGTATTCTTGGGGAATATTCATCTATTTTGTGTTCCTTTCCGCTGGTCCAACTCTTCTTCTTCTTCTGCATCGATTAGGAGATTATCGACGTATGTGTGTGTTTTCTTAGAGAACACCATTTTTCTGAAAGAAACCTTCACCAGGTATACCTCCGCTGAAGTGATGTGCGAAGTCAGCCCCGACGCAGTATATCAACAATACTTCATTGATTATTTCGAGTTTAATTTTAATTTTTATCACTACCGTGATTTCTAGCATTTATTCCTTGGATAGTGGCTTATTGAAGGGTCTTCTTGTATTAATTTGATTCATTCATTTTTTGCTTTCTCTTTTTCCTCCAGTTTGTCTCCACTGTTGCCGTGGTATACCTCTTCTCGTGTATGTGTTATAATTTTTTCTGTATGCCCCCCTGCCGCCGCTTTACTGTCCCTGACTCGTTCCCCCGTTTCTTTGATTTTGTGGTCCTATGTTCTGTATTCGATTCATCATTCTTGTGTAGAGATACCATTTCCTGAGAAAAACTATGCATTTTCATTGAACTGCAAGAAATTCAGCCCCCGGCTTATTAAGCCAATAGTACGCCACTGATCAGATTGTTCATTTATTACCCAACTCAACGCTTGTTTATCTAAGAAACTCTGTTTTTCTTAAGGAATAACACCATTATTGCCTTGCTATAAATTTACGGTGACGGCGGTCGATGGTTTCATAATCACTTCTCATATTTTCGAAGAAAGTCGTTTGAATCAGCCCCTCATCAGTTTATTACAGCATTTATGATGCAGAATGCAACACCACAAAAACACACTCTTTTTAACACAAATACAAATTATGTACGTAATTAATCACTAATTGCACTCCCCAAGATATGTATTATTCCTCAGACCTGGCGCTTACTTGACAAAAAAATATGCAACACCACAAAATCACACTCTTTTTAATACAAACACAAATTATGTACGAAATTAATCACTAATCGCACGTCCCAGGTATGTATTATTCCCCAAACCTGTCACTCACTTTTGACACCTTAAAAATTTGCATAAAAAGCATACAACACCACAACCTCCGATTAAAGAACTTATATCTAGATACATAACAGGCTATCTTTTCACTATATACCTTATTTGCTCCTAACATAGTCACATTATATGTCCATTAAAATGGATAGATGAATATCACATCCCATAGGCAACAGTGGCGTTGTGTGTGTAGAAAATGTGTAGAATGGTAAATATTTTCATTAAAATGAATTATCGCAATTCCTGCATTACCGGCTCTTTATATAACGTGATGTAGGCATACGATATTACAGTAAGATAAATATGTATTGAAAGGATATTAAAATTTAATTGCTATTTACTTTATAACTGTAAACTGAACTTCATCATGTTACGACTATGGAACGATCGATTTTCTTCTTTTCTAAACTGCTTTCTGCAAACGGCACAGCACCTCACTATTTATTTGCACAAAATGTCACTAAACTGTGTAAATATGAATAGAGAATATTATTTAGGTATTAAGCCAATCACAACTTAAAATAAAATTACTTTTTCACCAGTTTTTGGTAGGAGAACACGGAAAACATTTATTGACATTAATGGAAGAACTGTCAATTGAGATTATGATAATCGAACTAAAGCCGATCGTGCACGAGCGGCCGCGAATACGCCGATGGGCCAATCAGCAACTTATGGGAAAAAGTGCCTTAGATTGTGAGTCTTTCAGCGACAAATAAATCAATGCCATTATGTATCTAGATATAAGTTCTTTAATCAGAGACCACAACACATTCTTTTTGATACAAATATAAATTATGTACGAAATCATCTATTTATTCACTTGACAATTCAAAAGTTATATTTTTTACACTTTGTATTTAGCTAGGGCTTGGACTTAAAAAGCATTGCAATGGTTTTATGCGACAGGCACTTGTTAATCATTAAGGCATAAATAAACTTGGATAAATAAACTTGGGTGGTACTTTAAAAATGAGAAGATACTTAGCTTATCTATTCCTCTTGTGTATTGCCTGGTCCTTTAAGCTTGTTTCTTTATGCATAGCACTGCACTATCGGTTCTGCCACTAAATACGCTGTATTAGTTATTTTCAAATATTAATTCTATTTCAATTTTGTTCTTTTGTTATGATATATCGATTTGCGCGGAATTCTTTACTCTACAAATTCACCTAATTTTTATCAAATTTAGCGGAGTTTTAGCGGGCGTTTTCACGTTTTAATGGCAGCGTTTTTCGGACTCGTCCGTTCGCTCGGAAAGCACAATTCAAACTCGACCTATGCCGAATGTAGTTATTTGCACAAAAATACCCCCAAAAATACATGTACTTATCAAGTAGGATTTGTTTATTATTCAAGGCTCTAAATATATTGTTATTCAAGTTTACTAAAGCAGACGTTGCACTTTAACCCTTTATGAAACCTGAATTAAATAGGGAATAATTTTGTGTTTTGTGTTAATTGCTGGTGTAGAATTTTTTCAAAAATCTTTGATTAAACATTTAAAATATTTAGTGGATGCGAGTCAGAAATATTTTGAGGATTACCAACTTAAGGTAACGCACCAACTAGTACATCTTTTTGTTACACTGGTCTACAAAAACAAATCTGCTCCAAGGACTAAACCTACCATGCCTTAAGTATTTTTCTGCGCTGAAACCGAATTTTCAATTTAAAAAAATTTCTACCACATAGATTTCGAGTAAATCCCGGTTTTTATTGCCAAAATACGTTTTTTTCACAATTTTTGACATTTACTCGAAATCTATGCGGTCGAAAATTTTTTAAATTGAAAATTCGGTTTCAGCACACAAAAATACTGAAGACATGATAGGTTTAGTCCTTGCAGCAGATTTTTTTTTGTTGACCTGTGATTTATTAAAAAATATTATTGTTGCCAGCAACACAATATGTGGGTGGGTTTATAATCAGGCCTTCCAGAGCGACCATTTGATCTATTGTGGCTCGCACCTAATTGTATTTCACACTGTAAGTTTAGCTTTTTGAATAGTTGACACCATTATTGGGCAAGAAACCGTCCAAGTAATCTGACAACAGTTGTTCTTTACCAAATATTGAAACAGAATTCTTTCTTTCTCTCCTCTAATTACAGACGACCTTTAGCGATTTCCATTTGTCCAAGTCTGCATAGACATGGGCTCTGGGGATTTAGTCTGCATTGCCCAGTATATGTACATATAGACCAATTAGAGTTCTTAGGTGTAATCCCTTAGTTCTAATTTTTTTTTTAGTTTTTGATTTCAATGAACATATGTATAATAAACTCCTTTGGATGAGTTACTCATTCATCCGTACAATCCTAGTATTAATACTGGTAGTTCCGTCAGTACTGGAGTGATTCTCTCTCAGTTCAGTCTAACACAGCTGTTTTCGCGGTGCTTGAAGATACCAGGTACTGGTTCTGGCCTTATTAATTTTAATACCGAACCTTCCCTGGTCAATGTGTTGGCTTCATTGCCTTTATGTCAGAGTGGCTCCATATGCAGACAAGAGCCAATTTGTTATTTTTCCCAATGGGGTTAGAGTCTTCTAGTAGTTTTAAACTATTTCGGAATCACATCGATAGGATCCAAGAGCTTAAAGAGCTGTTTAAGTGCAGGCTCGAAGTTACCTTTGCAACCTTTAAGTTGCAACTGCATACTCCGACTCTAGCTAAAAAAAATGTGTTTTTTCTTCAAGCGTATTAAAATGTTTAAATTATGTCACCAAAAACAGAAGTAGAAGTAGGACATTGTTTTACTAGTAACAAAATGTTAGTACCGAACGCCACCGTAGTGGACATTGTTTTACTAGTAACATAATGTTAGTTCCGAAAGCGCCACCGCAGTGGGTATTGTTTTACTAGTAACATAATGTTAATACCGAAAGCCACCGGTGGCGCGCTATCCACTAGCCACTTGTCATATTGTGTCAACATGTAAGACTGTAGTTTGAATATTTGTACATTTATGATAAATAAATGAATTTTTGCATTTTAATACGCTTGAAGAAAAAATAGTATATATTACACGGAGTAGAACGCCTTTTTTGTGTTTCGTCCAGTTTGCGGCTTCGGCTTCGCCTCAGCCGCAAATCCTGGCCTCAACACAAAAAAAGAGTGCGTTCTACTCCTAGTAATATAATATACTATTAACTGCTTTACATATCACCTCAATGACTCTCTTAAATCTAGGAGAACTAATTATGTTAAAGATATCCACTTTAAATTTCGTTTGGATCTAAAATGGGATGGTCTGTATATGTCCAAAATAATTAATTGTCTTTTCTTTCTTCTTGGTCTTACGACTTGTACATCAGAAAAATTTGAATCAACGTCAATTCAATCAGCTAGTTCATTTGCATCAGTGAGAACATCATTAAAACTTTTATCAGAGCGAATGTATGTGAAATAATATATTAGATTATTTAAATGATCGACACATTTTTTTATATTTATGTTGGACTTTGCATCGTTTTACTTGCATAATTAATTTTAAATAAAACTAATGTACCAGATTATAACAGGACATACAAATTTATAGTTTTGAATTTTAGTGGCCAGTGAATTTGTTTATTGACGATCGATGCTTAGTTTCTAATGCATCCACAATCTCGTGTAGTGCATTATAAACTTATTCGATTTGATATCGTAAAGGCGGCTTTATAGCTTCAATTCTACTGGTCCATCGAGTATAACTCAATGGTTTTAGAGGCAAATCAAAAACATGCTTATTAATGACAACCCAACTTTTTGTAGACACTGAAAAAGAAAACGGTTATTTTAAAAGAACCATCTGCAGCATTGTATAGGACTAAATCTAAACTATGCACGGTACATGGTACAAAAGATACTCTAGGATTTATTTCTAAGATTTTCTTTTTAGAGCTCATTGTGTTACCTTGCATATTTGCTCCGTTGGCATAATCTTGTCCCCGCATATTGCATATATTTAAATTTAGATTAGAGAACACGTTTTGAACAAATTCAAATCATTCTAACCCAATTTGATCCGTTATTGTACAAAATTTTATAAAACGTTCACTAATTTCAACTTTCTTTGTGGCCTTATTTAAGTTGACAAATCTGAAAACAATTGTTAGAGTTGTTCAATATGATTAATCGGGAGTGCAATCCAGATTTCAGAATAATAGAAAAATATTTTGAGAAAGTTAAAGGTTTAAATTTACTAGGTGGTAATAAACCGAATAATAAACTGATTTGCGTTATATATCTATTGGTTGTTAAACCTTATCCTTACTTAATATAATTCAAGCAATGCAAGTGAAATGTGAAATGTAAGAAAATCACAAATCTAAGTAAGTAAAACTAAAAAGACTTATAAAATATAAAATGGTTATTTCACTTTTAAAGATAAAATACTCGAATGCAATAACTATAAATGAACGTTTTTGTAACTAAAATTCCGTATTGCCACGACCTCTACCTAAACAATAATAACACACCATTATTGATTTTAGCGAAAAATTTACATAAGACTATTTTTTTCTATGAAAAATCGAAAATTTCTATTTTCTCAAAAAAGGCTCCAGCGATTTTGCTCAAATTTTGAACGTTAATAGTATATTATAAACCCAGAAATGTGCCATTACTGGTTTTTTCTTTCGAAAAATTCGCACAGGGATAGTCTGTCAATGAAGAAAACTTTTCTCATAAGAAACAAAGCAAAGAAAACATATTTTTATTTAAATTTGCATGTACAGTGCCTCGCTTGATCCTGAACCGGAGCCAGTCCGACAACCACGGCGCAACGCGTGGGACTGGGCGGGGCATGTCCAGTCTGGCTTAACAATAATAACAGAACTAGTAAAAAAACTCCCACTTGCCTATGGCAGGTTTAAAATTAACAATACGATTTAAAAACAATCTACAAAGAGACTTAAAAAATAATTAAAAGTAACACTGAACAACAATTGGCAAAACACTTAGAAATTTGGGCTCTTGACACGGGAGAAAGCTGAACGAAAAAACCCGTTCGAGACAACTGCCTCGCCCTGGTGGTACCCCTGCCGCCAGGAAAATGTGGTGTGTAAAAGTTAAGATTTAAAATGTTTGAATTTTTAAAGAATTTATCGGTCTAGAAGGAATTTATAGACAAAAAAGAGGACAAAAAGGGACAAAAATAATAAAAACAGGAACAAAGGCAACAAACAGAAAGTAGAAAAGGAGAGGATTGGAAAGTTAAAGTTAAAAAAAGATGAACTGTAGGGTTTAAGTAAGTTATTGTAGGGGAAAGTGTATCTAAAGAGGTTGCCGGAAAATAGGCAATGCATGGTATGGTAGAGAGTGCGTTATCTGGAAAGGGGCATTTTGCATTTTGGTTTGCTGTATAAGATTATTTAGGTTATTCAAAAAACAAGTTTCTATCAATATCATATCATTAAAAGCATTTAATTTTAACAGTGAGCCGTTTTTGTGAAGCAAGGACTGAAAAACCGATATAATACGGGAGCCCACCATTTAATCTTTATGAAAAACATTGTCCCCAAGGATCGGGGGGTGCACGGACAGTTAGGGTGGGCTCCCGTAGTATTACGTTTCATATTGAATTTTATATTTTATTATCCAAATATTGTATTGTTCTTTGTGCAGAAAGCTTTTCTCCATCTTTTTTAGTTTTTGTGTTAAATGACAAAAACAATATTTGCCTGCAAATTTTTTTTTAAACGAACGCCATTTTGAAAATACAGCCAATTTTTTTAGGCCATGTCTTAAATTGTTCCTTAGGCTTTAACCTTTATGAAAAACATTGTCCCTAAGGATCAGGGGGGTGCACGGACAGCTAGAGAGGGCTCCCCGACTAATAATCTCTGAAAAATACCCACTTTATATCCAAACGCACGATTTCGTATCTCCGGTTTTATTAATTGTAGCGAGCTCCTTCTGGTCACATTTCTTTGTTACATAATAAAGTTTACTATACTATTACTATGCATGCTATATCAATTTTTGGTATCCATATCATTCATAGCTTAACGATTTAAGTCAATTTTTCCCGTCCACAGCCATGGAAGAGATACAATTCATTCTCACGCCGCAGTTAACAATGTGTTACATCGTCTGTAGCGTTGTAGAACACATCTCGTAATGATTTCCGTATATTGTCAGCTTACAGACAGTTTATTAAATCGTTATTATGAAACGAACACAATGTAAAATTAGCCTCTAATAATAATAGTTCCAATTTCTCACGAAATACTGTAGTAACAAAACGTAACAATCGAAAAATTAATGGCCGTTTCGTGATGAGCTTTATTAATTGATTCACTTTCATTTTAAATTGTTGCACGTCACAGTTCTACCTTGAAAAGGTAGCGGTGTACTCTATATGGCGTAATTGCATGAACATGATGTGCAACGTAATTTAAATAGATAAAATTCAGTGCATAACGAACTTGCAAAATCTTTTTCCGTTCTAAGGCAAAAGAAATGATGCATGTTATTGCGAGTCTTATTTTGTTTATCTGATAGTTTTGAAATGCGACATTGGATTTTTTACAATTAATTATTTTTATTTATTTGCTTTTATCATGATTAGAGAATGTTATTTAGTATTATCACAACTTACACTTTTTTATTTATTATGAAAATACCTACTTTCTGTATATTGTTGCCCTAATCTGGGCACGCTAATATATTAGGTAGATGCTTTAATATACTCATTATTGTAAAAAATAAATCAAGAATAGGCTTGTAAATAATGAATGAATGTTTCTATACTCTACTGATGAGAACTAGCGAGTTCGAAAAAACTTGTACAATTTTTCTAGAGTTGAAATAGAATGTAAGGTTCAATAATTCTTGTGAATGACTGAATTTCAATAAATAATTTAAGTATCTTCAGTATATTTCTTTTCGTCTTAAAATGCCAGGAATCCTATCATGTAATTCAATACTTCGTCAGTATTAGCTAGAAGAGTAGTTGTTTTGATTGGTTCTCCAATAATGAGTGTTTTAAAGTATTTACCAACTAGTATATTAGCGTGCCCAGATTAGGGCAACAATATACAGAAAGTAGGTATTTTCATAATAAATAAAAAAGTGTGTAAGTTGTGATTTGCATAATACCTAAGTAATATTCTCTAATTGGATTTTTTCTGTCTTACCCCCGAAAGTAATAATAATAATAATAATAATGTTTATTTACCAGTTTGAAAAATAAATTACATTATATTTCATTAATTACTCACGAAGGGGAGAAGAAGAAGAACCATAAATAGAGTCATGTGACAATATATGCATTATCTTATGAAATAGATAAATGGTAAATATTTCTTGCAACCTAAATAAAGAAAATTATACTATATGCACACTTACACACACTCCCACATTTATATAGTATCTAAATTAAAACAAAATAAACATACAGATGTCCACAAAAGAAACCTTGCTCGTGAACAAAATAATAATAATAACAATAATAACTACTGACAAATTAAAATCTAGCCTATTACTTGGTAATAAATGTACATAAGAATTAAGGTAGGTAGAAGGGAAGAAATTCTTAAGTTCTTACAATTAACTAGAGTGCCTAAATGAATAACTCTGTGGAATGGAACATACGTATTCACGATTTGTATAAATTAGGATTTTTAATTAATAATATAATTATATCTATTTTTTACATCAATTATTTGATGAATAACCATTCTTGGAGTTTCGATAATCCACTGTTTTATTTTGATTTTAAAAAGAGCAACTGAATTAATTAGTTTTAGGTTGCGTGGAACTATATTATATATTTTTGGAGAGAGCTAGGTGTGGCAGCGTTGTCCAACTGTTTTTAGCATTCTTGGAATAGGTATAGCTTCGTTCCTATATCTTATTATAATTGTATTTAACAGGTACAGTTTTATTTAATTGCCTATATTGATTTATAATCAGAACTTGACCAAACAGCAGCCTTATATCTAGAGTGTTTGATATGTTGAACAGTTCAGTGCTTGGGTAAGTGTAACACTTATCAAATATTATTTTCAAAATCCATTTCTGCATAACATCTAAGTGTTTTAAATAATTGTTTGTTACGCCTCCCCATGCAATAATGCCATAAATCAGATGCGTCTGTACAAGGGCATAATACATTATTTTTAGGTGACTTATATCGAAAAATCTTTTGAAGTACTTACATTTAGGTAGAAGGCATCTTAGCTTTTTGATTAAATTATTTATTTGTGCATCCCATCTGAGATGGCTATCTACTATGATGCCCAAGTACTTAACTGTTATTGTCTAATTTAATTTAATATCCGTTTCCTCATTTTTTATAATTATATGGTCAAACCGTGGTAGATGACAGGAATAACTTGTAAAAGGTACGTATTGTGTTTTTTTCGTATTGATAGTTAGTAGTTTACTACGAAAGAAATCAATGACTATTGGAAAATTTCTCTCAATTTTCAACTTTAGATCTTGCCAATTTTTTGCTCCATAAATCAATACGGTGTCGTCCGCAAAACTAATTATTTCACCATTTATTTCAAGCTTAAATAAATCATTTATGTATAGACTGAAGAGAAGGGGCCCCAGCACTGTACCCTATGGACTCCATAACTTACTGTCTTGGTGGTGCTCATAGAATCTTCAATTTTGACGCGTTGTAATCTGTCTGCTAAATAACTTCGCATTAAAATGTAAGCAGTTCCTCGAAATCCAATACCTTCCAGGGTTTCTAACAAGTCTGGGTGGCTAACTGTGTCGAAGGCCTTGGCGAGATCAACGAAAATGCCCACAGCAGGTTCGGAATTGTCCATACCTTCATAAATTCTAGCTGTTAAATTCGCTATGGCATTTTGCGTTGATCTGCCTTCTCTAAAACCATATTGCCTGTCAGAAAGTAGTTTGTATTTATTTATGTAGCTTACTATTCTACTTTTAATTATTTTCTCAAAAATTTTTGATAGAGTAGAGTGTAAGGATATTGGTCGGTAATTAGAAATTTCATGTTTATCTCCGGACTTGACTACAGCGATTTTGAAAGCAGATGGAAAAATACCGGTCTCGAGAGATTTATTAATTATATATGAAATGGGACCTACTACATAGTCAACGCATTCTTTCAATGTTTCAGCTCTGATCTTGTCTATACCAGGTGCCTTCTTGGACTTCAGTTCAGAAATGACCTTTTTAATTTCGTTTTCATCAGTTTTAGCTAGAAAGATGGAATTAGTTAAAATCGTTTTTGAAAACTTTCATTTTACGGGTTTAATATTTTTTACTAAGTACTAAAATATTTGATAAAATTTTCAGCAATTTCATTATTTTCAGAAGTGACTGTATTGTTTAACGTTTTAATGGATTTAATTTTTACAGAGTTATCTTTATTTTCAATGTTTTTAACGCATTTCCAAATATTTTTAGGACACCCTTTATTTTTGTTAATCTGAGATATATAATAACTTTCTTTAGCACAAGTCTTTCCAATTATTTAAAAAATGAACTCTACAAAATTTCAACTCGATCAGATAATGCTAACCCGTGCCCCAAGGCCGTTAAAAGTCACTAAAATACACAATTTTCACCTATTTTCAAAAATATCTCGTTTATCGGTTGATCATATCGAAATTTTCTACGTTTTTAAGCGAATATAAATTTCATTTCCTAAAACTTCATTTATTTGTATTTTTCTCGTACAATTAATAATATTCGAAATAAGTTTTGATTGGCGTAACCAGGTACTAGAACATCCACATTCTCGCTATTGACGTCTTAGCAGATTTTAGATCCCATGAATTATTCGAAATAGCTTCTCAATAATACCTTACTTCAAAATTCTGTAGTGTAATTTTGACTTTAAACATTATTTGCGTCGTTATTTACGTCGTTTCCAAACGACCTCAAACTGATCTTCTCAAATTTGTATTGTTTGAAATAAAAAAAATCTGTTTTCAGTTATCTACATCACATATAACTAGACAACCCCAAATCCAAAACCAACGCTGTCCTCAGCCACATCCAAACCCACCGGCATTGTCAGTCCCGCATAAATTTTCTAAAGCTTTTCCCGCCAGCTCCTTGCTGATATCAGCACAACGTTCAGTAGGTCGACCTCGCTTTTTGCTATCTAGTTTCCCTGAAATATCAACTGTTTTATATTGTCCACTTGATGTGACCAAAAAGTGAGAGTTTATCTAATTTTCCTCAAAGGTTCTCTTCTTTTTTAGGAGTACTTTCAACCATCTCTTTAAATGTTTTTTACGAATATAAGGTTCTACCTCTGGACGATATTGTTTATTACACGTCAATATCCAGATTTTTTGCTAAACTATTAATATTTCGCTAATAATATGCAAAACGCTTTTACACATTGTCATTCTAACTCCTCTGAAATTGAAACAAACTCACTTAAAACTTGTCTGCTAAATGGTAATTTACTGCCGATAAGTTGATTAGTAAAAGCTCTAAATAGAAAGATTTTAACAGCGTCGTGACCGGTGAATTCGGTAATATGTGACCATAATTGCGAAAAACTGAAGCCCATTGGAGGTCCGCTATGTCTCCCTACTGACGAGAACTTTCCATCCTTTGATGTTTTTGGGCACATCGACCGAAAAGGAAAACATAAAACGGTTAATGGTTTATGAAAAATCAGGTGGAAAATGGTGAAAGAAACTTCTCAGTGGTTCAGTGCTTACGTATTAACATTGAGACCATGGCTAGAGTATGGATGTTTAGTGCCGTTTTTAGCGAGTTAACGAAACTGTAGCAATGGCCTAGACTGTGATTAAGTAAAACAACGTGGTTAGTCGATGTTATCTCTACAGAGTTCAAACCTCACCTGCAGCAGTTGGCAATATCGCAGGAAATCGTTGTTGTTAAAAAACGACCAATGAAAAAGAGTTTGTTGAGGTCGTCCACCTAGCAGACAACCACGACAGATACCGTGTTGCTACAAGACATCCCTTACAATAAAAGGAAGTTAATTCGATTAATTCATGGGACACCAAACGTGTATCCTGTCATTTCAACGAGAACATGAATGTTCTGGTACCTATTTATGCCAACCAAAGCTTCATTATTCCTATTCAACTATTGAATGTATTAGAAAATGCAAAGAAATAACGTTTTATAAAAACAAAGCTTCTTCCAATTATGTATGTATAACATTTCGATGTAATCAACAGGTCACGAGATACTACTGAAAATAGATGAAACTTGCGTCTGAAGGTGAATTTTAATTAAATTGGGGCACGGGTTATCCGAGTTAAAATTTTGTATACTTCATTTTTTAAATAATTGGAACCACTTTAGGTGGCGGGGATGAAACAATTGTAAGAAAAAAATATCATCAAGTATAGCTAAGGACCACTCTAATATAGAGTGACCTGAAAGAAGGCTGTCAAAGGAAATGAGGTGATGGGGAAGCCATTTTTTTCAATCAAAATAACCATATATGTATGTGATCATCCAATTGATGATGGTTCAAAAAAGTTATTTCAACTTTTCTTTTCAACTTCCTACTTTTGAAAATGCATAGTGCGTCGATGAAGGAAATTAATTTAAAAAATTAGAGGTGTTTGGTTGTTTCTTTTTAAGCAGATATCAAGTGGGACACCTTTCCAATAAAAGCATTTTCATAACCTCTACCTGAAGTAGTTTCTACAAGCACCAAACACTTGAATACTTATTGGACACGTGTTTGGCTAACTATGTTGGCATCATCTGGAGACGATTAAGTCTTAAAGAAACTAATGAGCTAATTAAGATTAATTAACTGGTATTTCGCATCCTTAACGTAACATCTGGATGAAATTTACAGAATTTGCAGAGAAATGCACTCTAAGAATATCTTTGTCAGCCTGCCCCATCCTGGCAGAAGTGCCCGGCTAACCACCCGAAAATGGCGGTGCTTTAGTCATCGAACATTAACTTCATTTTTTTTAAATTGAAAGTTGACGGCCTGAGCAAAGGTTGGCAGAAATGCGTGGCAAACAGGGTTTTTTAGGAGCAGCAGATCAACAGTTCCTTTAAGTATTTATTATGTTCATGATTATTCTGTATATAAAAGAAAACAACTGTGGGCTCACTGACACACTTAGACTTATGATGTCCCTTCGAGTCAAGACTCTTTCCTTTAAGAAAACACAGGCATCTCACCATTAGTCCTATTATAAATATTTACGTAATCTAATAAATAGTACCATCCAGCGTGAAAGAAAAAGCATACTTAGAATTTACATTACGTAGTGAAAACAAGCATATACGGAACGAATTAAAGCATTTGGATCTATATAACAAACAAAAAAGCAGATTTATACCCAATAATTTAAATTACGTGAACAACATAAACGATTATTTCATTAGAACATCTAAAGGAGATAATGACGTCCACTATGAAACTATTAATCATCATTCACAAAATATAAGCAGAGTAATGGTGCATTCATATTTAGGCCAACTAATGACAATATGGTATATAGTATGTTACTACCAATGGGATTGATACTGGGGTTGATACTGGGGGTTGATACTGACAATATTGGAATTAACATCCTGCTACATAGTGGTCCTTATATCCTGCTCTATATAACTCATATTTTTAATTTCTGTGTAGAGAATAATGTATATCCCTCAGTATGGAAACTTGGAAAAGTTATTTCCCTTCTTAAAACTAACCCGCCGGAATCTTACAAAGATCTTGGATCGATTAGTATATTGTGTATCTTACTAAAAGCTCTTGAAAAAAAGATAATTTTATATTAAAGCACATTTGGTAACTTTTGATATTTTGCTTTATAATCGGTCTTGGTTTTTCGCACCACTCATAGTTGCATCACAGCAGTTCTCAAGGTCACTGACTGATGGATTAGATAAGAATAAACTTTGTATTCTTGTGTTGATAGATTATACCAAAGCCTTTGTCAGAATTAAGTATGAACTTCTACTTTCCATGCCGCCCTACATTGGATTTGGGGACGAAATCTAGTAGGTTGCCTTTACACTGCCATATATGACAACTGCTTATCTGAGTATATTAGTGTTGAAAGTGGGGTGCCTCAAGGATTCATCCTTAGACCACTGCTTTTTATTTTGTACACACATGCGTTCAGTAGGTGTCTACAATTTTGCAACTCACATTTCTATGCTAGTATGCTATAACTCTTAACGAAAATACAATTGGCCAAGCTTGCCTGAATATCGCTCATGATTTGAATTCTTTGCTGTCTGTGATTTTTTGTCTAACTATCTAACTTTGTCTAACTATCAATGTGAAAACTGATCTTGTTCTGTAAAAGACTGCTTAAAAATCTTTGACTTTATCTGGATAACTCTCTTAGATACTTTACGCACGTAGTTATGGTTTTGCGTCGCTCTTTCTGTAATTTAAAATTAATATACTCAGTAAAAAACTGAACATATAATTATGGAATGCCCTAGTTCTTTCACATTTGAATTATGCAGATGGGGTCTATACACTTAGCATATTAAATTCGAATTTTCTCGATATACAAATTTTTGTGTACGTCTCATATTATTATGTGCTATCAGAAGAAGAGATCGTACCTCTCAACATTTGAAGGGAATTGTTTGGCTAAATGTTAAACAGAGAGAGCTGGTTCACGCAAACACGCTCTACCGCAAAATTATTGTCTAAAAAAACCTGCATATCTCTAGAATAACAGTATATTGTAATACAAGTGTGGTAAGGACTTCACTGCAAAACGATGTATGAAAGTAGGAACACGAGCACAGTGCGTGTTCCTATCATACGAGTTTTGCACTGAATCTTGACACATGTGTATTACATACTATTTTTTCTACGGTTGTGAAGTTGTTTCCCTTAAAGTCTTTCCAAAATTTTAAAGTGAAGATGTAATCGAGGCGTGTGACAAATTCTCTGCCGCACGGCGTACGGCAAAGTGACATTTTCCGCAGTCATTCTGAAAATTTGACTTTCAAAACAATCGTAGAAAAAATATGTTTCCGAACTGATGTGCATAATATAAACATACGTCACAGATCGCGGTTAACACCACCCCAGCATAAAACCTCGTTCTGCGAAGATACCTTTTCGTATCAAATAACTAACCTATACAATTGGCTACGCGACATTTATATAATGTAGCCAACAAATAATTTCCAAGGCAAGATTAAAAAATAGTTTTCAGTTAAATTTCAGTATCGCTGTTTTTTAAATTCTCTTGTAGGTGTAGTTACAGCTTAACTAGTAGTGCTTCAATCAGGCTCTATGAACTGCGAAGGAAAAATTGTAACTGTAGTTATTTTCTGTCTTTTTTTGGTATCAACCACACGCCATTTAAATATTTCAAATATCTTTATTATTTTTTGAGATAATGGCCCGAGGATTTTTAACTAAAGCATAGGTACTGTATATTTTGTAAGTAGATATTAAGTATTAAGAATTTCTTTTCATTTCAAGTATTAACGTGATTAATTTACACATTTTTTTCCGCACTCGCGTAAGAAGAAGAAAGTAAGTATATAAAAAAATATTATATGTTGTTTGCCTCCCTATTTATTCCAGTCAAACTCGGATACCTTTATGGTTGAGTGGTTTTTCCGATTTTCCGGTGCTACGCTTGCGAGGGCTTGCCGGATCGTACTTTTTTTTATCAGTTTGAATAAAATAAGTAAATATTGACCACAGGTGACCCAACCCACCCCGAGGGTTGAAACTACCCCCACCCCCAATAACTAAATGCCACGGAAACAGCGAAAATCAGCTGGAAAACGGCATATCCCCATTTTAGAGGGCTAAGAATACGATGGTGATAATATTTCCCGACTTACCCTTCACCAACTACCCCTAAACCTGAATACCCCTTTCCGATTTTCCGGTGCTAGGCTTGCGAGGGCCTGTCGTATCGTTTTTTTTTATCAGTTAGAATAAAATAGTTAAATATTTATCACAGGTGACCTACCCACCCCCGGGGGGTTGAATCTACCCTCACCCCCAATAACTAAATGCTACGAAAACAACGAAAATCAGCTGGAAAGCAGTATACCCTCATTTTCAAGGGCGGGGAATACGATGGTGACAATATTTTTCGACCTTTTTCCGATTTTTCGGGGCTACGCTTGCGAGGGCTTATCGCATCGGGTTTTTTTGTCAATTTGAATAAAATAAGTAAATATTGACCACAGGTGATCTAACCCACCCCCGGGGGTTGAAACTATCCCCAAAATTATTGTTTATGGAACTTTAATAACCTAATATTTAACATCGCTGACCTCAACAACACATAAAACGATATGTCACATCGGTAGTGAGGGTTAGGTGGTGCGGGGATGGGAATTTAAAAAAATTGTTGAACCCTTTGGTTCTTGTACACACACTAAATCACAATTCAATATTTTTTTCACCCCTTTGGTCACTATTTACTTATTTTTTCAAATTGACCAAAACACCCCGATCCGACAAGCCCTCGCGGGCGTAGCACCGAAAAACCGGAAAAGGGGTAGGAAGTTGGACTCTGTGTCGAAAAATATTGTCACCATCGTATTCCCCGCTTTCGAAAACGGTATACTGCTTTCCAGCTGATTTTTCTTGTTTTCGTGGCATTTAATTATTGGGAGTGAGGGTAGATTTAACTCCCGGGGTGGGTTAGGTAAATATTTAACTAGTTTATTATAATTGACAAAAAAAAAACGATACGACAGGCCCTCGCAAGCCTAGCACCGGAAAATCGAAAAAGGGGGTGATATTCAGGTTTAGTGGTAGTGGGTAAAGGGTAAGTCGGAAAATATCACCATCGTATTCCTCGCCCTCGAAAATGGGTATTTACCGTTTTCCAGCTGATTTGCGCTGTTTTCATGGCATTTAGTTACAGTTCATCTCAAACTTATAGCAACATGAGGCCCAGTGTTTTAATGCAAAGTTAAGCACTTTATCCTACAAATAAATTAGCTAGAAGTTTAGAATATGAAGTTGCAATATTAAAGTGTTTAATAAAAGCATATTCTAAACTTCTAGCTAATTTATTTGTAGGATAAAGTGCTTAACTTTGCATTGAAACACTGGGCCTCATGTTGCTATAAGTTTGAGATGGACTATATTGGGGGTGAGGGCAGTTTCAACCCCCGGGGGTGGATTAGTACACCTGTGGTCAATATTTACTTATTTTATTCAAACTGACAAAAAAAAAACCCGATCCGGCAAGCACTCGCAAGCGTAGCACCGGAAAATCGGAAAAAGGGGTGGTTTTTTCGATTTAGAGGTAGCGGTTGGACGCTAGGTCGGAAAACATTGTCACTATCGTGTTCCACGCCCTCGAAAACGGAGGGCATGTCTTGCGGTCCCGTGAAGTAAAAGCTTTACCCCAAGGGACTATTGATGGTTTAAGAAAACATTAAAAATCGTAACCGGAAGTGAGGTCAACATTCCATGACGCGGGCAAAATTACCTTGTATAATAGGTGGCTCCCTTTAGGTCTGTGGTAGTATTAATCACTCACAAAAAGTTTTTCATGTATCTTATTCATAGGATATTTGACGGCCGGCTCTCCATCTATAAGTTTTATATCGGATAGGGACGACGCAATGAATATACACTTCTCCAAGAAATTAACGCACCATCAAAAAATAACCAAAAGTTTAAAGTTAGTTAATTTTTAACCCCCGACCCAAAAAAAGGGTGTTATAAGTTTGACGCGTATGTTTGTATGTTTGTCTGTCTGTCTGCTTGTGGCTTCATATCTCTTCAACGGGTGATCCGATTTTGATGCACTTTTTTTTATTTGAAAGAGTATTTTGTCGAGAAGGTTTTAGGCCATATTAGATTTTGATGACTGATCGCCATCTCGATTTCGCCATGTTGAACTTCTCTAGAAATTGTCCGATTGAAGTAAAATTGAAAATATACAGACAATTATGGTAGCCGAATATAATTTCGGCCTCACTTTGATTCGGTCATATGAAACTGGTAAGATTAGATACATTGATCGGGGTTATTTAAAATTCTCAATTTTTTAACCCCCGACCCAAAAAGATAAATTTAACTCGTATGTTTGTATGTCTGTCTGTCTGTCTGTCCGTCCGTCCGTCCATCTGCCTGTCTGTGATTTTGTATGTTTTCAACGGGAAATCCGATTTTGATGCAGTTTTTATTAAAATTAAATATAACACATATATATTTATAATAGAACCGGTCTTGTAGACCGTGTGCGACTAGTAGAATACAAAATTGGACCGCGTCAGCTTAAAGGTTAAAAAGTTCTGTGTGGGACTCGTGATATAATAATACGCTATGTTGTATGAATATGTTTAGATTAGAAAGTATAAAATAAAATAAAATTACAAATTTAAAAAAAAGAGACCGACACAAAAATATCGACTAAATATCTAATATAAAAAAAATAAATTAACATAACTTTAAAATTTATGAAATAATTTTGATTCCATATACGAACTGTTATGATTTATTTAAATCCAGCTTACATTTCCTTCATGTCCTCGAGGTTTGCTTTCTTATACGAATGAATATGTCGAGGGCTGCTGTAAAGACGAACTACTAAATAGTTATATTCAAAACAGCAGCTCCCGATATATTCATGCGTATAAGAAAGCAAATCTCGAGGACATAAAGAAAATGTAAGCTGGATTTAAATCAATTCTAAGAGTTCATATATGGAATCAAAATTATTTCAATTTTTAAAGTTGTGTTAATTTATTTTTTTTATATTAGTTATTTAGTCGATATTTTTGCGTCGGGGGTTTTTATATTTGTAATTTAATTTTATTCATAAATTAGCAGGATGTTCGGTGCCGGTCGAAATTGTGCCGTCGTCGCTTTGACTACTATTGACGATTTGCATGAAAGAAAGTTTGGTAAAAAGTGTCATGACGCACAGTATAATGGTATCACTGTAATTCACTGCACATGTTGACCAACTCGTCTAATTTCCAAACTTTGCAACAATTAAATACCTATAATATAATAATCATAACATTGTCTTCATTATCTTTAATGTTAAACCTACTTCCACTGAATATAAATCATCTTTATTAGGTTGTTTCGTAGTCTACAATATTTAAAAAATGTCAAATTATGCAATTTGTCAATCACTGATGCCAACTCTTCTAGTAAACTGAGAGTTGGAAACAGTGTTTGACAAATTGCATAATTCGACATTTTTTAAATATTGTAGACTACGAAACAACCTAATACAGACTATATATATTCAATGGAAGCAGGTTTAACATTAAAGATAATGAAAACGATGTTATGATTATTATATTATAGGTATTTAATTGTTGCAAAGTTTGGAAATTAGACAAGTTGGTCAACATGTGCAGTGAATTACAGTGATACCATCATACTGTGCGCCATGACACTTTTTACTGAACTTTTTTTCGTGCAAATCGTCAATTGCAACGGGTACGAGGCAATAAGCAATTAATTATCTATAATATGGCAATAACTATAAAGAGATGTAAAAATTAAAAAATGACCAATATGAGAAATTAAATAAGACATTAAAAAAAAACATACCTATTACCGTGGAACATCGATCTCTCTATAGCCTAAAGTGCGTAAGTTAACTACTATAAATAAGATTATTAACAAAATAAATTTTATTTCTAGAAAGTGATAGGTGAAGTTCAGTAAATTTATTATTATATTATACAAATCTTGAAGCCATTAAAAAATTCTATTGATATAATCTCATACTCTATATTTAATATATGATATATTAGACGTGAATTTACATAATAATAGCCTAACATTAAAAACAGATAAATATAACATAGTCTGCCTTTTAGTCCAGTTATATTAAGCGGAAAAAAGTAGCATCTGCTAAAAATACAAATAAGCTAAACTTTTGCTTACACCTTTATTCTAACCTTAGAAGCAATATCTCAAAAGTCCCATCTATATCGAGCTTGCGTTTTTATTTAATCAAGGTCAAAAGTCAAAAAAATATTTTTTTTTCAAATATCTCACTGCCTATGCATGCCCATTGCATGGCGGTCGCCTTCCCTGTAAAGCGGAGGTAATTGAGAAATTTGGACCAGCTTTATTTAACCCATTGTGGACTAGTGGTTATCCTGTGTAATCACCTTATGTCCGAAGAGTAGCTTCGGCTAGACTTCACCCTAGGTCCTAGGTATTGTATTAATGTATAATACTGAAATAAAGGCAATTTATTATTATTATGTACGCAAAAATGAACTTTGACGAATAATGAATAAGTGAAATAAAGAAATTTTGTGACAAAAAAATATCTTTTTTTTATTATCTGAAATAATGTTGAGAATCGTTTGTTTGATGTTTATGTATTCGGTAGAACAATGCTGTCTCAGGGTTCCACGTGTAGAGGTACGCAGCATTGTAGATACACTAGTAAAATCTAGTTGAATCGCGAACTGTCCATTGAAAAAAACATAGTATAATGATATTAGTAGAATTGATAGACAATACCTTCACCACGAAAAGTTTTTCCAAATCAGATAAGAATCCTCTCAGAGTAGACGACATCTTACATATATTGATGATAATCTATAGGTTCATAAGGGCTATAATCGTATCCCCTGTCGTTTTTTATCAGTCCTCAAAGGGTTAAAAAAATTCAGCGACTCAAAAAAATCATCCCACTCATTCGACAAAAAAATATCTGGCGCCACTGCTAACTCTAGAAGTGGTTCAATTTTTGAATCGGTAGAAGTCCTCTTCGACGAAACAATACAAGTGACTCTCAGCCAAGAGAAGTTCCTATCTAATCACTCTAATAAAACCAGAATAATAATTATGTTAATGCACAAACTACAGTCTGTCAACATCACTATGAAACAAGGTAGGGACGACATCGACGTTTTAATAGTACCACTATGGTTGGAGAAGATGTTGTAGATCTTCCAGTTCTCCTAATAGAACGTGCTCCTTCGAACCAGCACGTTTGCTTCCTCAAACCAGGTACCTAGATGAAAAATAGAACCAAATATATACTCTTCTTCTAGCATAGATAAGTTTCCTAATTGTAAAAACATATATTATTTTTACATGCCATCACTGGGTGCGACACAACATCTGCACTCTTTAATAAAGGAAACATGGAAGTTCTTAAAATGTTTGAGAAACGCCCAGACTTGCAGCAATCAGCAGAAGTCTTTAAGCAAGAAAATTTTCCAGTAGTGACCATTTTGCAAAATGGAGTACGCATTCTTCTGGCAATATATGAAGCTCGTAAATCAGAAATATCCATTGAGAACTATCGATATATGACATTCGCGAAGTCAACACGACTTAACCCACTGAGAAATTATCGTCATTTCCACCTACTGCCGCAACCGTTCACCAACAACTGAGTCGAGTGTATTATCAGGTACAGAATTGGCTTGGTAATGATTTAAATACTAAACAGTGGTGGTGGATGATCAAGAATTATATTTTGGGGCCCATTAAGACACTATCGTTACCTGCGCCAGATGTACTTCTAAACACCATCTTTTCCAATTGCTCTAAAGGATGTAACATAAATTGCAGGTGCAGAAAAGTTAGGCTGTCTTGTTCAATACTTTGTGACCATTGTCCCAATCATGTCATGTCATGTTTCAACGCAAATGTCGATAGTGCTATCGAATAGTTAATAGAAAATATTCAAGATGAAGAATATAATGTGATTAATCTTGTTAACACAGAAAATATTACACAGGTATAAGAAAATGATGAGGAAGAAGTCAATGAAAAGAGAGAAGAGAACGAGGACGAGCTGTACAAGGTACTTAAAACAAGGAAAAACATGGATTAAGCCTACTGGGGAAACCATATTAAAACGCGCATTGCACCTTAACTCTAAGATGGTGTGGAAGTGAATGCGCCGCTGCTCATTATTTTTCTAAAGTGTGGCATGAAAACGGCTGGTTATACGTAAAAGATGTATATAATCTTTTTTGCAGATAATTTCTTAATGTTCATTTTCATCTTCAATTTGATATGTCTCCTAATCAACGTAAAATTCATTCAAATCTGGGAGACACACTGTATATTGTACACATATGTATATTTGTATATAATCTTCATATGTTTGTGTACTTAATCAAAAACCTTAGTAACATTTTGCTCTAAAATTATAATAAAACATATTTTATATAAAGATGACAGTTTATACATCTCTGGTGAACGCCCTGAATAACGGTCATAGCCCAGTGTATTCTAGTCTAACAGAAGTTATCGTGTTTCCAAGAAACGGTCTACACACGCACACACAGACGTATGTATACAGACGCACAGACTTTTTTTTATTCGATATCTGAGTTCAGCCTGTTATGAACAAGGCTCGGGAGGTTTATCTCTTGACGTCAAAACCGGGGTTGGCTCTAGGTCAGCGCGGAAAGATCTTTATGCAAGTATGACATAATATATCTTACCTTGTACTTTTTTTTAGAAATTTCCGTAATATCCAAAGCTAATATGGTCAGTTTATCATAAAAATTCACTCGAAGAGGAGGTACTGGGGAATGTAACATTGAATAACACACATACACATGTATTTTTCACCACCATAAACTACACATATATGTTTAATTTTCCGCGACCTATAATGAATATAAAAATAACTATATTATTTATATTTTGTAGCCTGAAAAGCACGAGAAATTTTTGTATAAGGTCCACTATGTATAACTTCACGCTAGGTTCTTAGATACATACACACTTATGGCTAGATTTGTATAGTTATCTTTAGGTCTACTAAGCACTTAAAAAATGTCGGCGCCTTTGACGACGACATTTTTTACCTGCTTAACAATGTGTAGTCAACTTTATTGGGCAATTGCAAAACTGCGTAACTGCACTGCGATCTCGCACAGTCTATCATTCCTCTTTATTAAATGTTGACGTAAATGTCCAGAATTGCCACAGTGTAAACATAAAAATACCGACGTACACTATACAGATGATCCAACTTGGCCAACCTTGTCGGTACGCATTGAACATTGTTGGAATTCCAGAAGACCGGCTCACTTTTACGAATGAATTCAAAGGATGCGGACAATGTTGGTTCCAGCAAGTTGTATCATCTGTATAGCCCTTAATGTTCAACACTGCAATGGGGAACTTGCCTATTTTTTTTTTCATTTCATTAAAGTGTGTGTGTGTATGTGTAAAAACACGCCACACCGAATATCAGCTCCTTAATCGCAGTACTTACTTTGCAATAAGTAATTAAAGTTGAAATCCTCGCCACTCCTCATGAAAAGCACTGTGACGACACTTTAAGAAAACTAGTCTCGCGTAGGGTCCCACAGATGGCATACTTTAGCCGAGCGGTACCGTCTTCACCCTAATTAATAGACTGGGCAGCGGTTAGCTTTGAGATTTCCGCATATTTGGTTATAAGTCTTTTGTTTTTTATGTTGGAGAAAAAATTAAAAAAGTGTCGGAAAGCTCAGTCAGTTCTCTTTACATAAGCTATCTACAAATTTTTCGAAAAAACGATAATTATCAAGATATTCGAGGAAATGTAGGAAATTACACGTTTTCCTATAGAGTGTATGTAAATCTTATAAAAATAATTTTTCTCAGAAACCTTTGTTTCGAAGGGCCGAGATTAACGGAGCGTCAAAGTAGTGAATATTAGTAGTAGTAGTAGTAGATATTAGTAGTAGTAGATATTAAGTGAACATCGTGTATGAGATCGATTTCAGTTAATTACCAATTAATTACAGTGACAAAATGGAGAAATTTTACCGAAAAAAAAGTCCCAAATCCCACCCCCTCTAATTCCTTCATTTTTGTCGGAATTCAAAAAATAAAAAAAAACAGTTTTAGCAAATTTAACTCTATCTAAATTCACTAGAGTAGTCTTTTGGCGTAGGAGCCAAGATTAAAAAGTTGCCACCTGTAGAAGCTCAAAATTTGCGATTTTTTTGCCGTACATTTCAGTAGTTATCTCCGAAACGAAAAAAAAATCAAAATTCTGATAGTAGCAAAAGGTTCGTAGTGGAAAATACTCTTTGACCTTATTTTTTATTTCGAGATAACTCCCACCGTTTCGGAGATATCTGCGAAAAATAGCAAAAAACAGCTTACGTTTCGGAGCCGAAAAAATTGCAAAAACATGCAATCTTGACACGTTCATATTTTTCGAAAAGCACCATTGGGACGACCATACGATATCGTGACGTAAAGAGAAAGTCTTCCAGAAAACCTGATCCTAAATTGCACGGCGCAATTCGAAAACTCGGCTCGGCACGAACGAATCAAAAGTAGCATTTTGTGACATTTCAGAATATTGAAGATGTTTTTCCAATGAATACGTTTAAATTTTAGGTTTGGTTGTGTTCACTGCTAGTTGTTTCTGACAAATGCGCATGCGCATGCGGAATTATCAAAGCCAAAGCAGAATCGGTGTCGCTTGACGCCGTCATCCGACTTTCTCCATCTGACGTCACGTTTCAGGAGTGGGTAAAATCCGGCAGATGTTAATCGCTTATATTTCTGGAAGAGATTTTTTTTTTAATATTTTGTTGTCTATGATGTTAGTTTACGATTTGGAGTATTTTAAATCAATTTTATTTTTTGGGCAAGTTCCCTATTGTAAAAGAATCAAGTCTTCTAGTTTCACTAATATAGTAAATTTCCGATGAAAGTAGATTACGTATTACTTCCACATCCAGTGGAAGTAGAGTAATGCCAGAAATATTTTTGGAAAATTTTATTCTTCAATAGGCTTAGAATGAAACGTCGGGATTTTAAGTTTGAGCGTTCTATCTGTTTGTAACTTTTCTTGTGAGCACAATTACTCTGGAACCGTTTAAGATGTTGACTTGAAATTTGGTACACGTATGTATTTTAATGAGATCTGGAACTAGATTCTATTTTGATCTTATTCCGTTGAAGGCGGTAAATTGGGGTAAATGGGGGGTTAAGAGGTAAATCAAGCAAGCAAGAGTCCGTAAAATTGGTATTTATTATATTACATAAGAGAAGCTAAGGTCTCAAAAAATTTTTGGCGTTAGCCACCCTCATTACCACTCCCACCCCATTATTAAAGGATGTGAAAAAAATAAAATTGTGATTTAGTCTGTGTACAAGAACCAAAGGCGTCAATTTTTTTTTACTTCATCCTATGTTGCCAGCAGCTTATTGGGTTTTAATATTTAATTATTATGAAAATAAGCATAAAAACATGCCACACACATTAAACAGAATAGGAAGGTATGTGTTTGATTCAACATTGTTTTTTTATTTGCTAGATGTACATTACATGTTTTTGTAAGAATCATTACCGTTTTTAGGTTAAGTTTATCACCAAAAATACATTGTAGCTGACAATGATGAATATTTTACCATTTCGTTTATCTGAATGTTTTAGTATGGCATTGGCAGTATGTATTTGCAGTATAATATTATGTATATATGGCGCAGAGATGAATCTCCCGAGCCTTGGTTATGAAACTGTACAATTTTTATTTTTATGATAATTATTAAAAATTTTTGTTCAGTTATAATATACCTATTTGACTAAATTGAATATGTATAACAAGGCATTGAGTTATTTAAACATTTACTACTTTGTCAAAAGCAATAGACTTTCGTTGCCCATTTAAATGATAGCTATTAACAAATCAAACGTTACAAATGAGCGATTAAAATGTAAAAGATGATGTTTAACGTCAGCCTAATTATGTAAATCATATGGAGATTGTTTGTAACAGCTCAATTCGTAAAATACGCAAATTTGTAATTTTAAATAAAATGAAGAGTTTATTTATATTCACTTGCAACCGAAAATTTCACGCTAATTATTATATAACTTATTGGTGAGTGTTTATGGTAATTTTTTGGGTCAAGTATTTTTAATAAACAAGTTAAGTTTTTTCAATTTCGCAAATTTAACGTACAGCGATACATGTAAGTACATAATTATTCGTAAAGTTAAATAATAGTCCTCCTAATAGTTCAATAAGCTGTGGTAATTTATGATACACAGTTACTTAGGTGAGTATGTAAAGAAGTAAAAGTTGGAAATGGATTGAATGAACCATTAATGGAGTTCCTCAAGGTTAGGTATTTCGGAGACTCTATGTAAAAACACGAAATGTTCGACCTTACAGGGTTTCCGAAAAGTAAAGAGAAGCAGCTTAAATATAGGTTAAATGAGACTGCTTGAATCAATTATACTTTGGTCTAAAAGTGTCGCCTTAAGAAGTTATGGAACCAAGAATATTTTTTGGTATATTTCAACGACCATGCGACCGGTCGAGCTGAATTGGGTATGAGTTTTTTAATCATAATTGTTTTATTATTATTTAAATCCCTTGACCAAAAATTATGATACAGAAGTTAATTTGGGAAAAATAAGGTTTATTTGTTTCATCTCATCGTTATCAACCATGCATGGGGTTATCTGCGTCTGCCCAAGTAACAATTCTTCATATTACCACCGTTGCTATTGGGCCGGCATTTGACGTAGCCACAACGATATTCCAATCCATATATGCACTTACTTGGACAACATAATGAAAATTGGTTCGATGTTGGAATCCACCCTATCGCTTCTAGATAACCTCCCAGGTACTCAGGGACGCACCCAGAAGAAAATTGCTGAGGGGGGGGGGCTACTACAAATAATAAAAAAGAGCGGATCCAGAAACATTTTCAAGAATATTCCTTCGGATTCCGCGATCACTACTTTTTATCGCCTCATGAGGGGGGGGTGCAAATAGAAATCCGAAAAATAGATTTCCTTCACCTCAAAATCTGACGAAAAAATTATTTCCTCGTGGGGGAGGGTGCAAATAAAAATCCGAAAACAAATTTTTTCCACCTCGTACAAGAAGTGCCTCATGTGGGGGTACTATTCAAAATCTGAAACAAATTTTTCGCCTAGTGAGAAAAGTACAATTAAAAATTCAGACAAAAAACAACGTCGCCTTGACAACGTAACAAATACTTTCCTTGAGGAGAGCAAGTGATGCTAGCATCCAGGGGGGGGGCTTAAGCCCCCAAAGCCCCCCCCTTTCAGTGCGCCTCCGCAGGTACTAAACTGTTTTTTTTTTTCGTTATGTCATTGTTGATAATGATAAGTTTCGAAATGGTCCGTATGCTTGTAAATTTTCTGTTTGTTTATTTTTAGTTTCTGTCGTGATAGTAGTTTAGTTTGTTTACATGATACCTAATTTCCTGAGTACAATCGGGGCATAAAAGCTTTGTCCCTAAATTGTAAAATCGTCTGAGTAGTAGGATGGTTTGGATGTATAGGACTTTCGGAGGTGTATAAATTGAGCAGTTGGTGAGAAAATTGTTCGTTGTGGAGCTCTTGCCAGTAATCTTTCAGGTTACAAGAACTAATTGTTCACGCGTACGATTAGGCATCGGTCTGCTGAGTTCTTAATGCTATAACACGATATAATTAGGTAATCTGCAGATATGCAGATAATTTGTAAATTAACTCAATACTTTACAGAGTGTAAAATGCTTTCTTAATATCGATAAGCAGCATTACCCTGCACTATTGTTTTGGTGTATCCTTAAAATGTCTTTTATGGCTTTGCAATGAATTGTGATACTCTATTTCCTTCTAAAATCAGTTTGCTGAATAAATCACAATTTCTGTGATTTTAACCATCGTATTAAGGACAGAGATAAATCACTTTTGAGTTGTGCGGGGATTTTTTCAATTATAAGATGACGATCACAATAGCCACCTTCATATTTCTGGCCGATAGACACTAAGCTATGAAGGACCACAACTTGAAAGAGAGTGACTCATCTGGTACACATATGATTCTAATGAGGATGATGGAGTAGGTGCCGGTGTATATAGCCCAAAATATAGTCTGTCAAAACCTTGCATTACGCTTCCACCGTCTTCCACGAGAAAATTTACGCCACAGATCTTGACGCTCGAGAATGCAAAGCATACGATGAGTACAGCGGCGGCTGGTGAAATTTCAATATTTTTTTTCTCGTCTGTGGCGCATGGGACCCATACGAAATTTGGGAAATAACATCTAGAGAAGCACTTCTCTAATGACCCCTAAAAAATTTTGAAAAAGCAGTTTGCGAAAAAATTTTTGAAAATTTGCTAGCCTCCCCTGGGTCTAGGGACCCCTGTTTACTTTTATTTTTTTTTGTCATATGCATTTGACTTTTCATAAAAATGCATCGACAGATTTTAGAGTTTGTGAAAATATTTTCATTACTAACTGAAATACAATGAACTGAAATTTTGTAATTTACAATTTAACAAATTACAATATTTCAATTCGTTGTATCTCAGTTAGTAATGAAAATATTTTCACAAACTCCAAAATCTGTCGATGCATTTTTATGAAAAGTCAAATGCATATGACAAAAAAAAATAAAAGTAAACAGGGGTCCCTAGACCCAGGGGAGGCTAGCGAATTTTCAAAAATTTTTTCGCAAACTGCTTTTTCAAAATTTTTTAGGGGTCATTAGAGAAGTGCTTCTCTAGATGTTATTTCCCAAGTTTCGTATGGGTCCCATGCGCCACAGACGAGAAAAAAAATATTGAAATTTCACCAGCCGCCACTGGATGAGTAAAACCAGGCAGTACTTGACTCTCTGAGTTAATTTACTTTTGAGTTCAGAATTTCTTGGGAAGTAATTCAAGTAATTCAACTAGCAGCGATCAACAAGGTTACCTTGATGTATATGCCAGGACATGAAGGAATAAGGGAGGGAGATTGCAAATGACCTTGCAACCTTGCACGACAAGGCACTAAATCGTAATTCATCGGACCGGTGTCGTTCTCTGGGATAGCAAAATACCGTACAATGGAGGCGGTAAGAGAATAGGAAGTTGGAAAAAATCCTACTAGATTTTAACTCCAGAAAGTCAAAGACAAGCGAAAATACTTCATAAGCTATTCGCAAAAAAAGTAAAAGAGCTACTCGATCTCAGCGAATCGGAATTAATAGTACTAGTAGACTTTTTACATGACATTGCCAGCTCAAGAAAATGGACAAAGCCGAGGATGAAGTGTGTGGTTTTTGTATGAAAGCAACTGAGACTTCAACATATACTTTGCTTATGCAGGGTCCTGATCTGCCAAAAGGTATAATAAGATTTGACACCTGGCGAAGTGGGAAAGATGACCCCAAGAAAAATCTTCTTTAGAACCTTGGGATTAAATGGGTGCAAATAAAGTTTACTCCTGCGGCGATAACTGATCATTAGAAGTCTACAATGATCCTATAAGATCATTATGCGTTGGCTCCTGGTGGTCTGGGCTCCTGCGGAAATGGACGTATAAATCAAAAGGTATTGACAAAATACTTTTTTTAGGTCGAGGTAAAGAGAGGCGCATCATGCTTAAACGAATCACTCACAATATATTCTAATTTAATCACCTTTAATTTTTCTGGAAATATTGCAATTTTATTAACCAATTTATTATGTAAGTGAGCTAGGCTATGCCTTCTAGGAGGATATTTATCAACAGGATATTAGGGAAGGAATTGGGACCGGAAGATTTGATATTAGGTGCGGTTTTTTTATTTCATTTGAAGAAATGAGTAGTTTTGATAATTTTTAGAAGGAATGGGGTTATGGAATAGGATTTCTTGGCTTCTATGAATATCTGGTCATAGAATAGTGGCGTCATATTTATATATCGTAAGTGGGTCACAATTACATCAGCTTATCGGCGTCCATCTTGTATGTCATCCCGTTCTGCATACGTGTCGATTTGGGGAAAAGTTAAAAAAACTGAAGCATTCAAAAATCAAAAAATTTAAATCAGGCCATTCAAGTTCCAACTGGTTGAGCAATCAGCAACAAAAAAAGCTGCAGTCGTTTTAAAAACCATACTTCCTACAATTCACGATCCTCCGTATGAAAGTTCAGTCCTAACCTATTTCCACACCCTAGACAATATCCAACCCGCATCCACAGGTAACTCAACCCTCACAACTTCTTCCATAGTTATCCAACAAATCAAATATATCA
The DNA here is from genome assembly GCA_936432065.2 of Rutpela maculata. Classification (NCBI taxonomy): domain Eukaryota; kingdom Metazoa; phylum Arthropoda; class Insecta; order Coleoptera; family Cerambycidae; genus Rutpela; species Rutpela maculata. The sequence continues at coordinate 54,309,978 of OW386292.2, forward strand.
ACCCCAAAAATCGAAAACATACAAGCTATGACCTCAAGCATCGCCCACTCCAAGTAGTACGCTTACTTACCAAATCTCTTAATGCCTTAATTAGACTAGGTATACCACTATCCTACCCCCCGGAAAATAGACAAAATTATTCCGGCCCGCAAACCAAAAAAAACAAAAAATCTTCCTAAAAGCTATCGCCTAATCAGCCTCCAACCTATCCATGCAATTGTAGACTAAATCTTCTTATTCTTCATACTAGGAGTATAGATTCCATTCAGACCACTCCAGATGTCTGGACAAAATAGTTGATGGGAGGAGTATGTGAAATTATTTAAACAAACCTCAAGTGTGGACTGGTCGTGGGAGTGTTTACTGTGAAGCCCAGACCTCAATCCTTAGATTTTTCCTATGAAATCTAATGTGTACCAATACTCCAGGACTAAAGAAGAATAGTAACGAAGATTAGAATGTCATCAAGCATCATTTTTCATCTCAGACGAAGTTTGAGAAAACGCTGTCAAAAATGTGCAAATGTGACAAATTTTGAGTACCTTTTGTAAATTTGAACAAGTGGAGCAAGATGTTTATGAGGCACTACACAGGGCCGGATTAAGGATCGGCGCGCCCCTAAGCTAATCATGTATTTGCGTCCTCTTCTTCATAATGAAAAAAAACTTATGAGGGGAGGCAGAAATATGAAAAAAAAATTTAACTTAAATTGATAAGCAGGGAGAAGGAAATGGAAAAAGAATATTTTTTCTCGAAAACGAAAATTAATTGCGCGCGCCTAGTTAGCCTCATGGATAATCCGACCCTGAGAGTATAGTGTTGTGTCTCTGGTAAAAATGCTGGAATTCCATTAATTTAATGGTTGTCGAAATAAATGCAATTTTAAACTAATGTATTCGATGCAGGTTATAAACTCCTGAATTTCTGAAAGAACGTTTATTTAAATTTACGTTAAAAGCTAATTTGCTCTCTTCCTATAATGCCCAACATACAAGTGTTAATTTGCTGATTGCTGGTTAAACAATTTCCTGTATTGTAATGTAATTGAATGGCATTAAGGTAATCAAATATATATTTATTTTTACTGTTTTCTAAAAATATCTTCGTTACGTAAAAGAAGATGTGCCATTAAAATTATCATGTGTTGAGGTAAATGTTCTGATACATTGCAGAATAAAGACTGAATTTTCATAACGTAATTTGAATACTAAATAGAAATTCGGAGATGAAACTTCCACTTGAAGCGTAACTAAAAACAATAGCAGTTAATGTAAGAATAGTTTTATTTAAATTTCCGGGTAATTTAAATATTTCTATATTGCTTATTTAGGTCACTGTAGCACCGGATATTTCAGGTTAGATATTTCATTTCATCTCAAACACTTGCTAATAATATGAGTATAGCAGAGTCCAAATCATAAACTAAAGAATCTTTCATCTTCCTATGTTCCGGAATATTCGAGTAAGCAGATCTTTGTTCACCCCTACTCAGCTCTGGATATTATTTGTTGATATTCTTAGGTTAATTGAATATTTAAAAAAATAACAACTCTATGTAACGCCACGTTCAAAAAATTCTGATCTTATAACTAAAGATACAATAACATTTGATCAGTATAATGAAAGTGTTCAAACATGACGTTAGTTCAGGGCCTGACGTAGGTTTTGTAGGAAAATCCGAGTCGGAAGCATTTTTCTTCAGGAATACTTAGTAGAAGTCTTAGTAAGTATTTTTTATTTTGGTGGACATTCACCACCTGGTACATTCTTCCACTATGATGGCACCAAAGATAGCGCCCGCTCTATCACAAAGCTGCGTGTGATATAGTGACATTTTTGTGACTTTCATTGAAATCGATGGCCTACTTATTAGCTCATAGAAAATTTTATAGTGAAATGTCCAAAAACTTGCAAAATGAATATTTTTTTTTAATGAGTTTGTGAAAGTGTATAAAATAGTATCCTGAAAAGTCTACATTTCGCTCGGATGCAGAACATAAAAAAAGTGAAAACATTTTTTATTCTTCCATTTTTTCAAAGTCAGTCAGAGTAGGAAAACATTGAAAATACAGATGGATAGGCAACGTGTTTCTAAACAAAAAATGTCAATAAAACTTGTCGCAAAAGCCACGGTATTCCTGGAAAAAACTTGAGTAACTTTGTCACTCTGCGCGGGCAAGCAAATGGTAAAATGCATATTATGGAACTTCTGTAAAAATTCTTAGCAGTTCTAACGGTAAAATAAAGCTTTTTCTCTTTCTGATTACACATTTTTAACGTTTTTCTTAGCAAACAGTTGGATAAATAGTGAGTTTGGAAAAGTATATAATTACAGAGACAACACACATAGCCGCTGGATCGAAGCAGAGCTGCCGCGCCTTCCCTCGCATGAATTTTTACCTGCCTTTACTGCTTTGTATTTATTACAGGTATACCTATCCACCTTTCAGCTATATACAGTGGATTCCTTATACATACATTCACTTAATGGAAAAGTTCCAGAATTTATATTTAAAACTATAGAGAGTTATAACGATAAGTTCGTGAAAATAGCTATTTCTGATCATGACGGGATTGATCATATATTCGAAAAAATGTATACAAGTATAGTTATTTTTGTAGCAAGTACCTAAAATCATGTTTTTGAGACATGGAAGTGTATCAGAAACATGTTTGACTACAACCAGCGAATGTTAAACACGATTTCCTATCGTAAGGGAAAATGTACGGTACAACGTGTAGGAATCCATTCTTTTGGGAAAATGCCCTTTATTGTTGCTGAATTCCTTAAACTACCGAATTCGACAGAGTATATAGGGCATTGCTTGGGGCGAAGTTCTGCGTCTCTTAAGGCAGATGCTGAAGTGGATTTAATCTCGTTGAAGCGGCTAGGAGAATGGAAGTAAGTTTTTTCACAATATTATTATTGTCTTTTTATTCTAAATAATAACTAATTCCAAGTCGTCTTCAGTGGCAGAGTCATATATAGAAGAATCAATTGAGAAAAAGAAAAAAGTGTGCAGAATGTTAATGGGGGAGAAGAAAATCGAACCATCGAGTAACATAATATCGGTTACTACATCAAAAGAAATTAACACGATACCCTCGGGTTCGGGTATTTCGTTTGGAGGTAATAGTTTTGAAGGTGCTCAAAATTGTTCATTTAATTTTCATTTTGGGCCATAATCATTTAATTATTGTTAATTTAACTTACAAACCTAATAATTAAGTCATACTGTTGTACCTATTAGATTAAATAAAGTTACGGCCTCCAATATATATATTTATCAAAAAAATAATCAAGCAGGGAAATTAAAATGATTTTAGATGTACTTTTTTTGAACCCACGTTACTACAACTTAATAAACCATAATAATCATGAAGTGTACATATAATACTTTTTAATAGTTCTCAATAGAGAAAGAATTTTTTTGAAGGGTTTTTATTTTTTTTATGTTTTTCATTAAGACAATCAACTTCGGGTGTGATAATGATAATATATATATATATATCGGATGGCCTCGAAATGACACTTGCCCCTATATCTTCTTAATCTTACAAGATACGAATTTTAAATTTGGGCACGTCAAATAACGGCTGAATATACATTAATTCGACTTATCTATTACTTTCTGTCGCTTCCGGTTTAACTGAAAATGACTTTGGATATTTAAATGGAACACCCTGTATATTTTTACATGTTTGGATTCAGAAGTCATTTTGCATACATCTATGGCATATTGAGATACAAATATTAATGACTGACATTTTTATGAGCAAATTTAATTTTTCATCTAGGCGGTCGTGACCCCAAAAAATTTCGTTTTGTTCAATAAATAATAAAAAAATACAAATATTATAAGTCATATGATATTTCTGTTATAGGCTCTTAAATATTTCGGAAATCGTTTTTTCAGAATAATTATTTTTTTTGACTTACTAGGTTATTTCAATCAAACATTTTATGAACATTTATGAACAAATTCTGATTTAGTGACAGCGTGTAATTCAGTGCGAAGCTATTCAAGCACGCGCACGCATGGATCTCGCTCTGAGTAATGACGTTATCGGACTATTTTTTTTCCGGAAATACCGTGGAAGTATAGTAACGACAAAAAAATTTTTAAAAATTTTTATTGTACAAATAGGCTTAGAATGTCATGAAACGTCGAGATTTCAAGTTTGAGCGAAAAAAAAATTTCTGTCTGTCTGTCGGTCTGTCTGTTGGTCTGTAACTTTTTTTGTGCGCACGTTTTTTTTTTTTTTTTGGCGAGGGGGGGAAACCCACACGGGCTGCCTATCCCAACTAGGAATAGGTCTGAGTGTCAGGCTCTAACTAACTAAAACCCCTCCTTTTAGGGCTCGTCTGTATGAAATACTCCGAATGCACTGCAGCCTCCTGGGCTTATTGAGCTTACCCTGTTTTTTTTTTTTTTTTTTTTTTTTTTAGTTTGCACTTATCCATTTTAATATTCCTGTGCCACTGACAAGGTGATACAGGTCTGAAAACGGATGAGTCTTGATGGTTTCCGGGTCTGTTTGTGTTTGCCCGTAGATATTATACCTTCTGCGGGCCAGTGCCTCGCAGTCATGTATAATATGTTCTACAGTTTCTGGTACCTTACCGCACAGTCTGCAGTTAAGGTCGCCAGCAAACTTTCCAATTAAATGCAGGTACTTCTTGACGGGAAAGTGTCCCGTCAGAAGACCAGTTATGATTCTCAGCTGAATCCTGTTCCTTGTGAGCAGTTCTTCAGTTTGTTTTGAACATGGTCCATTGATAAGTGTTTTCCCATGTCGATTTCCTGGAATATTTCTCCAGTAGTGGTTGTGTTTACTCTTGACCCAGTCTTTAATTACCCTTCTGGCTGAGCCTTTTGTGATACCCAGCGCAGGTTCTGGGCCGTAGAATATATTCGCTGCTCCTTGTCTAGCAAGTTCGTCAGTTTTCTCGTTGCCCTCTATACTGGTACGTCCCGGTACCCAGAGTAGTCTTACTCTGTTCCGCTCACCCAGAATTCTGAGCTCTTCGTGGCAGTCCCAAACCAGTCTGGAAGACACTGTTAGAGGCCAGTGCCCCAAGTGCCGCCTGACTGTCTGTTGCGATTGAGATCTGCTGGTTCACGTATCGTCGTTTAACATTCTCGCGTACACACTCGAGTATAGCCAGAATTTCTGTCTGGAATACAGTGGAGTGCCGTCCAAGAGAGAGACTTATACTCTCTCTCGGCCTCACACCATGTACTCCTGCTCCAGCTCCCGATTCCATCCTGGACCCGTCAGTATACCAGACCAGGCCTCTGCGTAGAACATCAGGAGCACCTGTTATCCATTCCTTCCTATCTCCAATGGTGATAGTGAAGGGCTTATTGAATGTAGTTTTTGGTGTCATGTAGTCCGACCTCATGCTCAGTAGAGGATCCACTACATTGTTTATTATCCTCATGTGCCCCGAGTTACCTCCAAGAGGAACTGGGTTCTGAGAATTTTGTAGCCTGTAGGCTCCCATTCTGGCCTCCCCCTGAATCACAAGACTCAGTGGAGGGAGGTCTAGTAGGGTCTCCATGGCTGCTGTTGGGGTGCTTTTCATTGCACCTGTAATTCCCAGGCAGGCCAGTCTTTGCACCCGGCTCAGCCTGTTCGCTGCTGTGGTTTGAGTGACCTTAGGCCACCAAACCAAGGCTGCGTATGTGATGGTGGGTCTTATTACGCTGGTATAGAGCCAGTGCACCATTCCAGGCCTAAGCCCCGCACGTTTACTCTGGAACCGTTTGAGATATTGACTTGAAATTTGGTACACATATGTACTTTAACGAGACCTAGAACTAGATTATATTTTCATACTGTTCCGTCGAAGGGTTGGGGGGTAAATTGGGATAAATTTGGAGTAAATAGGTAAATCAAGCAGGTAAGAGTTCATAAAATTGATATTTAGTATAGACAAGAGAAGCTAAGGTCTCAAAAAAAATTTTGGTATTAGCCTCCCCCATTACCACCCCCACCCCATTATTAAAGGGCATGAAAAAAATATGATTTAGTGTATGTACAAGAACCAGAAACCTCAAAATATTTTTTTACTTTATCTACCCCCACTCCCACCCCCTGTCACCACCCCCACCCCACTACCGATGTGGGGTATCGTTTTATGGGTTTTTGGGGTAGAGGATTTCAAATATTATATTATTAAAGTTCTATAAACAATTATTTCCAGATACAAAATTTTTTCGTTGTGTGACTTGGATAGAAAATCCGGATGTGGAAGTAGTGATTCCTTGGGCAGCGTTTCTTTTATTTTTCCTAACTTCACTTAATTTCAAAATTTTGAAAAGATGGATGAAAAAAGAATTTTTCACTTTCTTTTTCAATGTTCTGCATCCGAGCGAGATGTAGACTATTCAAAATATTCTACACACGTCCACGAATTCATTAATTTTTTTTGTATCAATTATGCAACTTTTTGGAGGTAAATACCTTTAACGACTGGGCTATATTATTAATAAAACCAGTTGTACTTTTCGTACCGGTAATATTATCATCGCTTGAAATCATTTTTTCACAACAAACTTGTGCAAATTATTAAAAAAATCTTATAGTAATTTTGAAATTTAAAGAAATCTACATGTGTATGAATTGAGTTACGGCATTCGCGATGTTTTTGAACGTTAAATCGTCTCTTGTGATTGCTCCACAGAAACTGCGATTGGTCTTAGGCTCGGTCGTAGCCCATTAAGTAATAAATTATTACCCACGGCCGTGAGTAATGAGCTCCATTACTTGTTCAAAACGTATCGATAACACAGGCACACAAAAAAGTCAATTTTCTGAGGTTTCACATATATACTCCCATGTATTTTTAACCGCTGAAAAACAGGTTAAAACAGGTCAGAATGGGGTTTAAAGTATAAATTAAAGATTTTAAATAAGTAGACCACGTATTCGATGTATTTTTGACCGCTGAACACGGGGACAGGATTTTTTGCTAACCACGAAAAATAGGTTAAAACAGGCCAGAATAGGGTTTAGACCCACTAAACACGAAACATTTATGAAACGTTTCGAAAAAATTGTAATCTGGAAGAAATGAAACATTTCCTAGAAACATATCTGTTTATATTTTTGACACATTTCAGAAATTCATAATATTTGTTATTTTGCAGAAACATTTCGTATATATCCCACTAAACACGAAATATTTATGAAACGTTTGGAAAAAATTGTAATCTGGAAGAAATGAAACATTTCCCAGAAACATATCTGTTATATTTCTGACACATTTCAGAAATTCATAATATTTGTTATTTTGCAGAAATATTTCATATATATTGTTCCGTCGGTAAAATATATATGAAATCATGAATTCAAATGACATCGGTAACAATATGTCCATTCCCCGCGATTTTTAAAATGCCTTATTTGTAAAATTACAACTATTCTCGTCTGGAATACTGAATGCTTGGTTATTAATAAGTAATTACTCGAAAACTAGACGTCAACGAATAATGTGGAGAATATAATAATATAAAGATCTCAAATATTGATATTTGTAAATTCTGCAAACCATAAAAACTATATGATCATCTCCATGCGGCAAGTTGTGGAATTACATTTATCGAAAAACACGAAGGGATAGTATACAATCGTTTACGATCGATACGATTCTGCCTATTTGTTTTATAGGAACTAATTAGTAATTATAATTACTGGAAATTTCAACTCCAAATCGAGATGTCAACATACCAGTATTGATAGATTATTGCACAAAATACATCAACTAAAACGTCAAATTGTAGAAATCCATTTATTACAATGAGAAACGAAAACATACGACCGATGACGATTCTAACATGGACAAATGTACAGAGTATCAGCTGAGAAGCTAGCCGCCACCAACATCAACGCCATTTGCATTTTGCTATTGTTGCAGTTAAGTAAGTTTTATCTTTATGCCTGGAAGGACACTCTGTTCATCAAAAATAAAAAAAAATAGTGCTGGTGTCGGGTCAGTTAATTATTATTAATACTTAAAGTGCTGTGGTTTTTGAAAGATACCAGTAATGGACGAGAAGAAGGTTAAAAAATATTCATTTGTGTTCTGTACATTCAATTTGTGATTGTTTTTATGACTTTTCAGCCCCTGGCGAAGGCTTAGTACCAACATGAATAAAACATTCGAAACTTAGTATCGGCTCATCAGGCCCAGTAGCGGTTCATCAAATAGAAGACAAGATAATATACCTAATGGTGAACCGCTTTTGAGGACAACTGCCAACTTGATTTTATGAGGCTGATATTGTATTTTATGGAGGAATAAGATATACTTTTGTTGTATATTTTTATATTTATATACTATATGTTTTTTTTTTTTAGATATTTACAGTTTACAAATATTTAAAAGTGTTTCTAATACATGTTTTTTTTTATATTTACTGGGTAATTTTATTTATTTGTAGACATCTAAATGCCAAGGAAAGATTGATGGGACTGACAGCCCAGTGAAGATAAGTAAAGATGAAGACACTAGAAAGTTAAAAAGAAAATTGAACCCCCTTCCAAAAAGGTCGCTAAAAATTATGAAATGAAATTTTACGGTCGCCCAGTTAACTGAACCTTAATATTGTTATTGAAGTCGCCTAAAAATATATTTCAATTCATTATTTGTTTATTTTTACACCGGCTTCAATTTCGACATTAAGTAATAAAGTTCAGTTAACTAGATGATATTGAAATTTTATGTCTCATAATGTTTATAGCAGAGATGTGCCGAGGATACTCCATATTTGATAAAAGTCTGCAAAAGGCATGTAAATAATATAACTGTATGCACTTATTTGGTATCAAAATGAAGCTTGCATCATCACGAATCAGATTTCACCATAAAATAGCTTATCAATATACCCAATGAAAAGTTAGAAGGTAAACTTCCTGGAAACTTTCCATTTTGAAAACTTCGAAAGTTTCAGGAAGTTTTCCTTCTAACTTTCCATGGGGTATATTGATAGCCTATTTTATGGTGAAATCTGATTCATGATGATGCAAGCTTCATTTTGGTACTAAATGAGTGCATACAATTATATTATTTACATGCCTTTTACAGACTTTTATTAAATATGGAAAGTTTTCTCGGCACATCTCTGGTTTATAGCGACCTTTCCTGAAGGAAATGTTTCTTTGAAACGTTTCTTGGGTAGGACATCTCTAGTATCTACAATATATCTGAAACGTTTCTGTAACAGTTCCAGGAACGCTTCATATTTTTCATTAAATGCATTTTTTGAGATGTCTGGAACATTTTTGTAAATATTCATAAATGTGTCGGGCACGTGTCTTTTGAAATGTTTCATTGAAACGTTTCTTAGGTAGGGCATCTTGAGTCTTTGCAATGAGTCTAGAACGTTTCTGTCGTACTTCTAGAAACGTTTCATGTTTCAGTACATGCATTTCAGAAACATTTCCGGAACAGAAAAATGTTTAGTGGGAAATAAAAATTAAAAATTTTAAATAAGTAGAGCAAGTATTCTATGTATTTATTGCTTTCATTATCACATCCCCCTCCAATGTCCAACAATAGTCTGCTATCATATTAACATCCCATCGACTTTGATATCTAGGCTCCATTTCCTTTAAGTCTTAGTGAAAACGTTCACCATGCTCTTCACTATGATCACCTAAATTTTCTGGAAACTGGTCTATATGAGAATGCAGGAAATGTAGTTTTAAATTCATTAGACAACCTAATATTCTGAATTTTTCTACCATGTTGGATACTATTTCTTTGTAGTCTTCGTTCTTATTGTTTCCTAAAAATGTATCAACAACTTCTTTAAAGCTCTGTCAAGCTCCCTTTTTCGTATCTGACATTGTAGTGATGAATTTCTTATTTCTTAACATTTTCCTTATTTGTAGACCATCAAAAATGCTTTCCTTCAATTTGGCGTCTCTTATCTGTGGAAATTGTAGTCCCAGATACTCAAAACATTTTCTTTCTTTATTCAAAGCTCACGATTTACTTCATGAGACCAAACACTAAGAGCGAAGACTACAAAGAAATAGTATCCAATAGTTGTCTAATGAATTTGAAACAAACTACATTTCCTGCATTCTTATATAGACCACTTTCCAGAAAAAGGTGATTATAGTGAAAAGCATGGTGAACGTTTTCACCAAGAGATAAAGGAAATGGAGCGTAGATATCAAGGTTGATGGGATATGTTGGACATTGAAAAGGGATGTAAAAATACGAAGGCGTAGAAGGGCCACTGAAATATTTTTTTTAATTCCGAGTTTAATCTGGGAATTCCGAATTCAATCTCAGAATTCCGAGATTAAAGTCGGATTTATGATTTCATTTGAGAAACGTTCATGTAGCGATGAAGCCACTATCTGAAGCCAACACCATCACCACCCCCTTCTCCACTACCAACGTGGCATACCATTTTATTGGTTTTTGGGGTAGACGATTTCAAATATTATATTATTAAAGTTCCAGGAACTATAATTTTCGCATACTGGAGGCAGCGGTTCTTGAATACATCAATAACAACAAAATAATTTATTTCTGGCGATTACATTATCGCCCCCACCTTCATACTAACAAAATGGCAGTGAAAATAAGTTTATTTTCGGTATTTAGTTTCTATTACCTCCTAGACCAAACTTGGTTAATATAAAGATGTAGATGAGAATCAAATTTTCTATAACTAACTCCAGTTTTAAACTTTTTTAAAATAAATATCAAAATCCATATAAGGAAACATAATTTACCGTTTAACAATTCAAAGAAATTTATTTTCTTTTTATTGTTAATTTATTTTTTGAATCACTGTATCCTGGTAGTCCGTCTGTGTATACGCGGTTATTCAGATTTTTATTTGAAAAACTGTTTGGGAAAGTACAGAGTGGTCTCACTAACATTAAAACTCCATTTAACTTCATTATTTTTAAAGTTGGGTGAACAAGTTTATAAATAAAAGTTAAAGTAGAAAATTATGTATATTTTCCAAAAATATTGTCAGAAAAACTACTGAACTTCTCATTTTGGAGATATGAGCTTTACTTGGGTTTTATGTAATTTATTTTTACATCATTTGAAATGCCGGAAAAAAAGCTTTTCAATAATATATAAAACATAGTATTTATATCACAACCTGTTTGTTCCTATTTACTCTATATTTACAATCTATCAAATTAGTAAAATGGCACTGAAAATAAGTTTATTATTTAAAATGGAAAACAAAAGTACGTCATTTAAAATAAACGATACGTTAGTTCTATCAAGACATGTGTTGGTAATTAATTTCACTTTGTTTTAAATAAAATGGAAAATTTCAATGATCGATGTACAATGTGTCCCATTTTACACGGTAACACATTCGTAGCTAAGTTATTAGTCATCCAATTTCAACCAAATGTGGGCCGGTATCAAAGATCTCACTACGTCTTTCTTTTGAGTAAAACAAAATGTATGTCAGTCATTGACGTGCATTTTTATTAAGAAAAACATTATGGATTCTTACACCGACGAATTTCAAACATTAGTCTCATGTTTCCACCTCTAATCTACGAACTTTGAGATTAAAGTCAGAATTCCGAGATTAAAGTCGGAATTCCGAGATTAAAGTCGGAATTAAAAAAAATATATTTCAGTGGCCCTTCTACGCCTTAGTATAAAAACGAAAGAAATAAAACGAAAAAGAAAACTATTATGCAGATCATTTGAAAACAAAATAGTACGATACCACAGAAAAGATTAAATCAGGATAAATAAGAGGTCATGACCTGACTGGTTAAAACTGACATTGGTATCGTGTTCAGCGGCAAAAAATATATCGAATACGTGGTCTAATTATTATTAGATTATTTTAAATTTTATTTTAAACCCTATTCTGGCCTGTTCTAACCTGTTTTTCGTGCTTAACAAAAAATCTGAGTGGAGCAAAACTGACATCTGGATCGTGTTCAGCGGTCAAAAATGCATCGAATACATGGTCTACTTACCTATTTATAATCTTTAATTTATATTTTAAACCCTATCCTGGCCTGTTTTAACCCGTTTTTCGTGGTTGCCAAAAAATCCTGACTAGATGGAGCAAAACTGACATCGGGATTGTGTTCAGCGGTCAAAAATCCATCGAATACATGGTCTACTTATTTAAAAATACTTAATTTACATTTTCAACCCTATTCTGGCCTGTTTTAACCTAAGTTAGTTTTCGTAGTTTTCCCTAAATATTTTAAGATTTCACATGGACATACTGTATATAGAAATTTAAGGTAAAAAGAAATCTCCTAAAAAATGAAATAATGAGTCTACAAAATCTTCTTTAAGTTTGTACGTTTTTACTGACAATATTCGAATTTCGTGGTGCGTGTCTAAATATCCATTAAATATCGTTTCACGTTTTATGATTTTATGAAGAATTTCAATACATTTTTTATGAGGATTTGATTTACGTCGGCGAGCATAAAAATGTAAAAGGATGATACCTCTTGCATAATATTTATTGTAAGTAATTAATTTTGTACTCAATTCTAGTAAACGAAACACCAAAGCCCCTGGCAATATTCCGACTGATAATTATTTTTTCGGGTGTAATTATTTCTAAATAAAATTCCAAAACAAATCAATATACCTGAAGAAATGAGACCGCGGGAATGTACCTTGGCCTCACGTAACAACCACCTTGAGCCATAAAAGAGAAAAGAGAGCGGTACCTATAATTTTGTTTCATTTCACACCGTTTAATTAGATACCCATCTGAAAGAAGAGAATATTTATTAAAGAGATGAAAGTTCAGTTCGGAATGCGAACAAAGAAATATATGCAGATTTGGGCAATAAAATTAATTAAAGACTTATCCGACTAAGATTACAAAATATGTATAGATATCTTATAATACATGCAAATTCCGATGTTACACGCAGAAACATCCTCTAAACGTACTGAAATATTTACTGGGGGACAACATTGATCTCTTTTAATGTCTGTTCTCTGTTTCCAAGTATAACAATTCCACAAACCTTGGATTATCTCAAATTAAATAAAATTATTCAAGTAATTTAAAATTTGCTAATCAAATTTATGATTCGCGTAATGTATCGAATTTTCAAAAAGCGCACCATATCCCTCTTGGCATAAAGTCAATCGACAATATAATCCATCCCTTTAATTTTGTAACACTTCCGGTGAGATTTGCCTGATTACATTGTTGATACGGTGCTGTAGGTACTTAATATTCTTCAGTTTTGTTACATAAGCCTTACAATAAAAGATCGAGGGGGTTAAAGTCCGGCGATTTTGACGACCACTCAATTGAACTTCTTCCAATCTACCTATTTGGGGCACTTTCGTCCAAAAAAGTCTCGTTTACAGAAATATTTGGTTGCGGCTAATAAAATCCATCATTGGTTCGGTGAATTTAATTTTAGGAATTCTTACAGAAATACTGTATTTCCAAGTTACAGAATTTATTTCAGTTAAACTTTCCCCACTATATTTTTATCATTACGAAGGCAGGTAAACGGTGTGTTGATGTTCTCGAGATGTGGGTTTGCAGACGGTTTTTTACGAATTCATTGGATAGCCCACCGTACCAACAACTCGATTCTATAAGAACAAAACGATTATCTAGCATCATATTCCTTCCTCCAATCTATATTATTTTAGCCACAGCAACTAGAAAGATTAATATTTCAGGATGCAAGTGGCGAAATAGATGCCCCCTAAATCCTTGAACTGATGTCACCAAGGTGCTGATGGCTACAACAGGCAGAGCAATGTCGTAAGAAAATTAAAGTAATTTTGATTGAGAAGGATAATATTTGGTAGTTAGTTGACACTACAACTAACGGAGAACTGGATACAGTTTCGTTGAAAACTATAGGGTGGACCCCATAAAAATATAATTAAGAAAAAAAATGGTGCTAAGGCTTTCGCGGAGCTTTTGATCTGGCTGCTGATTTCCGGGTCTTCTTCCGCGTAGACTTGGTTGAGTGCTTGACGTTTCGACCATCTTGTCGTGGTCTTCTTCTGAAGCGAAGTGAGCTCTGCAGGACTGAGCTCCTCTATTTATACAGGGCAGCAGGATGCGTGTTGCGGATCATTGCTCATGTGGAACATTGACTTCCACGTTATTGGTAATTGTAGTCCGGTGTCACGGTTATAGTTATTCGGATGTTTATTTATTTCAATGGCTTCTCTGTATCTTCTTGGCCAATAATTCTTGGTGTTGGCTAATTTCTTTGTTTTGTCGAATTTTATCAAATGGCCGGTTTCTTCTGAATGTTCGGCAACTGCTGATTTTGTAGATTTTCCATTCTTTGTATTTCTAATGTGTTCTCTGAGTCTGGTGTTTATACGTCGTTTGGTCTCTCCGATGTAAACTTGTCCGCAGGAACATGGGATGCTATATACTCCTGGTGTTTCTAGTTCTTCTGGACCTTGGTATTTGGGAAAATGTTGTGCCACCTTCCGTCAAAGTAATATATAATGCAAATCAGAAGGTGGCAATTACCAATAATGTGGAAGTCAATGTTCCGCATGAGCCATGATCCGCAACACGCCTCCTGATAACCTGTATAAATAGAGGAGCTCAGTCCAGCAGAGCTCACTTCGCTTCAGAAGAAGACCACGACAAGATGGTCGAAACATCAAGCACTCAAGTCTACGCGGAAGAAGACCCGGAAACCAGCAGCCAGAAGAAAAAAAAATGTCCGAACACAGTAATATTGACATGCAGTTAACACAACTGTCAAGGAAGAAAAATATAATAAAAAATACAGGGTGGTCACTCAACACATGTGACGGAGCACGATAATATTTCACATGCAGTTAATACAACTTTCAAAGGAGAAAAATATGAAAACATATACAAGGTGGTCACCCAAAAAATAAAAATGTGCCAGGGGATGATAATATTTCGCATGCAGTTAATACAACTATCGAAGAAAAAAATATATGAAAAAAAATATTCAAGGTGGTCAGCCAAAGAAAAATTAGAAAATCTGGCAGAGCACGAAAATATTTTGCACGCAGTTATCACAACTATCCAAGAAGAAAAACATGTGAAAAATATATTGGGTGGTCACTCAATTTTTTTTTAAGTGAAGGATCAAAGAAGAAAAATATGAAAAAAAATACACAGGGTGATCAGCCAAAGAAGAATTAATAAATGTATTGGAGCACGAAAATATTTAGCATGCAGTCAAACAACTGTTCGAAGAAAAAAAAATATGAAAAAAAGATACACAGGGTAGTGACTCGTTTTTTTTTATCTGAAGGATAATATTTCGCATGTAGTTAACACAACAGTCGAAGAAAAATATGAAAAAACATATATACGGGGTGGTCACAAAAAATATACAGGGTGGTCACTCAAAATAAAATAAATTAAAAATGCGACGGAGGACGATAATATTTCGCATTCAGTTAATACAACTGTCAAAGAAAAAAAATATTTAAAAAAAATTGTGGCGACCCTAACAAAGTTAAAAAAAAATGTGACGGAAGACGATGATATTTCGCATGCAGTTAACACAACTGTCACTGATATTTTTCCATATGGATATTTTTTCTGATTAGCCTGATCATTTCTACATGAAAACAGCCTCTTGCGTTTTTCCCGTCAGACAATTCTTGATTAAAATTGAAACTAATTATTATTAATATTGATAATGATAAATTTTGTTTTTTAAAAATTGTTGGAAATGGCCACCTTCATACCTTAATAGGCACTCGTTCTAATATTCCCGGCTTATTCCGTATTGTTTCACATGAGGCAACTAATATTCACTCTCTTCTAAAGTGTTAATGGGAGCTTTATAAACTAGGGTTTTAAGATGACCTCACAAAAAGAAATCCAAACTATTGAGATCGGGGGATCTTGCTGGCCATTGCTGAGGTCCTCTAACGTTTAGGATAAACTGCATGTAAATGGTCGCGAACAATTACATTGAAATGAACAGGAGCTCCATCGTGCATGTACCACATTTGATTCCTTAACGCAATTGGTACTTCTTCAAGCAATTTTTTGGAGAACGTGCAGGTAAGATTGTCCATTAAGGTGTCTTGGTAAAAAAGGGCCTATAAGATTATTATCAATATTTCCTACCCATACATTAACCGAAAATTGCTTTTGGTAATGGGTTTCGGTTATGGCATGGGGGTTCTCGTCCACCCACATATATTATGGAAATTTTGAATTGCATCCCTAGAAAAATTTGCTTCGTCTGTGAATATAATTTGTGACTCAAACTGCGAATTTAGTACAATATTCTGAAGGTACCACTGACAGAAGTTCACACGCTGTGGAAAATCCCTGGGAACTAATACCTATATACTCTTAGAATATGGTACGAATACAACAAAAATCAACCAAAATTCCCCAAAAAATTTGATGGCAAATATCCAAAGCTCTAGCAATCTTCCTCGCACAGAGGTGATTGCTAGAGTTGTTGATGGTTGTGGCGATTTGTACCGAGGAGCGGCGGGGGCACATGTAAGAGCACTTTTTGGGATCGAGGGGGCGTTTTGATCCGGAGGCGTTGTGGTGATTTTCACCACGCCACCATGGTCAATTCGCTACTCTCCTCGTACTCGTCTCGGGATGTTCGTCGATTTCCTCAATTTCAGGTATTCCGATAGTTCGAGTTCTACCTTCCGAAGTACCTTTTTGGAAACTACCAGTTTCACAAAAACTGCAATGAATAGTCGAAGAGAATCAGCTATCTGGCAAGGCACTATTAGGATATCTTTCCTGATACATTACATACTTCTGACTTTTGTTGCATTACCATCTGCGAGACCATATACGTAATGCATTGTCACCATCTCCGCATTCGTATAACTTACCGTATTTACTGAGATACTCGAATAAAAACAGCTAAAGAATAAAATAAATTCAATGAGACTAAAAATTGAAGAAATAATATGATGAGATGGTTTTGAACACCAACAATTTACTTTATGTCAACAAATATTGCTTTGAAAATGATGTTTGTAAAAACATCAACGTTATTTATTCCAAGATAACTAGATTTATGTGTTCAAAAATTATTTATTAGTCGATACTACTAAATGAAGCAATTTGAGTTTAATTTTTTTATTCAAGAACTGTATGTACATCCGACGAGAAAAATGCAAGAGACCGTTTTCATGTAAAATTGACCAGGCTAGTCAGAAAAAATACCCGCATGGAAAAATACGTGACTTTATATCCTATTAACACATACCGACATTGAAAATAATATCTAAAGCACTTTCTGAGATGTCAAAAAATAATGATTAAAAAAAAAATCAACACCCTGTAGCAAAAAACTGAAGCCGTTGCTAACATATGTTCATATGAACTTTTTTTCATAAAATAACCTAAGGAATCACACCCTGAAATATTAGCACATCATTAAGTAACACCCTGTAGAATGGGAGGTGTAGGGTTCATGCGACGCGTTACCGCATTACATCGTGATGCAGTATATTTATGTTCCTCTTTTTATGTTTTTGCTTCTAGAACCTTTCTTCTTATGTGGCTTCTATTTCCCCCGTATCTGATTCCTGCAAGGCATATTTCCTTGCGATTTCTTCATGATATTTTTTTCTTGCTGTTCCTTCCCGGTCTATTTGATTCCTTCATATTTTATTGGTGAGACTTCCAATTGTTGTTATTCATGTGTTGCGGTCTCCCTATTTTTAATTTGTTGCTGTTCAGTATTAGCGCTTTCTTCAGTAGATGTTTTAGGTCAGTTCTTGGACATGTCCCCAGTACTTCATTACATGCGTTTTTACTATTATTATACTCTTCGTAAAAACGAAGAGTATATTGTATTTGATCGGCACATTTCTAAAATCGTAAATATCGCTCGTAGAGTAAAAAATTTCATATCATTGTGTTAGTGAACGAATTCTGAACAACTTTCAAAATGTCCGTCTGTCCGTCCGTCCGTCCGTCACGTTTCTTGTAAGCACGATAACTTAAGAAAGAAAAGTCCGATTGTATTGAAATTTAGAAAGTAAGTTAGTGTTAGCTAGAGGAAGAACTCTATTATTTTTGAAGAAAATCGATCAGTAAATAAAAAAGTTATTAATTATTTAATTTAAAAAAAAATAATTCTCTTAATTTTTGTCGCTTGTACTAAAATGGAAATCTTGCGAGATATTATTTCCATAATATTTTTTTTTTTAAGTTTATTAATATATACTTGATAGAAGTGAAATATGTATGAATGTCGAAGGATATATATCACAGACAATCAATTTTTGTAGCAATAGGTGGTGGTGCAGCTTTATATTCTGTTTTTGTTCTCTTTTTTATTATATTCGTCCTCTTTTTTATCAAAAATTTCCTTTTGGCCGATAACCTTTCTAAAAAATCCAAACATTTTAAACCCTATCCTTTTTCCACCACATTTTCCTGGCGTCAGGGGGAGCACCAGGTCGGCAGTTCTCGTACGGGTTTTTTCGTTTAGCTTTTCACCCGAGTCAATAGCCCAAATTTATTCAGTGTTATAACCAGTGATTAGTTTCTAAGTTTTATATGAATTAGTTTTAGGTCCATGTGGACAGCATTTTTTAATTTTATTGTTAATTTTTAAATCCGCCACAGGCGGATAAGAGTTTTAACATTGTCTTATTAATTATCGTTTAGCCAAACCGGACCTGCTCCGTCCAACTCTACATTCACCACGGCGCTACGCGCCGTGTTTGTCTGGTTGGCTCCGGGCCAGGTTTCGGGGGAGGCGCATTTTGTAAAATTTTAATTTTTAAATAAATATTTCTTGCTTCCTTGCTTGCTTTGCGTTGCAATCCAAAGGTCCCGTGTTCGAATCCCACAGGTTGGATATTTCTTTTTCATTTTTTTTCATGCAATTTTTTTTACAATACAGATGGTATCACAAAATTTAGGATATCCAAAAACTAACATTATTTACAAGAAAACTGCGAAGAGTATCCTATAGAATGTGTAACAATTATATATAAAAAGCTCAGTAAATTGGCGAAGAGTACGTTTTTAGCTTGTTATTCTTTTCTTTCCTATTAGTGTGCATGTACCCTATCGTTTCTCTAGTTCTATTGTATTTGATAGTAGTTGGACGATGTCCCGTTCAGTTTTTCTCAGATTTCTTCTGTTGGCTTTTATCGTTACCTCAATTTTAACTTCATTTATCACCGTTGGCAGTATGAGGACTGTGCATATTCTCTTCATCAGGCATCACGATTTGCTATTTTTCTGGATAAAAGGTAAAATTGCAAGTTTTAATTTTTTTCTTTCTCAGTTTGTTCGTCGTTCTTAAGATGTAGTCGCATATTTTGTATTCTTCTCCCCTGGCTGGGTTTCTCTTTTATTCTCGTAATATTACTAGACACTTCTTTATATTCAGTGGAGATGCGGTTTCATCTTTTCTAGGAATTTGAGAATGTCCTGTTTTTCTTCCGTGATGATTAGAAGGTCATCGGCGTATGCCAGTATGATCGGGACCCCCAATGTTTCCGTAAATTGTCTAAAATTTGGCGTTTCCCTAATTGTATTTGGTATCACTTGATCTAGGGGCCTTGGTGAATAGTCCGGGTGCAGCGATCTTTTGCTGCGTCAGGTGTTGACTATAATTTGTGACTGACAGCATCAAATACATTTTGGAAATCTACCGTGACTCTGCGCAGTTTTGCAATTTGTCCCTATTTCTCTTCCTGGATCCTTCTTGTAGTGATATATATTCCGTTGTTAGACCTGAGCGTTGTTCAAAAATTTGAATTTTCTCATTTTATACATATATAAAGTTTTTCATCAAATAGAATATTACCTGTTTTTCCTGCTCAGGTACTTTTTCCGCCTCTGTCGATTGACCTACGTGGCGTAAGCCTATATCTATAAACTGAAATTTTATGGTATTCTTCTATTTTTTCTTATTTCATACGGAAGTTAAATGGCAATTTATTTTTTGCGTTGGATTCACGTAATGGAACAGTATATATAAATCTAAATTATCATTATCTTATTATTATGTCATATAGAAAGCTGTAAGTTTATTGAAAATAACTCTCAATGATATTTACATGCAATAAAAATAATTTGATGACCCAAAATTTTTTGCAGCGATAATAGTTTAATAAATATTCACGTAGGATTTAACTAATAATGAAAGTATAAGATACGTGTATTTAAGTGGCATATATATTTATTATTCAACCATTTCATAACGGAGAAGGTCTGAAAAAAATTAACACTTTTTTAACCGACTTCAATTTTTTTTTTTAAGATGAGGCTCTCACATGGACCCGTACGTTTGTTTTTCTCATGTTTGTTCAGTCAATACCCAGGTTGGCCTTAAGTGATTTCTGTGAAATCTTTTGAAAACTGTTGGGTATGGCTCGGCAGCAGTGGGCCCACTATAGCTTCATCAAGCTACGTATAGTGTCAGATGAGCAAAGCTTGACAACAACTTCCTTTAACTTAAAATTTGGCAAAGGTGGTAATGACAAACGATTTTTACTAATAGTTTTTCTTGAAAATTGTAGGCTATTATTGCTTGCCGGTGGTCCTCTCATCATTCACTGTTATTTTTTCAACAGTGAATGATGTGTACAGTGAATCGGAGTCTCAAAAACTGGCAAGCTTCAAATTTCATTGGAAATGAATTATTGATAGTTAAGTGTTTTAGGAGCAATATGATTGCTATATTTCTGCAGATTTACGTGATATTTGATACTTGAGAAATACAGGATTTTCTGTCAACCAATCTGATGTTCTTCGTCTTCAACTGCCGTTAGAACCCGATTCGGTTTCCAACGTTTGCTTGGACTTCCCCTCAGTCGTTTCCCAGTAGGTTTCCATAGCATCATTCTTTTGGTGGTTCTTTGGACGTATCGCAACCAGGCAATTCTTCTACTTTTGATGAATCTTACAATATTGGCTTCTTTTATCAGCCTATCAAATTCATGATTCATCCTGATTCGCCAGGAACCATCCTCATTTTGGACAAGTCGGTAGATTTTACTTAAGATTCTCCATTCGAAAATCTGAATGGCTAATGTTTGTATTAGTTATCGCCTATGTTTCACACCCGTATGTTAGCACTGGTCTAATTAGTGTTGTATGAGTTGTTAGGTCTCTTCCTTAGAAATAGCGTGAACTACCTGTCCAATATTATTTTACATTTCAGGAAGTGATTTTTTCACGATACAAATAATATTTTCCGAACCCTAGTCAAAACTTTCTTCGTTGTTATCATCCCCATATAGTCTATAAATAATTAGAAAATAATTGATTAATGCAATGCAATGCAATTCACATGACCAACGTATACACCTTATAACGATAACAAATTTTCATATTCAGTTAAATTACACAGCCCCACAAGAAAAAATAAAAGTTCTGTACCAGAGACATGAATACATACATTTTGTGTATTTTTTTTTATGCTGAATGCGAATCTGCAGCCAAAAATATGGGTTACCCAGGTATTTTTTTAGTAAAACGCAAAAACATCCCCTAAAATAGAGTGATGCGGTAAAGCTTTATAATGAAATGCAACAATTTGTAAATACTTTGAAAAAACATTTTAAAATAATATTTTGAGCATTAGAAAGAAATATATGCAAATTAAAAAATATAATGTAATCTTATTTTTAAGGGGCTTGAAACCACCTCTGCAGACCTATTTCTTACCCCTTTGAGTCACATATTTTTCTATTCAATGGTTTGGTCTAAATTTTGTTACCGTGTGGGTTTTTGATTATGAATCTGATGAATAAAAGATGGCGTATCCAATATGGCGGATGAAAAAATCGGAAAAGCATTCAAAATTTGAAGATTATGGCTGAAACTTGTTACTCGGGGGTTTTTGGAGTCGCTGATCAAGATTCTGGGGTCTTAATTCGCAAATTCTTAAATCCAAAATGGCGGACCCATTATGGCGGATTAAAAAGTACCATAGAAATTGGTATTTACCACATAAAGAAATATATTATGAATGTTTAAAAACTGAGGCATTTGAGTAAAAATAGGCAAATGTCTAAAAATGAGAAACAAGGAATATAAATTCGATTTGCAGTGTGCAGTCTCGCTTAAATGTGAAAGTGAGGACGAATGAAATAATGACGATTTGGAGCCAAATATATAAAACCGATCATCGTGGCAATATCGTGAAAAATGATAATTTAGAGCGTGAAAGTACCCCTTTCCTAACGAGTTACATGAGCTGGGTGAAAAATTTGAATGGCGAATAGTACATTATTAGTATTAATCTTATGACCACGTCGGGGTAGCTGTCAGTTTGACATCGGTCAAAGTGACGTTTACTCCCTTTGACATCTGTTAGTTTGACATATGACAAAATGACGTTTATCCCGTTTGACATCTGTCAGTTTGACAGCTGTGAATTTGACATCTGTCAGTTCGACAGACAATTTTTTTTTATAATTTTTACCAAATAGGCGTCTACGGAGAATCATGATCAGCGACTCCAAAAACCCCCGAGTAACAAGTTTCAGCCATAATCTTCAAATTTTGAATGCTTTTCCGATTTTTACATCCGCCATATTGGATCCGCCGTCTTTTATTCAGGAATTTTCGGCTCCAGACTTCAGATTCGTAATCAGCAACCAGAAAAACCCGCGGTAACAAAATTTAGACCAAACCATTGAATAGAAAAATATGTGACTCAAGGGGGTAAGAAATACCTAGGTCTGCAGAGGTGGTTTCAAGCCCCTTAAAAATAAGATTATATTATATTTTTTAGGTATATTGTCTGTCAACCTACATTTGTATATTTGGAATTACAAACTACGAGGCTATGGCTTTTCACATTGTTTCGCACTGTAACATTCGTTATTTGATCTTAAAGGTGGAATTAACCTCCTCGTAGGGGTGGGTATGGATTTAATTTGCATATATTTCTTTCCAATGCTCAAAATCTTATTTTAAAATGTTTTCTCAAAGTATTTACAAATTGTTGCATTTCATTATAAAGCTTTAGCGTATCACTCTATTTTAGGGGAAGTTTTTGCGTGTTACTAAAAAAACTACCTGGGTAACCCATATTTTTGGCTGCGGTTTCGGATTCAGCGTAAAGAAATACACAAAATCTATGTATTCACGTCTCTGGTACAGAACTTTTATTTTTTTTTGTGGGGCTGTGTTATTAACAGGCTGTGTAAAAGATGCGTCACAAACAACAAAACACCTTCATAATATTAAAAAATAAACAAATTAACAAATAAACAATTGCAGTCGCCTAAAATGGGAATAACTTGTCGTTCCATGATGAAAACTTTGACTAATTTACTCGGATCACTTCAGTCAACTGCCTCTATTGATGGGTTCACTTTGATCTAATTCCGATTATCCGGTTATTGAAATAACCTGCATTTCATCGATAACCAAAAATTTCCAGAGAGAAAAAACTTTGGTATTTATATGGTATCGTCGAATTTGCACGCTATTTCCTAGAATATTATTTATAATATTTTTTCCAAAATATATGTATTATGTTAACAATAATCAAGTTATGTGCAATTATAATTTTATAAAGAATCTTTCGATCCTGTACACTTTCCCAAACATTGATTGATTGATTTTCCCATTGAAATATTGAAAAAAATTGAAAGGATCGGAATTTGAACAAAAATTGTTAAACAGTTTTGTAAGTTATGCATAGTATTCAAGTGGCCATCACTCGAATGATTATCCGGTTATTAAACGCCCTGACGATCGCCGTATATGACGGATATAACCCAATTTCAACAGGGAGTATTCTATGATGCTATTTTATGTATGATCCAAATTCGAAATAAAAATATTATATCTGTTTACAAGAAATTAAAATGGCCAAAGTTTCCTTCCCCATTGCCACTCCCGTAATCATGTAACCCCCGGACCACTTTTATGCGACGCAGGAAGATTCAACCTACACAACGGTACCAAAATCACCCCGATCGGACCACCCCTGAACCCAGCAGTAGCGACCGAAAATTTGTCACACTTCATGTTTATGTCCCCCTATACACACCGTCACACTACCGATTCCTTAAACATTTCCAATGTTAAGATTGTTTCCACTGTAGGTCCATTGCCATTTTTCCATATATACAAATACGAAACAATATAATACAAGAAATAGAAAATAAAAATGCGGAAATAGAAAAGGGGACAGCCGATAGATCTCATTCCATGTCATGAAGTGACATACAACTGTTTCGATCTGTACATATGGTAAAACGGTGATGAAAGATCATTTTGCCTAGTTTATATAAGTTACATTAATTTGTAATTTGAAGGTAAGCGTCATTAGAATATTTCAGTACACAAATAATTGAACATTACATGAAAATTAATGACATTCTTACAAAGTTTTGTTATCAAAGTTATCAAAGTTCAAGAATAGAATATTGTTAAAGTATTGCTTTGCCCAGTGGGCTAGTAGGTACTCTATCTTCAATAATAAAAAAGTTTCCTCAATGCTGACTGAGAAATTCATGTGATCTCGAAAAATTTCTTTTGTACTATATATTTCACATTTGGTACAATATTATATATGGCAATAGATTCATTATATTTCAGACTAATTGTGTCTGAATTTTTAAGTCGAGTCAATATCTAGAAACAAAGTCATGAAATGAGAAATGTAAAATAGTCTTTCCGACATAAGAAAGTAGAAAAGTGCGATTTTTCCGGTTTCGCAATTCCAAATCGAATCGCAACTTCTATAAACGAATTCGTCAGGTCTTTTTAGGTAAGAATATGACTGAATTTTTGTATGTCCGCGAACTGCATAGGCCACTTTTATTTTGCATCTTCTGAGCAACTTTCTTTCCGACTATACAGGCTGTTATTAAAAAGTATGTCAATCACTTAACCACGGAATCAGTGAGTCAAAAAAAGTTGATCCAACCTAATTTATTTCTATCCAAAATCGCACGCCTATGAAGTTGTTGTTAATTTTTTTTTAATATTGTGCAAATGGCTGTTGATATTTTTTTTCAATTTCGGTACACTGTAACGTATGCCAAAGGGTAATAGTTTAAAGTAAAAACTTTTTAAAATCAAGTTTTCTAAGAGGCCGATTTACGGGTAAACTCGCTTCTTTCCTACCCTCTTTTTTTAGTGGTACGCCTATGACTTTTTGATATACTGTATTTTATAGAAAATTTAATTATACAGCTTTTTCTTACCTTGTATTTTTTTCGCTTGAGTAATCATTTTCAATTGAAACTGGAAAAACTGAAAACACTGCAAAGCCTGGTAATTAAACAGTGAAATAAAAAAAATCGAGAAAAATCATTTATTTTATCAGTTACATCTAAATTTCAATTCGAAAAGTACCTATGAGTTATTCTAATACCGAAATAATAGATATGACTAGAATACTAGGCGAATGTAATGGACATGGTTCTGCTGCAGCTAGGCGTTATGAGGAAAAGCTTCCAAACCGTCGACATTCCGACAGACGCACATTTTTTGCACTCGATCATCGTGCACGGGACACTGGAGGCCTATTAGATGATTGCGCTGGGAAATGTGGCAGACATAGGACTGCACTAGTTCCAGAAGTCGAAAAGGAAATTTTAGATATTGTATCAGAACGGCCTGAAAGTAGTGTGCGTAAAATAGCTTCTCAAGTGTAGTATCGCATTTTTCGGTATGGAAAACATTAAAAGAACAATCACTCGTTCCATTTCATATACAGACTGTTCAGGCATTGGAACCTCAAGTTTATGGTTCTCGAATGGAATTTTGTAACTGGCTTCTGAGAAAAAATGCGAGAGATGTAAGTTTTGTAAACTCCATTTTATCAATTGATGAAGCGAAATGGTATTACAAATCATCATAATGATCACATTTTGTCTGGAAAAAGTCCTAATGCAAAGAGAGAATCGCATTTTCAGCGTAATTTTTCGGTTAATGTTTAGGCGGGGATTGTTGATAATCATCTAATTGGACCTGTTTTCTTTTCAAATCGTTTAAATGGAGCTGCCTATATACATTTTCTAGAAAATGAATTGCCTGAACTATTAAAAATTGTAAATTTACATATCAGGCAAAATATGTGGTCTTTACAAGACGGTGCTCCACCTCATTATAGCCTGCAAGTCAGGCAATGCTTATCAAGGCGTTTTCCAGGAGGTTGGATAGGTCGAGGAGCAGATGATCCAATCAGTTGGCCGGCTCGGTCACCTGATTTAAACCCAATTGACTTCTGTTTTTGGGGAGGCATGAAGGACAAAGTTTACTCTGTTCCAATAGAGAGCGTTAAACATCTGCGACAAAGAATTTAGGAGCCAGTCTAAGAATTTAGAAACATTCCTGGCGTCTTTCAGAATGTCAGATTTTCTCTTCTAAAAAGAGCGAGATATTGTATACAAGAAAATGAGAAACATTTTGAGAACATTCTGAAATAAAATTTTAATAATTATTTATGTAAAATTGAAATTAAGATGTAACTGATAAAATAAATGATTTTTCTCGATTTTTATTATTTCACTGTTTAATTACCAGGCTTTGCAAGGTTTTTAGTATTTCCAATTTCAATTGAAAATGGTTACTCAAACGAAAAAAAAAAGGTAAGAAAAAGCTGTATAATTAAATTTTCTATAAAATACAGTATACCAAAAAAGTCATAGGCGTACCACTAAAAAAAGAGGGTAGGAGAGAAGGGAGTTTACCCTCTTAGAAAACTTGATTTTAAAAAGTTTTTACTTTAAACTATTACCCTTTGGCATACGTTTCAATGTACCGAAATTGAAAGAAATATCAATAGCCATTTGTACAATATTAAAATATATATATTTCCAAATTTAAAGGGCTGTATCTTCATAGGCAGAGCTGGGCAAAGTACTCATTTAAACTACTTCAAGTATCAAGTACCAAATAGTTAATTAAGGTACTTGTTGCATCAAGTATCAATTAGTTTTCAAAAAACAGAATACTTCAAGTATCAAGTACTTCGAAGTAGTACTTGCTATTTTGGGTGTAAGTACTACTTATACTACTTCAAGTAGTCATTTAATTCTAACAAGTACATTTAAATACTTCAAATATGTTCTTGTTGTATCAAGTATCAAGTACTGTTTAAAAGTAAAACACTTACAAGTACATTCAACTACTTCAAGTACTTTAAATTTTTTATTTTTATCTAAGCCAATCTTTATGTGTAAATATTTCTATACATCGACATATTTTTTATATTTAGGGTAAATTTAAATAATCATAGAGTTTTTTGAAGTTGTTTTATTTATTTACTAAATGAGAAAATTTTGCTCATAAAAAACATGTTGGCATTGCTGTTATGTTTTAGCAAATATTTTCCTGAGTATTTTATCTTATGTGAGTCAGACCTCCCCCCCTGTGCGTTCTGGCGCTAGTCGCCCCAGAAAATATTCAATTGTGAAACAGAGTATAACACTTTGGTGCTTGGTGCTAGTTGAAGAGGGTATATTGCCTATCAGCATTCGATATATGCCAACATTTTTTCTCCGTGCAATTGGCAGCACCAGCGACATCAAATATGGCCAAAATTGGAACGTAGTAATAGTATAACACTTTCTGACCAAGCGAAAAATGTTCGTTGTCAGTGCTCATTGCTGGAAAACCATATGCCAACATTTTCTGCTTGCCCATTTTCCAGATTTTTGGCCAAAAATTGGACTTTTGGCCAAAAACGGGCGCTTTTCAAAATGTTGGCACCTTCTCAAACTCGTAGTTTCGGTACCAAAGAATACCTGAACACATTAACACATAATATCAACACTTTCAATATAGGACTACATGTTTATTATCCTCACATTATGTCTGCCTAATACAAACTAAAGGCAAATGCTTTTTTTAGCAATAACGAATAAATGATCTTACCAGTCTCTGCAGGTTTCAACTGGATTTTAACTTAATTGCAGTACGTAAGGTACTTGAAGTAGTGATCAAGTACTTTAAATACTTGAAGTAAATTGCAACGTACTTTAAGTACTATAATTTTGTTTAACAAGTAGTAAGTACTAAGTACTATTCTAAAATATGTACCAAGTACTCATTTCTTCGGGCATTTGAAGTAAAATACTTCAAGTAATAAAAGTAATTGAAGTACAATTTGTACTACTTTTACTTGAAGTAGTGCCCAGCTCTGTGCGATTTTAGATAGAGGTAAATTAGGTTGAATCAACTTTTTTTGGCGCACTGATTCCGTGGTTAAGTGATTGACATACTTTTTAATAACACCCTGTAGATCTATAAGTGATTTGTGTTGGCATAGCCCCAGAAGAAGTAATAAACAATGCTATTACTTATATGTCATGTTGTCACACACTAATATATTATAACCACATACAAGCAAAATTATTTCTGTAATAATTCCTTTGGAAAAAGTAGGCATGCATCCACATATATTTTATTAGATAACAGTCGATTCAACAAAAAACTGCAGATTTCTCTTCCATGTATCTAATTCTATTAGCGAACATATTTAAATTTGTAAAATAAATTTGAATACGATAAATCTTGAAATTTTTTTTGTCTGCTCGCGGCACCATGTAAATAAAAGCATACCACCACACTTCACGCGAGTGTTTTCGTTACTTTTACGTCTGGGCTTTTACCTTTCCGGAGGAATTCATTAGAAGACCGCGAAGCATGAGCGCACAGCGAAATATTAAAGAGTGGGGCCTCACGTTTCTATAACAATAAGCTCGCTATTAAAACATAATCTTCCCCTTCCCCACTTACCACGTTCGGGTGCCCTTTTTTAAAATTTAATATAAATAGTAAACTGGCCGAATAACATTCAGTAGTTTATACTCAGTGGTGTTCGAAAATTCGAAAATTGAAGATGAAATTTTTTGTGGTAGGTATTGATACTAAAAAAAAAGTGCGGACTTGCGGCAGTGGATTTTACAGTGTGGAATATACATATTTTAGATGGGGTGACTTCGAAGTGTTGTGGCACAGTGAATTGGACTTTAATTGTTTTTCTTTCTTACGATAATTCATTGGTCTTAAAAGTTTGAATAATTTATATGCCGGAGGTCAAAAATTGTGAATTTTAGTAATTAAGCAATCGTTTAGAAAGGACTATTTTTATTTCTTTGGCTTTGGACATCTCATCATTAAATAAGGGATAGTGAAGTGAAATTTTGATTAGTTTTTGGAATAAATTTTTAAATATTTAATTAGTTAATTATATAAATTTAATGAACTCAGTTAATTAATTGAGCTACTAGAGTCCTACTTTGATTTTTTCACGTCCTAAATCAATATTTGTATTAACATCACGTATTCTCAGTTTTTTTTAAATAATGCTGGGATTAATGAACTAAGATCGTGGAGGTGTATGTCTATGCTTTAATAATGTTATATTGCTAGAAGGGAAATGTACATATTTAAAGAAAGAAAAATGTTTAAATGTTTACAAATCAAGTTTTTTAAATGTTTTGTTTTTAATATGCCGATTTAGGCTAGTACTGGAAAAAAATGTTTGATAATTGGGATTTCTCTAAATAAACATAAATAAAAAGTGTAATTAGATTTGCTGAAAGCAATTCGAGATGAAAAATAATTTAAAATGGCAAAACACCTTTTTTTTTAATCTTTTGTGTTATAACTCGAAAATAGTGTAATATTTCATAAATAGATTGGAATACTTTTCTTCTCTATTTGATAACAAAAAATATTCTTCCCGTTATTATTATTTACGACTAATACAATCTGAAATATCGTGGTTCAATGAATTTAAAAGAATTTTAGTTATAAAACATATAATCTTTCTCTAACATAGTAAACTCAAAAAATCTTGTAGTATAAAGACGAAAATCGTGACCTTATAAAGGGTGGCTACTTCGTATATTGAACAGTATTATACAAAATCGGTTAGATGGGAAAAACGTATCGTATTTTGAAAGCCAATAAAATGGATTATAAAAATTCAAAATATTCAGATTGGTCTCGAAGATATACGACAAAATTCGAAGGGGCTCATTTCCTTTTTTTGCCTAGCGCCGTATTATAAAAAAAACATTATGACGTTTCGTCTCTTTAGGACCACCATCAACTTTATTTTTTTAACCGCATTAATAAAAATTTGAATACGGTAAGTTATAGCAAAGTTAATTTATAACAAAATATTCTAATTAATTTTTAAAATATTTTTTATAATAACAGCGCGGGTAAGAAAAAAAAATGAGCTTTTATAACAAGTATTGAATTAAATGTTTTAACTTTTTTGGAAGTAAATCCAGACAAGCCTTACTTGCTATATCTTCTACATCCGACATTATTTTCAAAAATGTTTAGAGCTATTATAATAATATGATTCAATTTATCTTGACAGTAGTTGTCATTTTAATAGAAGCCGAGTCCTAAATTTATTTTATTGACAGTTGCCATAGATATTTCAAGCATCGCTATCTCTAGTATTAGCAAGTATGAAATCTTACTCAAATAATTATAGTTTTCCACTAGTGTTTCTCAAGTTTTTTGTCTAGTTTAATGATTCATGGATATGACGAAAAATATAATATGCACCGCGGGTCGTACAGTGAGATTTTTTGGTCTCGACCTCGACCCTATGGACTCGGATTGCAAATTGTATTCTCGATCAAAAAAAGGACGCTTACGGCCCTTGGTACATAAATAACTATTATTTGTACCAAATTATAACGTAATGTAATATGTAATATAACCCATTTCATTCGACAGGTCCTTAAATGGACTTAATGGTCTTTTTTCGGGGAATTTACATTTCTGAATCATTATTTATTTACATGCAAGTATTTTTTATATGCCATTTTTATTTTTACTGAACCTAGTATCTAAATAAAGTTTATTGTTGTTATTGGCCATCAAAATACTAAACTTTTTTCCATCTATTCGACACTTTGTAACTGTTCTGCATTACAAGATAGTAATACTTTTCAAAATAAAAAGCAGTCACCATGCGCTTGAATGTTGTAAAATAGTAAAAAAAAAGAGTTTCTTTTCTTATGTAATATAGTTTTGCTTGTTATATATTTTTTTAAAAGCAAATATGAAAATATCAAAAAAGAGACTAGTGGCTTATTTTTTTATTATGTAATGAAACTTTGATTTTTTTTTTATATTTTAATTTCTCTAACTTTGAATCGCAATATCTCAGGATGAATTCTTAGTACAAAGATCAGCGAGTATCCATTTTTTCTATTGTAAATAAAATTTAAAAAAAGTTTCTACTCTTTTTATGAAATGTTACATTGCTTTCTAGTTATAAGACAAAAAGTAAAGAAAATGATCTCTTGTGCCATTTTTAATTGCTCCTCTACCTCGAATAGGTACAGTTCATTTGCGTGGATACACATAGATCGGCAGATAAACATCATTGATAAAGTAGACTTAATGAATTTAATGAAAAATAAGGAATACGAAAGAAATAAATTTCAAATTTGAACGTTTTTTTTTTAAGTCAAAATTTTGTTCTTTTCTATCTATCGATCTAACTCAAATGGCGAATATCATTAAGAACACAAAGTTCTAAAGTTGTAAAGACAACATTAGTAAACATAAAACAATAAATAGCCAATCAATTTTGATCAATTTTAAACGGCAAAGGTGAAACGAATCAGTATTTGCTAACATGAAATAAGGAACACTAATTTTTAAAATGAACGGCCATAAATACTCACACAAAGGCAACAAAAAAATAATATGATAAGCTTTAACTTATTTTCTTGACCTCTGAGGTTTCATTGCTACGTTTTGTGATAAGAAATCAAAAGTTAAAACAAAATTTATTTCTATTACCTGCATTTTCGTACACTTTGATCATCTGGCACCTTCCAGACAATGCATTCGTATATCCATTCTCTTAATCTCATGCTTTGTATGCCATCATCATTAGTCCCTTTGTGGCCGATTCATGTATTTATTCCCATCAACGCCGAAACCTACCCTTCTGGTAAATCATTAGATTTGCAACTTTTGTTGCATATGGCAATTGTTCTTCAGAAGCATACAAATACATACATACGTTCAGATGGCGATTGCTTTTCGCATTCATGTATATTCTCACGCTTTAATCAATAACACATTGTATAATCAAGAAATATCACGCAGATTACCTCATCTAAACCATTCACATTATTATATATACTCAGTTTTATATCTTCTACATTGTACTCCTATTAGTGGTCGTTTTTAAACAACGCTTTCTTGGATTGCATATTTTTATGCGGATCTTTTGTAGCTGTACAGCGTATTTTCCAGTGCAGGCTCATTGTACTGTAATAATTGCTTTATCACGTACTTTTTAAGTAATTAAACGCTTCGGTGGGTCATCTAATATTACCGGATTGCATCAGAATGTAAATATTCTATTTTCAGATATATTATTTATATTAACACAATGCTTATTTCCAAATTTGGATCCAATATTTGACTGGAAAAACGTCCAACTAAATAAAATAAGTTTTTAGAGAATCAACAAATGTTCATGGACAGACCTTCTGTAGCAATCATGCCATCTGTGGCATGTCTGCTCTAGCAGTGTGTCACGCCAGATACACCATCGAATCAAGGCTGTGTCTATGAACGTGATAAATTGTAGACTGTTTAGAGGGTCGCTGGCCCTGAGTTGGCCTTTCTTCACTTCGACCTAAAAGGTATTCTATGAATTACCCTACAACAAGTTGTTGCCCAGGATTCCAAGACTTATTGCAAAGCTTGTGATTTTCCTGGAAGCTAATTTCCCTGTCTTCAGGAGTTAATTTCGCCTGTTCTAGGTACTTTAGCCTAATGCGGATTAGTACCTTGCATTCACAAAGTATATGTTCCGCAGTCTCAGTTGCAGCTTCACAGTATCTGCATTTGTCATCGTCAACCATGCCCATGTTTTTGAAATGATATCTCAAGGGGCAATGGCCAGTTAGAAGACCCGTGATCAGCCTTAGGTCGGACTTTTCAAGTTCTAGAAGCCTCGTGGTATTCTTTGTTGAATAGGTTATAAACCTTTTCGCTTGTCTTTGGCCTGGAGTATTCCTCCAGTAGGACTTCTTTTGTTCCTTTTCCCATTTTTGGACTTCTTTCGCTATGTGTCTCTTAGGTAAGCCGCAGAATGGTTCGGGTACAAAAATGGGGCTTCAGCTCCTTTTCTTGCTAGGCTGTCAGCTAATTCATTGTCTTCTATTCCCTCATGCCCTGGCACCCACATCTGTTGTTGGTTTTTGCCAGTTGCTTCAGGGATTGTCTGCATTCCCAGTCAATTTTAGACTCGAAGATATAGGACCTGAGAGCCTTTAGTGCTGCCTAGCTATCTGAAAGTATATAGATCTTTGCCCTTCGAGTGCCTCTATTTAGGCATTCCTGGGTACACTGATCTATAGCATAGATTTCTGCCTGGAAGATGGTTGGAGTGTTAGCAATGGCTTTAGATAGCCTGCATTTTCACCCCACTACGCCCACACCAACCCCTTCATCCATCTTGGATCCATCTATGTGACTCTTTCTCCAACCGCAATACTATAGTTTATTATCTAATTTAATCCTTGGCAATAAGCTGTCCAATGTACACAAGCTATATTACTTTGGGCAACATAGCTACACGAAATTTTAAAGGCATGAGTGGTATTTACGGATAAAATTGAATATTGATGTTATATTGGTGCTGTCTTTGTTACATGGTAAAAACATGGAAACCAAGTGCATACAAAATCGCGAGCCTGTGGGACGAGAGATCTTATCTTATGTCAGTTGGCTGTCGTGTCAATGCAACAAAAGCGTGAATTAATAGAATAATCGAATCAGATAATGAAACGTATTCAATTAGTGATGGGCTGAAACCTTCATGAATCGATAATGTTGGTAAGACTTAATAAAAGACAAAAATGCTCCATCGCCAATTTTATCCTCCAATTAAAAAAGTCAAAGGATTATTGAAAATCGTTCTTTTTTGCTGTTACCGTTGACATCTCGAAAGAGACGAGACGTTGACGTTGAGACTTCTCATTCTTTTTTTTATATCCTAACCTAATTTTTTAGCTGATGTTATCACCCATTTAGTGAAATCGTTTTTGTCAGTATGGCAGTTTTTAAAGATGAAGGAAGCGCTCTACTTTCCAGAATGAATTTGACATGAGAATAATGGCTCTAAAATTGTAAAAAATGTTATTTGCAAACCCTTTGGACTCTCCTAATATTTCATTTAAACATATTTAGTACAAATGTCCCATAGTCTCTTTTTCTGACTGATGATATTAGTATATTGTGTATTTAGGTGTGAAAGCAATACATTCCCGGACGACGATGCAATTTGCAAGCATCGAAGTCCGGGAATGTGCTTTCACACTGAAGTACACACTATTTTTTCTGAAATCCCAATCAATATTATTATAAATTAAAGAATTTGTATTAATGCATAACATTTCTTCATTACAATTTAACTGTTTACTAATAAATGCAATTTTAATGTGAGGGTTTGTCTCCGTGTATTTTTATTTACTGTCTAAAATATACATAAAAAACCGTAGGGGAATTTTACTTTCCCGGCCTAGGCCGGGAAAGTAACATTCCCGTACTCTTTTGTTGATCGTTGCTTGGCAACGGATCTTTTCCGGTCTGTTTTCTGATAGTTTCTTAGCAACGGATTAAAATATTGGAATTGTGCATTTTTCGATCTGAAATCGCGCCGAAAATGTAGACATTGCCGATCGATTTCAGAAAAATTTGTTTTCGTTTCGGGTATCTTGTTTCCTAGACTAATTTCCATTCCATTTCAGTAAATTTTCTGTTATATCTCCTTGTATTCCGTATTGTCTCCAGAACATATCCCTTACTGACTATCTTCAAAAATTTTATCCGGTTTTTCAACTTTTGTATCACATTTTAACTCGAAATTTTTTACTTTTATGTAGATAATATTAAATTGTTTTTAATGATTTCTCTGAATTTTGTTCAGATTCAACTAAAGCATCGATTTGCAAACGTCTACATCCAAATGCCTCCATTATCAGTTATTATTATTGTCTAAATGTTGGTTATGGCATTTTCTTAATTTTTTTATTTGTCTTGTTGGGATCATCTGCCACATGTATTTTCTTCTAAAATATCGTTGGTGAAATCTACAAAATAATATAATTATCCAGTATTTTACTACTCCTTTAACGTAAAAGTCACAAACGTAAAGGTTGTTTTCCAATAAAATACTGAGTTACTGTATTATTTTGTAGATTTCACGGACATTTTCTTAGAAGAAAATTCATGTGGTAGAGGATCTCAAACGAAAAACAGAGAAAAAGTTATTATTATTTTTAGAGACAAGCAGATCTGAAGGTCTGCAGTACTCAGACCTGTCGACCAATTGTATATTTGCAAGATGTAGGATCTCCTATAAAAAATCAGTGCTCTCCAAGAAGAATAGCATGAGTCTATTTTATGATAGATCCCATAGATCTGTAAAAATTGCCTCTCGAGATACCTATACCTCGATGCTCTTAACAAAGAATGTGACAATTTCATTCTTCACTTTCAACCTCTTAACGCATCCAACAAATCGGATTGTCCTTCAACCTCATTGTATATACAGGGTGGGACAATAGAGCTTCGGACTTCGATATCTCGAGTTCTACAATAATTAGAAATAAAAAAAAAGTAAACTAGATAATAAAGTCGATAACCGGAAATTATTTTATAATATACAGGGCGAGCCGAGACGAAATTACAGGACCAAGTGCCTCTTGTTAAATGGAATGCTATGTATATCGGTACATTTTTTGAACCCTCTTTCTAGACTCTATTCATTTTTATATTATTATTAACTATATCCCAACCACTTGGATGTAATTAATTTTTTTGTTGAAATAATGCCATCTGCAGATGCATGTTGAAAAAATCACCAGTCACAATTATGGGCTTTAAGAAAAACGTATGTAAATACTAGTTAGAAGACATCTAATTAATGTTTTTGAATCATTTTTACTTCCTAAAAATGTACAGGGTGGCAAAAAATTATTTTTTAACTAAGAACTTCTTAAATTGAATTATCTCAATTTTTTCAAATGTGTGATGTAGAAATGAAAAACAAACATTTTTTTG
Source organism: Rutpela maculata (assembly GCA_936432065.2). Taxonomy (NCBI): domain Eukaryota; kingdom Metazoa; phylum Arthropoda; class Insecta; order Coleoptera; family Cerambycidae; genus Rutpela; species Rutpela maculata. The sequence continues at coordinate 54,346,007 of OW386292.2, forward strand.
TAAGTACTTCCCTATGGGTAATTGCAACCATTTTCGTTTTATTGGACAACGAGTACAAAATTCAAGAATAAATCTAAAAACAGAGGTTTCTTCAAATAATTCATTAGAAAAAATTATAATAAGTGCTCCACATGTTGTCCATTTTGATTGACACACACATCTCTATGTGCTTTTGAAATGAGGTTTCTACCGTTCCTAATGATATATATGTAGAAGCAGTTATTGTCCTTTCCTTCATATTTTGTACTGTTGTTGGTGTGTCTTTATAAACAATTTCCTTCACGTATCCCCATAAAAGAATTCCATTTCTGTAAGATCTGGGGATCAAGCCATTTAGTGGGTTCATGTCTTTCAATTCATTGAAGTGGGTAGGTATTATTTACGTGATCTCTAACTGCATTTAAGTAATGTGGTGGAGCACCATCTTGCTAAAACCACATCCTATTTCGAATCCTTTCAGGAAGATTCACCAATAATTATGGCAGACAGATTTGTACAAGACAATTTATACCAAACTGAGGTTTTATTGCTTGTCGAATAACGAAAACAGCGAAAAAATTTACCCACTTCAATGGATTGGAAAAAATGGTCCCACTAAATGGCCCCATTTCAAAATTGCATAAAGATGTGTGTCAATCAAAATGGCCATATTTCTTATGTTTATTCTTGAATTTTGTACTTATTGCTCGATAAAATGAAAATGGTTGCAATTAGCCATAGGAAAGTACTTACAAAAAAGGTTTGTTTTCATTCCTACATCACATCATCGAAAAATATGCAGGGTGTTCCATTTGAAAAAATTGACAAAATTCAAAAGTTATTAATTGAATAATAATTTTTTGCCACCCTGTACATTTTTAGGAATTAAAAATGATTCAAAGATATCTGTTAGATGTCTTGTAACTAGTATTCACTTAAGTTTTTCTTAAAACCCATAATTGTGACTGGTGATTTTTTCAATATGCATCTGTAGATGGCATTATTTCAACAAAAAAATTCATTACATCCAACTGGTTGGAAGATAGTCAATAATAATATAGGAATGAATAGAGTCTAGAAATAGGCTTCAAAAAATGTACCGATATACATAGCATTCCATTTAAAAAAAGGCACTTGATCCTGTAATTTCGTCTTGGCTCGCCCCGTATATTCTAAAATAATTTCCGGTTATAGACTTATCCAGTTTACTACGACGCACTATTACCACACCCGTATATGTGCTTGTTTAGAGTGCCATTATCAGGTAAATTCGTAAGGCAACTAAAATGCATCAATCAACAAGCCATTAAAATTTCTTTGCATAGTGCATGTTCTAATTGCCAATTTGTGTTTCTAGGAACTATTTAGCATGCAGTACCTCAAAGTTTATTATCTTGCAATAAAACTTATTGCAAACATATAGTGCAAAGTTTATTCAAATGCATAAAACGTACATACACAATAGTTAAAAAATTATATATGCATATATGCCTCGAATTATTAATAACAAGCGACTTGAATATAGACCAATTTACTAACGGTACACTTTCTATTTCTACAGCGATACGCATTTAATGATGGCTATGATATGCCAATTAATTTTGTCGTAACATATCTTACACCACCCACTACATACAACGAGGAGTTAAATAGAGTTATTTAAATAAATATTATGAAAAGTAATGGAAATTATCCAGACGTTTTAGTTGTGATATTGGATTTAAAGTATCTGATTCGACTAGCAATAATTTTCTTATACTAGAAAGTTATTAAGTACAAAAATTTAATAGACGAATCTACGGCTAATAAAGAAAAAAGTTTCTGCAGATAGGTATGTGTTTCGAGAAAGAGAGTGTAATAAAGATATAAAAATATTTTTGAAAATAATCCAGGAACATCGTAGTCAGAAAATTATGTATAATTCACAGAATGATTATGGAGATTCAGTGTCTGATATGACGGGCACATATTTTTCCTATATTAGAAAAGTTATTTAAAAAAAAAGAATAAAAAACTTCCTACAGACGTGTGTTCGCAAATGCTTTAATCGAGATACAGGGTGTTAGAAATGAGATAATAAAAAATATATGCTTTTTGAGAATATCTTCGTAATTCATAGGTAGATATCTGAAATTTTGTTTAAAGATAGCAAATAAGTTATACAAAAAGCTCCGGGGTAAAATCTCGTACTTTCTTTGTTTCTTTGTCACTTCTGCAGAAGTTTGAATCAAGACACCGACAACAATGTGAGTTAGGATTTTAAAAATTAGATTTTTTATCGATAACTACAATAGTAAACATCGTATGCTGAGGGAATAAAATTCATATTTATTTTGTATACTTATCTAAAATAAACAGAAGCAATTACAAACTTATACAAAATATGTCACAAAAAAGCATATTTTAATATCTAAAAACTGATCCAAGAATATTTCTCAGGCTTTGATTATCTTAAGTCTTACCTTTGCTACTAGCAAAACTTCATTATTTTGGCTTTCTAAATTTGCGATAGATTTAATGGAATAATACTTAAATAGATGCAAGTAGATTGTAGTCATAGATGATAATAATGACACTCAAATCTTATTGCTTTTGAAAAAAAAACAGGTATTCTTCAAGGTTCAATCTTGGGGCCTCTAATATTTGAAATATAGTTGCCAAATACATTAGTATTCAGACGACTTGCAAATATATAAATCAGAGCGCCAAGATCTAACTTTAATATACCTAAGTAAAATTTCTGCGTTCATTTAAATACAATTTAAAACTAACCCTGAGAAATCACAAGATATGCTAATGGGTATACTTGTCTCATTAAGTTGTTCAAGAGATTCATTGACATGTAAAATTTACACTAAATTTATTTTTTAATTTTTATAGCTTTATTTCAATTTCTTTTTGTTTATAGTATTGATTTCACCGAGGTTTAAGAAAAAAAGCAATTTCTTACATCAATAATCAAAATGTAAACCAACTTCTATTAATGCAGAGTAACTCCTTTTCAAAGAAGCTCGTGAAGGACCGTATAGAAATTTTCTAAGGAGAATTAAAAAAAATGTATTTGTATTGGTCAACTTTGACAGGCTTTAGGCGTTTTTGGGACTACTAACTACGAAAAGCCCCAGTGTGCAACTTGGTGCTGGTACAAAGTGACTAAAATGAAATCTGACCTGCAAAACCTTTAAAAAAATTCCTATTAAACCTTTCAGTCTAGTCAATTTTGGGTATATTTTGACGTTTTTATCAAATTATTTCAAATAGAATATATCTTTATTACAAAATTCAATAAAACGATTAGGATAAAATGTCTATTGTATTAGTAATCTGCAACCCACAGAACATATAAATCCGAGTTTTGAAATAAAGATAATATGTTATATTTGAAATAATTTGATAAAAACATCAAAAAATACCCAGAAGTGGCCAATATCTCGAAATGTGTCCAATGTTGGTCAATATATCGATGGTATTCGTAATCTGCGACCACAAAAACATACAATCTCATTAGATTTTGTAATAAAGATATGTTCTATTTGAAATAATTTGATAAAATCATCAAAAGTACCCAAAATTGAAAAGTTTAATAGGAATTGTTTTAAGATTTTGCAGGTCAGATTTAATTTTAGTCGCTTTGTAACAGCACCATGTTGTAGCGACAATCTTTTTTCTATGTAATTAAAACAAAAAATGTTAGCTTTAGTTGAGCACTCAGTTGTCGAGCGAATTTTGTCCAAGAAAGTCCATGATTTTCCGAGGGTCCGTGCGGGGCATAGTGCGGGTCGCCAATGTCAAAACATTGGCGACCCTGAAAAGTTTTCCCTTTTCACAGTTTAACTCCTGATGGAATGGAATGGTGTATGCATTTGGAGTGTGATTTTGATTGAAGTTTTAATGCACTTTTCTGTAATGAGCAATATTCACAATGTTCTTTGACTTTCTCTGTATTTTTAAGAAATAAGTGTTTTGACTTTAATTTATATGGAGAGTAATTCTTAAAATTCTGGTGATTATAATCGATTTAAATGAGGTTAATTAATCAATTTTATATTTGCAATAATTACGTATCTCCTCTCACTTTCAATGATGAGTGCTAAGTGATGAAAGAAAATTACTTATTCAATTTGCATAATATAATTATGATAACGGAGATTGTAAAGTTTACATTGAGCAAGTGTACTTGACTGTTCATTGCTTATTTACTTACAACTTAACAACATATGATATCCTTTGTCTTCTGATCAAACAAGATGAACGTTGTAATTTCTGTTTGTCATAGTAACTTTTAGTGACATGTGCCCTAATCTTTACTTTAAAAAACGTTAAAACTTTTTAGTTTTAACTTTTTAGAATCTCAAGGCAAATGTTTGTTGTTGATATTGAAAATAAGGAATATTTCTCGTTGCAATATATTATAAACCTCTTTTAACAGTTTATTAAACATTTATTACCGTCTTTCTTATAGTAATCTAAAATAACAACAGGATTATCCAGTATGAGTTATGAAACTTCTTGTGTACGAATAAAAATTTTTGGATCATATACTTTAGAAAATAGTGGAAGGGACAGCTCAATTTCAAACAGTTTCCCCCACCATCAACACATATTTCATATTTTAAATTAAAAAAAATACAAACCCGAAAATGTATTTCCAACGTTATGTCACGTGTATATATTGTGCCCTCAAATGGACCCAGCTATACTTTTCATAACTCGTATTTATGAGAAAGAATAATTTTATATTAGTAGTTTAAATTAGTACTGCCTAAATTGAAAATATTGCCTATTTGTAATTAATTTTAAATCGAAATTGGGTTTGAGTTAGAAAAAAAATTTATTAGAATTTTCTATCCCTTGCGTAAATTTTTTGAGAGATGATTAAAAATGTTACAGGAAAAAGAAAGTTTAAATGTGATATTTGAAAGTTGTATCTGAAAGTTGATATTTTTGCTTTAATTATGATTGAAATTAATTTTCTAGTTTAAAAAGGTTTCGTTACCTGAGAGATCATACTCATATAATTTTTGTTCTAAGTATCACAATTAAAAAAATCAAGCGGGGTAATGCCAGGGGAGTGTGCAGGCCTCTCTAGCTTATAGGACTACACCATCGATTTAATATGGAAATACCTATCTAACTAGTTCTAAACTCGAATTGCATTATGTGTAGGACAACCGTTATGTTGAAAACTAATTTTACGCCCGTCCTTTAAATTTACTTCACCCAGAGGCAAGAAGTTTTCCGACATCTCTATGAATGTGATGAAAAAATAAGGTTCAGTAATTTCCTTATAGCGGATTACATACCAAACATTAATTCTCTTATAGCGTTTACTATTTGATATAATTTGGAAATTTGGAGCATCTACAATTTTGATAACTAACTTCTTCAAGTTTATGTAATCTTACTAATTTGTCAGGTTGAATTTTGTTATTTGATATAATTATTTGCAAGTGACTTACACTAATATTTAAATTGAATTACCTTTTTCTTAGCGATTTCCTGAAATCATTTCTTATTGAATCAGTGCCAATCAATGTAGCAGCATCATTTTCATCATGGAATCTGTTTAAAGATTTTACATCCCCTGTGTCATCAAACTTTATTATCAACTCTCGAACACAATTCACTGAAACTTATACACCGGTCTATTTTCTACTAAACTAAAAAGTTCAATCGCTTTGTACGATATTTCATCTATATCGTTTACCCTATGGTTCACTAAATAACATGTTGTTTTAAAGTCAACATTATTCAGAAATTTCGGACAATGACTTTGAAGTTTTATTAGGTTATATGTCTGAGTATGTTGTAATGAATAACTTTGATAATCATAACACAGCCACACAAAAAAAAATTCTTTCAGATCTGGGGATAAGAGTATCGAGTCCTCAGTTTTGCATAAAATGCAAAAAACCTTGGGCTTGTAGCACTTATTTTCAAAGTTTTTTGCATTTTCTGCAAAACGAGACGTGCTGGCTCAAATCTGATAGCAGATTTGGATTCAGTGGGTCAAAATACTATAGGATATGAAAGTCAGAAAAAAAATTGTGTAGCTGTGCACAGCCAGAAAAAAATTATTATTTTTTTGATCTGGGGATCAGACTTTCATATCCTATAGTATTTTGACCCGCTGAATCCAAATCTGCCATCATATTTGAGTCAGCACGTCTCAGTTTTGCAGAAAATGCAAAAAACCTTGGCTTGTAGAGCTTATTTTCACGGTTTTTGCATTTTTTGCAAAACTGAGACATGGTGGCTCAAATCTGATGGCAGATTTTGATTCAGCGGGTCAAAATACTATAGGTTATGACAGTCTGATCCCCAAAACTGAAAGAATTTTCTTTTTTGTGTGGTTGTGAATCACTCATCAAAGTTTTGTAAGATTAAAATTAGAATGAGACAATGAAGGCGACGTTGACTTTATGAACATGATTTCCACGATAACGTAAACTTTTTAAACACAATCAGTAGCCGATATAAATGGAGACAGTATACATTTAGTGTACGAATTTAGGAAACAATGGAAACATCTTTCTCCCATAACATGTTTAATCTCCATTTTTAATCTACTCTCAAAAAACGTATACCTACTTTACTCTTGGCACCGTTTCACGTCTCCTTATTTTTCAAACACCCTTTTCCTTGCTCCGAAATTTTAACTAAGTCTAAGGGCTTCTCAGAATACGTAAAACTTTTCATGAAGAATAATTTTTTCTCATAAACTGCTAAATAAGAAAGATTACAAATATAGTTAGGTTCATCAGGGTATATAATGCATACGAAAATTTTTCTCAACTATTGCAAAGTAATACTGGCTCTAGATCTGTCATTATTTTATATAATTGGCTCAAATTTCATCCACAGTTTAATAGTTAGATGGTGCCAGACGAACGGTCTGACGTATGAGTGAGAGCAATAAGCAACGCCAAAAATTACTGACAATCCAATTGTGCATGTTTTTAACTAATTTCCAGTTTAAATATCTATTATTTTTATATAACTATGGGTACATGTCAAAAAAGTATTACATTTATTTCATTAGTATTAACAATATATGAAAGAGCTACGTAACAACAACGTGAGAACCGCGCGATGTCACGCGGCGGCCAAGTGTTGTGGCAGAAATGTTTGCAAAAGGCAACAAACATAACAGCAAAAATACCATGTAATTTTCTATATAGGATAGGAACGATATTTATTAGTTTCTTGAAAAAGATATGACAATGTTCCTTTATTTTTAAGAGCTGGTCCTTTCCACGCCGCAAAAACTTCCGAGGATGTCAATGACATGTTTTTTTTTTGAGTTGTGTTTAGAGCAACTTCTATAGTAACTGCTTTATGTCCATTTTGATGTTTTACTATACTCAAAGAGAATATCTTTGCGGTATATTACTTCCCAGCAAGAGTTAAATACTTTAGATCTTTTGTAGTCTCAGCAGACAAATATTAAGAAATGTTGTTACTCATTCTGTTATTTTGATAAACCACAATTTTTGACACATTTTGAACAATTGTCTTCTAGTTCCATTTCCTTCGTAAAATATATCAACATGTCTTTTGACCCCGTCTCCCTCTATATGTCAATTTATATTAGAAAGTAAATAGAAAGGTTTTTCTGTAGGCATGAGGGGTATATTCATCAAAGTAAATTATCACTTTAGTAAATTAACTATAACTTTCTTTCCTTTTATTGGTAAGAACCCACAATCCTTCCTCTCATATTTTGAATTTCCAAAAGCAGATGTGTTTGATATATTAGAATCTATATCGGATTCTATATCGGACTGTAATATCTCATTATAGAATTTCTGAATTTATTGACATGGTTGGTTAAATTGGTTAATTTGGGTTCTCTAACAACGTGTGCGTGTGTAATATATCTTATTGATGAGCAATACGTATAGAAAATCACATTCCGCATTCGGTTATTAGAATATCACTGACTTGTTATTATCAATAAAGAATATTTTGATAGTTTGATTAGCATAGTGCAATTTGTTTCTCTCTATATGGCGACCGTTAATCGTATCGAAATAAACCAGTCTAGAACATTATACCAAATTAGAACCGGGATATTCGAATTCAACCCACATACAGTAGCGCTAATAACTGCATTGTCTTTTAAACATAAGAATTAGAAAGTCTGTCTCTATTATTTACGGCTAAAGATACATATATATGTTCCTAATTATTAGTTTAGCTTGAATTATAGTATTTGTAGTTATAATTATACTTGCAAAATTTTGCGAAAAGTTCCGGAACTGTAATTTTATGGCTTTTTAACCTAAAATTAATGTACAGTGAAGGCTTAATTATACGAATCATTATATAAAACTCTTCCTTTCAGCACTTTTATTGTATTTCAACTTAACAGACCATTTCGCCAAACAAAATGCTTTTACAAGTAGACAATATCACGAGATGGTAATAGTATATTACGTAATGAGAATTGTAAGAAGCATATTACGCACGAATGGAAAAGTTACGCACGATGCCGCGTAGCGGTGAGTGCGTATTTCCGTGAGTGCGTAATTGTTTTACAACTCGAATTATGTACTATACTTTACCTACGATCATATTTATTTATTTATTTAGTAAAATCTGGATTCAGTTTACTAGTCAACAATATCATTCAACAAATATTATGTCAGTTTTGACAGCGTTTGAAAATTACGTAGGCGCATTTGTTTTTTTAAACCCCGCGTCAGCGATATAAGTCACCTATAATTGGGTGTCCCGTGCGTTTTGTTTACCGTGCGATTTGTTTACAGTGCGTTTCGTTTACAATACGTAAAATTCAACTTACATGAATGGCAGGTAGTGTGTTTTTTACTATTTACAGTAGTGATCGTAGGTAAAATTATTTTACAAAAGATTTTGATAATAAGCATTCTCGTTGTCATTTCTCAGGATTAGTCGCACTCACAAAGCTGAATAAAAATGCATATTTTCGAATAGTTGGTTAAAGAGAACTAAACAAAAGAAGATAATGTTTGATTTTAATGTACAGGCCAATGTATAGTAAAAAAAAGTATTAAATTCGGAATAGTGCAGACAAGTGCTCAATCAGACAGATTTGTGACAGCAGAGAAAAACCTTTCATACAGAGCTAAACAAAAAATTAAAATATTCTAAATTAATTAAGATGATTTTGATGTTTTACTAGTTGCAACTTCTGAAATACTTGTCTAACAAAATTCATTTTAAGTATACTGCAAACTTTTAAATATACCACATATTTACGTATGGCTAATGTGGAATGAGACAATTTGTGAATTGTATTATTGGAAATGAGATACCTAGACACTTGATCTTCATTGTTTGGCGACTATGTGGAGAAAACTCAACTTTGGTGAATGTCGACTGCGAACACTGTCCGACAAATGTATACTGCGCCGAACAGGCAACTTCGACAGATGACGCAATGCCGTCAGACATGCTGCTCTACAGCAAAGGAAGGTCAAATACTGTAAAGCATGAATCGCAATACATCTACCAAAGGCGAATAAGAAGTCTCATGGAACAGACTGAAAGTCATTTTCCTATTGAAACTCTAGATGAGTTTTGGTTGGGCACTACACCTGGATTATAATTTAGAAGAGGTCTTGCAGGAATGCGAGAAAGTCGTGAACAGTCGGCAACAATTACATTACAAGTGTCGGCACTATAATAGATCATTCATTTATATCAAAATTCTGGTAAATTTACGTTGATTACTATTCTCCACAAATCAAGCAGTAATGGAAACCCGAAGACTTCAAAGAAATAAGTACGTGTTAATTAAGCCTAAGCATATTTAGACCACAATGAAGAAGAAATGATCTCTTTATTAAAAATCTACATCATTCCAGAACACTTCTATACTAAATTAAATTTTCATGACTTCACATTAGATACACTAGACATTTTCTACAAGTATAGCTGAAATGGAAACCGAAGATAGACAGCCTAAAGAAATTATATGTATTAAATTAGGCCTAAAAAGGTTTAGGTCACAATAAAGGGAAAACACTGTCCAGTATATTTATTTGAATAGGCAGAAAATATGATGGAACAGAGTGTTATACGCCATAGTCATAGAGAATTACGATTTATTTTCCAACCCATATTTGCAATTAATTATACTCTTCACTACACAAAACATATTCATCTGAAGCTGAAGTAACTATTATTGCTAAAATATTGAGTTGTTTGTCTATATTGTTCACACAATTCAAATTATGATACACACACACACATAAAAATATTTCTGGTTTCATGTGAGCGACTTCTTGCCTCACTGATGTTTACATTGATTATATACTAAATTCTATGACACATTGCATAATATCTACTGCTTACGTATATCTTCTTGTTTTAAAGGTACTTTCTACTCTGGTAGTGGCAACTCTTGCGAGGCCAGAAGCTGGTTACAGTTATAATGCCCCAAGCGCCCCTAGCTCTGGTGGTGGTGGTGGCGGTGGTTACCCTTCCGGTCCATCTACATCATACGGAGCCCCAGCTCAACAACCTACTGTACACAAGCACGTTTACGTTCATGTACCCCCACCAGAAACTGACTACCCAGCGCCACGTAAACCAATCGCAGTAGCTCCACCACAAAAACATTACAAAATCATCTTCATCAAGGTTAGTACGCTGTAAAAACCAATTAATGATACATATCAGATTTTTCAATCGAAACTGACATATTTTGTTGCTTGCAGGCACCAACTCCACCCACTCCAACAGCTCCAGTGATTCCAGTTCAACCACAGAACGAAGAGAAGACCTTGGTATACGTTTTGGTTAAGAAACCTGAACCAGAACCAGAAATTACCATCCCAACTCCAGCACCAACACAGCCAAGCAAACCAGAAGTTTACTTCATCAGATACAAGACTCAGGTGAGATAAAATAAACTGTCTTTGTTGATGTAGAAAGATAATGATCCGTTCTGCACTAAGCAAACGGCGGTAATAATGTTTCATTTAAGAATAATTTAGTATTGAAATACGCCACCAGAATCACTTGATTTGTGACCTTGCGATATTTCACTAGAAGACTGAGAACGTCTAATAACTAAACTAACTAAGTTATGTTATAATGTAATTGAATAAATGTGTTTTTTCTGCAGAAGGAACAAGGTGGAGGAGGATACCCAGCAAGCGGCCAGCCCGAGAGCTCGTACGGTGCTCCATCCGCTCCAGCTGCCCCATCTAGCGAGTACGGTGCCCCAGGACGTTCTGGTTACTAAATTAATTTTTCGAGAAAAGCTGTATATTTGTAAATAATACCTCTTATGCCAGTTGAATATTTTTTTATTTGTGATTTATATATGAATATTAACGATTTAACTGTACTGTGTAGAAAAAATACGGTGAGAAAATGTTATTTTTTAGTCACTTTATTACATGTGTGATTCATGTATCTTCGATCTTATAAGCTATCCCTGTAATTATTGGGGAAAATGTTGTGTTACTTTGGTAATACGTACCTGTTTTTAATTGTTATCACAACTTTAGAGTTGTTAAATGTTGTATATATTATACCTAGATATAATTTTAAAAAAGCTTTATACAAACCACGTATTATTTAAGTTTATTGTTAATTTGTTTGTGTCTACTTAGTCTATAGTTCTCATTTACTGCTGTACCTATCGATATTTTTTTACTATCATTTTTTAGAAAAATAAAAAGATATTTTTAAAACATCTGTGATTTCTTGAGGAACAATATAAACTGCCGTTGAACATTGAAAAGAATATTATTATATTGTTTACTAGATAAAAACAATAACTGATTTTTTCTACGACGCTATTGAAAAATTCATTAATTACACTAGACTAAAAGAAAAAAAAGAGCTGTCCTAAGGTCCTCATCTAACTTTTATGAAGTATTTTGACAAGCTGAAGCCAACTTTGGACAAAATAATTTTTTCAATCATATCAGTTTTTTTCTACCCACAAAAAGGACAGAACAAGGTCTTGTCCCAAGGTTCTGATCAAAATTTTCTGAAATATTTTGACGCGCTAAAGCCAATTTTGGACAAAACAAAATTTTCTGTCGTGTCAATTTCCCTTTACCGCCTCCTTTTATCCCCTAAAAAAGGCAAAAAAAGGTATTGCTTGTCCTAAGCTTCTGATCTAACTTTTCTGAAGAATTTTTAACGTCTCCAACGACGTATGGCACTAAAAGTAAAAGAATTGAAAGTGAGCCAAAATTTAAAAAATCGAAACTGCGCCGAATTTTTCAACGTCCTTGGCACAGAATTCGAAACTACGCTGAAGTTCTACTTGGAGTTTATGTTATTTCACTTATCTAGTATTCACAAAAAAAAAACATTTAACAAAAGCTTACCAAATTATATGCATTGTAAAACTGATAAATAAAGCACAAAGTAATTAATCGAGGAAAGTGCAAAAGACGCGTAACCTCCAAATGAATTTTTAGATAAAAAAAAAGTAAAATTGCCAAGGCCTATTTTTACCATAAAAATAAAGTCTATCGGCTTGACCTTCGGACAGGAACACCGGATGGCTATCAGAAAGATATGCCCCCATGTCGGAAGGATCTTTTTCAATTTTGGAGAAGACAAAGAAAAAGTCCATTACAACATCCTTATTCGGATATTTACATCGGAGTAGCTCGAAAGCGCATCCTTGGCACAATACTGTTACAAGCTTTATACCTCTGTAGACATCTATGGGGGTTTCCTCCAAGTTCCATGTATAAGTAACAGAAAACTGAGTTAGTTGGCTTGTTCGGCAGTCGTCCGAGAGATAGTGCGGCATCTAGAAACATCTAGAAACTACTGACGTCTACTGGAACGGGGTAGAATGTTCCAGAACCAGTTACCTATGGCTAGAAAAGTGGTCGCACAGAACAGTTCAGTTCAGTTAGTGAGTCAGATCAAATAACGAAGAAGTAAACAAAGTGATAAAATGACCGCAATATTGAATTATAGTACTTAGTGAAGTAATTATTTATATTAATTAGTAGAAAAGTTAATAAATTAGTGTTTAGTGTACCCTGGTGTTATAATTTCCGAGTCCACAGTACAAGGTGTTTACTAAGAGGTATAAATGTTGTAGAACCTCCCAAAATTGCAATGTTAAAAAAAGGCCTTTTTGGCCCACCCTTCGTAAAGTGGGGAAGCCATCTTTTTTTACTAATTTGGGGTGCTGAATCCGTCACCCGTTTTGGAGAAAAATCTCCGGAACACATTAAAAAACCACCCTTATTTGAGTGACATTGGAAGTTTCGATAACTAAGTAGAAAAAGAAGTAAAAAATCCAATTCACCCCTTCAACCCTCCTCGTCATTCTTTCACCACCCCCAAGAAGGTTGTAAGCTACTATAACTACTATATAGTTATTTACATATTTTAAAATAAGACCAGAACACCTCATTGAGTGGCTGCTATCAGAATGTAATAATCTGATTACTTTTGAGTACAATTATATGCCTCCTCACCCCCAAAACGGCGAGTCTCACCTTCTCAGGGACATTTATCGGTTTTAATTACAAAAAAAATCGTAATACACAGTTGGATGATTTTTATCATATTAAGGTGACTTGGCCAATTCAAATCACTTCAGAATATTTCTTACCCCTCTAAAGAGGGTGTGTAAGGAGTCAATATCCCCTTTTTATTTTAAGCTAATCTTTAAAAAATGTTGCCTGATTTTTATAGTAAAAAATTATTTAGTTGCTTAAATAATTTTTGTTTGTTAGAATGGGAATCTTTTTTCATTTTATGGCCCCCTCAAATTCCAAATCTACCCATGAAGCGGGTAGGAGTAACTATTTTGAGACTTTCGATTCGTTTTTATTGCAACAGAAATCCTTCATTGCCTCTTACATTAATTTTGAGGTGCTGAATACGAATCTGTCATCTGAATTGGCTAAAAACATCTGGAAGACAGTAAAAAACAACCCTTATTTGGGGGTGACATTGAAATTGATATTAGAACTTGCAACAAAAAGTTATTCTTTAGTGCAGGAAATTCTTTCAAAATACTCAGTTTCGTTAGGTAAGTCCCAAAATAGTTACTCCCACCCCTTTCGTGAGTAAATTTGGAATTTGAGGGGGGCATAAAATGAAAAAAGATTCCCATTCTAACAAATAAAGATTATTTAAATAACTAAATAATTTTTTTACTACAAAAATCAAGCAACATTTTTTAAAGGGGATATTGACATCCTACTCGCCCTCCTTAGAAGGGTAAGAAATATTCAGGAGTGATCTGAATTGGCCAAGTCACCTTAATATGATAAAAAAACATCCAACTGTGTATTAGGATGTTTTTTTGTGATTAAAACCGATCAATATCCCTGAGAAGGTGAGACCCACCCCTTTAGAGGTGAGGAGGCGTATGAGTGTACTCAGAAGTAATCAGATTATTATATTCTGATAGCAACCACTCAATGAGGTGTTCTGGTTTTTTAAAAACATATAAATAACTATATAGTAGTTATAGTAGCGTACAACCTTATTAGGGGTGGTGAAAGAATGGCGAGGAGGGTTGAAGATGTGAATTTGATATTTTTACTTTTTTTTCTACTTAGTTATCAAAACTTAGTATTTTAAGAGAATTTCCTGGAATATTTCAACGTCACCCCCAAATAAGGGTGGTCTTTTAATATGTTCCGGAGATTTTCCACCAAAACGGGTGACAGAATCGTTTTCAGTACCTGGCTTCCACACTTTACCACGGATGGGCCAAAAAAGCCACTTTTTTAACATTGCTCTTTCGACTTAGGTAAAAAAATCATTTAAAGGCATTTTCGATCATAACATACAAGTCTGAATGGTTCCAGAGCCACAAACTAGCCCAAAAAGACCGTTATGAGTTCGTGAAGACATTAGGCATGACCAGGTGAAAATTCGAAGAAACGCCGAATTTTCACTTAGAAGAATATGATTTGGTCCAGGCCCTGAGAGTGAAAGTCATGGAAAAATGAACCAAAAATAAAAGTATAGTTTTTGATCAAGGAAAAATAAACCATATACCTACACGAAATTATTTTTAACTTTTTTATTCCTCCATCAAAGAGAATGATCATGAAGATACAGTCATTATATATATATATATATATATATATATATATATATATATATATATATATATATATATATATATATATATATATATATATATATATATATATAATATATATATATATATATATATAATATATATATATATATATATATATATATATATATATATATATATATATATATATATATATATATATATATATATATCAATTGAAAGACTGAACATAAAATTTTAACTATGTAACATCAAAAAGGGTAAAATCGATAAATATGGCGAAGGCGCGTAGCGTCTATAGGCAAATATTGGCAAAAAATTAGTGAAAATGTACAAGGCCGGTTTCTCACATAAAACACGTTTGGGTTCACCCAACGATTCAGAATTTGGACGAGTGCGCTGGATGGTCAATACAAAGAGATAGTAGGGAAGCCAAATGCATCCAATAATAAAGTTATAGAGAAAACCACCTTGTGCATAAATGACTCAAAAATCCATTTTGCCAAAAGGTCGCTCGGAGGCGAGTCGGTGTCATTTCTCCTATATTGAACCTGCATGAGGACTAGTACGTCGTAAGACTGGCCGAACATTAGCAAACTCATGTTCTGTGAGTGATAAAATCACGTTAAAGAGAATTTTTATTTTAAGCTAATCACAGGCGATCCAAAATTTTTTAGTAAAATATTTTTATATTATTTTCAGGCAGCTATAATAATTACCATAATTACAAAATTTATAATTTTTTTTAAAGGCTTACATTAAATTCTAGGGAATGAATCCTCCTTTTTATCAAATTGATTGATAGCGCACGCTCTCATTTGTATGGTTAAAAGTAACTTGCCTTAGTTGGGGAGGCGTGATTCTTTCACATTATATCATTTTGCAGAATCTAAGTGTATTGTTTTAAACCTGTTAAATGACTGATTGCATTTTATTGATATCAGAACTTGTTGCTAGTCTTAATCCCTGGAGCTTTCGTTTGGAAGACTGGAACAACTGAGTTAATCGGATTCCGCAAGTTTGATACTCAGTGTTCTGGTCGCCTTACGGAAGCTTGATGGGGATTTTTATGCGATTTTTTCAGAAATCATTAGGTGTAGAATCCATTATTAATGAGTAAACAGATACCAATCACGTCAAATTTTAAACCCATCGGAGAGAGAAATCATCGATTTTTTTATGCAAAAATCGCAAAAATCCTAAGGCGTTAAACCCATTATTACTGTATAAACAGATACAAATTACGTCAAATTCTAATCCCGTCGGAGAGAAATCTTCGATAGGGATTTTTTTTATGCAAAATTTTTAAAACTTCCTAGGCGTAAAACCCCTTATTATCAGTAAATAAATGAAATCACATCCTGAGAGAGCGTCGCTAATGATCTGAGGTAGTGTAGCCTTGACCTATTACTTATCTATCGAGTTATATCTTACCTCGAACCCGCTTGGGAGAAGAAGAACAGGATAGAACGGGGCAGAACGCGGTTGTCGCCCTTTTAAAAATAAATTGGTGTCGCGTCAAATCGACGCTCGGTAGTGAGTTATTCTACATAAACACGTAACAATTGGTATCAGAAGCAGAATTATAACAGAAGATTTCTGGATTGTTGACTTTCGGGACGTTGTGAGAGGACTAATTTTGAACTAAAAATTGTGGAAAGTGCGTTTTCGGAAAAGTTATAGAACATTGTATTTGTAAACTAGAGGAAATAAACAAATCCTTTTAACTGGAAAGTCATAGAGACACTACACGTAACAATGTCCTTATCGGGTTGTATGCCATCAGTCTGTCTTCGCAAGACGGTAGACAACTCTAATACAACTCATATAAGGTTGTAAAATGCGCAATTATCAAATGCCTAGTCCTGTGAATGATAAAATAGTAACTTTTAAAACTAGCCTTGTGGCTGCCAAAATTTAAGCAAATATGTTGTTACCGTCAGTCACAAACTTTGTTAATTATTTTGTGCCAGTTGGTTGATAGTGTTATTCTCCATTGCATGTAGTCGCGATAACGCCTCTTGAGGGACGAGTCTGTCCTTGCCGTGTTTGGTAGGCAGATACCAATGAATTAATTTATTAGCTAGATAGACTCTTTGCCACTTTTACTTATATGCATTTTTGAAATTTATTTACATTAGAAGATATTACAAAACTTGAATTTTCTTGATTAAATCATTAACTTTAAGTTTAATCTCTCCGGCGTTTTGATGTATTAGGTCAACAACTGAATGTAAAGGGATTTTCATTTGATTCTCAAACTAGAAACTGGGAAGTGATTAGAGTATAAACAGTGTTTAGAGATAATACAAATGCATCATCATCATCATCTCATTGGAAGGCAGCTGGAGAGAAGCAGTAAACAATCCAATGGCGGAGCTAAGGCATAGCACGGTTGTGCAATGCACAAGGGCCCAAATCTGAAGGGGGCCCTCTTATAAATAATTGTGCCTCATATTTTCTCTGTTTTCGTGTATTCATTTTTTCACTAAACAAATATTTCCAATGTGGCCTGAAAGTCCAATTTTCTACACAAGGGCCCTACAGTTTCTTGCTTCGCCACTGAAACAATCTATTGGTAACTATAACTTTATCTCGTCTGTTATAGTATTGCGTTCCTTGGTGTCCCACATATACTTAACCCAACCCACTGAATGTAGATAAGCCATTCTATGTAGAAGACGAAGTGACTTAGCGCCCTTAGTATAAAATAAATTCGTCCTTCAGACAAGTGGTGGTAAGGCCATCTACAATAACACGGTAAAAATTTGAGAGCCATTCATTATTCCGATTTTGAGTTAGAGCGAGTTAAAAGAAAAAATGCTAATTTTATTTTTATTTAGTTATCCAATAGACTCTGAGAACAAGACAAATGGTCCGCGAACACTCATAACAGTGTTATATTATTATTTATAATCATTAAATTACTCGATTGATGATTATAAAATTCAAGAGGGTTTTGTTCTCGGCCCATGCAGAATTAACCAATTAGAAATTACTTGTATCTGTTGTATCATTGGCTTGCTGAGTGAGAACAGAGTACTCAACCAGCGGATGTGCAATTGCCCTAAATACAGACCTATAAATTATCGATATTTTTTAAACTTATTCATGTGTGTGTTTTGTTCTGATCGATGAGAGACCTTGATCTCACAGCTCGAGAAGATAATAAATTGTGAGCTGTGAGTCTAGATGGGTCTCAAAATAAACAAAAATCAATGTGGAGGCTGATAAATGCGGAAAGAACAAATATTGACACAAAAACAAATGTAAGTGAAAACTCAGCGGCAAATTTTAGCGAGTATTTCATCCAGGCCTGTAGCTAGAAAATGCTTTAAAGGGGGGCAAACAATTTTTCAGAGGGGGGACGTAGGCCGAAAATTCATTTTTTCCATTTAAAAATAGCTACCTCATTATTATTTTCTGCGGTCGCCGTAGGTCGGGCGAAAATTATTCCAGGACGGTCTGGCCCACCCCTAGCTACAGGCCTGATTTCATCGAAGAAAGAGACGCTATTAATAAACTAGAAAACAAAAAGTTTATGGACATATATGGTATCAATTATTATGGTAATGGTAAAACATATAAAATATGTTACCATAATCCCATAACTAAACTTTTCAATTCCATTATAGGCTCGTGTGAATACCCAGATGTCTTTAAACTATCAAAATAATTCCTATTTAAAAAAGGAGATGAAAATAATCTAGAAAATTATAGGCCAATTGCTTTATTACGTGAAATATTTAAAATCCTAGAAATACTTCTAAAAAATCAACTAGTGCTTACTATACTTTAAATGTAACGAATTATTACTCTTATCCCAATTTACCCCCCAACCCTTCGACGGAACAAGATGAAAATATAATCTAGTTCTAGATCTCGTTAAAGTACATATTTGTACCAAACTTCAAGTCAATATCTCAAACGGTTCCAAAGTACACGTGCGCACAAAAAAGTTACAGACCGACAGACAGACAGAAATTTTTTTTCACTCAAACTTGAAATCTCGACGTTTCATGACATTTTAAGCCTATTTGAACAATAAAAATTCTTAAAATTTTGTTTGTCGTTACTATACTTCCACTGGATGTGGAAGTAATTTATTACAAAGTTAAGGTACCGGTATAGCAAAGATACAGAGTGTAGGCAAGTAAAATGTGCTGACGATAATAATATTCTACAAACAAATATCAAATAGAAGGTACACACAAAACATAAGATATGGGAGATTGGCCAATTCCGAATATTTAATATGAACGTAATTATAAATCCGTCTAAGGTAACTAACTCTATAAATAAACTATTTAAGAATGAGTAACTGATATAATCAATGATTATGAATTCAAGAGCAGTGTAATAAACTTAACTAAACCTTACAAAATGATGTGCTTATACACCATCTACATTTTACATAGGTTATTTAAAGAAATATTTATATCAACTTTAAACAACAAAGACTTAGCACTCACGAAAACAATTTCGTCTATTTGTTTACGCAGAAAAAAGAGTAAAGTAAAGAACAATTTGGTTTCAGGAAGAATAAATGTACCAAACACTAGCGGAAATGATTGTATATGGATTTGAGAATCAAATGTACTTGGGTAGTTTATTTTGTAACTTAAGTAAGGCCTCTGACTACGTTTCATATGACACCTTCCTAAACAAACTATCTAAGTATGGTTTGGCACAAAAGACTATCGTTCTAATGAATTAACATCTTTGTAATAGGCAGCAAATCAGTTACTATAAAGAAAACGTACTCAAAAAGCCTTACTATAAAAAATAGAGTTCCTTAAAGCTCAGTACTAGGTCCCATACTCTTTTTAACTCGCTCTATCATTAATACCAGTTTGTGCTCTTTGCAGATAACACAACTCCAACACATTCTAATAATAACTCATATTAACTTCTCTTAGACATTAGTGGCTCTGACTTTCCTTAAATCAGGAGCAAACTAACCAAATGACCTTTACCTATAAATCTGATTACGAAAATCCAGAATGAATAAAATGTTTGGGAGTTTTCTTAGACCTAGGTCCCTCGCACTCTAATTATATATGTCAAAAACTCTATAGAAATCTTTATTTATTAAGAAAGTTGTATTATCTATTACCTCAAGATTCTTTGCTAACCAACTCACCCCACAGTTCTCGAATATTTCAAACACAAAACATGCAATTCGTACCTTATATGGTCTATCAATCAGAGAGAATGTGAGAAATAAATTCTCGGAATTAGGAATTAGCCTCCATTTACATCTTGGAGTGTTTAATTCATCACACTAGGCGAAACAACAAAATAGAACTACATTGTGCTAGGTTAACCCTAGCAGATACGCTTATAATTATCTTAGTCCTATATTTTAGAACCATCTCCCCATTACAATGAAGAAGTACGAGCTGGCACCATATAAAAAATTACTAAAAGGTTGTCTGATCAAGAAAGCATTTTACGTAAATGTAAATTAAATGATATTGAAACATATGACAATTTTTTTTTTATTATTTAACGTCGGCCTATTCCGCTACCAGGGCCCATCACCGACGCCAGGAGAGGAGCTACCTCGAACCTAGAAATTTTGCATCGTTAGAAGAGTAGGGATCTTTTACTTGCCTAACATTTTATAGACAAGAGACCGCCTGCTTTTCATCCCCTCCGAAGGATGGTATATCCACTACGTAATCCTCGTCTCGAAATTACATAGTTTCCGCGTATACGCTGATATACAAACCGCTAGAAGGTGGGACTAGATCGCTGTGTTTCCCAAGATGGATTTAACCCATCCAAGTACTAACCGCGCTGCACGTTGCTTTACTGGAGTATCGAAATACAATCACAGTCAAGACGCATCTACGCTCGCTCCTTCACATGACAGTTAAGAGAGATAGTTCATCAGTATTCTAAAGCTTCATTTGTCTTATTTGAATTCCGTTTTTATTTCATTTTTCTTATTGCTACATTTAATATAATTCATATACTCCTGTACGATATTAAATATTATGTAAGTTGTACCATTTTATTGACTGTGATACTTAAATGTGATGTGTGTTTATTTACTACTAGTTGTGCTCGTCGAAATTGACGAAATATGGATGTTTAAAAATGTACCCTAAAAATTATTCTTTGGTGGCACACCTTTGAATTTATTTCATAAAAACAAAAGTCTACTCTATACATCCTCCGTCAAAATGTTGACGTATTTAGTCCACTTAATATTTTCCAAAATACATATACGAATAATATCATTAGTTTAACATTTTGACAGAACTAAGACGTCACCATAGCACACTTTTCAATAAATACAATTTTTCAAATTGGATTTTTTTTTTCAAAGAATTTTTGAGATCTATGCGGCTGTTTCCTCGAAAACGGTTGGAGTAAATATCAAGTGTACCTTTTTTACGTAGAAATGATCCCCGCATGAGATTTTCTAGTCAAAAGTGTCACTACGTTTCATAAAAAAAAGAGAAAAAATATTCATCATCAGGTATAGCTCATGAGGCGCCCTCCATGGGCCAGCGTGATGTAATACATAAATTATTGTTTCCCAGCTTAAAAAATGTTTCCTTACCAAATTGGGAGAAGATCGGTCAAGAGGTAGTTGAGATATTGCAAAAAAAATTACAAATTTGACACCCTGTATCTCAGTAAGGAGACACATTTTATCTTGGTGTTTCAGGTTAAATCTTCATATTTTGGACTAAGGATTTTCCATTTAGTGTAGGTCCAATTATTAATGAAACACCCTGTATACGTATAATTATTCTTTCTGTCTTACATGCAAAGTGTCTCGTCTATATAAAAAGTTTATTCATTTGAATTGAGGATATGTAGTTTACACTCTACAGCTACAAACGACTTTCACGTTAGGCAACTAAAAGTATGCTGAAGCGTATTATCAATAGAATAACTCTTGTACTTAACTATGTTTTTGTTTACAAACCGGTATATACATATTCAAATAGTAAATATACTGGTAAACGTTAGTAAACTACTAAACCAGTACCAAATATTAAAGTATGTCTTTAATGGTACCTTTGAAGTAGCTTCTACAAACACTGAAACACTTGAACGTTGTAGTCGAATACTACCACTCGACGTGCGTTTCGCTAACAGTGTTGGCATCATCTGGAAACTGTGAAAACTGCCTCAGAGAAATGTTACACTTTAAAGCTTATTAGACATTTTAGATATTTTTAGTTATACCGAAATATATAAGTACTTGAAGTTATGATATAGTTCAGTACCTATTGGCAAAAATATGTGAAATTTCGTAATCATGTCATATGTAGTGATCATTTTTCTTTATGGGTTATTATTGTACTAATAGGCATCATTTTTAGTTTTTATATGGTCCAGACACTTGCTCTCATCCTCAAGAGGTGAAAATCATCCCTAAATTTAGATATTTAATATTTGCAAAAGTAGTTCTGATTTATTTTTGAAACACGGTTATTTATGTTTTTGGAATCGCTGATTACGCACCTGGAGTCAAAATTAAACAATTCAAAATGACGGCTCCAATTTGGCGGATAGAATTTTCTTCTAAAGTAAGTGCTTTAAATGAACAAAAAAAAAATTCAATTCAAACAGACCTTTTGTGTGTGTGTGTCTGTGTAACACATGAATAAATAGCACCGGATCCTCCGCCATTTTCTAGAAAATCGCGTATGCAAATATATTACACAGACACAAAAAAAAGTGAAAAGTGAATACAAATGAGTTATCCGTTTAGCTCCGTTACCCATCAATTTTTAGTAAATCACGAAAATAACCTAAATTATGAGTTTTTTAGGTCATTTTCGCGATTTACAGAAAGATGATGGCCAATGGAGCTAAACGGACACCTGATTTGTGTTCAGCACGTCGAAATATATATGAGTTACCCAATGGAGTACCAGAAAAAGGCCACTTTTTATTTTGTGCGCCTGTGTCATTATTAACATTGCTAATGATAAATTCTGTTTTATAAAAATTGTTGGAAACCACCTTTACTTTAATAGGTATGCTTCCGTCCGCCTTCGCATCGAATTGCTTACTCGTTCAAATATTCCCAGCGTATTCCGTATTGTTTCATACGAGGCAACTATTCGCTCTCTTAAATCTTCTAAAGTGTTAATGGGAGTTTTATACACCAGAGTTTTAAGATCATCCCACAAAAATAAATCCAAACTATTGAGATCGTGGGATCTTGCTGGCCATTGCTGAGGTCCTCCGTGACTTATCCAACGATAAGGATAAACCACGCACCAAGGACCCCACTGGTGGAGCGATAAAATAACTTTTCTAATTAAAATATGTGGTTTTATATCTTATTAATAAATACCAAAATAGAAAATAATACCTAAAATACTTTTTGAGATATTAAAAAAATAACGATTTAAAAAAAATTAAGCCGTTGCTGACATATGTTCATATGAGCTTTTCTTCATAAAATGACCTTTTTTTTTTTTTTTTGGGAGGAAAAACCTTCAAAAGGTTCAACCCGTGCTGATGTACTGGCGCATCGGAGATATGTGGGATTCTTACCGCACTAAAAAAACCTCCCTCTTCTTTCCATGTCCCCAAGATTCTGGAACCGCTTTCGCATATCTTCAGAGTTCGGTTCAATGTATTGTTTGCTGTTATTTTTAACTTCAGGATTAAGGATTCGGACCTATCTCCCTCTCTTCCCTTTCTTTTTCCTCTAAAATCCTCGTTATGAAATTTGTTATCGCATCCCATTTCACCCTCGTTTCTATCATGTTCATCACCATGTTCCCTGGCGTCATTTGCTGCCCTATTTCCCTTTCGCACTTTTGCCTCTCCTCATTCCACCTCCTGCAGTGGAATAGTGTATGCTCAGCGCTGTCTCTATCTCCACAGTACACGCAGTCTTACCTATATCATATAGGAACTCCCTAAAACACCCGTGCCCGGATAACGCCTGTGTTACGTAATACCCCAGCTCTCCATACCCCCCTTTCCACCCATGGTCTTTGGCGGTTGCTTCCCAGTCGGATTGCGAATTCTCCATTAGCCTTTCCCTCGCTTCCTCTCTCCTCATTCCGTTAAATATGTCCATCCTTTCCTTCACCAGGAGTTCTATAGGTGGAACGCCAGTGATGATTCTGACCGCCTCATGCGACACTGTTCTATATGCACTACAAATCCTGAGTGCCATATAGCGTTGAACTCTGCTCATCAATTCCCTTGTTCTCCTTATCTGCATCGCCTCTCCCCACATTGGAGCTGCGTAAAATAATATGGAGAGCGCGGCACTGCATAATAACCTCCTCTTACTTGCCCTTGGGCCTCCTATATTCGCCATCAGTCGTCCAAGTGCTGCAGTTAATTCTCCAGCCTTTTCCACAGTTCCCTCAACATGTTCTCTAAAGTTCATCTTCCCGTCTATCCAGACTCCCAAATATTTGACTGCTTTCTTTGGCATGACCCTTGTTCCTGCAGAAGAACGCACTACCGGGCGTCAAAATGACGCGACACCAATTTATTTCTCAGGGGGCGCCAGTCGCGTATTACCCCGGTCTTCTACCTCCCAGACGGGTTCGAGATAAGATACACTTCGATAGCCGGATAATGGACCAAGGCTGCACTACTACAGGTCGATAATGACGCTCTCTCTGGACATAAATTCCCTCGTTAGGGGTTTAGGTATCTCTTAATTTTCTGGATTTTTGCATAAAAATATCCCAACCGAAGAATTTCTCTGCGGAGGGATTAATTTTTGTACGCGGTATTCACGTTTTGATCTGCTAATAACGGACTCTACCTCTTAGGGATTTCTCAAAAAACGCATAAAAAAATCCCTATCGAACCTCCGTAAGGCGACCAGAAGGTCGAGTGTTAATGTGAGTTAACTCGACACATCCGGTTTTCGATACGAATGTTCCAGGGATTACAGACCGTCAGCAGGCCTCAAGATCAATTAAGAAACAGTAGTTCAAAGAATCCGTTTATTTAACAGAAATGGTTATACAAAATTCTCAAGATAAGAATCGTGCCTTCCCCAATCAAGGTAATAGCTTTCAGACCATACAAGTGAGTGCGCTTACGCTAACGATCGATTAAGTAGAAAAGATTCATGCATACCCTCTCAGAATCAAAATGCGAGCTTTTTTTTTTAGAGTCTGAGACTATTTGTAATTCATAATTACGGCTGACTGATTTTAACTTAAAAAAGTTTTACTAAATGAATTTAGTTTCGCTAAAGACTACTTAGCTTTAAAGTTCCTGTATCGTGGCGGTTCACGTACTCAAACACATTCGTAAGGACTTATAAGTGCATAAGTTTAATGGCGTTCGATCAGTCCACGATTTACTTGCTCCTATGTAGTTGTTCAATATTATCGATATGGCAGCAACCCACCTTCGAGCAACTTTTAGGCAAAATTGAATTTTTGGTTTTTTATGCACAAGGCGTTTTCCTCTGTAACTTTGTCATTTGGAAAGCCCTGCTATTGGCTTTCTTACCATTGCTTTGTCTGGACCACTCAACGCGCTCGACCAAATTGCGAGTCGTTGAGTCAATCCAAACTCTTTCTATGCGAGAAACCGGCCTTGTACATGCGCATTGACTTTTATCAATTTTTGCTTATCGGCACTACGCCGGCTTTGTCAAAATCTTCTATTTTGCCTTTTGGATGCAGTGCATCGCTAAAATTTTATGCTCACACTTTAGAATTGGGCTTTCAATGACCGTACATCAAAGGTCAATGTCTTTGGTGGAGGAATAAAAAAATATTTCAAAGTATATTTTCGTGGTACTTTTTAAACTGACTTTGTGGTACTTTGGAAAATTTTAAGACCAATTTCGGCATACTTTTGAAAAATCAATTTTCAAGCCTGATTTCAACACAGTTTTGAAAAATTAATCTGCGGGTGAAATTTTGGCGTACTTTTGATAAATTGATTCTCAAGCCAAATTTCGATGCAGTTCTGAAAAATTAGTCTGCAAGTGAAATTTTGGCGTACTTTCGATAAATCGATTCTTGAGCCAAATTTCGACGCCCTTTCAAAAATATTATTTTTCAAAGTCCAATTTGTGGTACCTTTGAAAAAGTATATTATTCATAAATCTTTGTCATTATATACTTTTGCTCTCATATCCTGAACCAAAAACATTTTTCCTAAGTGAAAATTCGTTGTTTCTTCGAATTTTCACCTAGTAATTTCCAACGCCTTATAGAACCCAAAATGGTCCTTATGGACTGATCTGTGCCTCTGCAGACTCTTAAAAATGTCTTTAAATGAAATTTTTGCCTAAGTCGAATTTTGATTATGTCTTCAACTCAGGACGATTTTGGAGAGTTCTACAATATTCCCTCTATCCTTATCTCCATCCTGGGCAGCTTCCTCTACCTTGTCAATATTACCATTTCGGACTTCTCAGGTGCTAACTCTAGTGACTTTCTTCTAAGCCATCTCCCCATGCACCCTCTCTATAGTTAGGTTGGTGATGTCTACAACCTCCCCAGGCATTCTCGACGACTCCACGATTGCTAGGTCATCAGCGTATTCTAGTATATTTACCCCCCGAGGCATATTGATTACGAAGATTCCGTCAAACAGAATATTCCACAACGTCGGCCCTAACACCGATCCCTGTGGGACTCCGCTGGTTACCGATCTGATCTCTGTTATACCTCCAGCTTCCATCTGTATCTCCCTTTCTTCCAGGTATCCCATTAGTATCCTTCGCAGGTACGGTGCTATTTCCCTTTCCCCTACCTTTTTTATAATCTCCTTCCACAACGCATTATTGAAAGCATTACGCACATCCAGCGTCACCATGGCGCATATCTGTTTTGCTCTCTTCGCTTCATAAAATGACCTAAGGAATCACACTCTGAAATATTAGCACTTCATTAAGGAACACCCTGTATACGAGAATGTATTTTTTTCATTACTGACTACTTACATTAACAAAATGGTGACGATTTTACTAAGAAAATGTGAAGCATATTGTTTTTGTCATAACTTCTTTGTCTTTTATGCTAGAGTTAATAAGAAAATCATTTGAGAGCCTAATTAATCGTTCTTGTGGGTGACTAGCGTTTTTGATGCAAATGCCATAGTCTCTGAGGTATTTAATATTTAAACTAAATAGTTCTTCTTATAAACGTTCTAACGCTATCTTGATACTTCCAGATCTCCGAAACTGCTAATTCTACAGAAATTAGTAGAAAATGAAATTCATCCTCATTTTTTTCTTATTTGTCTCTAGCATGTTTTCGCTCAATGTGATATTTTTCGAGTTATTTGACAAAAAATATTTTTAAATACCTCCTTTTTCTTCAATTTTTTTTAGCAAATTTTGTAGTTATGTAGAGCCATAGAATTCAAATTGCTAGTAAATAATAAATAGTAACTTATTTGTATCGTATTAGTTACTGGACAAAATTCATCATTTTGCTATTATCAACTCGTTCTTCATATTTGCCTTTTTTCAAGTGAATACCTGGACCACTCACCATTTGGAGAAATCACAGGATAGGGAACCGTTATTGACTGGACAACTTCCAAGACGTGCTGTCGACCTTGGTACATCCTCGTATACAAGGACGAGCTACAACTTTATTTGATGAACCCAGCTCTTAATTCGTTCTTAATTCCCCGGGTACCTGCGGCCAACTCCAGGTGTTCGAACACGTCGGCATTCCACAATATCGTCCAATAAAAGTTACCTAAGCCAACCTAGTGCTGTGCTAACATCTACAGTATTTTGGCCAGAAGAAATTAATCTAAACCAGTTGAATAGTAAATTTCTGTTTTTTTATTAGTGATTTTTTCATAAACTTTTCTCTTCACTTAAATTATAACTTAACTTGTAAAGATATTGTAACTTTACTCAATTACTATCCAATATATTGTTTTTTGAAGCATATGAGTTTGATTGTTTCCACCTGAAAAATTTACAATATCACCATTTATTTGTTTTGCTTAGAAGTATTGTTATAATTCCTAATATGCTTACGCCCCAAAATTTGTTTTTGGGAAGTAAAAAAAAATAGAATTTAAACTACACGAACCTCGGTTCAACTACCGATTTTAGCTGGTTGCTACGTTTCGATCACCTTTGTTCTTCAGTCGCCAATTGGGAGCAAACTGATGTTACATATCCCAGAAATCATTGTTAAAGAAATTAAGCAATCGTTCACCGTTTAAGGTGTTGTAGAAGAAAAACGGACCGATTATTATATCACCTAAATGCCGCACAATACGTTAACTTTTTGTGAATATTGGTTTTTGCAATTGATAACTCAGACAGGATTTTCTGTAGACCAGTATCTGCAATTTGAAATGATATCACCCCATTGGCAGTAAACGTAGCCTCATCAGTAAACACAACTTTCCTTTCTAGTTCAAAAAATTTCCTTGGGCCCAAAGGCAATAATCTAATCGTTTAATTTCGTCACCTTCTCTCAAGAAGTACAAGAACTTTGGCTTGAATGGCCTTATTTTATGACGAACAAGCCACCTTCTAATTTTATCTCCACTCTCATTCAATTCTACAGCCCTATAACATTATCATCATTATGTCTTCGATATTCAGTAGAGTTAAGTTATATTAACTCACGCATTTGAACTAGACAGAGTGCCCAAGTAGCACAAGGAGTTGTATTTTGGTGATCATCATGTTACAATAGCTAAAAAGGATGACTATTTGGTTCTAGTGGCGATTATTAAAACTGAATTATTACGTTCTGAAGGCGTACTTGTGACAAAAATTGGAAATCGTATCTTGGTCATCAAAACGCAACTGAAGCCAAATGGCCATAACGCATGTGCAACTAATTTGGCTCTCTTTTTGATTTTTGTGGCTACCTTATTACTAGTTATTAAATGGCTCTTATAGCGAAAGTGGTGATGTACCTACTGCGCCGTGACTAAATCATGACTTTTAGGCATAAAATAAAACAAGAACACTATTATGGCCATCCTTTGGCTTTAAGCAGGTACTGTTAGATAAAATGGACGTATACTATGTCCATATTTACAATTATATGAACATCATAATTGCATATATGGTCTATCAAGATGGTTTAATTTTACCAACGCACGAATTTTTTTCTGTAAACTGGTATAAAATACTCTCCACTCTACTCTACTGTACTCTCTACTCTCTACTCTACTCTACAAAAACAAAAGGACCTCCAGAAATCTCTAAATTTTAGGTATAATTAAATTAATTTGAAATATATACATATAAACATTTTGTAATTTCAAGAAGCACAATCGATGGTAAAGTTATTAAAAGTGATCAAAATAACGAATTAGTAAATCTAAACTTTATTTTATAGGTATAATTAGTATTGAAAATGAACGTAATGGCGGCAAGTTGTCATCATTTTTCATATGCTTTCGTTAATTATGCTAAAAATAAGATAGAATATGACTGTGAAAGATCTAATAAGCTTTTTTCATCAAATGGCAAATTTAACCGGCCATACTGACCAAACTATTACCAGAAAATTGGTTGAAGTAGTTAGCGAGTTTTCACATCAAAATACGTTTCTTTTGACTGCCATTGTGTGGAACGGATTACTTTGTATTTTGACCTTTGTTTCTTCAACGTTTTTACATTTCTCCTTTCTCCAACCAAATTAAAATTTGTTACTAAAGTTTTTGAAAATGTATTGCGTAGACAAAGCCATCGAGGAGCAAATTTGCCTTAGTGCAGTTCCTTCAAGTTGGGTAGGTAGTAAATAGTCAACTGTACTGGTCATAGTAAAATGTTAATGATGGCTAGAAAATGGAATGTTAGTATTCTTGAAGACTGATTCAGAAGATTAGTTGACACTTTCACTTTAATAATCTCAATATTTATACCTATTAATGCATAAGCTTTTGTAGACACAAACGTCAACGAAAACACCCCGTGAAAAGTAGTATGCCGCTATATAAGTACCTACTCTTTGAACTTACTTTTAGGCGACATTCCTTTTCCAATAATATGTGGAACTCTGCCTATATTTTCTTTTACATTTCATTCTATTTTTCTGTTGATATAAAACTTATTTGCGTATGTATAAAGTTTTCAACATTATCAGTACTTGTTTTTAGGTTAAATTTTTATCTTGCCGTTTGGCCTCAATTTAGATTTTAATATGTACAAAATTACTTCTAAAATAGTCATTTAATACTTATGTTTTTTCATTATTGTTTCAGTCACGATTCGGTAATAACAGCTAAGAAAACCGCCAGAATATAGCCTAACTAATATAGTAATGTTTAGGCTAATTTCTTGGATATCAACACCATATTAATAACATATTCTAGCCGTATTTATAGCTAGAATGGCAGTATTAGGACTTAATATTGTTGCTATTTTATCACTTGCTTATATATGACCAGTGTATAGCTAAAAAGAGATCATCATGACTATTTCGTTTTTAAATTTTACACTAAACTACGACTAAAATAAGATGACCATAATATAACTAAACAAAAGCCACTGAAACGTTTTAGTGGCTGCATTTTGGTTATCTCAGCTGAATAGCATGTTTGTGCTACTTGGGTGATTACTTCAAATATTTATATCACTGTCAGAAGTAATCAATACAATTCCAGTATATATTCTGTGTTACATTTAGGCAAATCTTTGGATGTCTGACCTCCGTGACACTAGGTAGCTTTCCTATTTACTTCTTTGCATGACCCAGTCTAGACCTGACCTGCAGGATAAATAAATAGGAACACCATTTTTAACATTATCTTATATTGCATCTCATATCCATTGTCAATAAAAATTAAAGATATTACATAGAAAATCAGAGAAATATAAATATAACTAATATATTAATATTATACTTATAGTTACTTTTGAATACATTATTTGCAACTGATCCGTGACTATTATAATCGTTAATCTTTTCATTAATCTCCGAATAATATTTAAAATAACTTCATGCATCATTTATTGTTAATTAATGTTACAGACGATGTAAACTACAGAGACAATGCATGCTATATTTATGATATATATGATATTACTGGACATGATGCATGTATCGTTTCTTTCCGAGATATAAATTGCAACTACCTACTTCTAAAAATGTTGTTAATTAGATTTATTGCCTTTATGCAATCATTTTCGATTCTATCACAATCATTGATCCGATATGTGCTCTATTGAGGACAAGGAAATAAAAGTATACTGGGTGCCATAGGCTAGTGGCTCCCCCTATATTTCCTTTATTTTTTATCTTATCCATTTGAAATTTGGGGTGCATAAACTACCTGTAAAAGTAGATTTTTGTACATAAAAAGCGGTATGAGACCATTT
Organism: Rutpela maculata; assembly: GCA_936432065.2. Classification (NCBI taxonomy): domain Eukaryota; kingdom Metazoa; phylum Arthropoda; class Insecta; order Coleoptera; family Cerambycidae; genus Rutpela; species Rutpela maculata. The sequence goes on from OW386292.2 coordinate 54,377,314, forward strand.
CCGGTTTACCCGGAAATGACCGCAACTTTTGATTTTTAAATGGAACACCCTATTTGGATTCAAAATTCTGAGTATATCATGAGATTTTAGCGAATTTTTGAGTCGATGTTCAGTTTTTTAAAGCATCTTAAGACATTCGTCTAGAGTGCTTTGGAATACCAAAATTTGTACTACGGCAGGTAAAGTCCAAGGGAAAAATATAATGTTTCGTTTAATTTCATTAATAACTATTTACGAAGCCTCCAAAATTGAACAAATCACTTTTTTATCGAAAACTTTTTTTTTCAAATGGGAAGGTAGTGGCTCCTAGTGTTCAATAAATTATAGATTTTTTTCTGAATTCATTGATATCCATTTCAAACCGATGGGATCTTTTGTTTCTATTTTATTGAATTTATTTAAAAACAAAAAATCACTTTCAATATAATTTTTCTTGAACTTGCAAAAATTATATGTCTAATAATGAGATGTGAATAACTACCTTTTTGTGCATAATTGCCTTTTGGTTCTCTTTTTTGTTTCTTAATAGGTATAAGTACTAGTGCAAAGTATAAGAATCAATAATAGTTATTTTTATACCAAGGCCGCGAAATTTCTTTTTACGTACCGAGAGAAAAATTATCACCGAGGCCGCTTACGGCCGAGGCAAGATAATCTCGAGGGCGCTAAAAAATTTCGCAGCCATGGTATAAACACTATTTTTTGTGCAACCGTAAATTATAGTTAGTATAGATGGTGAAAATAACACCACCGTTTATGCTATATTTTGCTAAATAAACTCGGTGGCCTTAACGTCAGAGCGTTTCTATGGAAACGGTATATTTTGGATGTATACTTGACAGTTCTCGAACAATCGTAAAAATATCAGAGCGATAATGAGATTTCAATTTCTTGTACTCCCCCCAGAGTTAAAAAGTATTATAAATTTGGCGCTTGCCGATGTAATTAATACCAGAGAAATTCAAACTGATATACGAAAAATGTCACAGCGAGTTAAAATATAACAATTTTTGCTTGTCATATTTTAGAAATGTTAATTTTGAAGTGACTTAAACATCAATTATTATGAAAGTGACTTTTAGTTTTTTGGCCGTTAGTAAGGGTAACAGCCGTGAAATTGAATTTCTCTGCCTGTTTTGAGAACGTGAAATACTCATTTCACGTACGGCTGCACAAAAAAATTATTTTGAAAGTGACTTTTTATTTTTAAATAAATTTAATAAAATAGAAAAACAAATAGCATAGATTTGAATTGGATATCAATGAATTCAGAAAAAATCTATAATTTATTGAACACTAGGAGCCACCACCTTCCCATTTGAAAAAAAATTTTTGGATAAAAAGGTGATTTGTTCAATTTTGGAGGCATCGTAAATAGTTATTAATGAAATTAAACGAAAAATTATATTTTTCCTGGGACTTTACTTGCCGTAGAACAAATTTTGATATTCCAAAGCACTCTAGACGAATGTCTTAAAATTCTTTAAAAAACTGAACATCGTCTCAAAAATTCGCGAAGATCTCATGGTATACTCAAACTGTTGTCCTGAATCCAAATATGTAAAAATATATAGGGTGTTGCATTTAAAAATCGAAAGTTGCGGTCATTTCCGGGTAAACCGGAAATGGTCTCATACCGGTTTTTGTCCAAAAATCCATTTTACAGGTAGTTTATGCACCCCAAATTTCAAATGGATAAGTTGAAAAACAAAGAAAATATACTGGGGAGCCATTAGCCTGTGGCACCCGGTAATATAATTGTTCATCTGTATAAGGTGCTTAAGAGTCCTTATCCTCATTTGGGAGTATTGTGTGGGTAGTAGGGTATAAAAAAGTTTCTTTTCTTTTTATAAATTTAAAAATTGTGATGGAATTACATACAACAATCAAAAATTAATTGTGCATTGCGATGGCAAAGATATATAGTGTAGAATCAGTTTCAAACTATTATAGTTCTAAAATATAAAAAAGATATTTAAAAAAAAATGCCTTCAAAAGAAAGTTGAATCTTATTACCTAATATAATAATATAATAACTCATTTATTATTTATCAATAAATTTAAAAATTGTTTTAAAAAAAAATTGTTTTGACGAATGAAGGGTAAAGGTTCAAAATTATGCGAGTAACAGATTCTGTTCTTCCACCAATACCTATTCATTAAATTATAATGTAAATTTTATAATAATGGAGAATATTATGAATAGAAAAAGAGCGAGAAAGTGGAAAGAAGAAAGGAAGAAAATATTAATAAGATAAGAAGTTAATGCGATCGCTGGTGTTGTAATAAGTGCTACTTAAGATTGATTTTAACCGAATTGTATTGTATTGTTTTGTAAACACCCTGTATCGTGGATCCAAAAATTATAACACCAGCGTAACATTAAACACTAATTTATTAACTTACGTACTAATTACGACAATTAATTACTTTACTAATACAACACTGAGTACTATACTTCAATTATTCAGTCACTTGATCACTTTGCTTACTTCCTCTGAACTACTCTGCTCACTTGAACTATATTTAACTAAACTGTTAACTGTCAACTCTGGGCTCAGAATATTCTCAGAAGTCCAGATTATAACACCGCGCGCGCCATCTCTGGGATGATTGCCGAACCAACCAACTGAATTGTTGTTTGTTTACTGTCTACCTTTTTGAACTTAGAGGGAACGCTCATAGATGTCTCTGGGGATAGGAATGTAACACTGCCCCCTCTTTAAGCCTAAACATCCCGGTCAGGCAACTTAGTCTCTTCAACGTACTTAGCCAGTCTGTCTAAGTGTACGATTTACATCTTCTACTTTTTACTTCTTTGAATCCGATACACAACGTCATTGATTCGGGTGATGACCAGGGGCGGACTAACAGGTTGCGGGGCCCTGGGCTATTAATGCTTTGGGGCCCTTCTTATCTCATAACATTTTTTTTTGAAATCAGGTCAGATCACGCATCACCAAGACACATTTCACTTTGTTTTGGCTAAATACTGAAGTAAACCATAATAATAATAGCACGCAGCCGCATTGCACTGACAAGACAAGAGCAAAAAATGTTACATATACTTTTATATTTATTATTTATACCGTCAATGAGATCACCAGTACACAGCATAGTTATAATCATATCGTATTTGGTTTTTCAGCGTTCGGGGGCCCCTCCAGTATCCGGGGCCCTGGGCTTAAGCCCCTAAAGCCCCCCCTTTAATCCGCCCCTGGTGATGACAGAGTACGGTCCTTCCCAAGGCGGCTGAAGTTTCGGGGATCTCCATTCCTTCCGCTGTAGGTTGTACAGCCAAATCAAATCCCCCACCTTGAATCATAACGAGCCTTCATTCGGTCACTAGCTTTGGTAACCTGCTCTCGGTCATTCTTCGGCTGTTCTTGACTTTCATTCGCATTGTCGCTTACGGAAAGTGGTTCCTTATTGGCACCACAATTCTCACATTTGCGACACCAAGTCTTCACATCCTGGCGACTATTAACCCAATAGAATCGTTCCCGTACTTTACTCAACGTCTTTCCCGGGCTTTTCCTTATCCGGGCTTTCCCATGCTCTCTTCAACAACCCATTTAAAGACTCAAAGTGAATTCTATTGTGACCATAAAGCCTTCTATCCTACTTCTTTATTTGAGACCTCCTTCCATTCCGGTCGCGTTCCTTTTTCTTTCGCTCGCAATATAAGTCCAATTTCTGTATCGTCCAATTTGTCTTGCTTTAGAGCTTTCTTTGTTCAATTGTCTGGAAGATCTACCTTGACAGTGTTGACTTCAATCACGTTCGGCAATTCTTCCACACGAAGGTAGTGCTTGCAATCTTCTTTGTATGGTTTTCTGGATAGTGCAGGAATTTTGACTGCCTGCGTTGTTAATATCCTTGTTTTCTGGCATTGGTCGTTTACTGTTGACAGAATAAATTGTTCGTTTCCAATCCTTAGGACTCGTTTTTCTACGTCAACAATAAATCCATACTGTTCCATAATGTCCAGTCCCAATATGAAGTCATCCGTAATGCCAGCCACGATGACCCTGTGGTCAAACCACTGTTGACAGAATAAATTGTTCGTTTCCAATCCTTAAAACTCGTTTTCCTACGTCAACAATAAATCCATACTGTTCCATAATGTCCAGTCCCAAAATGAAGTCATCCGTAATGCTAGCCACGATGACCCCATGGTTAAACCTTAAATGTCCAATCTGCAAACCCAGGTCTACTTTTCCACGAACCCTGTCTCCCGTAGCTATCCGGACGATAACTTAATTTTGTTTCTTGTTAATCTTTATGCCCGATATAAATCCTGGCCGTACTTACGTACTATTGATGACGCAGTCCCTGTGTCGATGGTAAACACACATTTCCTGTCATTTACACAGCCTTGTAGACTATACGAAATTCTTCGAAGCTGGCAAATCTTTACTTCTCTGGGGACATTCTGTTCTCCAGCCAGTACCACCCCAAAGGCATTTACCCTCTCTGGGCTCCACTGTTGGCAAACTCGTTTGGCAAGTCCCAGTTTGCATCAGTGACAGCATCGAATACTCCTACTTGGCTTTTCACTGCCTTGCTGTCTGTCCTGCTTTCCTGAAGAATTCATCATTTTGTGCATCTCTTTTAGTATAATCAGTATAGTCTCCAGGCTTTTTTTGTCCACATGTGACTCTTCGACTGTCCTAGTACATACTCTTGACCGTGGAGTGTCTCCAAGGGCAGCCTCTACTTCAAGGGCACGCATCAAAGCCTCGCTAATACTTTGATGCCGCGATATTCTAAGAACTCGCCTGACCTTAGTTTCTAAAAATTATTTTTAGCCCAAAATGACTTCAGATTGTAATCTCTGGGCAAAAATTTTTATTAGCTGTCAAACTAATAAAGTGACACGACATACCAAAAGTCCGATAGCTAACTTTGACGTTCCTAAAGGACGCTTCGACCACATACATATAGATTTAATAGGACCATTACCTCCTTCTCCCGTATGCCATCTAAAAAGGCCCCCACTGCTAATTGTTCTTGGAATTCTCTTGGAGCACTCGGATATGCCAGGTGTGCCAGTCCCTCTATCACAGCTTCAAACTCTTGTAAGCTTTCCCCAGCCTTTTGCGTCCGTGATTTCAGCTGAGACTGGTATACTTGGACGAGATGTTGGTCACCATATCTCAAGTCCAATGCAAATTCCAAAACTTTGAAATCCCTTTGTTTTTCCACTGGGATAGTCTGAAGTAATTCTGAGGCTTGGCCCCTTAGAGCTAGAACTAATGGCATGGCCTCTTCCTTATTATCCCAGTTATTCGCACTTGCAGCCGCTTCAAACTGTCTCTTATAGGTTGTCCATGAGATTTGGCCATCAAACGAGGGAGGTTTTAATCGAGGACCTGATGATGTTACTAGCTGTCCTCCTTTCTCTCTCAATCGTCGTTTAAGTCGCTCTACTTCTACTTCGACCTCACTCATCTTTTCTTCCAACTTATTTACTTTTCCTTTTACTTGACTAACTTCTGCGCTGACTTCACCTACTTTACCTTCGACCATGTCTATTTCTACTTTAACTTCACTCTTTAATTCTTCATTGACGGAAATGATAGCGTCCTGGTGTATTTTCATTTGTTCATTCAGAATTTTCCTTATTTCTTCTTGGCGTCTTTCTTGTTCCTCTTTTTCCTCTTGACGTCGCCTTTCTTGTTCCTTTTTCTCCTCTTGACGTTGTCTTTCTTGTTCTTTTTTTTCTTCTTGGCGTCTTATTTCCTGATTTTCCATTATTTTCTTCAATTCGTCGCTTTCTTCTTGACGTCTTCTTTCTTGTTCTTCTTTTTCCTCTTAACGCCTTTTCTCCTGCTCTTTGTCTTCCTGGTGTTGCTGCGCCATCGCCCTCGTAAACTCCGCAAGTGGTCATTCGCTTGCCATACTTCTTTTTGTTATGGGCATACGATGAAGTTAACCAAATTTATTGCACAATAACGTTAAGAAAATCCAGATATCTCGTCGATATTTTCAGTGGAACTTTCTAGAAAAATCTCGAAGTAGCACAAAAAAAGTCTTATTTAGAGTCAATGTCACTATCCAGTTGTTAGAATTCCACTATCTCCAATAATTTCCAAATAGAATGTTCTACAAATTTTCTTAAACTACCACAATAAGTCTTATTTAGTGTCTATATAACTTTCCAGTTGAAATAGTTTCATTATCTCCACTAATTTCCGAATAGAAATTTTCGCGAACGAACACAATTGAGTCTTTTTCAGTGTCTCTATCACTTTTCAGTCGAAAGAATTTGATTATCTTCACTAGTTTCCGAATAGAATGTTCTGGAACTTTTACCAAAAACGCACTTTTCAGTCTTCAGCCCAAAAATAGTCCTTAAACAATGTCTCGTAAGTCAATTCTCCGTGTCACCACTAATTCCCGAGAAGAACACTGTAGAAACCTTCTCGAACAATCCAAAAATCTTCTGTTATAATTCCGCTTCTGACAGCAATTGTTACGTGTTTACACCCCTTTTGTAAACACCCTGTATCGTGGATCAGAAAATTATAACACCAGGGTAACACTAAACACTAATTTATTAACTTACGTACTAATTACAACAATTAATTATTCAGTCACTTGATCACTAATATACTGGTTAGGTAATAGTATATTACGTAATGAGTGTTGTAAGAAGCATATTACAAAAATTACGCACGATGACGCGTAACGGCGAGTGCGTATTTCCATGAGTGCGTAATTGCTTTACAACTCGAATTATGTACTATACTTTACCTACGATCATATTTATTTATTTATTTAATAAAATCTGAATTTAGTTTACTAGTCAACAATATTATTCAATAAATATTATGTCAGTTTTGACAGCGTTTGAAAATTACGTAGGCGCATTTGCTTTCTTGAACCCCGCGTCAGCGAACTAAGCCATCTATATTTGCCTGTCCCGTGCGTTTTGTTTACCGTGCGTTTTGTTTACAATATATAAAATTCAACTTACATAGATGGCAGGTAGTGTGATTTTTCCTATTTACAGAGGTAATCGTAGGTAAATACTTTAAAACACTCATTATTGGAGAACCAATCAAAGCAACTACTGTTCTAGCTAATACTGACGAAGTACTGAATTGCATGATAGGATTCTTAGCATTTAAAAGCAAAAAAACATATTGAAAATACTTAAATCATTTATTTAAATTCAGTTATTCACACTTTCTTATTTAATATAAAATTATCTACTTTCTGTATATTGGTACCTTAATCTGGTCACGCTTATATACTACTTAGGAAAACACTTTAAAACACTCACCAATCATCAATAACTACTTTTTTAGCTAATAGTGATGAAGTATTGAATTACATGATTAATCCAGGCAACGAATGCTCAAAAAAGGGTGTAGAGGAAAATATTAGGGACAGAAAATTTGACTTCGGAACTTTGTTTGGACTAGTCTGGAGATGAACATATCAAAAGTCCCCACTCCTAGGTGGTAATCGGGGGGGGGAGGGGGCACTTTAAAAGTCCCATTTTTTGGTTTTTCGCTTATATCTCGGAAACTATGCGTCGTAGCCATTCTATACAAAGCTGACAAAATTTGCTACAAGAATCGCTACTTACATTTGTCGATATGGGCCTGCGAGATATTTTATTCTTGCATGCCTTCACAGGGTGCGATACGACCTCGTCTGCATTTGCAAATCTTTATGTGAAGTCCTCCGACCTCCAATAGGCTGCTGCAGTCTTCAGAAAGACACAAAAAGCTGGGAACAAGTGCCTTTTGAAATGGTATGGGGCCCCACCCAAAGAAGAATCTCTCAACGCTTACCGGTACCAATCCTTTGTTAAATCAGTTGCTAATATCAGACCGGACATTTGTTGCCTTTCCTTCTGAGGGGGCTGCGAAACAACATTCCCTCAGAACCTTTCACCAAGTTCAATAGTGGCTGGGAAATGAGCTGCCCCCTCACATGTATGGATGGAAGCGCCAAAACAATCTTCTATCCCCAGTGCACAGTGAGTTGCCGGCTGCACCTGACGAAATTTTGAAAATGATAAATGATAAATCATTCGTTGCCTGGTCTAGATAGGATTCCTAGCATTTTAAGGCAAAAAAAATATTGAAAATACTTAATTTCATATTAAATAAAAAAGTGTGAATGTCTGAATTTAAATAAACGATTTAAGTAATTTCATTATATATTTTTTTTTGCTTTAAAATGCTAGGGATCCTATCATGTAATTCAATAATTCGTCAGTATTAGCTAGAAGAATAGTTGTTTTGATTGGTTCTCCAATAATGAGTGTTTTAAAGTATTTACCTAACTAGTATATTAGTGTACCCAGATTAGGGCAACAATATACAGAAAGTAGGTAATTTCATTTTAAAAAATGTGTAAGTTGTGATTTGCTTAATACCTAAATAATATTCTCTAATCATAATGTTAATCTCTCAGATAGAAAATTAATAATTACAGAAATAAAAAATGAAATAAATGAAAATTACATTTATATATATAGATAATTTAAATAATTTTATAATAACAAATACAATCTTTAATAGAAGCAGAGAGAGAAGACTGAAATTTCGTTATTGCTTTTGCATAATGTACCCATTTATATACTACTGAGAAATTCCTTTGTTGCGATGTATGGTAAGTATGCACCAATATGAGTAAGTTAACTATTAATTTCGCCATAGAAAAATTACTATTACCTAACTATACCATATCTTTTTCTGTTTTATAGGTTTTTAATACCTGAAGTTTCAGTTCATAATAAGAGATGCATATTTGTGTACATAATTAATGGGAAAATGGCATTTATATAGACAGCCTTCTATTCCATCGGATTCCATAATTATAAATTAGTTGTACTTAGTACTTATGTAAATGATTTAAAAATTCACAGTAAATATATTTTTTAAAGTAAAAACTTAAAATATTTCACTGTACACGTGTACAGTCTATACAGGACTTTGGTAAAGTGATGCCGATTCTAAACAGAGAGGTACAGGAGGTCATGTGGCATCTATGTGACCAAACATACTTATAGCGGTTTATTTTACAATGCTTATTTTGTATTTCTTTAAAAATCCATTTTTCATCATTTTCTGTTTCTTTATCCCAAATTAATAAACTTCCAAAAGAAACATAATTAGAAGTTTTTGTTGGTTGGAAAAGAATAAAATATATAAGAAAAAAATTGTAGTTGTCAAAGTCTTATAAAAAAATTTCAAAAAGTTGTCTTGATGTTATAATTATTTTGAAAACTCTATTTTATCCTCTTTTATTGATATTACCATACATACAAGTTTTATCAATTACAAAAGGATGACAAAAAGAACAAGGCTGTCTTTTCAAAAACTTTATTTAAAAGGTTACATTATTATTTTTTATGTTCGAAATGAGATCCGTTTTATTATCTCAACTGAAGTCGTCCTTAGACTTATTTTTGTTCGTAATTGTAGTGCAGCTTGGTCCATTTTTGCTATCGATTGACAACTGCTTTGAATTTCCTCATAGGCAAGATTTTTTATCCTATCCAACACGCAAAAGTCGAGTGGCGTTCAATCTGGGGACCATGCAGGCCACATAATATATCCACTACGCCCGATTGGGATATGTTCAATCTAAGAACTGATGCACTGTCATGCGGTAATGCGGTAGTGAGCTGAATAACTGCCAGATTTAACGTCACTGGGCTTTTGCTTGTGGGATAAAATGAAAAATTTCTGAATATTTTTTCTTTACTTTATGCCTGACAATTCTTTTTGCAATCTGTGTATCCAGGGATTGGTGCTAGGGCAAATTGTACCAACTAGGTTCAAACCAAGTTCAGCTTGATCCGAGATCAAAATCCACGGTTACGATTGTTGTAACATTGTAACCTTGGCTTTTAATCCTGGATCAAGCTGAACTTTGTTTGAACTTAGTTGGTACAACTCGCCCTTAATGTGTATTTTCTCCTCGTTACATATTATATAAATATCTAATTACTATACAGTTCAAATAGCTGACACACCTGATCGAGCGGTTGATCATAGGTATGCTGCCGGAGCGCTTTTATAGCAAGTTCATAGCTTTACAAAAAAGGTTTTGTGCAATTTTTCTCTGACTTCTAGTCGAATGCAGTTAGGTGTTTACCTCGAAACCCGTCTATAGTGAATGGATTTTAATGAAACTTCTTTCATTGAGTTTCTAATCGTAAGAATTTTAATCTTTTACATTAAAAAAATATTGCTAATAATCATTTAATTATTTAAACAAATAATTCTTAATTATCGAATGATTCTTCATGTTTTTTGCAATAAAACTGATTTTCTTGTCTTAATTAGCCATAGTAACATAAAAGTTCTCAAAATAAATCCAAAAATTTCTCGAAGAAGTGATACTATGAAAAAAAAATTAATGTTGAAATATAAACATTTTTACAATTCAAATGAGATCGGCAAAAAATAGGATTCATATGGTTTTCAGGACTGCTGAGTGTGAATCTATGTTGAAAAAATCAAAATTAATAATTGCTGATACTAAAAGGCGAACATAACGTCACAAAATATATATAATTCGATTATAAAGTAGTCATTAAGGTTAAAGAATTGTATAATGAAACACTAAGAAATTTCTATCGTAGTAAAGTATTTATTTTGTACAAATCGGGAAAAAAGTTATAAGCAAACAATTTTTATAAATAATATCATTGTCCTTATTCCCTATTTCATTCATTGGTATTATAGAAGAACCTTACGCACAGCGACTGATGGACGCGGCACCAATTTATTTGTTAAGTCACGTTCTACCTCGATTGTGTGTGGTGGTTTCCACTCCCAGACGGGTTATTTATATTTAAGAGATGTTTGATAGATGAGAAAGGTAAAAGTTGTAGATTGCTAACGGCGCTCTCCTCAAAATTAGTTTATCTCTTGATACACTTGTCAGACCTGACATATCTACAATTTAATGGATCTTGTGGCTTAGAGATCTCTGATTTTCCTTCATAAAAAAATCCTTCTCGAGCCTTCGTGATGTGACCGGTTGTTAAGTTGCAAACTTATGGAGACGCCCGATACTCAATTCAGGACTAACACACAAAAGCCCTTGAGGGATAGGACTGAAGGTCAACCATTCGATCAGTTTGAATAATACCTTTTCTTGATTAGATTCAAAATGAGTACAAACAATATTATGCAATATACTATCTAAAAGAATCTGTGTATTTCAATGAAACGCCTCCCTAAGTAGGGCAAGGACGAGTTAGGACTTTGGTTTCACAACTACAATTTAATTGAAAGCGTGCAATAGCAATCGATTAGGTAATACGTTTCACACAACTTCCTCGGTAGTTTATGTATGCACTTTGGTTTTGGGACTGACTGAAAAGAATATAAAAATATTTCACTTTTTCAAAATTTTGCGACACTAATGGTTAGGCTTAAGGTTCCTTTTAGTGATTTTACTCACAAGAACGGAATTCGATTAAAGTTCAACTATATATGAATTATTACAGCCTTCCTACCTCGCGGCGTACCGGCCCTCACATAGGTTCAATATAAGGGATGTGACATGGCTTCGCCTTCGAGCGACTTTTTTGCAAATAACCTTTTTAGCTTACTTATGCATAAGGCGGTTTTCTCTATACGTTTGCCATCTTTAAAGACCTGGATTTGGTTTTGCTACCACAAGTTTTTGCCGCTGGATGAATCCAATTTTTTTTGTTTTATTCGAGAAACCGGCCTTGTCCATTTTTGCTAATTTTAGTCTAATAATTGCCTACATAGGCTACGCTTCTTTGTCACATTTTTCGGTTTTGCCTTTTTAGTACGTCGCGTGTCGTCTCGTTAGAACTTCTTATTCATTCTTTTGAATGATATCCACAATGACTGTCTCCATTTTCATCATTTTTTGTGAAGCGATAAAAAGTTAAAAATATTTTCAAAGTACACTCTTAGCGTACTTCTTAAAAAGTATATTATCTGATTTTCATTGTCCACCAAAATATTTTCCAATTTTGGCGCACTTTCAAAAAAGTATAATACATTTTCTTCCCAACCCAAAAATAGACTTTTATTTTCGGTACACCTTTCCATGACCATAATATACTTTCACTTTCATGGCCTGGATATACACATATTTTGCTAAGTGAAAAATTTCTGGGCGCCACAGGTGGATGCATATGAGTTCAATTTTGGGCGCCGCATGTTGCGCCTTTTCTGTTTTTGTTTAGTTATGCTTTAACAGTCTGAATTAATAATTTTTCATTTCTGGGGTGTTCTACAACAATATCAATATGAATGAAATATAGAATGAGGACAATAAATGAAGATATTATTTATAAAAATTGTTTGTTTATAATTTTTTTTCAGATATTTTCAAAATAAATATTTTACTACAATCGAAATTTCATATTGTTTCATTTGGACATTTCTTTCACCTTAATGACTAACTTTTTAATGGAATTATATATATTTTGCGACGTTATATTCATCATTTTGTATCAGCAATTCTTTATTTTGATTTTTGAATACAGATATTCAGCAATCTCGAAAACCACAAGAATGTCATTTTTTGCGGATCAAATTTGAACTGTAAAAATTTTTATATTTCACATTAATTCTTTTCATAGTATCACTTTTTTGTGAATAGTACGTCTCTTTTGTGTTTCTGCGACTAATTAAGAAAGAAATTAAAAATAATCAATTTTATTGCGAAACACATGAAGAATTTTTTGTTTAAATAATTAAATAATTATTAGCGATACTTTTTTAATATAAAAGATTAAAGTTCTTAAGATTAGAAACTCAATGAAAAAAGTTTCGTGAAAATCCATTCATTATGGACGAGTTCCGAGATTTTACATTTTCGTGGCTAACTACACTCGACTATTCGTTTTAGAAATATTGAGAGTTAATCAGAAGACATGATATGCTGACACGTTTTCAAATTTAATCGTTAATAATTCAATAATGTTGCAAACTGGGAATGTACAAATTATCCTATCCGTAATATGCTGCCTTTTTTCAATAAAACACCTGCGCTGCTTACGTAAGAATACTAATATCTTACTCTACCGAATAGTGTAAGTTAAAATATATATTTTAAGTTATAATTTGCCTGTTATAGGTACACTTCTGTGCAATAAAATCCCGTACACTTGAAAAATCAAGTAATCCAGTTTTTACTAATATTAAGTGATGTGAATCAGTCTTTTTGGAATTTAATTTTTTTATTATCATATGGGTTATAAAAAAGTGACATTGATTGGGAAATGTCATAAGTAAGGTATTTGGAAAAATGTTAATGATTTAATGATTTCGATTTATAACAAATGTAAAAATTGACATTGAAAAATTGTGTCCACGCTACACCAGGGCCATCCCACTTATCCATGCCCAAACATTGACAGAAAATCGCCCTGACATATTCCGCGGAGACACGTAGCGTTCGTGAAACCTGGTATTTGCAGGACGGTACACCCGAATATGTCCGTCATTACAATACTGAAAAACTTTTTCATCGGTAAACACAACATTGTTCCAAAACTCCAACGGGCTATAGACATAATTTAAACAAAACAGAATGCGGGCTTGCTTATGTTCTTCTGTTAATATGGTCTTCTTGGCACTTACACAGTTTTTTAATTCCGCTGTTGTTTGAAATGGATTTTCCCTCAAATAGCCAAGGAGCGCTTCATCTTCTCGGTCGGCCTGAACCGTCTTTTCTCTTCCTTCTCCTACCACCTTTTCTTCGCACCCATAACGGTACTTTTATTTAAGTGATAATGGTTAGTAACAGCTTTGACAGACCATCAATCTTCAATTTTATAGCGAATTAGAATTTTTTCATGTTCAGTTAATTTCGGCATTTCGAAAATATGACACTGACATTGACAAATAAATAATGAATGAATGATTTAATATAGCTAAAAATAGGAGTAGGGGATTTCATTGCACAGAAGTGTATATTGGACCTATTTTGCTGCCTCTGTGGAACGCCAGTGCAAATTCACTCAATATATTAGCAATTTTTACTTTTCGTTTTCGTTTATTAAATATTTCTTGAATGCATCCAGAACTCCCGACATCAATAATAATTTCTAACCTAGTTATTAAAATTATTTGATACACCACGAGTCCTTGACTAAATCTACGGATGTAGCTAGACTTTTTATGATTGTTTAACCAGTACCAATATTTTCTATTAGTTTAGTTATTTCATTTTCTGCCCTGATATTGCCTAATTCGAAACCACTTTTTTAATTAATACTTTATTACAGTTTCTAGACTACATTTTCAAGCACAGTGCGAGAGCTGATCTATAAGAGATAATGGTATCCCCATTACCCCCTCCCCAGACCAAAGAATACTTGAATCATTTTACCCAAATATAAAATCAAAATTAGTGTAAAAATAAAGAGATTAGTATATTTACTTATTCGCAAGTGATTGCCTCCCAAAAAATGTGGCTTCTCCGCCCCTGCCACAGTGAATATACAAGTTAAATTTTGGAGTATTGATAGATTGCAAGGAATTATGTTAATTAGCTTTAATTAAACAAACAGTGCAAGCAGACCCATTGTTACCTCAGGATGGTAAATAAAATGGGATTTCCTATATCTAATTGGTCATTAAGGAAGCTAATATTTGGGTTATTCCAATGTTTGTGGATTTCAATTGCTTCTTATATTTAATTTTGTAGACTTTGTTGAATAATGTAAAACCTCCAGTTTGTCTATTGATGTAAAAATATGGTCGGTTTCTAAAAAAATCTTATTTTTATCGATAGTACTATCGATATTATCGATAGCAATGACCAAAACTATCGGAAACTATCGATAGCAGGCGACTATCGATAGTATCCCACCACTATTTCCTGTTAGGTACATGAAATGGTCACTATGGCTTTGGCACCTGCATATTAAATATTTGTACAGTGCCGTACTTATTTAGTTTCCTAACATATTTCTTCTAATAATGATTTAGTCTTTCCTATGTTTACAATTACAATATTAAAATCTGTACAAATTATAAAATATAAAATTTCACAAATAACAGTAAAATAACAATATAACAAACAAACAATACACAAAAATAACATTATGTCAAAAAAGGTCACATTTATGGTAAAAAATAAGTAACATTATTCCTAACTAGCTAAATCATAAGACTGCAAATATTTAGGCTTTTCTACCCCTCTTTGTTACTATTTTTCTTTATTTAAATTTGTATTTAGAATAACTTTACAATTTTTAATTTCTTTGATTGGTATCATTGTTATTGTTGTTTTCATCATACTAAGCTTGTTGCTGTTTCTGAGATTTATTGATTTAACGATTGTACGCTGTTTTTTTATTTCATTTCTGATCTGAGCACAAGGTAATAAATCCCTCACTTTTCTATTCATTAACAGATTATTAAAAACAAGTGTATTTCTCAAGTGACAATGCTAGATAAGAATCTTTTTTTATCTATTTTACATTTTACTAGCATATTTTTTTATCGTTTTAGCCTCACTTTTCACCATACCATTGCTTTGTGCATACTTAGGTGACGATTTTATGTGGGTAAAATCCCATTTTTTAGCAAATTCTTTAAATTTGTTGGAATTAAATTCAGGTTCCCCATTCGAAATAACCAATAATGGTATACCATGTCTTGAAAATATAGATTTTAGATTTCTAATAATATTTTCACTGGTCAACTTATTGCCTAATTTAGCTATGTCAATTTTAGAATAGTGATCTACACAAACAACATATAATCTACACAAACAACATATACATTATTGTCAAAATGCGTAACATCAACGCCAACCTTTTCCCAAGGTTTCTTATGAGTTTGATGATTTATCAAAGGTTCAGGAGGATGTGCTTTATGGTTTAATTGACAAGGAGAACACGACAAAACTATATCGTTATTACATTTAGTCGTTAAAGGCCACCAGAAAGAACGTGCTAACCTTAAACTTTCTTGCACTCCGGCATGACTTGAGTGTAACATATCTAATATTTCATCCCTTAAACTTTTGGGAACAATAACTTTTGTGCTCTTTAACAATAACCCATTGTTTTCCGTCATTTCATCTATATATTTATAGTACGAAGCTACTTTCTCTGGAACCCTCTTGAAGTCCCTCGGACATTTTGTTCTAACTCCTTCTTTCACCAAAGACAAATCTGAGTCCGTCTCTGTTTCTTCTCTGAACTCGCGTTGTTTGTTACTCGATGCATTTAAAGTTATCGAGCAAACATGAGCTTCTAATTGCTTATCAAATTTCCCATGGCATATTTTATTCTCAAACTTACGAGATAAAGGTTCAGCAACCACTAACCTGTTCAGTTGCATATTGGGATTCATTTCTATATGTTATTCCCCCTCTAATAATAATAATAATAATAATAATAAATGGTCTTTATTTCCCAAAAAAAGTAATTACACGAAATTCGTATAAACTAACAAAAATTAAAAATATACAAATATTGGGAAATCGTCGAAGATCAGATGTCGGTGAAGAACACAGACCCTGTTTTTCATCTTAAGCGGATATATATATATATATATATATATATATATATATATATATATATATATATATATATATATATATATATATATATATATATATATATATATATATATATATATATACACATATATGTTATATAAAATTATACGCTTATTACCAAGACTTAGCCATAACAAACCTTCACAGGTATATCATATTACATGATAACGACTTCTCTTATTAATCGCTTATCTTAGAGATATTATGTTTCACCTTTGTTTCTCACATTTTATGATGACTGTCGAATTGCATTTCCTTTGTTCTATATTTTGCTTACTCAGGTTCTGAATGTTATAAATACGACTAGACATGCTTTGTAAAGTCAGTTATTAAACTCAGTTAGAATGCAACACTTCTAATTTATTATTATATTCCTTCTCCAAGAGCCAACGTTGGCTCCATGTAACTAAATAAAAGTTTTTAAAAAGTCATTCATGTGAACCGTGATCTAACATTGGCGCAGTCGGTAGGATCCGTAAACATCATCAGAACAAGAAGCCTAACTGGTAGTGAAGCGTAAGAAAACAAGGAGAACATCTGCAGAAGGTGCCTAACTAGTGCGTGTACATCTACTTGAACAAGGAGACCTTCCTCACTGGTGGTGGCGGATCCCAATCCCTTGACGGACGAAGAACCTACCCATGGAGATGAAATTAACGTAAGTCATTTAAGAATCATCTCGTACCATTTTTACCATTTTATTATTTTTCACAACTTATTTTATTAAAAGTGTATTATACTGCTAATACACTCGGCGCACAAAGCCAGTTCTCTTGTCAAAGTGAATCCATTCCTTTACGAACACAACGAAACAAGTTCATTTAATTTTAAGTTATTTATTTTCGTATTATACTGCTAATACGAAACATTGTGTATTATACAGCTAATATACAATCCATTTACGCACGCAACGTAACAAGCTAATTTAATTTAAGTTCGTATCATACTGCTGATACGCAACCAATTTTTATTTCAAATAATCTCTAAATACAAAAGCAACAATGCCAGATAGAGATACAGCTCAACCAGTAGCACCCCAACCAATAGTACCGGCACCAGCCGAACAACAACAACAACAACAACAACTACAACAACAACAACCAGAGCAAATTGAGCCTTACAAGCTCTCTGAAATTTTTTCACTAATACCAGAATTTGATGGCAATGCCATAAATTTACAAACATTCTTAAATTCCTGTCATTGCGCCCAAAGCATGGCAATTGGAGATCAAAAAATTCTTTTGACCGTCCACATAAAAAATAAATTAAAAGGCAAAGCTGCCGAATTAATAAATTCGCGTAACCCTGGCACATGGCCAGAAATAAAAGCACTTTTAGAAACTCATTTTGGAGATTCTCGAGATTTAACGGCCCTAATTCAGGACCTGCAGCGCATTCACCAATTGCCAGGTGAATCCGCCCTAACATTTGTTTCGCGTTTACAAACGCACAATGCGAAAATGCATGCTGCAGTGCAAAAGCAAACTCTCACGACAACGCAAAGAGCTGCACAATCAGATCTCATCGAAACGATGACACTTAATAATTTACTAACGGGCTTAGAACCAAACTTAGGCCGCATCATTCGTGCTAGCAATCCTCCTAGTATACTAAAAGCCGTTAGCAGAATCCGTAGAGAGCTACAACTTTCCTACTTCGAATCACAGAAATTCCCAAAAAATAACCAAGTAAAAAGTACAATGCCTCCTCAACAAAAACGACCACAAGGTCCCAATTTCCAACAAAAATTTTGTTCATTTTGTAAAAGAAATGGACATGTAATAAGCGAATGCCGCACAAGGCAACAATCGCAAATAAGGCCAACAACGTCACAAAATTTTCAAAGACCAAATTATCAAGGAAACCCAAATTTTCACAATTTTTCTCAAACCAATCAATTTAATCAGAGGACATTTCCTCAAAATAATCAATCTAGTCAACCACAACAAAACAGGCCCTCAGCTATAAGGCCGAACCCGAATTTCAACCAACAAAGACCCTCTGCTATTCAACCAAACCCAAATTTCAACCGTTTTAATCAACAAAAAACGCACCATTTAAATTACGAACCTTATGAAAACCAATGCAATTTTAATCAATACAGTGACTATTCTTCTGATTACCAAACTGCAGAAGATACTTACGAAAATTATAACTTTGAAACTAACCAAAATTTCCAAGAGAATTATACAGCTAATTCTCAATACGAACAGTACGAGGATTATACTGCTAATCCTCAGGATTTTCGATTAGATCCGGAGTACCCCACGGATACTCCGACACAACAAACAGACCAATTCGAATCAATTACGGAACTAGAAACTCAAGTACAAACTATGAACCTCAACGACAGTTTCGACCCAATGCTGAATTTTCCAGAACAGACGTTCATGTAAATACGCTTTCCCATACCCTATTAACTGTAAATTCAAAAAATCTCTATTATATGAAGGATGCAACTAGTAAATTTAAAATTCTAATTGACACAGGCGCAGGTATATCAATTTTTAAACCTAAAACAGCTGAAAATTACAGACGTAGATCTCCTGAAAATGTAATCATACAGGGTATCACTGATCAAAAAATTTATATCAACGAATCTGTTCTCATCCCCTTTTCAAATGAGTCACACAAAGTTTATATCTATAATCTAGATATAGATTTCGATGGATTATTAGGCGCAGACTTCCTAGAACATTACGAATGCAAAGTAGACTTTAAAAATAAACAACTAGTCACAAATTTCAAAACCGTACCACTATTTAAAGTTACGGAAGAAACTACAGTAAATTTACCTTTACAACCAACTATTAATTCTGATACAAAAAATTCAAATTTAAGCAACATCAAAAATGTTATTTCTATTGAACCTCGCATGGAAAAAATTTGTAAACTAAAATGTAACCTGCGAAATACCGAGGCTATACTGTTAGCCCAGGAAAACGTAAGGGTACGCTTACCGAATGCTCTCGTAAAAATCGATAGCAATGGAGAATTTTTAACCTCAATCATAAACGCGAATGCAATACCAAAAACGGTAAATTTCTCGAACCTCGAACTAGAACCAGTACAAAAATTCAAATCAATTTTTAATTTAAATACTCAAAATTCCGACAAACATCCACAGACAGACAGATCCTTCGAAATTAGGAACGAATTGCGCTTGGACCATCTAAACGAAGAAGAGGCCGAAATAGTAACGCAGCTTTGTTTAGACTTTCAAGATATATTCTATTTGGAAGGAGACAATTTAACCTTTACTAATGAAATTAAGCATTCCATTGATACGAACGATTCAAAACCGGTTTTCACAAAGTCATATCGCTACCCTCATATCCATAAAGAGGAAGTCAAAACACAAGTCTCTAATATGCTTGATCAAGGCATCATTAGACCTTCGATTTCTCCCTGGTCCTCTCCAGTTTGGGTTGTACCTAAAAAACTCGACGCCTCCGGTAAACAAAAATGGCGAGTTGTAGTGGACTACAGAAAACTCAACGAACTGACTATTGACGATAAATACCCGCTACCCAATATTTCCGACCTCCTCGATCAATTAGGCAAATGTCAATATTTTACAACTTTGGACTTAGCCTCCGGATTTCACCAAATCGAGATTGACGCAAAAGATATTCAAAAAACTGCTTTCACAGTTGAAAATGGTCATTTTGAATTCGTAAGAATGCCTTTTGGACTTAAGAATGCTCCATCAACATTTCAAAGAGTGATGGATAACATTTTATTAGGTATCCAAAATGAACGATGTCTCGTCTATATGGACGATATTATTGTTTACTCCCCTACTATTCACGAGCATATTTCTCGATTAACGGAAGTTTTCAAACGATTACAGAAAGCCAATCTGAAAATTCAACCCGACAAATGCGAGTTTCTCCGCAAGGAAGTCGCTTATTTAGGACATCTCATTACAAAAGACGGCGTAAAACCGAATCCTTCGAAAGTTGACGCTATTCTAAATTTCCCTCAACCAAAAAATCAAAAAGAAATTAAATCATTTCTAGGCTTAGCCGGATATTATAGGCGCTTTATCTCTAATTTCTCCAAGATTACCAAGCCCCTAACAAAACTCTTACAGAAAGACATACCATTTCTCTTCGACAATGATTGTATAAAATCTTTTCAAGATTTGAAACAAACATTAACGACAACTCCGATATTAATCTACCCTAATTTTGATGAACCTTTCGTTCTAACCACTGATGCGAGCGCATTTGCCGTCGGCTCAGTGCTAAGCCAGGGGCCTATTGGCAAAGATTTACCCATTGCCTATGCTTCTAGAACCTTGTGCAGTGCAGAAACTAAGTATTCAACGATTGAACGCGAGCTTTTATCGATAGTATGGAGTGTAAAGCACTTTAGACCATATCTGTACGGTAGAAAGTTTAAGCTTGTAACCGACCACAGACCACTCACCTGGCTATTCTCTATAAAAGACCCAGGAAGCAGACTTGCCCGTTGGCGACTCAAATTAGAAGAGTACGACTACGAAATAATTTATAAACCGGGCAAAATCAATAAGAACGCGGACGCACTTTCCAGAATCAAAATTAATCATTTTTCCGAATGTTCCAAATTCTATTCAAAGGTCCTAGCCGCGAATGACGAAGAGTCAGACGACGACGAAAACCCAGACGATAACAACGAAATCACTAACGAACAAATTTCCCGAGAATTTGAAACTTTCACCAACCTATATAAAACAACATCTTTAATAGACTATTCAAAAATCAAAGCCTCAAACAAACAACTCTTATACCGAGAACATAAAGACATTATAACCTTCTTCCAACAAAATAACTTACAAGACCTACATCACAAAATTATTGAGGACATATTCGAAGAAAACCCCGAATTTCATAACGATAAAATCAATATTGTATCGAGCAAAACAGTCAGACATAGGAGATATTTTATCATTCCTTTTGATATCGAATCTGTAATTGAACATCTATTTTTGGTATTATTTAAAAATCAAGATGTTTTAGACCTTTCTAAGACATACTTTGTCGAAAATAACCTAGACCTCCCCATACTCGAAATTCTATCATTCATTTTTACAGAAAAAGATTTAAAAGTAGTAATTTGTCAAGATATCGTCAGAACTGCCGACGAAGATGAAATCCCAATTATATTGGAGCAAAATCATTTTGGTAAAAATAATCTACACCGCGGAATAAAGAAACGATTCGAAGAATTAGAGAAAAATACACTTGGCAAGGTCTAACTAAAGACGTTGAAAATTTTATAAAAAATTGCGAAACTTGCCAAAAGACTAAAGTATGCCGGAAAAACCTTAATAACCCTCTAGTAGTCACAGAAACCCCAAGAACACCATTCGAAAGAATTAATATCGATTTATTTGAATTCCCAACTCGAAATTACGCTTTAACTATTCGCGACGAGTTAACTAAATTTACACAAGCCTATGCAGTCCCGGACAAATCCGCAAAATCCGTCGTAAATACCTTGTTGTTATACTTTCAACATTACGGTACCCCGCTAAGAATCCATTGCGATTACGATGGCGAATTTGACAACCGTTTGCTCAAAGATCTCTGCACCCTCTACGACATAAAATTAACTTATTCAAGCGTAGGACATCCCCAATCGAACGGATCCATAGAAAGATTTCATGCTACTTTAGCCGAAATGATAAGAATCCACAAAACTGAAAACCCAAACGAACATCCTTTCACGATTTTACCATATGCAGTAATATGCTATAACAATTCGGTAAATAAAACACACGGTTTCACCCCATATGAACTTATCTTTGGTCATACGTCTAACAGACCACCTGAAACTTTATATAACCAAAAAGAGTTAATAACCAAATACGTTAGAGATTTAAACAACAGAATATCCCACTATTATAAAATAGCCCGTAGTCGAACACAATCTCAAAAAGAGAAAGCGAAAATCCGCTTCGACAGAAATGTTCCCCAAAAACGACCTGAATACAAAATAGGTGACTTAGTTTATGTAAAAGAATCACAAATTAAGAACAAACTACAAAACAAATTTAACGGTCCCTTTAAAATAAAAGAAATTTCTCAAAATTCTGCTACCTTACTAAATCTCGAAACAAAACAAGAAACTAAAGTAAATTTTGATAGAATGAAACCATATACTGAAAATTAAATTTATTTTCAGGTTTCTCCTGCTGTTCGGATCAGCACTCTGTCAATATAAAATTACCCCGATCAATAACACTGTTGGTGTATACTACCACCAAGACACGGACATCGTGGTGACAAATGACAAATGGACTCTACTAGTGCATAAAAACATTTCATCCCTCAAACTAGCTTTTGACAAAAATCAAAATATCTTAGACAGAATCTTGTACACTCTCCATAATGGTGATCATAAGTCAATTATTTTTACGAGTGAAATTAAAACAGACTTTAACCTTTTAACACAAATATCCAACTCTATAAAAATGAAATTTGACGAAATCTTTTCAGATACAAAAAGATATAAACGAGGAATACTTAACGGTATTGGTACAATATTCAAATCCATAACTGGAAACTTAGATGCTGAAGATGGCCAGTACTATACTAATTGTATAAATAAACTAAATAACGACGAACATCAATTGGAAAACTTAATCAAAAATCAAATTTCAGTTACAACTTCTGTTATTAAAAACTTCAACTCGACTATACAAAAATTACAAATTGACGAGGAAACGTTTAACAAAGATCTCGAAGAAATCGAACACACAATTCAAACCATGACTCAAGCTATCGAGGCTGCTCACATAAAACTAAAATTCATATACATTTCCGAACAACTAATGGCAAGCTATTTGTATATCGAAGATAATTTGAACGACATTTTGAATTCAATAACATTTGCCAGATTAGGAATCATTCACACTTCAATCATAACCCCTAATCATTTGGTAACAGCATTACAAGAAATCTCACAGAGCTTACGAAGGAACAATTTGCCTCTCCCCATTAAATTATCGGCAGTTGCTAAGTATTTGGATATTATTGAATTACAAGCGTTTCAAATGGATTCTAACTTAGTATTTGTTTTAACAATACCACTTGTCGAACCCCAAAATTATAACACCTATCGCCTATATCCTATCCCGATACTTGATAACAGAACTGGTCTTCATCACATTTTATCTATTTCACAAAAGTATATCGCGAGAGACGATGATTCTTTAATGTACATACCTATACAAAATTTGAAAGAATGCAAAACTCTTTATTTTGGAACCAAACTATGTTCGAACCTGTTTGCCTATCCTATCGACCAAAATGCCATATGTGAAGCCAGAATACTAAAACCGTTGCCGAAACTTCCAGAGAACTGTCAAACTTCCTTCATTATTAGTCAGGGATACAACGTCCAAGAACTCGAAGACAACACATGGCTAGTAATTAATTCCGAACCACTTCACATCACCATCAACTGTCCAAAGAGAGAATCCACGACAGAATTGATCAACAAAAATTCCATCATCAAACTACAACCAGGATGTTACGCCTATGCAGGCATTACTCGAATACAAGCCAGTGCCAAAGACTTCTCCGAACTTAAGGACAATTCACATCCTATCCAAATTCCTTTTGAATGCTGTAATCACATGCCCGACAAAATCGAAATTCCAAAATTAAAGCCACTCAAATTAAACAATCTCGACGTAGAGGATCTAGATATTGCAAAAACCAAATTGGACCAATATTCCAAAGACCTGGAGGACCTCATAAACGAGCCTTTTGTGACCAAACACGTATCTTGGTTCACGTATTTCATAATCACTCTCATCATTCTATTAGTTCTACTTTACATAACCTGTAAATGCAGAAGAAGAAGATGTGGAGCATTGCGAATCCAACCCTCAACGGACAACCCTCCTTCACCTCCTTCAGAGCGAAGCAGAGTTTTTACCAAATTTCCTAGACTGATCCCTCCAAGAAAGCGACCCGGTATTAAACCTCAAGAAGAAGAGGACATCGAGTTAACATAGACTTTCATATGTGGAGTTTTACCCTTGTCTATTAATTTAGACCATTGTATTTTATTCTTATCACATTTATGTAATGTACTACTTGCTTATTATTATTATTATCATTTACCAATTTTAACTTTTATGTATTTTATTATTTTGCTTTGTATTCATTCAACATTGTTTCAATTTATTTTGCATTATATTCATTTAACGTTCTAACAATTTTCAAAAGTTGCTGCATAACATCAACTTTTTTATTAAGGGGGAAGTTGTTATATAAAATTATACGCTTATTACCAAGACTTAGCCATAACAAACCTTCACAGGTATATCATATTACATGATAACGACTTCTCTTATTAATCGCTTATCTTAGAGATATTATGTTTCACCTTTGTTTCTCACATTTTATGATGACTGTCGAATTGCATTTCCTTTGTTCTATATTTTGCTTACTCAGGTTCTGAATGTTATAAATACGGCTAGACATGCTTTGTAAAGTCAGTTATTAAACTCAGTTAGAATGCAACACTTCTAATTTATTATTATATTCCTTCTCCAAGAGCCAACGTTGGCTCCATGTAACTAAATAAAAGTTTTTAAAAAGTCATTCATGTGAACCGTGATCTAACATATATACATACACATACATACACACAAACATATAAATTAAATATTAAATATTAATAATATGCATACATATAAGAGTACACACCTGTACTGTAAAATAGGTAATTGACATATAGAATAAAAACAACATTGTTCAGTATGCATACTCAGATACATTATTTCTATTCGTTGCGAGGATTCAAGGAGTCATTTTGTTCTGCTAGTAACAATCTTTTGTAGGAGTGCTTAAAAGATGTAATGGATTTATTTTTTATGCCCGTTGGTATAGAGTTATATATTTTAGTGATTTGGTAGGAAAATGAGGCTTTAAAGGATTCCGTACGATGAGAGGGGGGGGGGGGAGGTGAGTGCACCTTTATGTCTCAAATTTAGAGCATGAATGCCTGTTCTATACGTTACTTTTTTATTAAGGTATGCTGGTATTTTATTTTCTAATATTTTTTTAAAGAGACAAGCGGAGTGCAGTAGACGTCGCCTTGACATATTTAACCAGCCTATTTCATTAAGCTTGTGTGAGATATGTTGCCTGCGTCTAATACCAAATATTAGCCGCAGGCAAGAGTTTTGTATTACTTGTATTCTGCGAACATCCTCAGCGTAAATGCAAGGACCATAGACCACATCACCAAAATTTAGTTTGGACAATACCAACGATTCACACAGGATTGTTTTAGTTTTTTGGTTGAGAAAAAGTCTGTTTTGGTATATTGCTTTTAAATTTAAATATGCCGCACATATACAGTTATTAATGTGAACCTTAAATTTTAAACAAGTGTCAAAAGTGAGTCCTAAATTTTTGGCATGCTCAACTGGTGATATTTGCTGCCCATCAACATTTATGCGAATTTGTTAGGATATCGAGGACCTTATATCCTTTGGACCAAAGACAAGCACAGAAGTTTTATTTGCATTAATATTTAATGAATGGCGTTTAGATATATTTACAATAGCAGCAACATCACTATTTATATTATTTATTGCGTCTGCAGTATCAGAGGGGTTAAACGATAAATAGAGCTGCGTGTCGTCAGCATAAAAGTGTATATGACAATGTCGAAGTGCTTTTACAAAATCAGACGTGTATAAAGTATACAAAAGAGGACCTAGAATCGAGCCCTGTGGTACCCCAGATGATATTTCAAGGGGAGTAGATATATCGTTATCAATTTTGGTCCTGTGAGTTCTGTTAGAAAAATAATTAAGAAAAAAGTTAACTACGTTTTCAATCATTCCTACATAGTTTAATACAGAAAGTAGCACTTCATGATTTAAGGTGTCAAATGCCTTCGAGAAATCGATAAGCACCAGCACCGTAGCCTTTTTCGCATCCACTCCCCTCAAAATATCATCCGTGATATTTAGTAGGGCCGTCTCACAGCTATGCATTGGACGAAAACCGGATTGGACTTCTGGTAATATATTAAACTTAGAAATATGTTCTCGTAGCTGTACATCTATTTCTCGTTCGATTACCTTTGATAGGACGGGTAAAATACTAATTGGACGCAGGTCCTTATAATCCACAGGATTATTAACTTTAGGAATCGGCTGCACGATAGCCTCTTTCCAGGAATCCGGAAAAACACTCTCCTTAAGACAATAATTTATAATGTGGGTAATGAATGGTATGATAACTGGACAGCACATTAATATCAATTTAGTATTAAGTCCGTCATGACCCTGAGCATTAGTTTTGATATTATATAAATTTTTTTGTATGTCATACTCAGAAACTGGCTTGAACCGGAACGGTTCAACTCCTGCTTTAACGTTATTTTTGTAAAAGTTGGTAATATCTTGGTCGGCAGGTAAGGTGGGAATACAATTTATATAGTAATTATTCAGGCCTTCAACATTTTTTAAGGTGTTAGGTATACATTTGCCTTGCTTACGTATATTTAACAGGTGTAAATCTTTCCATATTTTATTACTACCTCTTACACGTAATTCATATTCAAAATAGGCTCTTTTTTCGTTTTTGCATGCCAGAGTGGTATAATTACGTAGAGTTTTGTAATAATGATAATGGTTTATGTTTTTAGTTTGACGCCATTTTGAACGAGATTTATCTCTTAAAGACATGAGCAGACGTATATTATCAGTGATCCAAGGAGAATATTTTTTAGTGATTCTTATAGTTTTCAGTGGCGCATGTATATTAAAAAGCAATAATATGGCTTCATTGAGAAAAGAAATTTTATCATTTACATTATTCATATGGTAAATAGGATAAGTCGACACCCTTACAAACGTTTTCAAATTTTTCAATTATTTTGTCGCACCCTATATCAATACCTCCGTTTTTAATTTTAAGCCCCTCTGTACTTAAATCATCTACTCTACACATTAGATTCAGAGCCAGACATGTCTCCAGTGAAAGCGGATATTTATCTAAGGTGGTTACATAGAATTTAAACATTTCTTGTCTGTTTTTGTGTTTACTATTTAAATAACATTTACCTACAATTGGCAACCTATCCCCCGTATATGAAGTATATCGTCCCTCACATGGAGTTAACGCTTCTCTTTGGTTTAATGCCTCAAAAATGGTTACGGGTATGATATTGGCCTGCGCTCCTGAGTCTAACTTAAAATTTACGATAAGGTTTTCAACTTCTATCTCCTGAAACCATGATCTCTCACCCGCTTCCTGTAGCTTATCTTCCTTTACAGTATCTAAAAAGAAATCATCGTTATATAATTCGTCATCACTATCTGCCTCATCTACGTCTGATATATTATCTACTTTTTCATTTTTATAAAAATATTTCTCGTTTTTATATTTTTTATCTTGTTTCTGACAACATTTTTCAAAATTATTTAAGTTACGACATGCTCTACACTTTTTGTTAAAAGCTGGGCAATTTCGTGCCCCATGTGTAAAACTACATTTTCTACAAATAAAATTATTACCTCTAGCCTCCTTATATCTACCTGTTACTTCAAACGGTTTTTTATTATACATTTGATAACTCGTTACCTTGGATTTGTTGTATTTGACAACATCCACAGCTAGTTCCGTGCTGCTCCCTGCTACCGACATCTCTTTTGGCCTTTTCTTGGCCATTTCATTCGCCAATGCTGCCTTCAGGACTGCATCTAACGTGCCGACATTCATCTGCAGGAGCCTCTCTCGCAATTAATTTGATTCCGCGCCACAAATGAAAAGATCGTTGAGTTGACTATCTTCTAGTGCCCCAAACTCACAAGATTTAGCTTTCGACTTCAGTTTTGTCACAAAATCGCCTGATTGTTGTCTCAGAGTTGAAATTTGATATCTTTCATATGCTAAATTCTTCTGGGGTAGGAAACCTTCATCAAATTAACACACCTACGTCATTTCTTTCATCATCTTCAATAAGAAAGATATTATATATTCTTAAAGCCTGCTCACCTAATAAATGCAGAAACAGAGCACATTTTACTTCCCCCGGTTTTGCAGTTAATCCTGTTGCCACGAGGTATGTGTTAAAGCGTTGTTTCCATAATCGCCAATTTTCTGCGACATTTCCATCCATCGATAAACAATTTATGGCTCTCGTATCCATTTCCGCTTTGGATAATCAGTTACTATTATTTCCCTTATTTTCTTTTCAATTCGAAATCCTTATAACTGCGCCATCTTTCGTGTTCAGGAACAGGTAGGTGAAGGTAAATCAATGATACTCGGATGATGCCTTTGACACAATGGTTTATTTCCTATTAGGTACACGAAATGGTCACTGTGGCTTTGGCCACGACCGGCTTTAAGGTGAACAGGCCGGAGTGTACGATGTGGCAACGCTGCAATCTTAAACTCTGTCAGTCCTATTAATAATCTATGTAATGAAGGAAAAAATAGTGTAAATATTTCGTGCAAAGACGAGATTACCTTCGCCCCCTGTTTCCGAGGGTGCTGAACACGATGGAAGTGGTGGAAGAAGCTTTTGACCGCCGCAACCCCCTGAAGCGGCCAAAAACCATCTCTTTCAACCCTTCATGTTTTCATATATAAACTGGTCTGGGGAGTGATTTATCGACGGGTTATACTTGAAATTACATGATTATTCAAAGAATTACATGAAAATATCTTTATGACAAAATAAATTATTTGCTTACAATTAATTTAAAAAACCTAGGTCGTTAACAAACAGCATAACTATCCTCATATTCCTCAAAATGCACATCGCACACGATCTCTTCTCCTTCATCATCGCCTCAGCGATAACTGGTGGATGAGGGTAAGTTTCCGTTACACGGGGCACTGCACCAGACACTAACATAAACTTTTCCATTTCTCTCCTTCCACGCACCATAAGCATCTTTGTATCGTTCAGATTTGGATATTGCACTGTCATAAAAATGTTTTATGCACACCACTTAATATTTTGTAGGCTGCAAATTTTTCCTAGAAATACTCTTTAGCCACTGTTTCCTCAGTTCTGTCTGGTTCTTTGGGAAATCTAAAGGCTCGGACATAACCTTCAGATGAAGAACTGTAATTGCTTGTACATCCAGGTACACAACATTTATCCGGCATGTTGTTATTGTTTTCAGACCCCAGACCTAGAATTAATTAAAATTATTTTATTGGTTTTGGTAGTAAAAGTGAATTGAATTAAAAATATAGCTTGCATAAAAAGTAAGGTTATAACCTAATTTGACGCACAAAAAGTGATTTCAGGTGCGAGCGGTGCGATAGATACCCATATAATTAATTAAAATGATAACTACTTACTTTATAAAACACAATTTGTGAAATTACACCAAAAATGCCAATTTATTCGTGACAGATTACTGCACAACAATTTAGTTTTGCCAAGAACGGGGACTGAAGCACACGTTGCCACATTTCCATATACTGGCCTGTTCACATTAAAGCCGGTCGTGCTTTGGCGCCTGCGTATTAAATATTTGTACAGTGCCGTACTTATCGTGTTTCATAACACACTATTTTGACATTTTAAATGTTCAGTGTATCTTATATTAAATGATCTTCTTTTTTTTATATGTACTTGAAAGCTATTGTATTCTTCACAAATCACAAGAAACCTTACAAATTTCTGATTTTTTATGTATATGTGCTTTCTCCTTTACATTGTAAAAGATATTTGACATATTTTTGCTAGAATTAATTGCTATTTGAAGGCTATCACTTGAAATATGTATGAAATTCTTTCTGACAAGGGACCAAAATATGTAATACTGTGTTTTTTACAACTAAGTAATTTATTATACTTATTGAAAGCCCGTATTAGTTGCTATTTCTTTTATGATTTATATTTAGTTATCAGCTTTTATTTTGGCAAACGTCGATGTCAGTATACTTAATAGTAGTTTTTAAGTCCGTTAATAATGTTGTTAGTTAAATTTCTGATTTGATTTTAAACTGTTTAATATAATTAGGTGTATTCTGTGTATTTTTTTTGCAAGTCCGAAATTTAGTTTAAATATAGCGACGAATAATGATATTTACGAAGAAGTGTAACTGCTCATAAATTATCACAGTTTTAACGTTAGCTTAACTCTTTGCGTACATTGTCTATGTAGCTATTTTATGTGAAAAAAAGTTACTTGAATCTGAAGGTATAGTGCTCTCTGAACACGTTGGTTTGCTATAGATATTGAATGATAATTTATTTGTATTTTGTTTATTTATGGTGATTTAAAAATTTATTTGTCGATTCTGTTTTATTCGAGGTTTTATTTCTGTAATGAATGAAATGTTTGGGTGTATATTGTTGATAAAATTGAATTAGAATATCATCTACATGTCTATACCAGCAATGGATATTTTTTTAATAATTTTTTTTTCAATTTCTTCAATAAAAATTTCTGCCATAAGAAGATTCAATGTGGAACCCATTGCTGACCTCTTGTTTGTAAAATAAGTTGTGAAACTGGAAATAGTTTTTACTTCAAATAATTTTTCGTCTTTTATAATTATATTAATGTTCTTGACACAATGACA
Source organism: Rutpela maculata (assembly GCA_936432065.2). NCBI lineage: Eukaryota > Metazoa > Arthropoda > Insecta > Coleoptera > Cerambycidae > Rutpela > Rutpela maculata. The sequence goes on from OW386292.2 coordinate 54,408,432, forward strand.
CAAAGAATTTCAAGAACCATTAGTTACCGAATCTTAATTAGCTCTATAGAATAAACCAAAGTCAAACTACAAAAAAGAATATTAATACCTAATGATTTAATTTGTATGTTCACTGTGCTTGAGAATATAGTCTATAATCTATGCAACTGGAGTCGGAAGTAAAGTAACATTTAACAAAAAAAATTGATTTCATTAATTGTTATAATGGAATATCACAAAGTATCAGACAACTCCATTGACTTATATTACATCATTCTTGGTTAAAAATTTTATAAAATCATTCACAATGTGGATACTAAAGAATAATAGACCAAATTATACTAAAAAATACATTTATTTGTCACCGTATTCATACAAAATATACAAAAATATAAAATATATAACATTATTATATTGCACGATATTTACAACATGAAACGCTTTTGATAAAACTACCGAATTCTCCAACAAAATACGGCGAACTTTTTTTAGTCTTAAAACAGAGAGTTTTGCAATTTTATCAAAAGAATCGCATACAAAAATAATTTGCCCTCATTTCTTGTAAAAAAAAATTGGACAAATTAGAATCACCATTTCATTTAGTTTTTAGAGGAGTAACCGCTGACTGGCCTTCAGCCGTTACTGAGGTAACTTAGTAATTGTTTAGTATGGGCCGGATTTTCCGGGGGGTCCGTAGCTGGAGGAAATTCCACCTCCACCGCCACCACCACCTCCGTGACCACCGCCGATACCGCCTCCATGACCATCACCAAGTCCTATAACAAAAGACAAAACTCACTGTAATAACTTCTGTGCATTGAAATAATTTTTTTCTACAACTTTTAAAAAAATATTTTTTTTTTCATTATATTTTGTGAATAGAACATGTTTCTCTACGAACGGAAAAGTATACTTTTGAAGTAGCCTCTATAACTTTAGGATAAATGTTTGTATTATGTTATTTATTGTTTATTTTCATCACTCTCGTAGAAAAATGTTGTTTCTAACACACGCGGAAACTGTCTTTTCGCACTTGTTATTAAAATAACTATATTTAAATATGGAAACTGTGGAAAATTATATGTGCAATACTATTGAATAATGAACTTTCATGTATTTGATTCAAAATAAGCTGTGTTTATCAACACAGTTGGATTTCAATTATATTCATTCGTATGCTCTTAAGAAGGTTTGAAGATATAAGTAACTGTGTCGAGATAGTAGTTTTCTCTTTTGATTTCATTTGACTGCAGTTTTATAATTAATTATGAAGAACTTGTACGTGGATAATATTCAAAAAGAACTTGGTTTGGAATGCAGCTATATAAGGATAAACATAGGAAAAAACTTGATAAATATTTTAAATGATCTGAAACTACTTTCCTCTGCGAATTAAATAATATAAATTAATTTATATATTATGAGGATCTTTAGAGCAATTGAAGTTTGTTATGACTGAAGAGAAAGAATGTATATTTGTAAAATATGAAATATACACATGCTGAAGTTAATTGAGACAGTGGTTTAAAATAATTACGCTGTTCCATTTTCTTTCAGGTAATAAATCTTAGGAGTGATAAAAATTCATAAAAATTATTTAATGTATTTCATTTTTTTTATATTTAAGTACCCTACATGAATAATTTAATATGAAATAAAAGAATGAGATCCAAAAAAGATCATTGATCACAGTGTATTGAACAACGCCCCTGAAGGAACTCCACTAACTATATCATGAAGTTAACAGTTGATTGATTGATTGATTTACCAGCATACAGTAGGCATTGTTGCCACTTCCGGGAAACACACCTAACAATTAAATAATCATGTGTTTTGCACAGGTACAACAGTAGATAAGATGTAGAATGATTAAAGTTTTGACGTCGTATTTAGTCAAAACCTTGGAATTTAATGCAGAACATCTTCGAAAAAAGCTATAAATTTTGAATACCTGCCACTTTGAGATATTGCACAATATGGGTTATGGTAGTCTTAAAAAAGGTTGAAATTATAGAGAAAAAGTTTGTGGGCTTATAATTATTTACATTAGTCGCTTGAGAAGTTTTAAAAGGATATATCAAGAGACAAGTGGAGAAAGTAATGGTGGGCATATATGATTAACAGCTTCTAAATTATGAGTTTAATAATCACAAAACAAAAGCAAACTTAGTGAAATATTTATTGAGGCGTTTATGAATTCGTGAGTATAAGAAGATAGACGAAGAGATTGATCAAAAATTTACCAAAAGAATATGAAGTAATCTACAGTAACTTCCAAGCCCCGAACGAATACAAATGTTTGCCAAAACAAAAATTTCGTATACATCTAATTTTATTTTTTTGGACTGTATTGTTGTCATTTACATTGTAATTTTCATTATAATACCCACATTCTTCTGTGAGATTAGCAAGATTAATTATTATTATTAAAGTTTACTTCATATTTAAGAGAAATTTTAACTTTTTGTATACGATCATTAACATTTCATATAATTACAAACATATTGTGCAAATACCATCAAGTGACGTGATTTACAAAAGAGATACGAAAATAATGATGTGAAATTCTTCTCTAGCTAATTAGATAATTAGATGGTTATCAGAATAATTATTTTTGATTTCGTGTGTTTCAAGAAAGCGAAATAAAATAATACCATACGTGGTTGTGTAAAATTAAATAATTTCGTTTGTATAGACGGGTGTTAGTTTACCGCGTACTGCCATGGCAAATCACTCCAAAGTGATATTTCACCTTGCCTTACATAAGCTTCATAAGACGAGAGAACTTCGATGTGTCTCAACTGAAATCTACCTTAGCTTGGTAGATTAAGCAAATGAAAACCATTGATACAAGTTATGAATTAGTAAGTATAAGGTTGTAAGCAATATCTTGGAGCTCTTACCTATAACTGGGAATTAGTGAGATTCCATGGAGAATACAGATAGCAAGAGCGGCAAATTGTCAGTTGAACAAAATTTAATGTGACAGAAATATCAGGTTTGTTAACGCCCTAATTTGCTCTATCTTTCATTCTGCTTCTCTGACACGGACAGCTACAGAGATAGATAGATGGAGTGTATTGATACTTTTGAAATAGAGGCCTGGAGACGTTTGTTACGAATTCCTTTGTGAATAAAAAAGAAATATATTTAACTGGCCGAAACTTAGTTGGGAATAAGTTCCAAGATGTGGCGATGCGTTTCTAGAATCGCTTTTCTAAGAAATAGTATCATAGTACATAATCCCTACAGAAAAATTATCCTTCAATTAATAAATTTTCTGCTTAAATTGTCCATTGTTCAATCTGAAATTAATTCAATTCGTAATATGTACTTACCACCTCCAATGCCTCCTCCAAGTCCCCCTCCAAGTCCTCCTCCAATTCCACCTCCAATTCCTCCTCCAGCTCCGCCGCCGAATCCACCTCCAAATCCTCCACCTCCACCTCCTCCAATACCACCTCCGAATCCACCACCTCCTCCGCCACCAGCAGCGTTCTGAAAGAAATGATTTTGATATATTTAATTGACCTGAAGATTATACTGAAAGGAAGTACTACATTTACTAAATGTTCTTAATATCAATTCTCGACAGTTAAATTCGACATTTTCCGTTCGAATTATTATAGATATAAAAGACACATATTACAGGCCAGCCGTGAGGTCATTGTAAGTAGATGACTTTGGTAGTAATTCCGAACAAGTCAGTTTTAACGTATTTTATTGCTTCTAAGAAAACAAGTGCTAATTTTGTAGCCTAATAGGCTGATCTTTTTGTCTCCATCTTGAAAAAATGGAGGAAAATATGACATTTTTTTGAATATTTGCAAATATCTGGAGGAATTTTAGACAAAAATATGTGGTCGTCATTCTAGAATATAAGGAAGTTCTATAACAAATGTTCTACATTTTGTTTTGTGTGTGGCCACCTATTTCGTAAATACAGGTGCTTAAATATTTGCCATGTTTGGTCGAACACGCTAAGTTTTTGCTTTAGCCCAATTCCTAACTTTATTTTAGCAGCCAAATGCCCCTTTGTAGACGCGGTATGCTATGTATTACTTATTAAGACACGTTTTTACCAGCTAAACAAGAAACTGATATAGAGAGTACCCTTTTTATAATAGTCGGAAGATTTCTACTCCACAAAATTGTCACCAGCAAGAAGTTTATTCTGCCATTTTAAGTAACTACATAGAATAATTAAAAAGGCATTACTTTAAAAACGCAATTATATTTATTTATGGATACCCAGAGGTTACTGCATCAAACAACACTAAAACCGCTGAATGTATTCACCGCTTGAAAATATGTTCACCCACTGAGGTTTGCTTTGATGAAAATTTAATGGCAAGTCTATCCCAGGGAAAATATTTGACTAACGATAGAAATAAAGTTATACAATTATTCAATGAAAGTTTCAGTCAAGAAAGCTGCTGAGAATGCCGACTCCTAATAATAAGAAGTGCCATCGAAGCATCGAATATTGTAAGGTAAGGATATTGAGTTGTTAGTTATTATGACTGCACCGCAATGAGTCACAATCAAACATATTTTTTTTAAATCCGGGTAAAGGAAAATCTGAAACCATCGTATCGCAATGTTGACATGAAAGTTTTATTTAAAGGTAACGTTTTACACCTGCAAGCAATTAGCGGATGTGATGCAACCTCGCATTATCCAGGCAGGGAAAAATGAAATGTGTAAAGCTTCTATCGAAAAACAAAACATTACAGGAAATTATTAATATTGTCAAGGACTCGAATGCATCTCCAGATGCAATTTCAAGTACAGAGGAAAAATCCCTGTTTCAACTTTGTGGAGCAAAAGACTGTATATCCTTGGATTAATATAGATATCAATGCATTGTACAGTCTATGACCAAACTTCATCATTGTCACAAACCAAAAATGCAGCTCGCTTGCACCCGTTGCCCACCTACTACCAAATCCAGCAATGATACCTCTTACTATAAACTGTAGTAGTCACCCTGTATATATTCAATATTGCTAAATTTTCAAAGACGAATTCAAATTCTTAAATAAAATTGAACAATTGGATCAATGTCTTTACGGTACTGAATGCTTAGTAACCATTTCTTTGTATATCCATTTCTCAACAAATATTAATTCGGCAGAAAATAAACTTAATTGAATTATCACGACAAGTATTAAGCTCGGCTAATTTAAATACAATTGCAGTAAACAATTATTGACGATATATTATAGTTTCATGTCATTTTAATTTTCTCCATCATCTGTTTAGCGGAGAAAGTAACGTCTGCCTAGGTGCACTTTCTTACGTGAAATACCACCTTAGTCACTTATTTGGTTTTTTCCTACGTGGAGGATCTTCTTCACGCGGAAGAGGTCACGATATAAATGAAAGTACCGACTTTGTTGCGGCAGGGAAGTCAGGAGCACGTACTCTTTTAAATACGGGACATAATTTGTCACCGGATATTGTTTGTCTCATTTTTAAAACATTTATTACATGGGTTATATAATTTGTTGTGTTTGTTGATATACATAAAAGGACAGTATCATAATTACGTCAGATATGCATGTGAAAATGTGCATAATATTTTATGTTATTTTGTTTTAGTTGTATTGATTTTCAAAGAATTATGTAAAAAATTGTGGGTGGGGATATGACACTCTAATGGTTTAATATATTTCAAGACAGAATGCAATATACATTTTTTTAGTGTTGTTTATGGATAAATGTGTGACAAAGCTCCAATAGTTATAATATAAAAGGCATAGAAACTAACTTTTGTATCCTGTAGGTGCAGAATTAAAGAAAATGGACTGTTGATACTCTTATCTGTTGCTTCCATCACAGCCATAGAAAGCAGTCGTGTATGGAATTGAGGTATAACGAAAGAAAATCATATCTATCACAAACAACATAGACGTGATTGATATGAACAGGTTGAAAAGTGTCTTAGGGATAACTAGGGAAAGGAATGAGGAACGAGAATTGGACGGATAGGATAAAATATCAATAATTTTAATAATGAAAATGGTTATCAGTGGGTTTGACTTTGTGGTAATTCCAATAATTCTATTCATTAAGAAATTTTGAGTAACGAATTAATAAAGCTATAGAAAGAGGAAAATTTTTTACTGATTATTGTTGAGATTCACACATAAGAAGCTTGAGGGGTAAAATGAAATTTGAAAGTGATAAGTGATTGCAGTAAAAGAAATGAAAAGGAAATGAATATGAATTCTAACAAGAATTTTATTTTACCGCGACTATCGAATAATGCTTCACTTACGCATTGGGCAATTGATAACTACTAGTATCCGTTATCATGTTACAGTGAATTATAAACTCATAATCCACGGCCTTCGTCCTACCAGGAACTACCAAATTTTATATTCCACAGCATATTGTAATTTTTCGAGTTACGCAAAGTAACGAGTGCGTTTTAGCGTCAAACAATATCTTACAATTTTCACATGTTTGGTAGTGATTTATCATTAAATGCATATTGTAATTTTTCGAGTTACGCAAAGTAACGAGTGCGTTTTAGCGTCAAACAAAGTCCTTCAATTTTCACATGTTTGGTAGTGATTTATCATTAAATGTGTTGAGAAGGAGTGCAAAATGTCCTCGGAAGTCATTATCTAAAAGATTTTTCAAAAACATTTATGATAGTGTTGGAGGAAGTATAGTATTCTACTCGCTTATAATGGCTATTACTATGTTGGATAATTTCGGCTCGTGGCTTAAACATCATTCTAGTGAGTAATAGCCATCATTATATGCTCGTTAAATTATATACGCTATTAATTGACACGTGAATCGAACCAATTTACTTAAATTAAGTTTGTCATCTCCATTTGATTATCGCAAATTAATGATTTCATTGGAGATATATGATAATTTGGAAATTCATCAACCACGGCAATTATTGTAAATTACAATTTTAGCAATTAACATTAAGAACCGTGACTCAAGTAAAATCTTTCCAATAGCTGCTGTTCTGAAATTGATATTTTCAATCAACATACCTGTGTCTTGTATCTGATGAAGTAAACTTCAGGTTTGCTGGGTTGCGTTGGTGCAGGTGTTGGAATGCTAATTTCTGGTGCTTCTTCTGGTTTCTTAACTAAAACGTAGACCAAGGTCTTTTCTTCGTTCTGTGGTTGTACTGGAATTATTGGGGCAGTTGGTGTTGGAGCACTTGGAGCCTAGACACAGGAATTCACATTTATAATTCGTTTCAAAGGAATCGTTTTGTAATATAATTTAGTGAAGTATTAATTAGACCAACCTTGATGAAGATAATTTTATAGTGCTTTTGGGCTTGTCCAACAGAGATGGGTCTTTGTGGTCTGAATTCTTCAGGTTCTGGTGGGGGAACGTGAACGTATATGTGTTTTTGTACTGTGGTTCCGCCTCCTCCGAAACCACCTCCAAATCCACCGCCTCCGCCGCCGCCTCCTCCAAAACCACCTCCGATACCTAATCAGTCAATAAAATTAGCTCAATATATTCCAACAGAATTAATGATAACTTACCGCCTCCGAATCCACCGCCGCCTCCAAATCCACCACCACCGCCGAATCCACCACCACCTCCGAGTCCGCCGCCCCCTCCGAATCCGCCGCCACCTCCTAATCCGCCGCCACCTCCTAATCCACCGCCACCTCCATGTCCTGAAAATAAAATAATCCGGTTTACAAGTTTGCCTAAGTAAAAGTTGTAAATATTTCACTGAACACTTTTTGATACAGTAGTAAGGGAGCAAATATGCAGAATAACCTCTGGACATTACCAATTCTTTAGACGCAGAGGTTAGTTGATTAACAGTTTGATCACTATTTTGTTCTAAGAAAATTATATCGTGACTAACCTCCCCCTATTCCTCCTCCGAATCCACCCCCGGAGCTAGAAAAACCGCCGCCACCTCCAGATGGGGCGCCGTATGATCCAGATGGTGGGCTGTAACTGTAGCCCGCTTCCGGCCTTGCGCTGGCCAGCGCTACCAGGGTGGATAATAACTGTAAGAAAAGGACATGGTTGAAAATACATTGCGTAATACCGATAACACAGGTCTACAAAAAAAAGTTCTTGTGCTAAGGTTCTCATCTAACTTTTCTGAAGTATTTTGACGCGCCGAATAAAATTTTTTAAATCATTTTCTTTTATCTCTACCAACCCCTTTTATTAAAGTTAGATGAGAACCTTATAGGACAAGACCTTTTTTTTGTAGACCTGTGTAATAATAAAATCAATATTTCATATACAGAACTTGAAAAATACAGTTAAAACTAATCATTTTAAATATCAGAAATATCACTATATACTCCTTTTTCCTTCAGCCATAGAATAAGCATGCGTGCCAAAATATTTTAGTCGGTTATCTTTCGATTTGTCGCGTCGTAACATTTCACTAAAACTATGCAAATTTACGTTATTCAGTTTTTGAAAATTGAAAGGTTGCGTTTTTATAATTCCATCGTAAGTAGATTTTCATCATGTATTTCTAGAGAACTGAATTTAGTTTCGAAGAGTTAATTAGAAATTTGCATTTAACAAAGGCAAAATGTAAAACTCTTACTGATATATACAACGAGACAATAATAGTTGTGAAAACATATAGATCAGACTGGATTCCTTGAAGTTTAAAATATTTCGAAAGAAAAGACTGGTTGTATGTAGAAGACGATTAATTTGATAATGAAATTAAACAGTCCATTATCAGATTATTCTGTGAGTTACATAAATGTCAAACATTTATATTATCATAGTTTTAATAAGAATGATCTAGTGATGTGTTTTGATGACGTCTAAACCTTTTTACAAAAAATACTTCAGTATATAAAACAATAATGACAAGAAAGAATCGAAAAATTTTATAAATAGAACAAAGTATGAAGCGTGAAGTCTATAATGGAATTACCTACTCCTTGTATTAAGACGAAATCTACTTTCAATTAAATAATCTACCAACAACACCTCTGTATGGCAATTTATTTTTCATTATCTCCAATTTTAAGTAACGTTTTTATACAAAATTTTGAAGGAAATAATAATAATAACTTAATTTATAAATGTGGCCACACAGCAAAGAATCTCTTAATAACAACTTATGAAGAAGGCAAGAGAATACGTGCCTATATATCTATATTTCCTAGACTATCGTAAGGCTTTTAACTATGGAGAATGGGACAAATTGTGGGCTTTATCTTTGAAGATGGGAACACCAAGACGTCTGGTTTTATTATTAGCCGACAATATGAAGAAAACTTACTTTGGTAAAAGTTGACCAACCAAAATATAATGTTGATAAATACATCAGATAGAGCTGTATTCTGTTATCAATCTTTTCTAACATTTCTATATTGAACCCGGGATGCGATGTGTGCCGGAAGATCGGTAGTGTGGAGTAGCTATTCTATATAGAGCTATGTAGAGTAAACCAAGATTTCTAACTTGAAATTTAAAGATGATGCCACCTTAGTTGCAGCAACCGAGGGTTAACTCATACACTTGCTAGGCAGACTGCAGACAATAATAAGCTCTGATTATAGTTTTAATGCAAATCACAAGAAAACGGAAATTTTGATTGTACACCGAGCAAATGCTAACCACCTAGACACTGTAAAAATAGGTTACTGAGCTAGTAAACCTTGAAGCCATTGTGGGCAATATTAGAGACTGTGAATATTAGACGCAGCGAAGAATACAGATGTCAAAATTAACAGCTGCCAGTTGAGCAAAATTTAACGCGACAGAAATAACACTAAATCATAAAAATCAAACTGGCAGCCTCATCCACCTTTCTTTACGCCTCTGCCGTTTGGGCCATTGAGGAAGCAGACAGACGGTGTATTAATTATTTCGAGATGTGGGTCTGAAGACGTTTCTTATAAGTTCCATGAACAGCCCATCGCAATAATAGTTTGATTCTCCAAGAAGCACACCCTCAAAGGCGACGCACTTTCTGGTCTTATCAACTGGAAAGGGGACAATATGGAACCGCTGATAGTTCAGAGAAAACCAGATGGCAAGAGGCGAAGAGGAGACCCTCCCAAACGTTGATCTGACATCACCAAGGAACTGATATGAAAGAGATATGGTGAGGCTATGCACCTAACACGTAACCTCGACAGATGGCGTAATGCTGTTAGACGTACTATACAGCAAACGGAGGGCAACTAAAATAATTCATGGCTCGCAAGCATCTGGCAAGATGACTAAAAAGACACATGACAGCAAAAGATACTTAAAAACTTTTAAAATTAGTAACTGAAAAGAACTACTGAATAAACAGGTAAAACAGAAATCGAAAATAATAATGAATTACTCTTCTTCATATTATTTTAATAATTATATAATATATCTGAAACCGATGTTTATAGGAAACTCCTATAAACAGATATTTAAAAATTCAAATTCAAATAAATATAATCATGTTAAATATGTATATTCCTATTAAATAACCAGCATTCTGACAGTTTTGATGATTTGTTGATAGTCAGTTTGCAATAATTGAAAGTAAAATTAACATTCAATAATTATCATTAGTGAATTTGACTCTACAGCCGTAATTACATATATCTTGTTGTATCTCCACAAGTAGATTTTCTGTACGAAAGGTTTACCGATAAGTGTCAGATTAAAGTCGGATTTATTAAAAATTCTATGTATTGTATGCTTTGTGATTGAGAACTTCATAAGTCTTTTGAACATAGAAATTATGCCAGTAAGAGAGAATTTAAGAAATAAATAATTTGTAAACACACGTGTGGTGACAATCATATTATTCAATGAGATTCTGTAGATATTTTGGGAAAAGAAAGTTACACTAAAAATTAACTTAAGGAACTCGCTATTATTTTGTTAAATGAGAACAAATGAGTATCCAATTACTGCATACATTTTTGTATTAATTGGTTGCCCATCCTCACAGACGAAGTAAGGAATAATAACATATTTCACGTGTTTATGAAAATATAGAAATAGAACAGTTATGATTGACATATAAAACCATTTTGAAAGTTTTCATAAAGGCAACAGGATACTTTTAGACAAGCTATCTGTCTACTAAGTCCATATCAATTTTTAATAGATATTTTACTGCTCCAGCAGATATGCTAGTCAAATTCCACAAAATAATAATAATAATAATAATAATAATGATAGAGTTAGATAAAATATTTTGCCATAACAAAACATGATAATTTTGATATCATGTATTAAATAAAACAGAAATGGACGAACTGTTTATAAGAAAACTTAAAAACTCCTCAGGATATGATGCGTTTCTTAATAAAACGAATACTAAAATATGTTTTAGCTTTACTTACACTCGAAAATTGATCAATAGCCATTCCCACAAGTTTTTCAAAAATTATTGAGTACGGTATCTTGATTATCGTGTTTGTGAATAATTATATCATATAGTATGAAATAATCAACATTTATTTTTATCTGGCAAATCTACAATAACTGGTGTCTATTGGTTTTATGGAGAAGTAATGAAATACTCAATTTATTTCATTACTTCATTACTTTATTACATTAAGATTCTAAGTGTCCCGTTGAACCTCATGCAGGGCATTCGACTGCGTCGATCACGAGAAGCTTCTTACCAAGCTGTTAATGTATGGTATAAGAAGCATATCACTGGAATACGTAAGAGTTATCGTCTTAATCGTAAGCAATATGTTTCACTTATTAATAATAAGGCCAGCACTATTGAGTATCAAATTATGTAGAAACTAACATGGGGGTACCAAAGGGTTCTAGTGTGGGTCTGGTGCTGTTCCTACTCTACATGAATGATCTTGATGTCTTGATTGCTTCAGCAAATTTTACCATTTACGCTGACGAGACGTCAATTGTGATATATTTAATATAACACAATTTTACATAAATTAAATGATTGGTTTAGTCAAAATAGTCTTCATTTTAACACTAATAATACTGAGGCTCTGAAATTTCACAGTAGACAAAAACTTGTGACAATGTGGAATTAAAAATAGAGACCCAGAAATTGTCATGCAAAGATGGACATGTAAAATTTTTATGAATACACGTGGATGAATGTCTAACTTGGAAAGTCCATTATGAAAATGATACTTCTAAATTAAGCTCTGTAGTTTTATCAGTTCAAAAGTATCAGAACTGTGCTAAATATTGATCAGTTGACAAAATTGTATTATGCACAAGTTGATTCTAGACTTCGATATGGAATATGCTTCTTTATCATATAATGTTTTTATAGCTCAAAAGCTGTATGACTGGTATATTAAATGCTGACTCTTGTAAAAACATATCTAAAAAATATAAAATTTTAATACTACCTGTTTTTTATATATATGAGCTATGTTTATAAATACTCAAAAATGAGGACAGATTTTTGTGTAACAAAAACTTACACTTCATTAATATCAGACAAAAAAATGAATTCCATAGGTATATCATTTTAAAGAATGAATATTACATATAACTTTCCGAATAACCTGGTATACAATAATTTACTTCTCGACATAAAGAGGTTAGTACTTGTTCGTATTCAAGAAACGTTCAAAAACATATTTAGTAGATAAATATTTTTATAGATTAGAGGAATACTCCTGCGTGTAATTTTAATATGTAGGTATACATTATGTACGTACATAAAAGCATAATTAGTAATTTATACCTATATTGTTACATGTGCCTCAATTTATATTGTGTATTATAATTAAAATAATTTATTCATTTTGACCAACTAGATTTTACTGTTGTTTTGTATTATATGTTGTATATTACTATTCTATACTTGTAATTTATTATTCGACTTATTTTATCCAATACTTGTAATTTGATTACGAAACCAATAAAGAATCTATCTATATATTTAATAATTTTGTTTCAGGTTTATATATATTTAAGTGTACCGCTTTCTGTAATAGTAAAAAATATTCCGAAAATCAATTTCAGTCTAATAACGTTGGCGCAGAAATTTACGTAAGATGATTAAATATGTATTTCGATTTCATTGATATATTTTAGCTGAAATTTTTGTAGTCACTTTTATAACACGGCTTGTATATTTTTCAATTATGTCCAAGTGAAAAGTAATTCTAACTAACATATTAACGACAATAACAATTTTATCACCCATTAAGAGAACTTTTACCACGCGTATTGTTTTCATTAAATATGATCACAATTAACATGTCGAGCAGGAGAAATTCTATTGCTTTGTGCCATAATGTGGTATGCAAACATTCCACGTCGAAAAGTTGAAGAATTAATAAGTGACTACTTTCTTCAATGGGTATTAACCATTTCTTCACCCACACCGCATGACCCTTGTATTATTGACCTTATAAACATTCACGATTAGACGCCTTATAAACATTCACGTTAGACAGACGTATAGAAAGTATTTAGATGTGCAGTACAGAATAAAGAACTGATACAGTTTTTATAAGTAGGCAGGCATGTATGAACATCTTTTTTCTTCGCGACTAAGTTCGATAATAAACTTTCTATCTGTTAAACAGTTAAACACTAATTAAGGTAAAAGGTTTGTCGCTGTTAATGTGGTTTTTAGATGTAGAAAATCATTGTGCGAGTCAACGGGAAAAAATATAAATGTGCAATTTCTTAATAAAATTAGTTAAGTGTCAAATATTTACATAAAGAGTCGTTCATTAACAAATATTTGGCATGCTTAAGAAGCATTTTAAACAAAGGATTGACATACGCATATTGAAACTTAAAGTGAAAGAATATGATTTTATTTTAAATAATCTTTTTGATGCGACTAAATTATGAAATAATCATTTTGTTCTCCAACATCTAACTAGATTGATACGCCACCATCAGATTTAAAAAAATTCTCTGGGCTTGAGACCTATCTTCTCAAAAACACGAAATTGGATTTTATTTCTCAAACTATGATACTTATTGAAATATTTGCACATTTCAAGACACTTTTCTGTTCTATAGAATACTAAGTATTTAAAAATAAATATCTTGTATTTTTGCTTACATTATTGTTAAAATGTATTATTTTGTTTATTCAGCAGATAATTTGCCAAGAAACCATTCGTTCCTTTCATATACCATTGATCTAACCAATACCCAAAATAATACTTTTTAAAGGGGCCTACAGACGATCCAACCGAACCAACCAATCAACCAACCTTCTCGGTAAACTTTGAAAATTGCCATGACGACTCGTAAAAGTGAGCTGGTCTGCTGGAATTCCAGCGTCTTTAAAGCGTACTGACAAAGTTGGCTCCAGCAGACCAGCTCACTTTTACGAGTTCGCATGGCAATCTTCACAACACCTTTGAATTGATATCTGAGAAAACCTGACCCAATACAAGACTGTCCTACTTCTCTGCTTGTCAGTAGGAATCCAAAAATGTCTAAGGGATCATTTCTAGAGTACTTTTAAAAAGGATTCTTCGATTGTAAAGTACAGTAGTGGCGAAAGATGTTGTGGAAGAGCCAACCGAGTCAGAAGGGACATTGAATAGATTGCTGATAAAGCAGCCAAAGCTGATAAAAGCACTGACAAAAGCTACCGCTACTCTTCTCTTTCCTTTTATCAGAACTATGCATTAAAGTGAAGATAAAATTGCAGGCGTATACATCTGCATTGGCATAAAGAATGTCGATCTGTTTAATTTACACATAAAACTAAAATTATTGGGATTTCAGATTGTCATAGAACTCAGGGTTGTAATACACAAGAGGTAGTCAAAATTCAAGTCTATCCTTTTGGCGAGTTTCAATAAGGTTTTCGAAGGTATATACTTTCTATACTTTCATGGAAGATCTAGTATTTATTTTGTTGATAGAATGATTATGAACTTGTTAAGGATATATTAAGAAATTATAAATCCCCAATTTTAAAGTGCCATAAGTGAATATTTCCCATTTTGGATGAGAATGAACTAGAAAGCCTTAAGATTAGGTAGCTACTGCTTCCGCTGAGTTCAACAAACTTTGATATTGAAGCTTCTGTAATCTTTGAATCCACTTTCAAATCAGTCTCAGATATGGGCCTTTATTACTCAGGATTATATTAATAACCAAAGACTAATAATATAGTAATATGAAGACAAGACATTTGAAAAGAGATCTTCGTTCCCTAAAGACAAAACCCTGAATCATTTCTAAACAATATAAATGACGAAATCTTGACTGTCCTGCTTTGTCCAAGCGTTATTTGTTATGGGGTTACCGAAGCTGAATATTTTGGTGGAAATCTTGAATGAACAGACATTACAAAAAGGTATCTGTATACCTTATTTTTCACGTAAATCAATAAATTTGTTTTGTCTATAAACACTCTAAACTAAACATAAACATAAATTACTCAACCAAGACGTACGTTATGTTAAATTAAATCTTCCTTAGAAAACCCCACTTAGTGATTCAATAATTAGTAACCTAACCATTTTGCAAAAATATGGAAAATAAGTTTCTAATATATGTATATACAAAATCTATCAGAACACTTAAAATTGTTGGAATGACATTTTCAAAACTGCAATAACTTCTAGCTGCTTATATGACTGACTAAAGGATGTTTAATGATTCACTTGACTAACTGATACAAAATAACGTCATCCTAATTCAAAAATATACAAATAAACATTTAAAAAACGTAAGCTCCGATATGTTCTAATTTTAAATAAAGGATGCATACAACTTAAGAAACTAAGCTCGTTTCGTAGATAGAAGTTGTTTGAAAAAAAAACAATTCTGACTTGGTGAGCATAAAATTTAGGACTTTACATTTTTGTTACGCTACTAGATGCACCTCAAAATCAAATTTGTACGCAAAATGGCATTCCTTTTTTTTATAATGGCGAGAACTTATTACAGAATTTTAATCAGAACTTTCCTCTTTTTGAAATCTGTTAAAAAATCAATTGGTATAAATACAAATGTAAAGCCACTGGATACATTTAAAAATTGAACAGAACCATAGTTATTAATATATGCAAAGTCACGTTAATATTTTTTAACATCGAAAGTTTTATATATCCTGCTTTCATTTGCAGCATTTAAAATAAATCTTTGCTATCGATCTGATGAGAAAACTTAAGCGACATTATGTTTCAGTTTCACCCAATCAGTCAGTCATTCATTTTAACCAGAAGAAATATGCATATCCTATGACGTTTGTAACTTATCACAAAAAAATTGCTGTTAAACTCATTAGTATTCAGTTACAGTAGATCGAATATATTTTCCACTGATGACGATTAATTTTTTGACGCCCTGTTTATTAAAAACAAAATTGTTTTGCTCTGAATGCATTTTTGTGTAAGTTGTACAAGTCCTGCGATTTAAAGACAAACCAAAAGACTTTTCTATTTTAAAATTATATCCTTTTTGTTTACTATACATGATTAGAAATATACTACAATCAAGCAAAAGAAAATGTTTCAAATTGTTATATACATTAAATATATTAATATATTTTCAAGTTATCTCTAATATTACTTTACAGCAGTGAAATCGTTATTAGAAATGAAAAAGCTAAGTCGAAACAGACTTACTTTTTTAATAGCAGGAAACCACGCCATTTTGATAGATTTTATTTAAAAAATCCAACAAAAT
Organism: Rutpela maculata; assembly: GCA_936432065.2. Taxonomy (NCBI): domain Eukaryota; kingdom Metazoa; phylum Arthropoda; class Insecta; order Coleoptera; family Cerambycidae; genus Rutpela; species Rutpela maculata. The sequence continues at coordinate 54,425,010 of OW386292.2, forward strand.
TACATCTGCAAGAAGTAAATGAAAATGAAATTTATTACACAAAAGCCAATCTACTTAATTAATATTGCAACTTTATTTGTTTTATTGTTAAATACGTATTCATTGTGTGAGCATGTGATGTAGTTTAACATTCGTTTATTATTTAATGGTGTGAAATCGTGGGAAGAAGTTTCCTAAGAATGTAACATGTCACTCTCAAATAGGTGTGTGAAAATATATTTTGCGAAAATTATTTCAGCTCATTCAGAATATTCAAATATTTATACAAGATAAAGCAATGAAACCGTAGCAATAAAAGCAAGTTTACTTGAATTGTCACGTGTTAGCTGTCATTCATTTTTTTTTAATATAATATTGTGTTTCTTCACAATGCCATTCATCGAAAAATTTTGTTTTTCATATCGTTTACTTATCCAATGGTCACTGAGAATGTCTCTGTAAAATTGCGCTATTACTATATACCGTTATGCCTATAGGCATTACTTTTACTTGTCATATCCTGTATGCGTCTATCTGATTATATTTACGTGTTACTAAACGGATTTTGAAAAATGAGGTTGAAATAATCGTGTATATTTACAAGCAAAGCGCTGACAAACGTCTTTCCTCATGATGATAATAAAATAATTTTCAATTTTTCATTACTTATTTTCTATGACAATCAGCTCTGGTTATAGTTTAAATGTAATTTACAACAAGACAAAAATTATGATTGCGAACGGAACAAATGATAATCACCTAGACACGTTAATGATATATAGGGTAGTAGTAAGATGGTGTGTTATACTGGAGGCCTTGTGGATAATGATGACAAATGCGAAATGAGAATCGGCGATGAATACTGAGCAAGATCGGCAATTTGATCAAAACTTGGTGTTAGAGAAATATTATGAAACACACAAAGTTAGTTTTTTCTATCTTTATTTACGTCATGAACCGTCAGAGAAGCAGACAGATGGCGCATTGACGTTTTTGAGATGTGAGTCTGTAGACATTTTCTAATTCCCTACAGAGTCCAACGCACTACCGAAGCTCAATTCTTCAGAAAGCATGTCCATAAAAGAGACTCTCCAGTATCGCATACTCCCGAATCCTCTCATTTTTTTACCACATCTACTGGAGAGAGGACAATATAGAATGGTTGGTAGTTCGGGGAAAACCAAATGGTAAGAGGCAAAGTGGACGTTCTTCAAAACGTTGAACTGATGTCACCAAGGAGCTGATGGCAAGGAAGCCGTGCGCCAAACAGATAACCACGACATATGGCGTGCTATACAGCAAATGAATGTCAGCTATAATTAGCATGAATCACAAAATGTCTGACAAGACGTTGTGAATAAGAAGATGAGATTTTGAAAATTTGAATAGGTTTTACATTTTTAAAGTAGTGGTAAGTTATGTTTATTTTCTAGCGGAAAATACGATATTAGCATTCGCAAAGATTGAAACTGACTTTCTTTTTGGTTATCGCCACTCCACTGAGGTAGTCAAGGTAATTGTTTAATTTGGTCGTAATTGTAAATAATTTTCCATTTAACTTAACAAAATTTTGATATGATTTTTCCGAAATCTTGATCTTGATCTTGAATTATTCTTTGACAACAATTGTACCTACTCCTCGGAAGTACGAGAACAAGGATTATATTGCATTTGATATCCACATGTCTGAAACGTAAATATCGCTTGCAGACAATATCATTGCATTGGTCATCGAATTCTAAATAACTATCAAATTACTCGACTGTTCGTCTGTCCGTGTATACTTGTGTTCATGTGTCATTTATGTGAAATGTGAATGGAAAGTTAGTGCTGAATCACTTAAAATCATTAAATCTTTTGCCAAAAAAAATGTACGCAAGAAGTGTCTTTAATAAAATTCTACGCTTACAAAATATTGTCTAGTATACTGACTAGCGATTATTAAGCTTAAGATTATAGCAGTTGTATCTAAATTTAACTTATTTTCAAAAAACTGCGAAGAGTCTTCGTTTAGTAGGATTTGAAGGAAATATTTGGCCTGTAATTCTTGTACATCAAGAATTAAATTTATAAATATGATTTATACACTATGTTTTGAAAAAACTCTACCTTTGACATTTTATTGACGCCAACTCGCATTCGAAAAAGTTACATTTTTTAATTAAACTGATTTCACGAAGAAAGGACAAACATTCAAAATTTGTCGAATATTTTGACAATATATTATAACATAGCACAAGTTTTTCAACAACTATTATACTCCTCACACATATGAAAACGAAGAGTATATTTTAATGACACATTTCTAAAACGCTTGAAAATACCTCTCGTAGAACTTTTTTTTATATCATTGTGTTAACTCGTCGAATTCTGAACAATTTTCAAACTATTTCTCTGCCACTCAGTTCATCATGCGAAATTTTGATGGAAAGTTAGTATTAAAAAACCCCTACTGTTTTTAAAAAATCTATCAGTAAATACAAAAGTATTTAAATGTTTTAATTAGAAAAATATTTGAAGAGGGTTATAACTTTTAAAAAATACCCAAAAATATTACATAGCATATTGATGAGCATTTCGTCAGCCAAGCTAGTATCATCGGGAAATGACATAAATTTAATAATATAGCAATTATACCTAAGAAGTATCCTATAGAATTTTAAACAAGTATTAGACTTCAATAATCCCGTGAAGAGTTACAATTTGAATTAAATTTGGGCATGTAACTCTTACAAGTACGTCAAAAACTCCAAAAAACTGCAAAAACTTCATAAATATAATTAATATTTTGAAAGGGTTTCCTCTAAAATTTTCAAACAAAAACTAACAAAATTTTGTAAATATATTTTAGAAAAAAACGTACTTTTTATCAGACCACAAATCATTCTTGCAGAAAGCTTGTTTACTCAACACCGATATCGTATACCGATCTCAAAGTGTCAATTTTTACAAACCTATTATACTCATAGAATACTAGATATATATCAGCATAGTTATATTAATTTATATACGAATTACTAATTTAAGGCCAGTTACTAATTGACATGTCGAAAAATTTATTTTTAAAATGCACGCGAAACTAACTTTTCCAATATATTTTTTAATTACTTCATTTAACTAATAATAACTATCCAAAGAAATGGACAGAATCAAATAAGTAATATAATTGATAAAATTTAAAAGGCCTAGTATTCTTGTTTTTCAAAAACCGTTTCACCTGGGCCCAAATTTAACACTACAGAATCATTATGCCCTAGTAAATAAATCCAATATAAGAAACAACCACTAACAAATTTCACTATCACTTCGGCGTGTATCCATTTTTCTTACTAAATCGCAAACTATTTATAAATAAAAAAATATACTGAGGGTACGTACCACAAATGGTTTCATGTTGTAATTGCACTAACTATTGATCATATGATACCAACAGTTCATCCCATTTGATTTAAATAGTGTTTTCTCCCACTATACGATGAAGATTCACACTAGAGGAGCATCAAAACGCTTACATTCACTTTACAAAAGAAAAATTACTTTTACTATTTTACAATAAGGTCTAATTTGGCTGAAAAAGTCAAAAGTGTGCATTTCAGCCGGTAAGTACTTTAATATTATTTAATCGTTTATTTTTTTAAATTGGGTTTATTATACTTCGCTGAGTCTTCTTAATTTGTCATTCTACGGTTTTTGACCAGCTAATTATCGTCTTTAATAATCTACAAACTTAGTATTACATGGTTTACTAGATTGTGACTTAATTACAATTTCTTAGGTTAAAAATCTCCTTAAATGTACATTTTTTTTTAAAAAGACTATGAAGTGCAAGTCAAATTATTATATATATTTGATTTAATCAAATAGGTTTATTATAACCGACAAAAAATTGTAATCGTCATCGTAGAAAAAAAATAAACATAAATCCGTTTGAATTCAAATATCGAATAAAAAATGTCTGTGTGTCTGTATGTGTGGTGTGTGTAGACCGTTTCTTGTAAATACGATAACGTCTGTTAGACTTAAAATTTTTAATTCAAATTTGGAACATATATAAAGCAGCATAGTAGAATACACCCTATTGAAACTGGGCCATATCCCTCAAGCAGGGTGATCGCCAGCGGGCTGCAAATTCTCATTTTTTTTATTTTAATTTCAGAGCAAAATGTACTAAGGTTTTTGATTAAGCACTCAAAAATATTAAAACACACGAAATTTCTAAACCGCAATATACAGAGTGTCTCTCAGGTTCGAACCAAATTTATGTAGATTAGATGATACGTCGATTTTACCCTAAGACATTGCATGTGTTATTTTTAGTAAGATAGATAATTTATTGGTGTTTAGAAAATGTTCATTTTATAGACACGTCAAAAAGGAGAGATACTACCATTCTAAACGCAGTATTATCAATGGATTAAAATCAAAATATTACATGATAATTAAAAAGAACAAACTTGCTTTATGGCAAGCAATAAATAAAATTACATAAAATCACTTAAAATTTGAAGTACAAATATACATAAAAGTATTACATACTAAAAATATAAGTGCTGCAGAATAAATAATAATCTTGTATGTTGTACAGACAAGCACTAATTAAAAGTTTTTTTAGCTGACATTTTTTTATAAAATAAATAAAATTGCAGTCGGGCGTTGCAGGGCGATCGTTAGAGGCATGTATCTCATCTTTTATGCACACTATGTTTTCTTAAAATTTTAATTGGACTTTTTATTTCGAATTTGCAACATATATAAAATAGCTTGGTAGAATACTTCCTATTGAAATTGGATGATATCCGTCATACAGGGTGATAGTCAGAACCGTGATGTAAATCGTGTGTGCCATGCTTATATAAACTATATTTTATTATAATTTTAGAGTCCCAAGGTCTTCGATTAAGAACATAAAAAAAAAACAAGAATATGCAAGATATTTAAACTACATTATACAGTAGGTCTCTCAGGTTCCAGCGAACTGTATGCAGATTAGAAGTTATATCAGTTTTGCCTGCGGGTGCGCGTAGAGGCGTCTTGACTGTGATTGTATTTCGATACTCCAGTGAAGCAACGTTCAGCGCGGTTAGTACTTGGATGGGTAAAATCCATCTTGGAAAACACAGCGACCTCATCTCACCTTTTAGCGACTTGTATATCAGCGTATACGCGGAAGCTATATAATTTCAAGACGAGGATTACGTAGTGGATATACCATCCCTCGGAGGGGATGTAAAGCAGGCCCTTGTCTATTAAATGTCAGGAAAGTGAAAGATCTCTACTCTTCTTACGAGAAGAGGTTCCGCAAAATTTCCGGGTTGGGGGTAGCTCGTCTCCTGGCGGCGGTGATAGGCCTTGGTAGCGGAAATAGGCCGACGTTGAAAAAAAAAAAATCAGCTTTACCTTAAAATGTTAGCGACGTGTTTTTGGTAAGACTATTATGAAAAGAAGTAAAGATGCAGTAGGGCATTGTCGACTGCGAATGTCTAACAAACACGAATTTTCGTTTCAAATTTGAAACTTATACAAAATAGCATGGTAGAATACTTCCTAGTGAAATTGGATCATTTCCGTCATCCAGAGTAATCATCAGATTATTTTATATAAACTAGTTATGACTTTAGAGAAAAATTTTCTAAAAATTTTTGATTAAGAACATAAAAATACAAAAATGTACAAGATATTTAAACTGCAATATACAGTGCGTCTTTTAGGTTCGAGTGAACTTTATGTAGGTTAGATGATGTGGTATTTTTAATAAGACTATTGCCAATACAAATAAAATTTGCAGTGTCGTGTGTTGCCGAATATTTAATAAACATATGCTATGACATCTGACAGAAAAAAATTATATGTAGATAGCATGGTTGACTGTAACAAAACGAATGAGTTGCAGTCAGGCGTTACCGACATCCATTTTAAAAATGAAAATATAATATACATTGACTTTGTACCTAATTTTAGTGGTACCCTTTACAGGTGAATCATGCCGGGTCCGTGCAAAATATGAATCAAATAGGTATTCGCAGTTGGCCACGTCTGATTGCACCTTCTACTCGTTTTCGGTTATAATCGTTTTAGTACAGACATTTTTAAACGGTAGTAACTAAATATTTTCGCAGGTTTATTTTCATATTTGTACATGAATAAAATATATAATACACAGGCACCCAGAGGGTAGACCTCCCTCCTTCTATGTATTTTGGGACGCTGAAACCGAATATGACAATAAAAAAAGGTTTTAGTTATACAATTTTCCCCTAGCAACCCCTTTTACAACCCTCATGGGGGATTGAAATTTCACTTGTTCTAAACATTTGAAAGGCAGATTTCTCGGTGCGCTGAAACCGAATATGATGATAAAAACTGATTTGAACCACCCAGTCACCCCCTAGCACCTCCTACAAACTCCAGGAGGAATTGAAATTCCACTTATTCTAAATATTTAAAAAGTATGTTTAATCCCAGGTTGTTTGGTGCCTTGAAACCGAATATGACGATAAAAAACTGATTTCAACCCCCAGTCACCCCCTTACATTTTTTATCATCATATTCGGTTTCAGCGCACCAGAAAACCTAAAAATAAACATACTTTTACTACGATTGTACTGAAAGTCAGATTTTCTAACTTCAAAATGACTGCAGAAAATATCACTTTGCCGCACGCCGTGCGGCAAAGAATTTTCCACACTCCTTCACACACCGGAATAAATAGTGTGTTTACCTTAAAGAATTTTATATTACTTACTGGTAATAACAATTAAATTCTATAAATGTACATTAATTACACATGAATTGGAATTACAAAGTCAAATTTTCTAATTTAGAATGACTGCGGAAAATGTCACTTTAAATAAAATCTGACAGGCAGAAAATTTAAAATTTTGGAAAGACTCTAAAAAAGAGAAACAACTTCACAACCGTATAAAAAATAGTATGTAACACATGTGGCAAGTTTCATTGCAAAACTCGTATGATAGGAACACTCGCTGCTCATACATCGTTTTGTAATGGAGCCCTTGCCACACTTGTATTACAATCTACTATTTTAAATGTTTAGAACAAGTGGAACACTCCTACAAGCCCCCTCCTGGGGCTTGTAGGGGCGCTAGGGGGTGACTGGGTGGTTCAAATCAGTTTTTATAGTCATATTCGGTTTCAGCGCACCAAAAAACCTGCTTTTTAAATGTTTAGGAGGGTTGTAAGGGGGTAATAGGGGAAAATCGGATAATTAAAACCTATTTTTATTATCATATTCAGTTTCAGCGTCCCAAAATACATGGCGTAGGGGGTTTCGACTTTTTTTTTATTTTGTGTGCCTGTGTAATCTTTCCAGCATTCTCTTGTGCTCGGTGTAAAACAACCAGCTAAAAGCACAAAAACTGGTAATTTTCACTTATTTTGATGAAAGGAGTGAAGTTTAGCCGACCTTTATCGATGGTAAAAATTCGAACTACGTAAAATGTAGATTGTTCGTCGTGTATTCAAATATTAAAATTAGAATTTTTTTATTTCGCCTCGTATTTTAAAAAAACTGCTCCCCAAGATATCACACTTCCACATTCAGATATGCTACCCAAGTCTCTCACAACGAAAAAATTTTGTATGTGGAAATAATGGTTTACGGAACTTTAGTAGTATAATATTTGAAATCGTTTACCCCAAAAACCCATAAAACGATATCCCACATCGGTAGTGGGAATTAGAAGTTATATCAGTTTTGCCTGCGGGTGGGGGTAGTGATAGGTGGGGGGGGGGGTAGTGGGGATGGATGAAGTAAAAAAATATTTTGAGGCCTTTAGTTCCTGTACACACACTGAATCACATTTTTTCACATCCTTTTATAATGGGGGTAGTAATGGGGGTGGCCAAAAATTTTGAGACATTAGCTTCTCTTGTATATACTAAATACCAATTTTATTTTATTCCTTCAACGGAATAAGATAAAAATATAGTCTAGTTCAAGATCTCGTTAAAATACATACGTGTGCCAATGTTTAAGTCAATATCTGCAATGATTGCAGAGTAATCGTACACACAAAAAAGTTACAGACAGACAGAATTTTTTTGCTCAAACTTAAAATCTCAACATTTCATGACATTCTAAGCCTATTTGAACAATAAAAACTTTTAAATATTTTTTTGTCGTTACTATACTTCCACTGATGTGGAAGTAAAAGTTGTTGTTAGGACTAAAAAGTGCCTTGTTGACAGCCCTCCTTCTTTCTAAAATGTTTCTATGTTAATTTTTGCAATTACGGCTGCAGTGGCATACATCATGCAGTTGATATCTGTAATGGATAGGCTTGAATAGCCGCGGGTCATTCTGAAGAGGACTACATTGGCTTCCTTAATTGAAGACACAAGTGGATGAAGGGTCTATGTAACAACAAAGTGATTTTGAGATAACTGATCTCAAAGTTTTTAACAACCTACCAACTTCAACAGTACATAGATATTTTATAAATTTATAAATCAGATATTTTAGCATTAGAATCAAATGTAATGTACCTGGGGGAATTTCGTATACTTAAAAACTTCATTCATATAAAAAACTCGTTTTTTTCAAAAATGTCACATAGACCCTTCATCCATTTGTGTCTTCAATTTTGTTTCTGGTGCTCCTGTTGGGCATATTATTACTATTACTATTATTAATATTATTCTTAATACAATATAATACTACGGGAGCCCGTGCACCCCCCCCCCCCCTCGATCCTTGGGAACAATGTTTTTCACAAAGATTAAAGCCTAAGGAACAATTTTGAACATGTCCCCCAAAAAAATGGCTACACTTTCAAAATGGCGTCCGTAAAATAGAATTGCAAATATTGTTTTTGTCATTTAACACAAAAACTAAAAAGGATGGAGAAAAACTTTCTGCACGAAAAACAAAGTGCATAAAATTTCCTACAATTTTGTTCCTATACAATATTTGGATAGGAGTTACATTTTCCAGATAAATGATTCAGCTCTTAAAATAGCATATAAAATTCAATATAAAACGAAATACTACGGGAGCACACCCTACTGTCCGTACACCCCCAGATCCTTGAGGACAATGTTTTTCATAAAGATTAAAGATTAGAGCCTAAGGAACAATTTAAGACATGCCCAAAAAAAACTGGCTGTACTTTCAAGAAGGCGTCCGTTTAAAAAAAAATGCAAATATCGTTTTTGTCATTTACCACGAAAACTAAAAAAGATGGAGAAAAACTTTCTGTACAAAAAACAAAGTGCATAAAATTTCCTACAATTTTGTTCCTATATTACTAATATTTGGATAGGAGTTACCATTTTCCAGATACCATTGTTACCGTTTTCGAGATAGATGTCCCAAATTATAATATTATTATTATTATTATTAATTTTTTTCAGCTTATTTTGTTTTTGTTATGTTGATAATATAAAGTTATATTATACGCCTTACAATAATTGTCACAGTTATTTCCTCTAAGTGATTTACCGATATATGAATTTCCATGTTTTCTTAATTTTTTTACTCGTTTATCTGGAAAATGATAACTCCTATCAAAATATTGTATAGAAACAAAATTGTAGAACATTTATGCACGTTGTTTTTTTGTGAAAAAAGTTTCTGTCCATCTTTTTTAGTTTTTGTGTTAAATGACAAAAACAGCATTGGCAACAGTGTTTTTCAACATATGGCCGCCATTTTGAAAGTACAGCCAGTTTTTTTGGGGAACATGTTTTAAATTGTTCCTTAAGATTTAATCTTTATGAAAAACATTGTCCCCAAGGAGCGGTGGGGGGGTGCACATACAGCTAGGGAGGGCTCCCCGGCTATAAGGGTTACAAGAAGTCTATCAAAACGTGAATAAGAAGATTTCAATATGAAACAATGAAAACCTTTTAAATAATCTTCTACCTTTGGATAAATTTCCCTAAATGTTACAGTAATCGTAGAATGCAGCTTTCACCACCGGTATTCGTTGTTAAGCTAATTATTTTTCTAATTTTTAGTCTAAAATATTTTATTTTCATCAAAATAGTTAATTAAAATATAAAGTATATTTAAAATACATTTAGAAGTTTCTAGAGCGGTGGCAGCACCCAGAGAAAATTTAATAACATATTCCAGAAATACATAATAACACAACCTCACAAAAAAAAGTTCAAAGTAGCTAACCAGACCCATGTATTCCTATGTATTTTCGGTCGCTGAATCCGAATCCGGGGTCAAAAAAAATCGTACACCCCCAAAATCATTAGCTAGAGCCAAAAAACACCCCTGAAATGGAGTAAAAAGAATATTAAGCTACGAGAATTATACAAATTAAGGTTAAACAGCAGCGTACATACAATAGATATCAAACACACCCCCAGGGAGGGGCGAAAACTAGCCCCCATATATAAAAAAATCGATCCAAAACAGCAATGACTGCTGAAAAAGCTCAAAATGTCTAAGTTTTCTTAAAGAGATAAGAAACTGCATCAGATCCGACTTAATCTTCATAAACTGCCCCTATAGAGTTGAGAACAACCACCCCCCAAGTTTAAAGGACACGAGAAAAACAAGAAAAAACGTAAAATGCAACAGGATTTCTATTTTCGTGGATGCTATGATTGGCTGAAATTGCGTAATACTCTAAAATAGAACTAGAAACTTACGTACCATCAACATTCTACAGTGTCATCCCTCAGAGGGTGTGAAAACTACCCTTTGTGTAAGGTTTGACTATAAAAAGTTACAGTGACTAGACTATGTTTGACGATGTGCTTGAAAACCATCCCTACGGAGTAGCGAGATACTACCCCTATATCTGTAGAATGCTGGAAAAACCGGATTTACATTTTTATGGATGCTATGGTATTCGTGTCATTATAATTTGGAATTAATTCAGAATTTTCAATACAGTAGGTCCTGTACTTAAAATAGTTTCGTCCTACTTCGCATATAAATAAAAATAATTATAGACCCCCATATCCATAACCAATCATTACACGATTATCATTGAAATATATCTAATGAATATCCACATGAAATGGAAGCCTTATATATTTTAATATGGTAATTAGAAACAAATTAAAAACAGTTCAGTTGTTAATAAAATACAGGTTCTTGCGTTAGTGCTAATTTCAGTCAGAGAAGAATTATAATTTATGCAGAAAGAAGAGTTATGTTCGTCATACTGCTATATTAGCTACAAAATGAGGAGTTTTTACATGTAGAGATGACATAACAATACACAAGTACCTACTTTTTTAACAGCAAAATGGATAAGGAGAAACTTACTATACCCATGATGAGACTGATGTTTCTGATCAGATAAACTTATAAAATCCTCAGATAAATACTACCAAATGTGCAACCTTTTTGGGTATTTATATTGATTCACATTTAAAATAAAAACTGGTTTTCGAGTTTTCTTCTGCGTTGAACATTTTGAATGCTTGACGTCCCAACCGTCTTTCATGATCTTTTTCTGAGGCGAAGTGAAGAAGACTACGAAAGATGGTTGAAACGTCAAGCATTCAAGATGTTCAACGCAGAAGAAAACTCAGAAATCAGTCTACACAAGTCATCACCAGCTCTGCGAAAGCCTTAGAACCACAAGTGCTTTTTATGTTTCCATATATTTTTCTATTTCTCAAATTTTTTAAGGGTTTCATAATGAGTTTTTATTGATCAATATTACAACTTCCTTCTAATAATCTATAGCCCGTATTTTTACACTCTTATTACACGCAAAAACAGACGAACAGTATATTGTTACGCGTTTTTTGTAAACACCCTGTATCGTGGATCCGAAAATTATAACACCAGGGCACAGAAGACAGGAACTATACAGAAGCGCAAGCAAGCCTTTCTGACGGGACCAAATTTGTTCATAGTCGCCATGACGATAAAGCATATATTTCTCAAAAGCCATATAATAATTTTTGACGTTGTGCGATTGACAGTCTTTGAAACTCTTACGCGGTGGTTGGTTATTTTCGTGCCCTTTTCTTCCAATTTTCGACAATTTCTTATTATAAGTTTATTTATTTATTTGATTTTTGTTTATAATGGGTTGTAAATCGTATAGGGGTTGTGCTTATCATCCATGCCCTTCGAAGGTGAAACAAATAAGCTTCTTTCTATTTGCCAAAGATCCTGAAAGGTATGTACAAATTTATATTACTGAAACAACTAAAAGTAATGTTAGATATACTAAACAATTAGCAGTTGAAAAGAAGTAAAATGAAAGGAAATATTTTCCTTATCAGAAATGCAATAAGTTACAGAATATGTTCATCAGTTTCTAATGAACAGAATTGTATTGTGACCATGAATAAGGTACTTAAGTAATGACTCAACTCAACTAAAGAACTTTTCATTGTATCAATTAAAAAAATCAATAATTGGGCATGTGCAATAACGTACATTATATAACTAACATAACCTCAAATTTTAAGTTTTTTCAGGTTTATTCTCATTTTTAATGTTTGTATACTCATTTCAGCTTGGAGCAATACTGGCTCCAAGCAAATATTTAAAAATTCGGGCTAATCATTTTGCAATAATGTTGGTTAATAAAAATAGACTGCTAATTACAGGTTAGATTTCCAACCTACAAAAAGAGTCCTATTTTATTAGGAGAAAGTATTTAGAACTTCGAAAACATTACACTGAATTAGATTTTAGTTGAAAATATGGAAACCAAGCTGAAATTTTAAAACAGTTACGAAATACTCACAAATCTTAAGAAATACATATTTTTGAGGTTAGCTGTGCACATGCCCTATTCACGTATATTGTTATTTTACGTAAACATTTTTTTCACTGTACTATTTGATTTGTAATATTATATTCATAACAATATAGCCAATATAGTTATATACATAATATATGTCTCTTTCATTGTATAATCTATACATTGTACTACTTTCCATGATAGCATTTTCATATTCTGGTAGCAGAATGAAAAAAAATGCATTGGTTTAAAAGCGCATTATTGTGATTGAAATACGGGATATAAATATAGAAGAGTACTTCTTTTTTTGAACATTCTGCAATACACTATGACTTGATCCCCCAACGTCATTAATACCGTATATACGTATTCCTATTCATGTACTAAATATAAAACAAGACAGTTTTCCCAGTGTACAGTGTATTGAACCGAAATATTGATGTATTTTTTTTTGTACATCATTTCTCTGAGTGTAGTAAGGCATATCACTGTCACTTCGAGGTCACATAAATCAGACATCCGATATCAAAGGTGCCGCGGCAAGCTTTCGTTTCTGTATAGTTCCTGTCTTCTGTGACCAGGCTAACACTAAACCCCAATTTATTAACGTATATACTAATTACAACAAATAATTACTTCACTAATATTACAGTGTACTATAATTCAATAATTCAGTAACTTGATCACTTTGCCTACTTGCTCTATCTTTCTGAACTCGCTATATAAACTGAACCAAACTGCGCTACGACTTGCTCTCTATTTATACTCCTTGAATCTGGATCTTTCTGCATGTTTCTACAATGTTCCAGTAGATGTCACTATGTTTCTCGGCGTTTCTAAATTATTACACCGCGCGCGCCATCTCTGGGATAACAGCCGAACTAACTAACTTGGTCTTCTGTTACTTATGCATAGAACTTGAAGGGAATTCTTATAGATGGGGTACAAATCTTTTAACAATATTTTATTAATAGGCATATTTTTATAACTGAAAATGTCACTCGTGGTGAAAAAAAAAACGCATGTCATTGTGTTAGGGAACGAAATCTGAATAATTTTCAAAATGTCGGTCTGTTACTTTTCTTGTAAGCAGGATAGTTTAAGAAAGAAAAAACGATTCGAATGAAATTGGTTCCTACAGTTTTTGAAAAAATCGATCAGTAAATATAAAAGTTATTAGACATTTTAATTTAAAAAAAATCTATATGAAGTCTTAAACCCAAAAAAATGCTCTGAATTTACTAAGCCTGGTGTTTTGCCAGTTGATTACAGTAGTTGTGTAGACAAACATACTTCGGTCAGTCAAGCGAAGATAAGAATCTACAAAAACAAAGACATTACATAGAAGAGCATTTCACCAACCAAGCTGTCATTACCTGGAATTGATTAAAATTAAAAATATAGCAGGTATACGTAATAAATAATGTTGAACAATTAAATAGAAACATTATTCAACAAAAGATACAATGTTTATATCCAGTTTAAAATTTCTTTTATAGTTCAGCTTACTGTTTCGTATTTTTCAATCGTTTTTATCGCAGTTTGCTCAGGTTGTCACTTTCTGGACAAATTATGGCTAATTTGAAGTAGTTTAACATATATTAATCTCCTTAAATTGATATTAATGTTATTTTAAAAGGATTATCAGATGCCGAATATATTAAATAAACATGTCCACGTTAGATTCGTTTAGCAATAATTGTCATATTATAACGTAATACTAATCAAAATATGTACGAATTTTCTCATTCATGTCTCATCTGACTTATTAACCTACTTGATAAAAATCAAAACGTAATTGGTATAGGAGTTGGATTTTAATATTGAATGCGGAACGGAGCATTAAATTAATTCCAAATGACTTTCTTTATACTTGAGTCATTGAGAATCTGACGCTGAACAGGGTGTCAATTAAATAAAATACTTTGCATAAGAAGAGTTTATTTTGTAACAAGTCCACCCTTACTAAGAACAAACATGCTAATTTTCTCCAAATAATTTATTATTAAAAAAAAGATGCTATCATTCAATTCATTTTAGCTAAAGTGGAACAGACAAATCATGTTTCCGTTTTGACAGTTTTAACTTTTAAGGTTAGAGCATAGCGTTTCAGCTTTCAGCGTTGGAGTTTTGCATTGGGGTTTTTCGATCAAGTTTGCTTTATTTTATGTTTTTGAGTGTTCTGTGTTTATTATGTCAATAAATAAAAACTATATTTTAGTATATTTACATTAATCACATTAGATTACAGCGGTGATTGCAAAAAAAATAGTGTACTTACCTACGTATCATGTGTCGAAAGTGTTTTCACTGGACTCGCATACTCGCAAGCTTCCAGGGGCTCAATTCTCGAAATTATTCCAATGGGAAATAGGTATTTTATTATTTTTTATTTTACTACGTTTCCTATTCACTTCTCTTTCCTTTCTCTTACAAGTGGAGAATCGAGCCCCAGGACTCGCTTGGCAGCTCGCCCTAGAATTTGCTTACTTGTCCAGTAAAATACAATTCGCGAAACTTTACGTAAATAACTATTTCTTTCAAAGATGCCCATTTTTGGTAGTATATTTTTTAAGAAAGATCACTCTTTAAGAATAAAAAAGAATAAAATAACAAGTGTTAGTTTTAATTTTATTGTTGTTCATTTATTCTCTAGTTATGAGCAGAGCTATTTATATTGTGAGCTTACAACTTGAAAATGCTGAATATATTATTAAATAAAGTATTCTAAGTACCAAATTCTTTGACACGATGCGAGGACAAAAGTTACAGAAATAAAAAATAAATAAATTTCAAATCGATTTTTTTGTTTTAATAATTTTTTTATCCATGTCGACAAGGAAGTTAGTAAGTAGAGTTTAATAACATTTTTCAGCAATTTCAATTTATTTTATTTTAGGTCATAGAGTATAACTAAATTATATTAACCTAGTTACACGACTAGAAAACAGATTAAACCTCTTATAATATTAAGAAAAGTTGTTACTCTTAAGACGGTCCTTCATAAATATGCTATAAGAAGTGGGTATGCGTGGGTAAAAATGTAAATGGCGTAGCGACGCTCAATGTCACTCTAAAGTGATAAATGAATTCCACCTGAAGTTTCGAATGTTTTCTTGAACGAATTTCATATGAAAAAGAAAAATTATAAGCGTATATACATAGGTAGTTCATACATATACATATGTACGTCCCACGGATATGTGTGGGACCTGCCAGAGCGGGACAAACGGATATACTATGTACGTACATACGACGTACACAATGCTATTTATGTACGTCCCTACGATATCCATGTGAGTACATCATTGGTATATACATAGGATGTCCTTATGCTATGTGGGAGGGGTCGCGACGCTCAATGTCGCTATAAAGGGATAAGTGCAATTCATAGGAACCACATATGTATATGAAAATAATGTACATAACACATCCATAGTAAATACATAAACGTGTGCATTAGAACGTATTATGGACATCAAATGAACCAATTATGAATATACATATAATGTACATGTGTACTTCATGCAGGCTACAAGCGTATATACAATAGGTAGTTCATACGTATACATATGTACGTCCCACGGATATGTGTGGGACCTGTCAGAGCGGGACAAACGGATATACTATGTACGTACATACGACGTACACAATGCTATTTATGTACGTCCCTATGATGTCCATTATCCATGTGTGTATATCATCGGTACATACATAGGATGTCCTTGTGCTATGTGGGAAGGAAATATGCATCCTTGTAATGGAGTTGATACCACCAATAAAATTATAATCAAATTCTACTAGAACGTAAAAAAATATTAATTATGCTATTATTAGACGCCACTTAGTTGCAAGACTGTAGCTAGGCCAGATCTTCGTCGTTAACTTTAACTTCTACGTTTTATTTTAATACAATCGATCAGATACCAGAAGCGTGCATGCTTATGTTTCCAAATGGTTTTGCAAATATGTTTTTTCAATTTTTCTCCAGATTTTTGAAAACTGCTTGGCTGTCAGCTTTGAAGCAAATTTTCCTGCCAGTATATGACCTCCGTACCATTTCTTGGGCACATATGTCTACAACCGAGAGCTCTGCTTAGAACACTGTTGCGATACTATCCAGCTTCAGGGGAGGTTGTCTGTCCCTAGTCGGCGCCCTCAAACCTCCACTCCAATACTACTTGATGTATTTGATAACTCAACTGTCCTATCTGGTATGTATTAATTGATTTTGGTGAAGTTGATTCTGTCTGACCTATTGACATATTTCGTAGAGTGTACTTTCATTGAAAAGGTTCCATATCCGTTTGTTTTAATTTCTATGTGCCACATCAGTATTCTTTACTACTAAATGTAGCTGAGGTAGACCGAGTAGCACTTCAGTTTTTCCAATTTGCTCCACCAGATCAAGAAAGAATAGATTACTATGGCACAGTGGGTGTACCATTTGTGGTTGTAGATACCAGGTCTTGCCCATCATATTTCTGCAAGTCCATAAGGACCACGAGACTTCAGTAGTCATTTTGTCTAGATGAGCATTAAAGTTAAATTTTGTATTTAAAGTCAGTTCTAGATGTTGAATTTCATTGCTCAACTGTAATTATTTTCTCCTTTACCCAGGTTCTAAAATTCTCTTTTCTTTGGGAAAGTCGCTACAGTGACCTTTCCTGGATTCAAGAATAGCCCTTCCTGTATGCACCATTTATCTACACTGCTTAGTGACTCTTGCATCATTACCCGTGCGGTGCCCTTAAATTTTCCTATTACTAGGATGGTGAGATTGTCTGCCTGTCCTTATACACGTATATACTCCTTTCTATTACAACTATGTCAGTAAAGACTGATATGATAAGACCTTCCCTCTTCCTGTGGATACTCCTTGTCTATAACAATTCCTCTGACGTGAATCCCACGGGTTGAATGTTTCTGGTTCTTAATACCGAGTCGATCCATCTCTTTATCAATTGTCCGACCCCATGTCTCTACACTACTTTGCTTAAACAGTCAAATGAGTTATCAGCTGGCCCTAAGTCTACAAAGGTTTCTATGGCAGTTTGCTTGCTGCCTAGTGCTCTCTTTATTCTGTGAGTAAGCTCATGTAATGCCAACTCACGGGATTGACCTGTTTAATAGGCAAATTGGTTTTGATGTAAAAATTTTGCTATCGTAATTTCACCCTTTATATGTCTATCAAGCAGTTTCTCCAAAGTTTTCAGGAAGAACGATGTTACGCTTATAGGTGGAAAAGGAATTAACTTTGCATATATTTTATCGCTGACTGTAGTTCAGATCACTAGTTGCTTATATATATCTTCTCGTTGAAGCTGAAAATGTGTCGAATGGAAATAGAAAAACGTCTGCCCATCATCATAATTGATGATTCAATTTCAATAAAAAGTCAAGATCAACCCACTACGTAACGAAGGTTCAAGAGCCATATAAGAGAACATCACATGAGCAGCAATGGGAACATAAATCAGAATTGTATTAAAATATGAAGTAATCGTGAATGAGTGCTGAAACTCTAGCTGAAGTACAAGCCAGGAAAATCTCGAAGGCTAAAGGTGAGGGTGACAACACTGCTTTGATATGGAAAGAATATAGGAGGCTGGCGTGGAGAATTTCTGTCGAAGGGGAAATAATTCTTATATACAACGTGATTTACCATGATATGCGGAAAATAAAATGGTGTAGTCTTCAACGTGGGAAAGCCCCTGCAAAATTTTAGAGTGCTTCGAGGTAATTTAGTATATTAAAAGCAGATACGCTACTGTTACGTGTCTATGGTCAATAATAGGGCGTCGAACTTACTTGTGAAAGAACATATTGCAGATGTTTACATTTTCTTAATTGGCATAAAAAGTGAAGCGGTCAAAGTACCGCGTTTTTTGCTTTCGGTCGAATAATCAGGACACCGGCAGGTACAAAGCACCGCCGAAGTTGGTTCTTTTGTGTTATTGACAGGTTTAGGTGAATACCTAATATATCTACTTCTTGCTGTATAGTTCACTAGCCAATGTCTTTTCGATTTATTTCGCTATTTTTGTAGTGTGATTTGATTAAAACCAAAAAGTCACTTGTATCTCCTCCAGCTTTGCTGGCAATAGTGTCAATTCCAAGTCTGATAAAGTGATATGGTTGTGCCGCGTTACGTCAGATTAGTTGACGTCATTGGCGGCGCATTTCTAGAAATAAGGTAATGGTCACTTTTTTAAAAATTTTAATTTTTATAACTTCTTTCGGCGGGGACAACCTACTGATAAATTTTCCGCATGTCAAGGTAGATCACCCTGTATAAGAAACTTGGTCAACTAAAGACTCCATCGGTACTCTAAGAACTCGCAGGGCCGATCCCTTATTGAAGTTTATTGCAAATACTGCAAAGATTTTCCGAAAGTGGCCATCTAAAGAAGAAGATGACTGGTGGTAGCAGGATGGTGGAAATCAGAACTGCATGCAGCCACAAAAACTAAGAATAGGCAAAGCAGTTGACAATATCACTACCTAGGTACTTAAGTTGTTGAAGATGGAGTAAGAATCCTTTACCACTTATGCCAAAAAATATGGGAGACAGGAATCTGTCTGGATCGCTGGAGAACCTCAATCTATGTACCACTACTAAGAACTACGACAGTTGTTTGTGGCAATTGCATGTTGCTAGTAATAAAATCACATGCCAGTAAAGTAATGCAGTATATTCTTCAATCCAGACTTTAGCATTATCTCAAATACCTCCAGAGTAAGCAAATATTAGACTAACTAACACCATAATCTTCTACATCTTTCTCTACACCTTTAAGATATGAGAGGCAAACAGACCAATACATTCATGTTTTCGAAATGTGAGTCTGGAGACTTTACTGCGAATTTACTGGATAGCTTATCAGACCAAAAGTTTGATTATTCAAGAAATACGTCCTCCAAAGCGACTCCTCACAAATGCATTCTCCTGAATCCTCTCATTCTTTGACCACATCAACCAGAAAGGGTAGAAAGGTAGAACGGTTGATGGTTCAGTGAAAATCAAAGGAAAAGAGGCGAAGGGGACACCCTCTACAACGTTGAGATGATATCACCCAAAGAGCTTTGACGCAAGTAAATTATCCGGAAAACATAATAATCTAGGGGCCTGGAGTATGCGCATTGGAAAGTGTGAATCTGCGAATTTTCTCTTCGGATTATGTTTACAAGGTTATTAGAGATCCGTTATCTTGGTCACATGATCTGTTTCCAGCCAGTTTTTTTTTTAATGGTGACCAAACGTATACACGGTTTAATGCGTTCTGGTAAAGTAAAAAAGATTATTTAGTCGAATACTATCATGATTGGTATCAAATTAAAACTCTAAAGTACTTTGGGCTTCATCCAATCACAAGCATAAACTACAAGAGTTCTTTATGCAGTATTTTCTGGTACCATGGTCAGGCATAAATAACATCGGCAATATAACTTTTTATTTTGGGGTATTGGAAAATGTGGAGAGAAAACCGTATCATTTTCACAAGGTCAACAATGTGATGTTCCAAACTTAATATCAGCCCATGAAGAAGCTGTCGAAACAATAATTCTACATGTTTATCATACCATTCTCCATTCACAGGCCAAAAGAGTTGTGTGGCAAACTCCGATACAGGTACATTTGCATTAGCAATGTATCATTACTTTAAGATATTTAAAGCTGAAAGACTAGAAGAATTCTGGATTCTGTGTGAAATGGGAACCACGTCACGTGCTGTGCCAATACACAAATTTGATGTTCTAGATGATCATGTTATTCAATCTCTTCCTGCAGTATATGCCTTAACAGGATCCGACACAGTCAGTAAAGTTGGAACTAAGCTTTTTGCATTAAAACAAAACTACTAACATTTGGAAAGTTTGAAATAGATGAGAATATGTATAGAGCTGCAGAAAACTTTCTTACATAAATGCTGTCAACATCAAAGCATAATGCAGTGACCTTAGAATAAACCAGTACCATACAATGAAGCGCTTGAACTTTGAAAAACTTGCTCCGACATCATCCAGTTTAAATCTCTACATAAAGCGAGCATTCCTTCAGTGTTATTGATGGTTACATGTGTTGGACAATGTTTCAGATTTGAATCCCTTAAATTATGGATACATTGAAACTGATGATGATTTGATACTACCACAAAATATTACACAGTAATTGCCAACAGATTTTCCGCATCCCTGCAAGTGCAATAAATGTGCCAGACAGTGGTGAAACTATATGGGGTGCAAGGGGTGCGGCGCACATGGGCATTAGAACTTAGAGGGCCTCATAGGACCTCTAGCAGCTATATACTGAAAGAAAAATGTTTTTTATTTTATCTGTAGGCGAGGGCAACCAGATAATCTTGCACACGGGCCTCATCGACTCTAATTACGCAACTGGTGCCAGAAGCAATGTGTACCCATGTCGAGTACTCAATAATTCTTGCTCTAGATTTTGCGAGGTAATCAGTGTAAAAATCCAGTCAATAAAGATTAGTATACATAATGACACATATATGAAAATATTAGAAATTCATAATTCATGTTAATGTTCACTTGAATTAATTTTCTGTACTTTATTATTAATATTCTGTTATAACATATTTCGTTGTAATGTGTTGTTGTTGTTTTATTAACATGACTTGAGTTATTACGAACTACAGCATCTTTACTTAGTATATTCTATATAAGCCTTATAGGCCTTATAATCGGAAAATATAAATAATCTACCACGCTAAAGTAATTGACAGTAACTAGAGTTTTAATTTGATACCAAACATAAAACGGGTATATGTTTGGCGGCCATCTTGAGAAAAATTGACGGGCTACAGATCATGTGACCAAGACGAAAAGCATCTCTAGCAACCTTGTAAACATAATCCGAAGAGAAAATCCGTAGATGCACACTTTCGAACGCGCATACCTCAAGCTCCTTCACTATAAGTGTTTTTGGACTATTTTTTGCTATCCAGATCTTTCCATGCTTTCCACGTACGTATATCCATAGGGTGCTGTGTTGTCTTGCCCATTCTAGAAAAGCTGCAATCAGGAATGTTGCCAGTGAGGTGTCAGGGAGTACCCAGCACCTCCGGGGAAAATTTGAGTACCTTTACCTCAGGCAAAAGAGAGGAAAAAGTCAAATGGTAGTGTTATTGACGTCCCCCGAAATCCCACGAGCACCCCCTGACTAAAGACCTGGCTGCAATATATTTAAGTAGAAGCATTACAATTTTTAAAAGTCTTCATGAAGATAAATTAGAAAGACTTTTTCTAATTGTGGTATTTGAAATGACACAATCTTATATCTCTATGAAACAACTTGTAAGTACTTTTACTGATATTGTATTATTTCAACTGGTGCCATCGGCCAAATATAATATAATTAACAGAGTTTTTGGTAATATTCTCTCAAAAATACTGACGTTAAAATTTTAATGAAAACCGCTGCCCAAGGAATCACTACTTCCACGTCCAGATTTTCCATCCAGATCTCTCACAACGAAAAAATTTTGTATGTGGAAATAATTGTTTATGAAACTTTAATAATGTAATATTTGAAATCGTATACCCCAGAAACCCATAAAAAGATATCTCACATCGGTAGTGGGGGGGGGTGATGATAGGAAGGTGGCAATGGAGGTAGATGAAGTAAAAAATTATTTTGAGGTAATGGAGGTGGATAATGCCAAAAAATTTTTTATAGCTTCTCTTGTATGTATATACTAAATACCAATTTTATGGACTCTTGTCTGCTTGATTTATCTCTTTACCCCCATTTACTCCATTTATCACAACCCTTCAACGGAATATAATCTAGTACCAGATCACGTTAAAATACATACGTGTACCAAATTTTATGTCAGTATCTTAAATGGAACCAGAGTAATCGTTCGCACAAAAAAGTTACAGACAGACCGACAAACAGAAATTTTGTTTTCGCTCAAACCTAAAATCTTAAACAATAAAAATTTTAAAAAATTTCTTTATCGTTACTATACTTCCTCTGGATGTGGAAGTAAAATTAACGTTTTTTAATAATCGCAGTTTCTCTCACGAGAAAAATATTAAACGTTTTATTCTAAAAGCATAATGTGCACTTGAGAGTGAAAAAGTCATCAAGAAGACACGTCCCGAACATTAATTCTTCCGAAATCTTTCTCAAATAGCACTAAAAAACATAAAATATAATTTATTATGCAAAAATGTGCATTTGCCATAAATTAGAAGTTGCTGTAGCACCATTTATATCTGGTATACAAGACAATAAGTACAAAGGTTATAAAAAGGCGTACGTCAAAAAGTATGCAGGGTGTTTCACGACCAAATGCACATAGCTCAATCATGGAATGGAAGAACTCGAAGTTTTGGGCAACATTTGCATACCATCCTGTGTCTCTTTAACGAATGGCAAGTTCATCGAAGACTATGAATTACCTTGATGTCCTCTATCCATGGTTGAGCCATGTGCACTAGGTCGTGAAACGCCCTGTATATTTGTTTGCATCTAATATTTTTTGTTAATTAAGTCCTATTCTGTTTTAGATCCACGATCAGTTTTGTTTTCTATTTATTTACACACATTACTTAGACGCACCATTTTCCTCGTGTTCCAAGGTCTCACATCGCTTTTATAAGATTTATTTGTGTTATTACATAATTGGAGTTGCAAAAAGAAAAGTAAATATCGAGTTCATCTTCTATAAACAGTTACCATTTGCTTTGATTAACGATTCAGATACCGCTTAATGAATTGATTGAACAGCAAAAATCAAATTGTAGATTGCCTATTTTACGAGCTGTGATTACTAAAGCATCCATAAATGATGTATATAGTTATTATCGTTGTTGGTTAATCAATAATTATTATAGAGGACTGTAATTTTAAAGGTACTCTACCATAATAATGATAATATCGCAGTAATTCAGTCAATGAATTACTCCTAAAAAGAATTTGTCCTTGAGCTTGTAAGGGATACTAATTTACCAGCTAGAAAGCGCCTAAAATTAGAAAACTTAATATTACCATATTATGAGCATCGAGATTAGTACCTATGGATCGTGTATTTCCCAGTAGAAAACTAACTGCTAATAATGTTGACCCTGTTAAAGTTGAACCGGCAATCTTCAAGAGCTCCAGTAGAATATAATTATACACACAGAGTGTTATTTTCAGAACAAACGAATACTAAAGAAACTACCGATGACAACCAGAACCAACTTTTCCAGCAAATACTTGTCAAGGTACAGGGTGTTACAAAAAAATCTGTTTTGGGTAGATTCACCTCGACAGAAATTTCTCATTTCATATTTGAGAAACAATGGCTCTTGTATTCCTTATAGTTAAGCGTTTGTAGGTGACATAATCACGCTCTATTGGACATTGACAACCATGCGTTAGATACATTATTATTAACTAATAGGAAATTGTAGGGAATGGGATGTTGAAACTGAAGCATGATGTGTTCCTTACTCTCTCCTCGATATGCACTAGAACCATCATTATTTTATCAACGAATTGACTAACTAGTAAGCAGAAAAATAACTTGTAATTTTATGCATAAGTTATTCTTATTTCTTCCCTTATCCCCTTCCCCACACTTATTTCTTGCCCTACATGTTTTCTTCAGAGTCCAATGGTTTTGAACATTATTATGCTGTTAAGAATTATTTCAAACTTTATTCAAAAAAGCCCTCTTGTCATATACATTAAGTTACTATCTAAGGCCAAATTAACTTTTAGTTTTACTTAGAAAAATGCCTGTCTATGAACTTATTAGAGCTATATGCAAGGTATGAATTTTTGAAATAGTAATCTTAAAAATGACATCATAGTCATGAACTAAATAAGTAATTAGGTTACAGACTCAAATTCTGCACTCGATAAGCAATAATTCATTATACTTACCTCAAGCAAGTGTGTAATATCATAGGAAATATACTAAAAGAACCGCTGCCCAAGGAATCACTACTTCCACATCCGGATTTTCTATCCGAGTCACTCACAACGAAAAAAATTTGTATGTGGAAATAATTGTTTATGGAACTTTAATAATATAATATTTGAAATTCTCTACCACAAAAACCCATAAAACGATACCCCACATCGGTAGTGGGGTGGGGGTGGTGATAGTGGTTGGTAGTGGGGGTGGATGAAGTAAAAAAATATTTTGAGGTTTCTGGTTCTTGTGCACACACTAAATCACAATTTTTTTTCATCCCCTTTAGTAATGGGGTGGGGGTGGTAATGGAGGTGGCTAATGCCAAAATTTTTTTTGAGACCTTAGCTTCTCTTGTATATACTAAATACCAATTTTATGGACTATTACCTGCTTGATTTACCTATTTACCCCAAATTTACCTCAATTGACCCCCCAACCCTTCGACAGAACAAGATGAAAATATAATTTGGTTCTAGATCTCGTTAAAGTCCATATGTGTACCAAATTTCAAGTCAATATCTCAAACGGTTCCAGAGTAAACGTGCGCACAAAAAAAAAAAGTTACAGAACCGACAGACAGACCGACAGACAGACCGACAGACAGACATTTTTTTTCGCTAAAACTTAAAATCTCGACGTTTCATGACATTCTAAGCCTATTTGAACAATACAAATTTTTAAAAATTTTGTTGTCGCTACTATACTTCCACTGGATGTGGAAGTAAATAAGCACCCATCAGGACATGACGATGTACTCTCATTTCTCATTAAAAGAGTAATGATGGGAATAATAAAACCCTTAGTTTATATTGTAAACTTATCATTTTCTGCTGGAGCATTTCCAGAAATTTTAAAAATTGGGAAAGTTATTCCTGTTCATAAAAAAACAATATATAAGAGTTACAAAATTACAAACCAGTTAGTTACCATACCTTCAGGTTTTTCAAAAATTATTGAACATTGCTTTTTAATCCGATTACTGATTTTTTTTTAATAAAAATAATACACTTTCACATAACTAGCATGGATTCTTAAATAATAAATCAACTCATAGTGCAATGAAATCGTTTTATGAAAAGATAATAACGTATGTTGAAGCAGGTAAATTCCCTGTTGGTATCTTTTGCGATTTAAGCAGGGCATTTGACTGCGTCAATCATAAAAAACTTATCTCCACATGTTCTAAGTATGCCTTAGACTGGGTTGAAAGTTATTTGTCATGTCGTAAGGAGTATGTGTCAGTTACCAATATTACGCTCAATATCAATATTACGGCATTTGTAGAAATTAATATGGGAGTGCCACAAGGGTCGGTATTAGGTCCCATATTATTCTTATTATATATTAATGATCTGGATGATTTGAGTACTTTAACATATTTTACTTTTTACGCAGATAACACGTCTATTATACTATTAGGTAAAAATGTTGATATTTTAGAAATGAAATCTGATATTTTATTGGAAAACCTTAGTAAAGTGTTTAGTGAAAATTTTCTTTATTTTAATGTTGAGAAAATACAGGCATTAGTGTTTCACAATAGACAAAAGAAATGTGATTATCCAAATATTCAACTTGATAATACGTCAATATCAACAAGGACGTCTAATTTCTCTGTTTTGCGTATAAATATTGACAGTTGCTTAAACTGGAAAAGCCATTGTAAATTACTGATAGTCAAATTACATTCAGTAGTTTTTCAGTTCAAAAATGTAAAAAATGTTCTAAACATGGCTCAACTAAGAAATTTATATTTTGCTGAAGTTGATTCTCGGTTAAGATATGGTGTTTATTTTTCTAGTTTTCCACCTTATCAAATAACCAAAAGTATGTGATAAGATGTATGGTAGATATAGCAACTCGCTCACTCCAGTTAAGAAGATTCGACTTACTAGCTACTTGTGATTCCAATCGTTTCCATGAAGAAAAATAATAACAAAATATATAATACTAGCTGATGCAGGCGACTTCGTCCGCGTGGAACTTAATCCACGTGGAATATTGGAATATTGACATACTAACCCACTGCACATTCATTGCATTTAAGGAAACCCACTGCGCATCCATAGTACTCGAGGAAACCCACTGTGCATACATAGTACACGAGGAGGCCTATTGCGTATCCTTAGTACTTGGGGAAACCCACTGTGCATCCATAGTTCCCGAGGAAACCTCCCCCTCCCCGTTCACCCTTTCGGGGGTTTCTTTTTGATATTTTTCATGGTTTATCTCACCCTGGTATTAAGGCGACTAGAACGTTGGTTTCTAAGAATTATTTTTGGCCCAAAATGGCTTCAGATTGTAATCTCTGGGCAAAAACTTGTATTAGCTGACAAACTAATAAAGTGACACGACATACCAAAAGTCCAATAGGTAAATTTGATATTTCTAAAGGACGCTTCGACCACATACATATAGATTTAATAGGACCATTACCTCCTTCTAAAGGTTGTTCTTATATTCTTACTGTGATCAAACGTTTTACTAGATGGCCCGAAGCTTATCCACTTCATGATATTACTGCAGAAACTGTAGCGCGTACGTTATTTCAAAACTACGTTTGTCGATTCGTAGTACCTTTGACAGTGACAACTGACCAGGGAGTTCAATTTGAATCGAAACTGTTTAATGAATTTTCAAAATGTTTGGGAGTTTATAGGATTCGTACGACCCCATATCACCCCAGTAGCAATGGCATGATAGAAAGGTTTAACAAAACTCTTAAGACAGCTTTAAGAGCTAAAGCTTCCACACCACATTGGGTAGATGAGCTTTCTACCATACTACTGGCTCTCAGGACAATCCCCAAAGACGATTTGCAATGTTCCTCCTTTTCACCATGTTAATTACAAATCTTTCGTCAGTTCAGACATTTCAATTTGTAATTTTGTTTTTGTTCGGAAAGAACATTTTAAAAAATCTTTTACTCCACTGTATGATGGACAATTTAAAGTGTTGTCCCGAACGGACAAATTGGTTACTTTTATTAAAGGAACTTCTTCAGTCAATTTTGATTTTTGAACTATGTTTATTTGTCTTTAAAAACAAGAGTAAATTTGTTTGTAACAATCATCTACATAATGTAAATACCAGGCAAAAACGCGATCTTTATATGCCCTTCAGTAAATTAAATATTTTTGTAAATTCACCCAGTTGTCTAGGACCTAGAGTTTTTAATCACCTCCCTGTGGAAACAAAGCATTGGAATAAACTTTCACTATTTAAAACCTTCTACAAACTAGAAGATTAATTTAATATGAAAAGTGCTCTATGATTTACTTCTGTTTTTTCTTCCTCTCATTTAGATATTATTAAGTCTGACTATCCCTATACAATATTGTATCATATTGTCATGAAAGTAAAATAAAGTTTATTATTATTATTTATTATTATTAAGCACACCGAATCAACTGCGCTTACGTATTCGTTACACAAAAAGTTCCACCCCGAAAATCTATTAATTAATGGGCGATAGACGTGATATATTTACAAGTTTATAGTATATTACTAGCTGGCGTTACTCAACTTTCTACAGGGTCAAGGCAAAGGGAGATAATTTGTTCATCCAAGCCTATCCTGACAGTTCACCAATAGACCACCGACATTGCAGATGACGCTGGTCATTCCTTCACGTAACAGTTAAAAACACTGAAAAATAATAACTTTCTACTCTTCAAAACTTTTTAAAATTAGAATTAGTCTGATTGTTCTGCTTAAGGGAATGATTCGGATGACACCAAAAACATCCATATTTCATAAACTGGTTTCTTAGGAAAATGTGACAGAATCGGCCTTTAAATGCATAGATAAATTTATAGGCCTGTAACATAATATCTAAATAAGGCGACACATTCTTGCAAATTTTCTTCTTCTCTTCTTATTCATGACTTCTTACCAGAAGTTGATAGATTAAATTATTTTAGTTGACTTTACCTTGCTGTTTAGCACGTCTAACAGTATCACGTCTTCTGTCGCTGTTGCCTGTTAGGCGCACAGATCCTTCAAAGCTCTTTCCCATTAGCTCCATAATGACCTCTGTCCAATGTTCTGCAGGGCGTCCTCTTTGCCTCTTGCCATCTGTTTATTTCCGAGCCACCAACTTTTCTATATTGTCCTCTCCTCGGTTGATGTGGCCAAAAAATAAAAAGCTTCGGGAGGATACGATTCTGGAGAGTTGGTTTTGGGGACGTATTTCTTGTAAAATAGAAACTATTACTGAGGTGGGCTTGTAGAAGAACACACTACCAGGCGTCAAATTGACTCGACACCAATTTATATTTAGAAGGGCGCCAGTCGCGTTCTGCCCCGTTCTTCCACTCTCAGGCGGGTTCGAGATAAGATATGCTTCGATAGCCGAGTAATAGGTCAACGATGCTCTCTAAAGACGTGATTTCAACTATTCACTGACAATAAGGGCTTTACGTCTTTAGATTATTATAATTTTTTGCATAAAAAAAATCCCTATCGAAGATTTCTCTCCGACGGGATTGGAATTTGACGTGATCTGTATGTATTTACTTACTAATAATGGTCTCGGCACTTAAAAAAATCCTTATCTAGCTCCCGTAAGGTGATCAGAACACTGAGTATCAAACTTAAGGAATCATGATATTCCGATTAATTCGGTTGTTTAGATCATCCAAACGAAAACTCCAGGGATTAAGACTAGAAACAAGTGCAATTTGTTCAAAGAATACCATTTATTTAATAAGCATGAAATAATACAGTGATTTTCAGTAAAATGATACAATGATGTGGAAGAATCACGCCTCCCCAACTAAGGCAAATGACTTCTTAACCATACAAGTAAGAGCGTACGCTAATAAATCGATTTGGTAGAAAAGATTCATGTAACCTTCCCAGAATTAGATATAAGCCTTTTTCAAAATTTATATGACTTTTGTAATATAGTAATTAGGGCTGGCTGAAAATAACATAAAAATGTTTTACTAAAAAAATTTAGTTTCACTAGAGACTACTTAGCTTTAAAGTTCTCGTAACGTGAGATTTCATGTACTAAAACGACATTCTAGAGGACTTACTACATAAGTTTGATAACGTTCGGTCAGTCCACGACTTACTTGTCCTTATGTAGGGGTTTAAATTAGGAAAAATTACAGCGACTCGCCTCCGAACGACTTTGAGGCAAAATGGACTTTTGAGTCCTTTGTGCACAAGGGGGTTTTCTCTATAACTTTATTATTCGGAAAGCCCCGAAGTTGGCTTTCCTACTACCGCTTTGTATTGACCACCCAACGCACTCTACCAAATTGCGAGTTGGTGAATCCAAACTTGTTTTGTGCGAGAAACCGGCCTTGTGCATTTTCATTGATTTTTTCTAATTTTTGCTTATAGGCGCTGCGCCGCTTTTGCCAAATTCATCGGTTTCGCGTTTTTCATACATTACCTTACCAAAATTTTATTGTCATTCTTTAAAACAAGGTATATTATGACTGTACCTCCATGGTCAGTGTCTTCGGTGGAGGAATTAAAATTGAAAATATTTTGAATATTTTCAAAGTACCTTTTTGGCGTACTTTTAAAAAGTATGTGATTCATTTTTCCACGACCACCATATACTTTCACTCTCATATCCTGGACCAAAATATATTTTCCTATTCGGCGTTTCTTCGAATTTTTACCCGGTTGTGCCTAATGTCATCGAACTCATAACGGTCCTTTTAGACTAGTCTGTGGCACTGAAGTCCCTCAGACTCTTGAAAATGTCCCTAAATGAAATTTTTGCCTAAGTCGAAACGTTTCGACTTAGGTCGATTCTGGGAGGTTCTATACCAATCTCACCAGATAATTATCAGCAGACATCTCCAAACCCACAACACGAAAGCAACAATACGCCCTCTGTTTGCTTCTCTGACGCATAGTGGTGCAAAATACTTGTTCTTCGTTCAAATCAAGATTCTGAACGCAATTTTGAAGATAAAAATTTTTTTAATACTCGTCATATAATTCCACATCGAAATTTTGATATAGTTTTCCATTCTTTTTTAATACTTATGGAAAGCCTGGAAAATTGTACTCTTTTCCTACAAGTATCATCAGATGTTTCTAGATGCTCAATTATTTATCTAAAGAGTTCGAAATAGGCTCAATGAGGGTTTTCGGGGTCGCTGATTACAAATCAGATGTCAAAACTGGAGAATTCCGCGACCAAAATCCAATATGGCGGCATTTTCATTTTTTTTATTACAGTGTAAAGAATCGTCTAATATGTACAAGGGGTTTTTGAGGTTGCTGATTCTGAAAATTGGAAAAATTTTTTCACAAAATCCGCTTCGATGAAAATCTTATGGTGAGAAAACTTGAAAATTCAAGTTTTAAACGAATTAGCTCGAAATTCTTATTTAGGCGATTTTTTGGGTCGCTGATTATGAATTTGTTATGAAAATTGGAAAATTCCGCGATTAAAATTCAATACGGTGGATTTTCTAGCTTTCTTTTAGATAAATTTGCAGAATTGTGTAATACATATAAAGGGGTTTTCAAAATTGGGAACTGAGTTCCAAAAATGCACTTTGATAAAAATTGTAAGAAAGGAGTTTTTTCTCTTTAATATGGCTACCATGTTCCTGTGTATTTTGGTGCAATGTTTCCAAATTCGGCATTTAACATACTCCAACACGTCAGTATTTTTTCTAACTGAAATGGTTTTAAAAATAGTCTTAAATACTTCTTTCTACCTTTCAGTTTCTTTGTTCAAAATATCCACCCCCTGTACAATTTTTTTTTTTTACCTTTTTAACGTCGGCCTATTTCCGCTACCAGGGCCTATCACCGACGCCAGGAGACGAGCTACTCCCAACCTGGAAATTTTGCCGAACCTCTTCCCTTAAGAAGAGTAGGGATCTTTTACTTGCCTAACATTTAATAGACAAGGGACCGCCTGCTTTACATCCCCTCCGAAGGATGGTATATCCACTACGTAATCCTCGTCTGAAATTACGTAACTTCCGAGTATACACTGATATACAAGCCTCTAGAAGCTGGGACGAGAACGCTGTATTTCCCAAGATGGGAGCCCATCCAAGTACTAACCGCGCTCGACGTTGCTTCAACGGAATATCGACTGATATTCACATTGAAGTCGCCTCTACGCTCCCCCCCCCCCCCCTCCCCCCCTGTACAAAACTAACATGATTAAGACTTTATTTTTTTCGTTTCTTTAAACTTAAGGGAGATTTAAAAATTGTGGTTGCATTAATTAACTTTCAAAATACTTATAACGTTAAAAATATTTATAATTTTGTTTATTTCAGAAAAGCAAAGAAGAATCCCGCAACATTTATTTCACGCTTAAATTACCGATTTCCACGTCAAATTCATAATCTGTGACCCAAAAAACCTTTTAAATAAGAATTTCAATCTATTTCGTTAAAAACTTAAATTTTCTTTTCTTTTCCTTTCATACAATTTTCAAGTTTGACTAAAAAAAGAGAAACAGCAACTGTGAAAATCCCTTGTTATATGTAGTACACAATGTTAAAAAAACTGGAAATCAGCCATATTGAATTTTCTTCGTTTAATTTTCCAATTTGAAATTCGTATTATATACTTTCCAGTCATTATCATTAAACAATTATTGGTATTAAATGTACATATCTCACCATGCGTTACAGCTACATATACTTTCTATATATCAAAATATATATTTTTTATTCTCTAAAATTGTTAGCTAAACATACAATTTGTTAATTACAACGATTAGGTATTAAACAAAAAAAAAAAAACGAAAATCGACTGCCATTTCTTCAGATGGTAACCGTAGTACAAGGTTAATCAAGGTTACTTTTTGTATGTTAGTGGAAGTAAGCCCCCCGTTTTCGAGAGTACTAAACACGAATAACAAGATGAAAAATGTTTTTAGTCATGCGCACCCCCTGAAACGGCCAAAAACCACCCCTTTTTGCTTATTTCTCATGTGATAGCTTGACATCGACTATTTTTGCAGGTATTCTTTATTTTTTCATGGGGATATAACAGATGGTGAATTTGAGGTCAAGTAGTAGACCGCAACTGCCCTTTGGGGTAGAATCTATTGTGTCAGAGGGTGTAACATTATTTCTTTTTTCTTTTTGGAATGCTGATCAAGAAAAAAATGGTTTTACGCTGGTTCGACCTTTCCTTCACCCGTAAACTGTCGGAAAAATAATAACAATAATAATAGGTAGAGACTTGGCTGATATTAGAGACTCGTACTATCATTTTATTAGTATTCGGTAAATTTTGTGAGAATTGTGCGCAAGAGGATGAAGATGAACCAAGCATAAAATCAAACGAATACAATGATAATAGTTATGATTATAAAGTAAACTTCCTAAATTCTATAACCGAAGTGTATATTTCCGATCATGAATCGGGAACGTACAGTGCGTGCGATGAAGAAGGAGACAATAGCATTGAATGTGAATTTCATTTCGAGGAATATGAACCATGTAGTTGTCTTTGTAAGCGCCCTAAGTTATATTAATGTCTTGTAAAAAAGATTATATTGTACTCAATATCGTATTCTGTATATATAATTTATTAAAAACAGAAATTTTTACCAATAGTACTCTCTTCCTTGTATCCCGTTTTAAGGAACATGAATATTAAATCCTTGCAAGGATAGGTTCATTTTTTATGAGAATGTAAAATGGACAAATGGTGACTTCGAAACCACTCCGACTCATTATACAAATTAGAAAACAAAAAAAAAACTATTTTCCACCCCCTGAGGTTGTCACAATTCGCTGTTACCATTGTCCTTGATAAGCATCCTCGAAAACAGAGGGTAAGCGTCTTTAACAAGAAGAAGAAAGAAACAATTTTGCATCCTCTGATGGGGTAGATTCCACCCTAAGAGCGGTTCTACTACTTTTCACCATCTGTAATATCCTTATGAAAGACAAAGAATCCCTGCAAAAATAGTCGATGCCAAGCTTTCAAATGAGAAATAACCAAAAAGAGATGGTTTTTATCCATTTCAGGGAGTGCGCATTACTAAAAACTTTTTTCACCCTGCTCTTCATATTCAGCACCCTCGAAAACGGGGGAGGGTAGGTTTCATAACTTTAGCACGATTTTGCATACTCTTCCGACTCCTTACTTCCACTATGTTTAATAGAAGGCTTAATACATAACTATACTAAGCCACTTCTAGCTTGAACCAATTTTTTTTTGTCCTAAAATGCTGTTAAAACTATTTAATTCATAATTAATTGTAAACCCGGATTATTAACACTAGAATAAAGCATGTTCCTGCAAATTGTCATAATCAGTACGCAATGAACACTAATATGTATTTCCAATTAACACTTTCTGATAAAAATCACATGAATAAAAAATTAAGCAAAGTTTAAAAGGAAAACCCCAGTGTAATATTTATTTTGTTAACAAATATTTGTATCAAACCAAATAATGTAAATTTAAAACTGTCTAAAGAGATTATGGAAATTCCCTCATTGTGTTATTCTAAAATAAACCAGTTTTTATGCAAAAATTACAAATATATGTTTAGAATATGGTACTCTAGTTGGTAATGTTATGAGTACTATAAAACTTTGCATTGATTGAGATGTGTTTTTTGACTTTGACAGTTTTTTAGTTTTAATTAAGAGTTTTGAAGTATTTATCTGTGTTGAAATAATTTGTATGCTACTAACATAATAAACAAGGTCCTTCGAAGCGTTACTCTATTCTTAACATTGGTCCTTTACAACATTTAGTGGAAGTAAGGAGTCGGGATTTTCTCGAAAAAAAGCAAAATCGTGCTAAAGTTATTAGACATATCCCCCCCGTTTTCGGGGGTGCTGAACACGAATAATGGGGGTCAATAGGGTCAAAGAAGTTTTTAGTCATGCTGAAACGGCCAAACACCACCCATTTTTGTTTATTTCTCATATGACAGCTTGGCATCGACTATTTTTGCAGGGATTCTTTGGCTTTTCATGGGGATATAACAGTTGGTGAAAGGTGATGACAGGTAGTAGACCTCAACCGCCTTTAGGTGTGGAATCTACCTGTTAGAGGGTGTAAAATTGTTTCTTTTTTTTTTGTTAAAGACGTTTACCTCCAGTTTTTGGGGATGCTGATCAAGAAAAAAATGGTTTTACGCTGGTTCGACCCATCCTTCACCCTTAAACTGTCGGAAACCACCCCTTTCATAATAATAATGATAGGTAGCGACTTGGCTGATATTAGGGATTTGTTTGTGCCACCTTTACTGTGTTCTAGGTAAATCTTATGTCCTCGAGGTATCCGTAGTCCATCAATTTCAAATTTTCAGAAGATCAGTTGGTTCCTGACTTCTTTTTTAAAGACTATAATTGTAACTGTAAGGGCGGTGTGCGAAACGATGCGGATGTATAAAATTAGGTTTACGATGTAGCGTTTTTTGTAAGACTTGTGAAAGTTTTTGTGAGAATTGTACGCCAGAGGATGAAGATGATGAAGCAAGTATGGAAACAAACAAATCCAATGATGATAGTTGTGATAATGCAGTAAACTTCCTGAATTTTATAACCGAAGTGTATATTTCCGATCATGAATCGGAAACGGACGATGCGTGCAATGAAGAAGGAGGCAATAGCATTGAAGGTGATGTTCATTCAGAGGAATATGAACCATGCAATTCTCTTTGTAAGCGCCCTAAGTTATATTAATGTCTAGTAAAAAATATTATATTGTACTCAAAATCGTGTCCTGTATATATAATTTATTAAAAACAGAAAGGACCCCGAAATAATCTTATGGAAATTGGGTTTCGGTCAAATCGTTTGAATTTTGGATATGTTTTAGGTTTCGTCATCCCAAGCAAAAGTCTCAATGGGCACAAAGCTCAAAAATCAATACTTTAACAGCTACGCAGCTTGAAAGCTCCAAAGCTCCACCACAGGTTTATTTATTCGTGCAGTCTTTATAGATTTTTAAATAACTTATTTTTTCGATTTTGACACTTGACAGCTGTCAATTAGCTGTCAAAGTGCCTTAACAAAGTGCAAATCTTATTTTTATGTTATGAGTTTATGCTGTTTAGGTAACTCAGTTCATGTATGATGTGAATACAATAATTCGACAATTGGCAGCTGTCAACAGACTGTCGGCTATCTATCAAAGTGCAATAACAAAGTGAAAATCTTATTTTTTTGTTATGACAAATAAGATTTGCACTTTGTTATTGCCTTTTGACAGCTAGCTGACAGCCTGTTGACAGCTGCCAATTGTCGAATTATTGTATTCACATCATGTATAAACTGAGTTACCTAAAAAGCATAGTCATAACAAAAAAATAAGATTTGCACTTTGTTATTGCACTTTGACAGCTAGCTGACAGCCTGTTGACAGCTGCCAATTGTCGAATTATTGTATTCACATCATACATGAACTGAGTTACCTAAACAGCATAAACTCATAACATAAAAATAAGATTTGCACTTTGTTAAGGCACTTTGACAGCTAATTGACAGCTGTCAAGTGACAATTTGGACAATTTGACATTGGATTTGAATTCAGCAACCTCAAAAACATAAACCTAGACATTATAATCGAAAAAATAAGTTATTTAAAAATCTATAAAGACTGCACGAATAAATAAATCTGTCGTGGAGCTTTGGAGCTTTCAAGCATATCCAAAATTCAGACGATTTGACCGAAACCCAATTTCCATAAGATTATTGCGGGGTCCTTTTTACCAATAGTATTATCTTCCTTATAGTCCCGTTTTAAGGAACACGAATTTCAAATCCTTGCGAGGATAGGTTCATTTTTGATGAGGATATAAAATGGACAAAAACCACTCCCACTCAATATACAAATTAGAAAATAAAAAAAAATCAATTTTCCACACCCCCACAATTCACTCTTACCATTGTACTTGATCAGCATCCTCACCTTTCATCATCTGTTATATCCCTATGAAAAAACAAAGAATCGCTGCAAAAATACTCGATGCCAAGCTGTCATAAAAGAAATAAGCAAAAAGGGGTGGTTTTTATCCGTTTCAGGGAATGCGCATGACTAAAAATTTTTTTCATCCTGTTATTCGTGTTCAGCAACCTCGAAAATGGGGAGGAGGAATAGGTTTCATAACTTTAGCACGATTTTGAATACTTTTCGACTCCTTACTACCACTAATTTCTTTGTAGACTCTGACGTTAAAAATTAAATAATATGCAACACTTAATTACAGATTTAGTTAATATTATACTCAAACGTTATTTATGGGACACGAAAACAAGAGAATATCGTCTATAATTATTTAGTTGTGGCATAATCATAATTTGTTATTCTTTTTGCTACCGCAAAAGTATTTCAAAATTTTATTCAAGAAATCTCCACACCAAACGGATCAGAAGTTGGTTATTAAATAGTTTTGATTACTACAAGATGTCTCGCCTAAAAATATATGAACTAGAACAAAACTGTTAAATAGATTATTATATAATTAAAAATTAAATTAAAAGCTATTAACATTTCTAATAAAATTATATAAAAAAATATTTTTAGGAAAAAGCTTTTATTTGAAAAAACTACTAAAAAGTAAAAATAATTTTTTTAAAATTCATACACCTGGAAACCAAAAGCTTTGAGGGGCGGTCATATAGCGCTATTGCATAGTTACTTTGCTCCATTGACCGCCCCCAAAGCTTTTGGTTTCCAGGTGTATGAATTTAAAAAAAAAATTGTACTTTTTAATAGTTTCTTCAAATAATAGTATATTGTATATTTAAGAGTGAAAGCAATACATTCCCGGACGACGATGCAAATTGTTGGCCTCGGCTAGCGCCTCGGCCAACAAGCATCGAAGTCCGGGAATATGTTTTCACACCGAAGTACACATACTATTTTTTCTGAAATCACAATCAATGTTATTATAAATTAAGGAATTTGTATTAATGTATAACATTTCTTCATTACAATCTAACTGCTTACTAATAAATGCAATTTTAATGTGAGTTAGTTTGTCTGCGTGTATTTATTTACTCTCCAAAATATACATAAAAAACCGTACGGAAATGTTACTTTCCCGGCCTAGGCCGAAAAAGTAACATTCCCGTACGGTTTTGTTGATCGTTGCTTGGCAACGGATCTTTCTGGTCTGTTTTCTGATAGTTCCTTAACAACGAACTAAAATACTGGAATTGTGCATTTTTCTATCTGAAATCGCGCCAAAAATGTAGACATTGCCGATTGATTTCAGAAAAAAGCTTTTTCTTAAAAATATTTTTTTATATAATTTTATTTTTTACTTTCTAGTCTATTTATTTTACAAAAAGCCAGACAAAACCCTTTCATTTGCAACTGCCATTCACCCCTTCCCTCTTCCGACTTCTCACTCCTCTAACACTACTTCCAACTTCTTCCCACCCCTTCCCCACCTCTTCCCACCCCTTCCTTACCTCTTTCCACCCCTTCCTCATCTCTTCCCACCCCTTCCCCGCCTCTTACCACCCCTTCCCCACCTCTCCCGCCATATTGAATTTAGAATGACGTCACACACTTTATCGTATTTTACTCGTCAAACCCTTTCATTTGAAACCCATATCAAGGCGGTTGTGACTAAAAAGCCGATCCGCCACCTTGGGACGTCCGCCATATTGGATTTAGAATGACGTTACATTGTTTAACGTATTTTACATTTGATACCATATCAAGGGGGTTGTGACTAAAAAGCCGATCCGCCATCTTGGGACGTCCGTCATATTGTATTTAGAATGACGTCACAATATTTATCGTATTTTACTCGTCAAACCCTTTCATTTGATACCCATATCAAGGTGACTAAAAAGCCGATCCTCCATCTTGGGACGTCCGCCATGTTGGATTTAGACCGATAATGGCTATACTATTTTGCATTGTCACATATACACGTGTGTCAAATTTCAAAGCTCTAGCTTAATTAGAACTCGTCGAAATTCAGCTTGCAAGATTTGATCTAAACTAACAAACAAACAAGCAAACAAACATACAAACATTGCAAGTTAAATAAAAGATTTTAAAAATAGTTATTTTCGATGCTCTATTGCGAAATGCCACTTTTGCATACGAGAATGAAAGTTTTTAAAATAACTGAAAAATAATTGATTGTGATTTGAAAAAACAATGTTCTAATTCGTTAACTTCTGTCATTTGACAGATGTGTGGGAGATTCTCTATAATATTGTATTATTTCACACGTAAAAAAAAACTCCGTCGGATTATCAAATTTTCAGCTATAATGTCCCAAGGACGTTGATAATACGGAATAATTTTATCACAGCTTGGTAATATCACGCGCGCCGTAGGAGAAAGGATATTACCTAAAAGCAACGTGCTTGAGGAAGTTGTGATAAAATTAGAGCTATTTATCAACGTTCGAAGGGCATTCGCAGAGAACATTTTTTGCAATTTATTTAATTCATTTATTCAAAACTATTTATTAAAAACACAATTATTAAAAGAGCCATTTATGAAATTAAATGTAGATGTGGATGACGTATTTGTTTCCATTATAGAAGCTATTATTAATTATTTCACTATGATTGTTCTTTATCAATATTTAAATAAGGTTTTTCAAAATTTTAATTATTATAGCCTGTAATTTTCAACAATTGTTGCCGCAAAAGTCCATAACCGTATTTCAAATGTACTTTTACTTTTAATTGTATCGTTTGGCGTATTTTTCGCTTTATAATATTTATCAAGACGTTATATTCAGTGCCAAAGCGTAATTGTAAAATTGTCAAAAAATAAATTTTTCGTCATACCTCCCTC
This sequence comes from Rutpela maculata, assembly GCA_936432065.2. Lineage (NCBI taxonomy): Eukaryota > Metazoa > Arthropoda > Insecta > Coleoptera > Cerambycidae > Rutpela > Rutpela maculata. The sequence goes on from OW386292.2 coordinate 54,464,368, forward strand.
GTAGGTATACTCTAATTCCATTGTTTTGTCGATCGTACGTGACGCTTTATATACCAAATACTTGCTGCCGTTGGCAACGGGTCGTTATTTTTATCATAACGTCCCTAGGGAAATAAAGTAAATTTGGGAAAATTTTCTCTTTCATATAACAAGTATTAAATGTTTTAACTTTTCTGGAAGTAAATCCAGACAAGCCTTACTTGCTATATCTGCTATATCCAACATTACTTTCAAAAATGTTCAAAGCTATTATAATAATATGATTTAATTTATCTTGGCAGTAGTTGTCATTTAAATAGAAGCCGCGTCCTAAATTTATTTTATTTATGGATATTCCAAGTTTTACTATTTGCTTAGCAAATATGAAACCTGACTCAAATAATTATAGTTTTCCACTAGTTTTCCCAAGTTTTTTTCTAGTTTAATAATTCATGGGTTTGTCGAAAAATATACCGCACCGCGTGTCGTACAGTGCGATTTTTTGGTCTCGAATACTTGCAAACCTCGGCCCTGTGGGCTCAGTTTGCAAACTGTCTTCTAGACCAAAAAAAGTGAACTTACGACTCATGGTACATAAATAAACATTAAATTATTGAACTGTCAAACTGGATGACATAAGTGATAATTGTCCTAGGAAGATTATCAGCTATAATATCTCAAGGACGTTGATAATACGAAATAATTTTATCACAGTTTCCGAAAGCACTTGCTTGGTAATATCCCGACGCCGTAGGCGGAGGGATATTACCTAAAAGCAACGTGCTTGAGGAAGTTGTGATAAAATTATGAGCTATTTATCAACGTTCGAGGGGTATTCGCATAGAAAATTTTTTGCAATTTATTTCATTTATTTGTTCAAAACTATTTATTAAAAATGCAATTATTAAAAGAGCAATTTGTAAAATTAAATGTAGATTATGTATTATGTATTAGTTGGTGTGTTTTCCTCTATTGTTATATTCATTAAATCGTTATTTGCAGTTCCAAATCGACATTGTCAAAAAATAAATTTTAAATTATTGAACTGTCAAACTGCGAATAGGATTGCTACTTGAGCTAAAATTTTCAGCGATAATATCCCTAGGACATTGATAATGTACGAGATAATTTTATGACAATCGAAAGCACGTTGCTTGGTGATAGTCCGACGCCGAAGGCGGAGGGCTATTACCAAGCAACGTGATTGAGATTTTCATAAAATTATGAGGCATTTGTCAATGTCAGAGGGATATTCGGTCAGAAATTTTTTTGAAAAAATAAAATCAAAAAGTCGCAACACAACAAAACAATTATTTATTTATTAAAAATACAGTTGGTAAAGGTACAGTTACTAAAATTTTACGCAACATTAGATTGGTTAAAGTTAAATAATTTTATTGTCATAGTGATTGAAAATTTCCTTGGATGGTGTTATCAGTGTATTGTTAAAATGATGAGTGATTTGTGTCACATGACAAAAAATAACGAAATTTAATTGGTTGTTAGAATTGTTTAAAAAATTTCAGCGTAATGTTGTTCTTATTGGTTGTTTCCGCACAAGTGATTAGAAATGGGCGAATTTAATAGGATTTCTATTTGAGCAAAAAAATTTCTAAGTAATTGTTAAGTATTCTATAGTATACTGTTCGCAATTTTTTTAAGTACATTAATTTTTTAGGTGTTATTGCTATCATTGTAATTTGAATCATCGATGATGCATTTTGATTGGTAAAACTTTCGTCAGTATACTATGCAGTATTTTTGTGTTTGTAAAATTTTATCAAAGATTGAAGCACTGTTCATGTACATTTTATGTTGATTTATCGTGCTTTACATGAAACATGACGGGTGACCGGACGGCTTGTCAGACGAACAGACGGATAGAAGGACAGACGGAAATTTTGAAAGTTGTTCAGAATTCGATGACTAACACGATATGTTTTTTTTACGAGCTATATTTACGATTTTAGAAATGTGCCGATTCCAATGCACTGCACTCTTCGTTTTCGTATTTGCGAAGGCATAAGAATAACTATTGACTAGTATTATGCATCATATGACAGCTTAATAGAAATCTCAATAGTGCTTCGTTCCCATTATCGTTTTGTTTTTTGAATGCTTATTATTTATAATTAATTAATAGGTACTTATTAATGTAAGGTCGATTTTTCGTGGGACCAATATAAAACTACTTGTAAGCCGTGTACCATTACCAGATTGTGCGTTCACACCCATTCATATTACTCATCATATAAAATAACCCAAGTAGAAAGGATAAAGGATAAAACAGATATTCATTCTTTAAATGGTGTTGTGCAATCCAGTTGTTATTCATGCATAATGAATAAATAGCGTGTTTGTCAAAATCAATAAAAAGCTTCTCTTCACGTTGATGAAATTTTAAAAACTATGTAGCTATTCATTGTTACACTTAATTAGCAAGAACTTCTGTACTCTAGATGTATCAAGTAGATCTAATATATCACTTTCATTTGTGAGGATGTAATAACTGTTACATATAAACAAGGTTAGTAAAATACCGCGGGCTTCTTGGAAATTGTTACAGTTATGAAATTGGATACATTGAACAGTAGTTGTCTTAAAGGTAATTGCAGATTGTTTAAAAGTCTATGACATAAACTTTGTCAAGAACGCAATGCAATACAGGTGTTTAAATTTAAATTGCTGCTATGAGTAATCTTCTATTTATATAATTTTTGTTATTTTGCTGACCCATTTCAACATTTAATAAATACTTGGATATTTTTTTATAATTCTCTTTCAGGTTCAATTTTTGTTGGTCGACGGTACCATCTAGAAGGATATTTTTTGAAGCAACTAAGGATTGATACGAAGGCGTAAAAGGACCACTGAAATATACTTTTTTTAATTCCGAGTTTAATTTCGGAATCCCGACTTTAATCTCGGAATTCCGACTTTAATCTCGGAATTCTGAGATTAAAGTCGGAATTCCGATATTAAACTCGGAATTAAAAAATAATATTTCAGTGGCCATTCTACGCCTTCGTAGATTGATAATATCGATAAAAGATAAAATTGATGAGCAAAGGCGGAACACGATTATTTCAATTTAGGAATTTTAAATGGCCAGCCGGTTACCTAGCTTTACTTCACTTATTATCTTTGTGGGGACACCTAAAAAGTAAAATGTATGTCAATACCTCTGCCATTTTGTATGGGTTAAATGGCTGAATTAGAGAGGAAATCAATGCCACACCAATAGAGGTTGTTCAAGTACTTTTCATAAATTGAACTTCACATTGTAGGAAGATTCGGAGTGAAATAAGAGACGCTTCAGCAATATCGTCTTTAAAAAAATGTATATATATATATATATATATATATATAGGTATCCGTTGGCATCCTACCTAATAACGTTCTCACTTGGCATCCACTAATATACACACTGATATACACAAAATTTATTTAAAGGCTAAGTTAGCATCCTACCTACTTTACGGTTTAATTGGTGTCCTTATGAATATTTTAATCGATGCGTAAAATGACACCCGAATATAAAAATTACAGGTTTAACTGACTTCCGGCGGCGTTGTCAGATGTATGCTATACTGCTTTATCGTATTTGCCTAGAAGAATATTATTACAATCTGCAGTCTGTCGACGTATAAGTAAATAAGGAAATCTCATCCTGTGAGAATACTAATTTATGTCACAATTTAAGTTTCGAAACATGAAGTTCGCGTAAAAGTGAATTACTTTTTATTTGCTTATAATTGTTATAAAACATATTCTTTATGGGATTTGGCAAACAGTAGAAAAAACAATCTGTATGAACTAAAAAGAAAATCTATCTGCAAAGATTGGAAATTAATTTTGTAGATAGTTTTTCTTTTTAGTTCTCACAGATAGTTTTATTCTGCTATTTGTCAATTTATCAAATTTTCTGTACGAGATAGGACAGGGTGCTGTAAAGAAATATTATTCAGAAAAATAAAACTGAATTTGTTAAAATTTTGCTCACTTGCAAAGTGACCCTATAAGGGTAAAGTTGGAGTATCACGTATTTTTAACGTTTATTATTATTTATTTGAGTTCTCTTTTACACAAATTATTATTAATTAATCACCTTCTAGATTGCGTTAATATGTTAATGCTTTTCAAGTGTATTAGACAATTATAATTTATTCAAAAAATTATATTTTGCTATAAATTTGTAACATTTCCAACTTTTTTTAAATTTCACAATAGTTCAAAGAATACGAATTAATAATTATTTTTTCAATTACACCCCCCATGAGAACTATTGGGCCTCAAAATGACCCCATAAGGACAAAAGTAGAGTATCATGTATTTCTAGCATTTATTGTTATTTATTTGCGACTCTTTTTGCAGAAATTATTTTTAATTAGTCTCAAGAATGTTCTTTATTTTAAATATGAGCAGAAAGTCGATGAAAAGTTCAAAATTTCTTAAAACCTGCACAACTCTAGCTCTATTCTGAAGAAAGTTGGCAATAAACAGGAATAAGTTGCTTAAATAATTTGCAGGTTTCATTAGCAAACTCTTAATAAACAAAATTGTGAAACTAAAAAAAGATGGAAATGCTACAAATTTGTAACAAAACGTAATTGCTTAAATAAATTATAATTATTTAAGTAAATTAAAATTGTTTAAACAATTTGAACAACCTTAAAATATTAAGACAAACTGAAATCTGACTAATTCAAAACTATTTCTATAAAAAAATCTCATTCTGAATAATTCTTTCTAAGATTTTGTCCTATCTCTTACAGAAAATAGTATATTGTGTATTTAGGTGTAAAAGCAGTACATTCCCGGACGACGATGCATCGAAGTTCGGGAATGTGCTTTCACACCGAAATACGCATACTATTTTTTCTGAAATTACAATCAATATTATTATAAATTAAGGAATTTGTATTAATGCATAAAATTTCTTCATTAATGAATAACATTTCTTCATTATAATCTAACATTTCTTCATTACAATCTAACTGCTTACTAATAAATGTAATTTTGATGTATGTGTAAGTGTAAATGTAAGTTTGATTGTTTGTCTGCGTGTATTTATTTACTGTCAAAAATATACATAAAAAACCATACGGGAATGTTACTTACTGTATGTTACTACTACTGAAAGTAACATTCCCGTACGGTTTTGTTGATCGTTGCTTGGCAACGGATCTTTTCCGGTCTGTTTTCTGATAGTTTCTTAGCAACGGACTAAAATACTGGAATTGTGCATTTTTCGATCTGAAATCGCGCCGAAAATGTAGACATTGCCGATCGATTTCAGAAAAAGTACTTTATAAATGAGAGAAATTACTTTTTTTTGGTAAATTTCCAAGACATATGAATTGCTCATTTAATCATGCGTCGCTCCCTGGCACACTGTATATGCTTTCTTAGAAAATGTAAGGCTCTTACTGAAACGAGAAATTGGAGATTTTTTAATTTTTAAAACATAATAACATTGAAAATATCAACTTTATGAAAAAAATTATCGAACATTTCTTGTTGGAAATCGATAAAAATATTTAAAAATATAGTTTCATTGAAAAAATGTAATATTTCCTTTTGTTGTAAACAAAATTGTTTTAAACAATATCAGACCGGGTTACCGTCTGGTAACATGGATGCTCATAATCAGTAGTGTCTCCAGAACTGATTCCAACAAATAAACTGCGTCCGAAATGTATTCGAAACTCATACGCCCATACTGCCTGCTATATAACTAGACCTCCCAATTTTATAGACCAGTAACAACTTCGTAAAAAAAAAAATGAAAATCGGCAAAGAGACCACGGTGTTTCATTTCTACATAAAAACTTTTAAAAAGTCAAAAACCTAAACCACATTCCAATTTAAAAAAATATAAATGACTAAGTTTTAAAATCTAAAAAGGAAGTAGCAGGACAAGCTTTATTTGAAAACGTTTTTATTGAAAATAAAATTATATAAAAAAAAGTATTTTTAAGAAAAAGCTTTTATTTGAAAAAACTGTACTAAAAAGTAAAAATAATTTTTTAAAATTCATACACCTGGAAACCAAAAACTTTGCGGACGGTCATATAGTCACTATTGCATAGTTACTTTGCTCAATTGACCGCCCCCAAAGCTTTTGGTTTCCATGTGAATGAATTTTAAAAAATTATTTAAACTTTTTAGTACAGTTTTTTCAAATGAAGGCTTTTTCTTAAAAATATTTTTTTTATATAATTTTATTTTTTACTTTTTAGTCTACTTATTTTACAGACAGACAAAACCCTTTCATTTGATACAAATGGCAAGGGAGTCGTGAAGAAAGATAATTTGCCATCCTAGGGCGTCCGCCATATTGGATTTATAATGGCGTTACATAGTTCATCGTATTTTACTCGTCAAACCCTTTCATTTGATTCCATATCAAGGGGGTTGTGAAGAAAAAGGCGATCTGCCAGCTTGGGACGTCCGCCATATTGAATTTAGAATGACGTCACATTGTCTATCGTATTTTACTCGTAAAACCCCTTCATTTGATACCCATATCAATAGGGTTGTGACTAAAAAGCCGGTCCGCCATCTTGGGACGTCCGCCATATTGGATTTAGACCGATAGTGGCTATACTATGTTACATTGTCACCGGACTTATACACGTGTGCCAAATTTCAAAGCTCTAGTATAATAAGAACTAGTCAAAATTCAGCTTGCAAAATTTCACCAAACAAACATACATTCATACATAACACATTGCAAGTTAAATAAAAGCTTTTAAAAAAATGAATACAACACAAATATTTAGCATTTATGAAAATGTAAACATACGTATTTCAAACCAAAATAATACAATAATGGTAAAATGAAACAAAAACAGAACATCAACTCTTAAAAGGAAATTTATTTTCTCTGTCTATATAATCCCAGGATTATGTTATGTGTACTTTGTAGTTCTAACACATTATAGTGTAGGCAAATTAGCATTTTGACTAAATAGTTTATCGAATGAATGGATTTTCACAAAACTTTGTGGATTCTGTTCGTTTTGAAGTCTAGATCAAACTCCAAAAAAAAAATGGCCGCTAATATTGCCTCGCAATTATTATAAACAATGATCTTGTTGCTAATTTGTTAACTAGTAAAATTGAGGTAAATTAAAAAAATAAAATGTCTTTTTAGATAATTTTATGAAAAATAACAACTTTTACTCTCGTAAAATTTTCGAAAAATGCATATTTTCCGAGATATAGCGGTTGAATTTTTCCAAACAGGGTTGAAGGTGGAAAAAAAAGTGACGAGAAAAATCCATATATTCGAGTGAATATATTATTAAACTACAAGACTTTTTTTCCTTTATGACTTTTTCCTAAAGTGCACTCTGTCCAAGTTTCCTGGAAAAAACCGAAAAAAAAGGCCCTTATCCGAAAACGGAAAATATCGTAAACTATGAAATTTAAAAATCTGGAAAAATTCAAACGTATATTCTTTACAATTTTGCTCTGTTCTAATTTTTTTGTGACGTACATATTTTCCGAGTTTTCAACAGTTTTTTACTATCAAAATGTATCTAAATTTTTTCATGACACAAAATGCATGTAATCTCTAAAATTGTAATTAATTTATATATATTTAATAGACACCTTTACCCTTTCAAATAGAAAGACGTAAATTGGACTGTAAGTCGATGAAGTCTACTTATTTTGAACAATAGACACCCTTTAAAATATCTAGAGAAAATGTTTATGAATTTAAAAAACAAAACATATGGTTGAAATAAATATATTTCGGAAATAGTTTCTTACAATAGAGGCCTTACCCCACAAGCGTTCATAATAAGACGCAATAAAACTGTCTTTCAGAACTAGCAATCCTTCATTTCAAAAAGACAAGTCAATTAGTTTCAGATACAACCCATTATTGTCTGTTTAACCGAAACTAGAATAACAGACTCCGAAACTAAAAAATTACCAAATATAAGCCACTTTTCGAGCGGCTTTTACACCGTTATTGTAAATACATTCTGGCGATTAAGTAAAATGCTAGAATTTCTAAAACGATTATTTTTTGTGTAATTTTATAGCAATGTGTTCCAGATCTTTTTATAATACATACACGTAACAACTATTAAGTTAATATCTTAAACCGTCCCACAGGAAACGTGCGTACAAAAAATACAGACAAACCGATAGATACAATTTTTTTTGCCCTCAAATTTAAAATCTCGATATTTCATGACATTCTAAACCGATTTCAACAAAAAAAAAATTGAAGTTTTTTTTTACGATTACTATACTTCCAATCCACTATTTGGATGTGGAAATAAAACTTTCGACTCAAATCATCCAATGTCCCAAATTGGGATACAAATTGTGCGAAAATTATTAAGTAATTATAAATACTGATTTAATGAAGCTAAAATATTATGACATGAGGGTTTATTGATACATCTGAAAGTGTATTTTAAATAAAAAGAAACATTTCTTATTATAAAAACACAATTTGTAATGTTAAATGTTAATAAAATTGAACATGCCTCAAGTTTAACAACAGGTAGTTTTCTTTATAGTAGTGTAAATATTATAAAAATTCTGAGGCTTCTAGTAGGTATACTTATTCACCAAAACTACACTAACATTTTTCTTTGTATGTCTTACAAAACATTTTTTGTAATAAATATAAAATGTTTTTTTCCATGATTTTATTTTAAGGATAACTAAATGAACTATATTTCACAATAGAAATATGAAACATTCATTTCTTGTCTTTATTTATAACAAATTCGGATAAAAACATACATTATTTTTAATGAAAATATATGCCATTTGATTTATTACTTCCACATCCACGTAGTGGAGTGGAAAGATGTACAGGGTGCGCCACTTAAAACTGCCCATACTTGTAACTTTTTTATTTTTAAAGCGATGACCTTGTTGGGCACATTAAATTGTAGACATTTTTAAAGCCTTAAATACGCATACAGAGTGATTTAAAAAAAAATTGAAAAAATTGTTAAGATAGGAAACTTAATTTCTTTGAATATTTTTTTACCTCAACTTGTACATGAAATGTGTTAATGTTTTCTTATAAAGGTTTTAATTAGCTTCAATTCATGTTAAAAAAAAGTTTTAAGAATAAAAATTCCTATTATTTAGTACATTTTAATAGAGTTTGTTTTTAAAAATATTTATTTCTTTTGTTTCTTGTTGCTGTTTTATTACGTTGAGGATTTTTTGTGATACGTCTTTTACAAATAAAGCATAAAATTATTATTTACATTTTTTCAGTTATTTTAAAAAAATCAGGAGTTGGAAGGAGTGTTTTTAATTTCTTTCTCTAAAACCAAAAAGAATTTCGGATATGACGTAATAAACATAACATAAATTGAAGCTAATTAAAACTTTTATAAGAAAACATTGACGCAGTTCATGTACAGGATGAGGTAAACAAATATTCAAGGAAATTAAGTTTTTCTTTCTTAACAATTACTTTAATTTTTTTTAAATCACTCTGTACACATGTTTAAATGCCTTAAAATTATCTACAATTTGATATGCCCAACATGGTCGTAGTTTAAAAAATAAGAAAGTTGCAAGCCTGGGGAGTTTTAAGTGGCGCACCCTGTATAGTAATCTTAAAAAAAATTTCAAAATGTTTTTTGCTGAAATAATAAATGTCATAAAACGTCGAGATTTTAAATTTAAGAGAGAAAAAAATTCTGTCTGTGTGTCGGTCTGTAACTTTTTTGTGCGCACGTTTTCTTCGCAACGGTCGTCTAAGATACTGTCTTCAAATTTGGCACACATATGTTCCATGACGAGATCTGGTACTAGATTATGTCTTGCGCTAATTCCGGTGAAGGGTTGTGAGTTAAATAGGGTAAATAGGGAAAAACAATAAAGCAAGCTAATAACAGTCCAGAAACTTAATTTTTTAAATCTTCTATTTAACTTCATTTTAAAAGCTTTGTACGGTAGTTAGTATGTTTGGGTCAAATCGTGCAACCAAAATGGATCCTGGAGGTATTGTTTAATAGTGGATTCGGCGGCGCCCGGAAAGATTCGAATATGGATTCGGCAGCGCCTGAAAATTGCCTTGGTATTCGACATGGTCCGGAAGTCACCTTGGTGTTTAGCCGTTCCCGAATATGGATTATGCAGCGCTCGAATATAGATTCGGCGGCGTTCTAATTTGGATTTGGCAGCGCTTGGAAGTTACTTTGGAATTCGGCAGCGCCCAAAAATGGATTCAGCGGCATCCTAATATCGATTCGGCAGCGCCCAGAAATTACCTTGGTATTCATGCGCGCCCGGATATGGATTTGGCACTATCTTAATATGGATACGGAAACGCCCAGAATTTGCCTTCGTATTCGGCAGCGTCCGGAAGTTCTGGAGGTTTGGCTAGCATTCGGCAACGCCCTCTTATTAAAATTCTGTGACCAATTATTTCCACATACTAGAGTGCAAATATGGTCAAGATGTTTTCCTTTAAAGAGACTTGGATGGGAAATCTGGATGTGGAAATATTGATTCCTTAGGCAGCGGTTTTATTCCAAAAGCTACAACAAATTTTGAATGATTTATTTTATCACAACTCAATTGAGAGTAATACTCCAATTTCGATTTTCATAAAAAAAGTAATCTTTTAACAAATAGCCATAACTTTGACAATTTTTATTGTAGAAGAACCGGAATGTATTAAATTGAATTACCTTTCAACGTTGTAATAACCAATTTCAGACCCTTCGGTTTTAAAGTTATTCACGAAAAATACGTGTAAAAATTTGACATTTAGAAAGGGACGAAAAAACACAAAACCTTAAAAAAATAATATCTCGAACAATCTTTGAACGGGACTAATCTGAAATTTAAGGTAAAGTTAATTTCTTATGTTTCAAGTCGTACAAATAACAGTTTTTGACATAATTCGTAATTTTCAAGATATTTCCAGAAACCCATTTTTTAACGAATTGCTAGATACAACGAATCAAAAATCACGGTCATTTACATTCAAACTATACAAATTGCGCGGAAATATTAACAAAATTGTATGACTTTTATATCAACTTTATTATTCTAATTATAACATGTTGTTTGAGTGACCTATAATAATTAATATCATGAGAGAAATAGAAGTAAAAATTGTTGAATTACTTAAACACTATCAACGAAAAAACTAGCTCGAATTAAAACTAAAATATAAAATATACGTGCAATATGTACAATATGTAAAAGTAAACTGCAATTAAATTTTAATTTTATTTATATAAATATATACTTTGGAAAAAACTTTGTTAGTTTAGATGAATTATAGGTTTACAGATATCTATGAACTTACATTTAAAATCACGAGGTGTAGATGCTCCAAACTGATTAATTTTGAAGCACAGTGGCAAGTGTAAAGTAAAAAATATATTATAATTTAAGCTATCAAACTTTATCGTATAATTTTTTCCATCTTGTTAGTTTCAATTCGACAGCTTTATCTTTAACGGTGTCTTAGTAACTCTACAACTCTTTCAACCATGCATTTCTCTACAAGAGATTGTTCTTGGGTCACCTACTATACTTTTCTTAAATAGAATCCAATAAGAAATCCAAAAATTCTTGATAAAGCTTGTAAAAATCTGAGTGAGTAAAAATCTGAGTGGGGGCACATTGGATTCGGAATGACGTCTAGAAAAATGTGCAAAACTTTCAAACCCGCAAAAGTTATAAACAAATTAAGATTGAAGAAATAACAAGCTTCGTTTTTTGAAAATAACTCGAAAACCATTAATATTTAAGAAATTTAAAAAAAAGATTCTTGAAGAGGAAGAAATTTCCAATAGAAAAGTCAGAACTCCCGGTATTCTATCTCTATTATTAATAATTTTAATTTAATGTTGAAAATAAGGCTTCGTGCGGCAAACGCTAAGCCGTTACGAAACCGGCCGTAATAAGTAAAAATATTTTTTTATGTATTAAATATTAATTTAAAAATTTTAAAAAACTATGGTATTATTCAGACATTTAAAGAAAAAAAAATCCAGATTTTTCATAAAATGAGCCTATTGTTAATTAACAATTTTTTTTAGTGTTTACGTTTATGTTTCAAGTCGGATAATTGTTAAGCAAAAGCCACTAAAATTATTACGTTTCCTTTAGACCTTATACAGTGCGTGTAATTTCCCGTTAGGCATGTACATAGCTGCAGTAAATTCCTCCGTCGAGCGGAGCATTCCAGTCTGTTATTTCATTTCAGCCAGCTGGCACGCGCGATGTAATTTTTCTTCCTATGCCTAGCGTTCGGCTACACACACGGTATCAACTATACTCTACGAGATTATGACATGGCGATATTTTTAATTGTTATAGTCTATTAGTTATTAATTATTTAAGATAACAAAAAACTAAAAAATTTAAAAAAAAGGTTGACATTTTTTTTATTAATTTTAATTATTATTACTGGTTTTATATTCAAAAATAACATAGGATTACATAAACTTTAAATTTTTAGTGTTATTTGTTTAAACAAATTTTATAAACAAATAGATAAATTACTTATTTTTGAAAAACGTTTTTTGCCATTATATTTGTTATAAAATATTATGAATTAAAAAAAAAAATTTTCTTAAAAACATTTTTTAATTGTTTATAATAATTTTTTTCCTTTCTTCATTATTTAAACAAGTTATTAAGTAAAAATTTTAGTCTTAAAACCTATTATTTGCAATTCTCTACAAGGTGGAATTTTTTTTTGTTGTTAATTTATTTGTTTATTTAATAAATAATTTGTTATTAACAACCTCCGAATGTGTTTATATTTTTTTAAGTAGAAAAAAAATTAAAAAAAAACAACCGTATACATAAACACATAAAAAAATATATTAATATTTCTTATAGAATTTTAAATTTTAAATATTAAAAATGTTTTTTGACATATTTATGTATACGGTTGTTCTGGTTATTTTTTTCTATCTAAAAAAATATAAACACATTCGGCGATTGTTAATTAGAAATTGTTTATTAAATAAACAAATTAATTAATAACAAAAATTCCACCTTGTAGAGAATTGCAAATAAAAAATTTTAAGAATATTTTTTTCCTTAATAATTTGTTTAAATGAAGAAAAACGGGAAAAAATAATTATAAACAATTAAAAAAATGTTTTAAGAAAAAATTTTTTTTTCAAAAATACGTAATTTATCTATTTCTTTATAAAATTTGTTTAAACAAATAGCACTAAAAATTTAAAGTTTATATAATTTTATAGTATTTTTGAATATAAAAGCAGTAATAATAATAATTTTAAAATTAATAAAAAAAAATTTTCAACCTCTATTTAATTTCTTAGTTTCTTGTTAGCTTAAATAATTAATAACTAATAGACTGTAACAATTAAAAACATCGCAATGTCATAATCAAATAAAATATAGTTGACATAAGGTCCTCACGAAGCGAAATAATTTTAGTGGCTTTTATTTAACAATTTTCCGACTTGAAACATAAACGTAAACTCAAAAAAAAAATTGTTAATTAACAACGAGCTCATTTTATGAAAAATCGGTAAAAAAAAATTTTCCAACGGGATATTGTTCCTTTAAGTGTCTAAATAATAACGCAATTTAAACAAAAATTATATTAATACTTGAAAATATAAAAAAATTGTTTTGCTTCTTACGATCGGTTTCAGAGTATCGTAACGGTTTAGCGTTCGCCGTGCGAAGCCCCATTTTCAACATTAAATTAAAGTTATTAATAGTAGAGATAGAGTTCCAGAAGTCCAGACTTTTTTATTGGAAATTTCTTCCTCTTTAAGAACCTCTTTTTTTTAATTTCTCAATTATTAATAGTTTTCGAGTTATTTGCAAAAAACGAAACTCGTCATTTTTTTCAATCTTAATTTGTTTATAACTTTTGCACATTTTTCTAGACGTCATTCCGAATCCAATGAGCCCTCACTTATATTTTTACAAGCTTTTTCAAGAATTAACACGTGTTTGAACTTGTGAATTAGACTAAATAAGATTCTTTTACATTAACATAATTTTGTAGTTTATCACGTATCTAAAATATTTTTGCTAATAACTTTTCTCTTACTTCTGTAGTTTAATTAAACTACAGAACACTATTTTACTTATAGCCTTGCTGAACCATCCTTAACAAAAGTTGTTTACAATCAAGAGGTACAAATTCCGTCCTCATTTTAACAGTTACATGAATTGTCTCCACTAAGTTTACTTTTCCTAGTAGTAATATATTCGAGCAAACTAAAACATCTGGATCAACATGTGGTATATAATAACCTACTTCCACGGTGTTGCCAGCTGACTAGATGCCATCTAAACCGCTTCTGTGGTCAGCAGGTATTCAAAATGAATATTTTTCGAGCGACAGGCACGGCAGCTAGTAACAAACCGCTGAACTAAAATATTCACTAGGGTGTTAAAATGGGTCACTTGACCTCCAACTTAAAATAAGTTTTAATGGCATAATACGACATCTACGATGCCCCTGCGTTAATATCTCTAGCAGGTCAGATGGCATCCGAATACCGGATGCCATCTGACTCGTGGATGCCAACTGAACCTAAAATTTTACATTGTGAGATGCCAACTAATACCTTATATATATATATATATATATATATATATATATATATATATATATATATATATATATATATATATTCTCTTAGTTACTTAGATTAGATTGGATTCAGAAAATAAAAGCTGGCAAATTGTCCTTGACCACCGCAATCCCCTGTGGATATATTGTAGCGCTCCTGTCCTAATTTTCCTTAGAGCTTCTTATCCAGCTTTATCCTTTGTATCAGACTCCACAGCCTTGATAATCCCAGGCAGAACACGTACGTCGTTGCGACGTAGATTATAAGTGATTTAGGGATCACAACGTCTACTGTCCTAAAGACGACATCGACTAGACGTCTTTTCGATGTCACACAAAAAAACGTCATTTATACGTCCATTTTAGGTCATATATACCGCACAAAAATAATTTTAATTAAATTAAATCAAACCATAGACTTTAGGAAATGCTATGATTATAAATAAATAATAAATCCTTCCCAGAATAACGTCAGTGAAACGTAATTACGTCATTCTTCTTTATCACCATATATGGAAATTTGACACCCCGGCTGTTTATATTTGAAATTATAATAATCTACTTATACTTAAGCTGAAATTGTATGTACATAATACAAGAGATTATATTAATTATATTTCAACCAAAATTGTTTGATTAGCACAAAAGAAATAGATTTTCACACATCATCGTGTTGGCAGCACTGCCGGCGATATAGAATATAACTAGAAAGAAACATGTTGGCAATGCCTATTTCCTTCATGTCGTTCATGTAATGAGTAATGTCATCATGTAGCAGTTAGTGTTTGTGTAAAGAATATAAGTTTTCCTACAAACACTAAAGGTCGGCCTTCCAGCGGGCCATCACGGGGCCAGAAGTTTGATTTCCAGCCTAATGATGGTCCGCTCATGGGCCAACCTTTAGTGTTTGTTGCCTGTTCTAGTCTAATATTTGTATAAAAATCTTGTCTAGCTTCAAGGTATGTATTAGAGATTATTATTAGTAGATTATTGTCACTTAAAGATAAAGATTGTAGTATGTTTTCCAGTAACAATAGAATTTAAGGAAGAAGATGGCGGTGCTTTGGTTTGCTGCGTTATGCTGCTATGGGTCAAGAAATGATAATGTAAATAAATATGTTTTCATTATATATTAGTTTTTTATTTAACAACTCGATCAGGAGCCATTTTAAATGTAGGTAGTGTTATCGTAAAGATATATTACCTTCTAAGATCAAACTTTTAAAAATCTCTGTAATATATTAAATGGATTGGTGATGTCAACTGTTTTTTATCTACCAAAATTCATTATGCAGGTCTATTCTGCGGTTATTATATTGATTTTAAAGTAAACATTCAGACCTGTATTTTGATAAAGCCTTGAAGAAAGATGAAATTAGCAGGAGTTTAAAATAATTTTATGACTGGAACAATGAATTTTGTCAGAAAAAAAACAGTTGATATCATAAATTGAGTTAATATTATGACATTTAAAGGTACTTAATGTATGGGAGGAGATTTTTCTCTAATCTGTCCCAAAAATATACGTCGATTAGGCGACAATTTACGTCGTAATAACATCGAATTAACGTCATCACCGACGTTTATTTCGACGTCGGAAGAACGCTGACATTGTGACCAGTAATAGACGTAAAATCGTCGTCGGCGAGGGCGTCAGGTGGACGACTCGGATAATGTTGACTATAGCTATAAGTCCTTAGTTTTCCTAGCCGAGTAATTGCCCAAGTAGCACAGTGTGGACTACGAAGTTTTCACAGCTAAATTTTGTTTGCGAAAACGTTGGGAAAACGGGCGTTAGCTGTAATTTGGATTTGCTTTATTCCAAATATTTTTACATTGCCGTAACATAACTAAACAATCAAATCGCTGCATTTGCTATTTCGATTTCTGATCAGCTGCAATATGCCTTCTAGAGCTCTTGCAACAGCTCAATAACAGCCGGAACAATTAATAGTGACTAATGCGGTTTGGCAGCTAAACTATATTTTCCAGAATTGTGGCTGGGTTTTGACATTTAGAGCTGCATTTTACAGCCAATTTACAGTAATGTAAATTAGCGGCCATATTTCCTGTAAATGAAGAGAGATGAGAGGGGCAGCCATTTTGAACAATATTTTTTTTACATTTATTACCATTTACTTTAATTTTTGTAATAAAAAACTGCTGTAATAGTCTCTAGTGGACACAACATTAAGAAGTTAGTAATTTTAAACTATTTTCTGGTGAGATACTTGAAAAATTATAATTCTGAGGAGATTAATAGTTTTGTGAAAATAGAAAATATCTGAAGCCCTTCGCAGATACAGAGAAGTATCACATACACATTTAACGAAAAAGTGATGTACGATTCGTCATCAAAATCGTCTTGATATTTTTATAAGTACATACATGTACAATAAGGTATATGCATCCATTTTCATACTAGTATTGAATAATGTCTATTAAAGGTAATTGTTAATCATATGCAATTCAAAAAATATATAGCTCAAAGGGTGTAATCTGGTTCTTCCACCAGCCAAATGGCTACAGCTATAAGGCTTTAGCAACATTTTCAAAGCAAGAAAATGTACCACTTTGACTGTTACAGCACTGTCGCAACCTTATTGTAACTGCCACTTCTTGTTGCCGCAATGTTGGCGCAGCTTTATTACAGCTTCTTGTGCTACTTGGGTGGTTAATTAATTATATATAATAAGTTAGTTAATATCAAGTTAGTTAATATCAATCTAACTAAACCTTCACAATAGCATGGATCGAGTTTTCCTGTTTCGTTTGGCAGAATCTTCAAGTTATGTCCTCTGTCAGACCCATTAGACTCATATGTCTATCAAGCTGACAGTGTCCGGTTAGAAGATCCACAATTATTCTAATGGCCTTTCTATTTGTAGTAGTAGATTTTCCGTAAATTTGGTAGTAGTCTTTAATGAACGCACGCTTTAGCCTATCCCTGTCATGAGAAGATCTTCCAACATTCCAGAGATTTATATAGCCTCAAATCGATGTGCATAGAACCACTTCCTGTTATCTCTGCTTGGTTATTGAAGAAAATGACGTCGACTTCAATCTGAAATACTGTGACAATCTTTCTAGACTTATCCAGATTTCTTTTTAAAGTCCCGTAAATTCCCATATTGTTTTGTGTTGGAGTCGTGCATATACAAGACTGTTTATACCAATATTAGGGATCACTTTTCCAAACTTTCTTATCTGGTATTTTAATTTGGAAATTTTTATTGAAGTTTCACTTTGGAACTAGTAACCGTGGACATTTCTAGAAAGAGATCCGCCTTCAGCTTTGACTGAACTTCTGGTAATCTCTTCCGTGTTGCTGCTTTATCCACGTTGAGGCTTATATTAACCTGTGCAGCACTTAAAGAGCTTCTTGGATAAATATGTGTAGTCGTGTAAGGTCTAGGAGTAAATACAGCTGATAGAGCTGTTTTTATAACCTCCGTTGTGCACAGCACCAGCTATATCTATAAAAGTTGCCACTGCCATTTCTTTTTCATCTAATAAATTTGTTAGCAGCCTGTTCAAATCATATAGTTCAAGGTATGTTGGCCTCCACTTCTGGTATGCATATTGATGCTCACGAAGGGGATCTCTCCTTAGTGTTTCGTTTCAAATGTGTCCTTAATACATTTTTTACACTATCCAAAGTGTGGTATTTAGCTCGTCTTCCTGCTGCCACATCAATTTAGTCAAAGAATTGTACTGATCACCGGGAGATATATAGTGTTTATATAGAACTGCGAGAAAATAATTACATCCGTTGCAAAAGGAATATGATCTTAATAAATGTGGAAGTCAAGATCTTATCCTACTTCATTATAACTTATAACACAACTAAAATCGTGCAAAACGAAGAAATGCAAAATAACTCACAAATCGATATAAAATGACCAATTTAATCCGACCTTAAAAATATTTTTAAAAGTATTAATGAAAATAACATTAACTGGCTGCTGGTTTCCGGGTCTTCTTCCGCGTAGACTTGGTTGAGTGCTTGACATTTCGACCATCTTATGGTGGTCTTTTTCACTTCGCTTCAGAAGAAGACCACGACAAGATGGTCGAAACATCAAGCACTCAACCAAGTCTACGCGGAAGAAGACCCGGAAACCTGCAGCCAGATCACCAGCTCCGCGAAAGCCTTAGCACCAAGATAAAATAACATTACATTAAAAAAAGTGAAATACTCTAGGTTAACGTTTATATATCAATCTTGAATAACTAATATGAAAATCCCCACTATAATTGGGAAGGAATACGAAGAGCTAACAGGATGATAATATTCAGAGAAAATAGATATCTGCTTTGTAAGCTCTAAATGAGAATTACCTAGTAGTTCGAATGATAGATTTAAGATTCATTTACAATTAAAATCTTTTGTTTCTAATAGTTTTAAAATAATCTATTCTCACTATACAACATGTTTATAGAACATTTGTTTTAAAACAGAGTTTTATAGCTTGTTACAAATTCAAAGGGAAAATGCAGCTTGTTACAAAATTTCGTATTTTGTAACAAGCTGCACTATTCCCGTCCTGTGTCCGTAAACATCAAAGAAAATCGGTAACTTGTTTTAGAAACAAGTTGCAATTCTGTTTAGAATCTATAACATGTTATAAAACACTGACAAAGGTGCTGCCACTTGTCATTTTCGTTGTCTACATTCAGTCACTGTAATCTGTTCAGTGCAATTAACTACGGCGTGGAGACACGCTGATTTCTATAGACTTATTGAAATGTATAAAGACCGTAAATTGTTGTGGGACCCGCCAGAAGAAGATTACAAAAATAGGAATAAAAAGCATGATATGTGGCGTGAGTTGGACGAGTGGCTAATCTTTCTTTTACCGGAATGGCATCTCTAAAAGTTGTGTCTTTTCTTTCAACACGCCTACCAGTGGAAGTAATCAGATACTCAAAATCCTGACTTGTCATTCTAAGAATGTTTTTAAACCTACCATCAGTTTTAAGCTCTCCAGCTAACAGATCTCGGTCGTCACGTTGGAGATCACTCAAGGACTTCTTGACGCTATACTTCTTCCTGGCTTGTAACGACGAACGAACCCAAAATCTTCTCTTCTTAGCTATTTTTTTATTATTAGAACTAAACACCACACAAATTGCAGCTGCAATAAGACCATCCTCGCTTGGAGACGACATGATGACTAAATGTTTTCAAACATAGTTTGGTACTCCTTTTGGAATGTTTTGAAACCAAATGTTATTAAACATGTTTTGAAACCCTGGAGTTTCAAAAAAATTGTTTTAAAACAAATGTTTTATAAACATGTTGCTTAGTGAGAACGCAGTTTATAGTGTCAATCCAATCCAGATTATAATAATTATTTTATATTCAAGCGCATGTAACTTAACGTTATATAAAAAAAATAACAAATAACAAATCTATTAAATAAATATTAAAAAAGCTCTCGTCTTTTCATTATTTTCCCGTCAACAATACCAGAGTCATTTTTTGAATGGCTTTATTTTTCTCCATTAAATAAAGTTTGTAATGTTTACTAACGTAGTATTTTGTTGAACTCCTCTATACATTTTCTTAAATATATAAGGAATAGAAAATCAGGCAACCAACAGCTATCCTCTAGACTAATGCCCCGCTGGATTACGAATTACAAGCCTGGCCGCGTTAAGTTAAATAACTATTGTATTGCCACAAAATGGTAAAGTTTCTATTACAACAAACACCAACCGAAAGACGGCATCAGGGACGGTACGTCTCGGACTGCGGATGGCATCGGGGACAGTACGTTTTGGACTGGGGACGGCATCAGGGTTGGCTGTTGCGTCTCGGACTGGGGGCGGCTCGGGGACGGTACGTTTCGGACTGCGGGCGGCCTTTTGGCTTCGGGTGTCGGAGGCAGGGGTGACAGCAGGTCTGGCACTTGGACTTCCGACTTCATCAATTATTTTGGATGACTCTGGTTTTACTGGATTTGGTTTCGTTGCGGTTGTGGGATACAGGGTTTCCATGGGTTGGAAAATTCGGGTTCGGGGTCTTCAATATTATTACTGCTCCATATATGGCGGTACAGGATTCCGTCTATAATGCAGTAAACTGGATTTGTTTCTGGACATCGGTTCGTTTTACGTATTTTCGGGACTCTGGATATAAATTTGAATATTTTACTGATCTAAATGTGGCGGTACAGGATTCCACCTATAATGCAATAATATGAATTGTTTCTGGAAATCAGTTCATTTAATGTACTTTCGGTACTCTGGATATAAATTTAAATATATTACTGTTCCATATATGACGGTACAGCTATCGTCTATAATGCAGTAATCTGGATTTTTTTCTGGAAATTGGTACGTTTAATGTATTTCCGGTACTCTGGACATAAATTTAAATATATTACTGCTCCATATATGACGGTACAGCTATCGTCTATAATGCAGTAATCTGGATTTGTGTCTGGAATTTGGTTCGTTTAACGTATTTTCGGTACTATCCGGAATTGTGTCTCTTCTGGGGTTACAATTGTAGTAGTCTGGATTGCCACCACAAAATCGTTTTTATTTTCGTTTTCTCTCTTGGCTTGGAATATCTTTATATCTCTATGAATTAACTTGAAACATCTTTATATCTCTCTCTCATTCGTGAACGTCTCTTTTTGGGCTATCTGGAGTAAACTAAAGTCTCAAAATCTGCTCGGGCGCCAAATTATGTAACGGTTTTTTGTCGAGTAGCTGGTTTGGAGATTAATCAGGGTCCAGATTAGTTAATAAGATAGCCCAATAAAAATATAAACAATTTATTTTCTTCTTCAAATAGGTAATACGTGGCAGTGTTACATAACATACAGGTTATACAGGTCCGTATCTTTTACGGTTCTTAGGATAACATTTTCTATTATCAGAGAGAGAGGGGGGGGGGAGTGAGAGAGTGAGAGAGCGTAACGATTCGATGCGAAGTTAGTTGCTGCTACTGAAGTGGCATCGGGCGTCGGGCGAATATCGTCAACTCAAGAAGTTTCCCAGCTCAACACGCTGTAGGAGGTCTCCAGGTCAGACTCATCCGTTCTGGTTCTGGCGGCGAAACGGCGTCGGGGAATGACTAGTTCAGTTCAACACGCAGATTGCATTCGTTCCGTCGTGTTTGCGTCGAGAGATGCACAAAGCTGTAATATGTCCAGCTCACCACGCTGTAGACAGATTGACAGAATTGCTCACACTCTGAATTAATTGATTTGCGGCCGGGCTTTTATATCCTAGAATCTTCGCTTACTGGTGACGTAGAAATGCGTATGGTTTAGGGTCGTGTGCAAATCCGTGCCTCTAGACGGGAGCTGGGTAGATTTGCGTGCCGTGTGCATATTAGTGTCATGTATAAATCCGGAAACTTTAGTAATGGAACATGAATTTATGAATGCTTCATTACAAAGTCTTTCGGCTGGTGTTTTTCATAGAAAAAATAATTAAATAATAATTAATAAAATCTGCACCTAGAAATTCCTCAAATGAATAGAAAATTGCTGTTTTTTTTTTATTGACAAGAGAATATTAAGGGAAACTGAAATATTTATCTTGTAGGAAATTTTACTCTATTTCAATTTAATTACTTACATGATTTTTTTACGTAAAACAAATCGATTCCAAGATAATTGGGAAAATTGGGCAAAGATACAATAGATTCGTTATGTCTTCAAGATGACGAATTTAACACAGATAGAATCAGTGAAGACTTTTTGTTGATTGTTGAGGAAACAATTAATAGTTTAATAGTTTAGTTTAATAGTTTATTGGGGCTAGTATACAATAAGTATTTACACAAGTCAAGGCATAGGTTCAAAATACATAAAAGCGTATATAATGTGAGAACTAACACACATCAAAGTGACTAAAATCTGCACATAGAAATTCCTCAAATGACTAGAACGCTTGCCCGAGCAGAAAACGTTTCACTGTTTCTTTAAATTTTTTACAGTTTGACTGTTTGATATGGGTGGGTAATACATTAAAAACTTTATTCCGTAATAATTGATGCTATTCCTAGATTTAGTTAACCTCAGATAGTCCGGAAAAGTTGAATTAGACCTTCTTGTAGAGTAGCTATGTAATTGGCTGTGGGTTGCGTATTTTAAGTTGAATAAATGCGTTTTTGCAATCATCTCTATAATTCAGACCAGTGATCACTCTAACTGATTTTCTTTGCAATGAGAAAACGGAACTAGCAGATGGGGCATGACCCCAGGCCAAAATTGCGTACGAAAGGGTGATATGTATTAATCCATAGTAAGCAGTTATGAGAGTTTTTTGTGAGACTTTGTAAGACAGACTCCATAATAGATATACACTTTTCGAGACTTTTTTTACATACATGCGTTGTTTGAGGTTCCCATGATAATTTTGTATCAAAAAAATTTAATTGCATTACTAAAGGTAGAGTTGTCTATGTCATTTGCAATAAAAACAATCCTACGACAAAAAAATATTGTAAATTTTGTTGCCTGCGCGTCGAGTGCTCTCTTACACCTGTAGTTATAGTAATAATTAAATAATTATTTTCAAATAGAGTGTCACAAGTCAGAAAGAAATTTTTCAATAAGGTACTTAGTACTTCTTGCAAAATGACATTTTTGGGGGTTGAGCTATATTTCATATGTATTAATTAATACTAATAACTAATTAATATTATGTATAAATGTTATAAAATTAATACAGAATTTTTGCGTCTGCTCGTATCTGAATAAATTGCATAAGAAACTAGCAATTATTTCATTCCAGTATTATAAATGAATATCATTTACATATTAAGAGAATATTTCAAATTCAATCATTTTTTACCTTATAAATAATAAAAATAAATATCCTTAACTCGCTATGATATAAGAAGAAATATATTTATTACTACATTAAGTATTTTTGTTTTCTATGATTTGAGATTTTCGGCCTGAATTTGATTTAAACGATTTGTTCCATAATATACAATGATAGATAGATAGATAGATATTTATTGGTCACTAAAAAGTAATACATGCTTTTGTGTATATGACAAGTCAGGGCGAGCGTAGAGGCGACTTCAATGTGAATATCAGTCGATATTCCGTTGAAGCAACGTCGAGCGCGGTTAGTACTTGGATGGGGTCCCATCTTGAGAAATACAGCGTTCTCGTCCCAGCTTCTAGCGACTTGTATATCAGTGTATACGCGGAAGTTACGTAATTTCAGACGAGGATTACGTAGTGGATATACCATCCTTCGGAGGGGATGTAAAGCAGGCGGTCCCTTGTCTATTAAATGTTAGGTAAGTAAAAGATCCCTACTCTTCTTAAGGGAAGAGGTTCGGCCAAATTTTCAGGTTGGGGGTAGCTCGTCTCCTGGCGTCGGTGATAGGCTCTGGTAGCGGAAATAGGCCGACGTTAAATAGTTAAAAAAAAATGTGACAAGTCAAATATGTTGTTAATAATATACATAGAAGCATAATATACAACAAAGATAAATAATCTACAGAAAATGTATAAAACGACAGAGACAAAAACTATCGAAATAATCGTTTACAGAATAGTAAACATTATCAATTAAGAAATCTTTAGTTACCCTCTTAAATTTTTTTTTCATTTTGAATATTTTTATACGGTTTGGTAGCTTATTGTATATTTTACATTGTACATCTGTGGAGTGGAGAATGTTTAAAAGAAGTGGTTGTGTGACTTGGAATGTACAGAGTATTACCATGTCGAGTATTATGAGAATGATTATTATTAAGTGTTTCAAAATCATTATTATTTTATTTTTATAAACGCGCATTATGCACGTCAATATAAATATAGATGGAACTGTCAATATTTTTTTATGTTTAAACACTTTTCGACAGGTAAATATATATTACCTATGTATGTGGTTAATTTTGATTCGAATATTAATATTTACTAATTCCTGAAAAAAAAAGTATCTGCTAAATTGATATATTAGAGAACTTATAATAAAAAACCGCTTACGCAAAAAACTGACTTACGCTATTTTTGCACTACGAACACACTTTTCTTTACCTATTCATTGGACTAATACTTGTACCAAATTTCAAGTCAATATCATAAACGGTTCACGAGTAATCATGCACACAAAATTACAGACAGACCGACATGACAAACAGAAAATTTTTTATTGTTCAAACTTAAAATCTCGACGCTTCATGGCATTCTAAGCCTATTTGTGCAAAAAAATTTGCCGTTACTATACTACCACTCCATTACGTGGATGTTGAAGTAATTACACTAGACTAACTAATGTTTGAAAACGTAACCCACAAATTACCCTTTAGGGGCACACTTTTGAACTTGTTACTGTCAAGGACCTTTTGTTTATTTTTGTATAATTTAATGAACATAATTTAGTATATAATTAGTACATTCCAATCAAAATATTAGCCGTCACAAAATTCTTTAAATATTTTATTTTCAATTTAGAAGTAAATCAGAAATATTCCAGTTCTCCGCCCATGCTTTCGTTCGAATCATGACACGCTGAGACCTTTTCTATTGGAGTACACATCGTGAAATTTCCAGATGACCAGATCTAGTAAATTTTAGTATAAATACGGACAAAAAAAAATTATCAAAAAGTTGTCTTAGAGTTCACTTCGAATCATAAAATTTAAACAAACAAACACCAGACTACAAAGAGGTAAATTTACACAGATGTGTGTTTAAATAACAAGTGAAATTAACTACTGTAATTAATAAAATATTTAAAGTTTTCTTGTGTTCGACAGTAAACGAAAATAAAGTTATTTTTCTTCCGAATTTAATTCATTCAATGAAACGCAAGTGGTTCAGTCCCAAGTTCAAGAAAAATAGTATACAGGGTGTTCAAAAAGTCGGAAACGTTGTGCGGTGCTTTTCAAGTACACGATTGCTCTATCAGCGAAAAAGGCATCTTGTTCATTACCAGCAGACAGATTTTTTAGTAATTTGCAGTGTTAATTCAACGTAATGGTTAAAAATACGTTTGAATTCTTGATTTGTTCATTATTGCACCGACCAGGGCCGGTGGCAAATCGGTCACCATTCGGCACTTTCGGCATTTGGCAATTATGTACATAAAATCATAAAAAAACTTAAAACAATGAAAACTCAATACCATAAATAATTATTACCTTTCGAGCAACCCCTTCTTGTATTTGTTTTAAATCCTGACTGGAAATATCATGACCAAATCTGCTTGTTCTAGCCTCTAGCCCTGAGCGCTGTATGTATATGAATGTATGTACATCTACAGTGTCATAATTGCTGGAAACGTAAACAGGACACTTCGATTCGTCAAAAGTCTTCAATAAGATTTACATTTTTTTTGTATCCCAAAAATTACATGACCAGTTAGTCGCGTCAATATATAAAAGATAAAAATTGAGATGTTTTCTGGCAAAGGACCAATCGGAATAATTTTTTTGCAAATTGTTTATTGAGGTCCAAGGAACGTTGGTAAAAAGAAAAAACAGGCCGCTGGGACTTTTCTATTAATAAACTAGCAATTTCAAGTACTAAACAAATTAGGTTTTGATAATTTGCTACCTCTGAGAGTATTTGAGAAAACCGACTGAAAATGTATTCTCGAGGTCGATTGTGAGGCAAAAATTGAAAAATTCAAGATTAGCGGCTATGGATTATGAAAACGCGATATACTTTTTAATATATTATTTAATATTTTTTTAAGACAATTATTATTGTTTTAATTTAATATATAATTTTTAAAATAGAAGGTAATGGTCTTAAAATAGTAAATATTTAGTATACAATTTAAACTTTGTTTGCGTGCATTTTACGTGGAAATTACAGAAGTAAAAAGTGTTTTAATATTGTAAGGAAAGAATTGTTAAAAAATTAAGTACTTTTTTTTCATTATTTATTTCTACGCAGTTATAAAAATTGTTTACTTAAAAAATATATAAAGATATAAATTTAATTAAACACGATTCTTAAAAATAATTGTTTTCATTTTCATTTGAGTTGTTTATAAATGAAAATATTGCTCCTTATGTTCTTCATCTTCATTTCTTTCTTCTTCTTGAACATCGTCGATTTCATTATCGTAAAATAATATTATTGAGATAAATCTCATCCCTTCCTATTGAAAAGTTTGGCACTAACATTAAGGAGGTACTAAGGAAGGTGTCTTTACCGTATGTAAATTCCGGGATCAAGGAAGCGCGCTGTATTTAAAATTTGTGTGCCCTTTGAACTAATTAACAGTAAAGTTAATTCAGTAACGGGTAATTACATTACATCTATTTGAAATATTTTTACTAAAAACAATTTTGAATGATTTCCCCGAATATTTTACAAAATGCCCAGTAAACACACTCCGCCACATCCACATTATAGCCACTCACATTTTAGTGGATTTTGTGAATGGCAGAACATCTCATCACTGTGATGACACTCTTTGGACCGTTTCAGAACGTTCACATCATAACCACTTCTATGTGAGCGAAGATTGGGACGTCCACAATCACCACATCATTTTAATGAAAAATTTTATAACGTGGATGTAACTAACTGATCCACCACTCACTTTGATATCCCCATTTCATACTAAATTGTGACCATCGCCGCCAGCGCCACTAGTCTAGTACTACTGCTGGCGTTTCCACTCCACAGTCATCTCCAGCTCCAGTATCTGTGCTCCAGTTTACACTTGTCTGTGTTTGGTTGTCGTCATTGATGTCAATAACTTTTGTTTAATGCCTTTAGTTTTTGTTTGTTAAATATCAACACATTTTTACATAAAGGTAAGTACCTGCTTGTTTTAACTTCACTGTTACTATGAAATTATGCATTTTTATTTTTTACTTAGCCTATAATTTTCATGCATGACGCCATTAAAGTTCAAGGGAAAAAAGCAAGTTAAGCTAATTTATCATTTAATATTTTGGTTAACACTGGTTCTTTATTTTTTATGTAGAGCATATTTAGCTTATTTTAGATTTAAATACTGGTAATTAAGTATTTTCCAATTTGCGACAAAATGCAATCACATTTGATTTAATTATTACCTATCAAGGTGAGTTTATAAAAAATGTCCTAGTCCTAACTTAGTCTATCTTAGTCTTAGTTTTTTCCCTAAAAAGTTAAATGTACACGTTACCCATATGCCCTTTATAAAAGTCGTAATCCTATCTTGTTCCTAACTTAACCTAAAATTTTTAAAATGTAAATTTTTCCTAGGGGCTAATACCACAGAATAGATCAGAAATCAATTCCAATTAGCTTGAAAAGTTCGCGTATTTATTTTACGATCAACTTAGGACAAAGGCAAGTTTTTATAAACCAGTCTTAAGATATCAGATATGTTTTAGGGAAAAATTAAGACTAAGATAGGCTAAGTTAGGACTGGGATTTTTTTATAAACTCACCCTCATTTATTTTGCTCTAGTAGAGGTATTTCATTTTAATACCTGAATAACGAATACCCCAGTTAGTCCAGTCGACGAAGCGCTAAAATCTCCAAAATCTCTAATTTAAGTGCTAATGATTATATTTTGATGAAACCTTGCAATGTGTGTGTAAATGTGCAATGTGCAACTGTGTGCAATGTGTTTGTAAAGTTGAAAAAAGGTTAGAGTAGGAAATGATCGGAAAGAGTAGAAAACACGGGTTCCGTAACTTGTAGAATTAAGTTAAAAATGAAAAAAAAAAACAATATATTTACCTTTTTTTGGTCCAAAATAAGATGTTTTTACTGTTGTGAATTTTTTCGAAAAATGCATGTTTTTCGACACATGACCACTCGAAAATTCCTAAAAGTGGGGGAGGGGAAATGTAAAAGTTGGAAAAAAAATCTGAAAAAATTCAGGTGAATGTATTATCGAAATACAAGACTTTCTTTTATTTATTTGCAACTTTTCTGTAAAGTGTGTTTTCACCGAGTTTTTCCGGAAAAACATGAAAAACTACTTCTTTTTTGAAATTGCAGCGCTTTAAAAAGATTTCCAAATTACTGGCAGTTTTTCACGATAAATAATGTGCTTCATTTTTTGCACAAAAATACATGAAAATGAAAACATTTTTTCAAAAAAGCATTTGTTTCGTAACAATAAAGCAGATAAAATTCGTGATGTACCTTTTCGGATGCCATTTAAGAATAGAATGCAGTAAACAAGCACTGCATAAAAGTGCGTTATTTCATTATCCTTAAATAAGTATTAAAAATCGT
The DNA here is from genome assembly GCA_936432065.2 of Rutpela maculata. NCBI lineage: Eukaryota > Metazoa > Arthropoda > Insecta > Coleoptera > Cerambycidae > Rutpela > Rutpela maculata. The sequence goes on from OW386292.2 coordinate 54,493,124, forward strand.
TAAATTTATAAAAAAAAATATATCATGTAATTTTTTCCTTAAGGAATAATTCATCTGACGATAAGAATTCTTGTGGATGTGAGGCACGACAAAAAATTTAGTACATTATTTATCTCGAGAAATATGCATTTTTCGAATAAATTCACAAGAGTAAAAACGTCTTATTTGTGTCAAAAAAGGTAAATAAGTATATTATTTTTTCTTTTTTTCATTTTTAACTTAACTCTACAAGTTACGGAACCGATAAAAAAGATGTTTTGTACCCCTTCCGATCATTTCCTACTCTAATCTGTTTTTCAACGTCGATACACGTTGCACAAGGTTTCATCAAAATCCATTCATTAGCACTCAAATTAGAGGTTGATTGGACTATGTCAAATTGGAACAAATTTCAACGTTTGACGGAAAAAACTGATAAAGTGTTGAAACTTGGCAAGGATGTTAGGATTTACTATTAAACATACTAAAAGTCCCCAACTCAAACTATTGCGCTCTAGCCGGCATCTTGGAGAAATGGCGCTCCGATTCAGCTTATTTCTTATACATATCTCTCTAACCATTAGCGATATCAAAAGTATGTTTATGTAAAAAATAAAGCTTATAAAATTCTCTACAGAGTGTTATATATGCATTTTTTTCTAATCTGTTATTATTATATTCTTCGGAAATACGAAAACAAAGAGTATATATATTGCATTTCATCGACTCATTTCAACAATTGTAAATATCACTCGTAGGATATAAAAATATATCTTCGTATTGTCATAAAATACGCAACAACTTTCAAAATGTCAGTCATGTCTCTTTTAAGAAATAACTTAAAAAGTCTGATTTTAATGAAATTTGGAAAAAAATTAGTGTTAGTTATAAAGAACCTCAGCGTTTTTAAAAAAAATCGATCAGCACACATGAAGGTTATGAAATATTTTATGAAAATAATACACATGAAGAGTGTTGTAATCTTTGATAAGATCGTGGATTTAAGTGACATAGGTATTTGCAATTTTAATGATTTCCTGATAATACCATCTTGATTGTCCAAATGGTCAGTATACTAAGTATGTAGTATCTCTGTGTTTCTAGAATCTATCAAAGGTGTTATAACACACTCTTCACATGCATCTTTTTTCATAAAATGTTTTATAAACCTTCATATTTACTAATCGATTTTTTCAAAATCAATAGGGTTCTTCCATTAGTTTACATACTGTACTATACTGTCTAAATTTCAATAAAATTGGACTTTTCTGTTTTAAGTTATCGTGTTCACAAAAGTGCCGTAAAGAGAGACAGATGGACAAACCGACAGACTGACAGACAGCTATACGACGGATGTTTTAAAGTTATTCGGAATTCTAGATCCAACATAATATCGAGTTTTATTTTTTTCCAGTGATATTTCGGCTTTTAGAAATGCGTTGATCAAATGTAATTTTCTTATTTTAGAAGGATGGAAAAAATGATGGAAGATATGGAAAAAAATTATATTACATTTTTTGTAGAGAATTTCATAAGCTTTATTTTCTATAGGAGACATAATTTCGATATCTCTAATTAAAAGTTTAGCGAGACGTAAGCAAATAATTTAATCTGAGCACCATTTTTTCAAACGCAAAAAACAGAGTTGGGGACTTTAAGTATGTTTAATAGTGGGCCTTAAAGGACATCTCTGCCAAGTTTCAAAACTATTAGTTTTTTTCCATCTAATTTTCCCTATTTGACTGGAATATAGGTATTATATTATATAATGTTTTTCTATTTTAGAATGTAAAACAGACAATTAAAACTATATCAGTTCGTGGAGCTACTGGCAGTGGCAGTACAATTAGAGAAAATGCGGTAAGTTTATATTTTAAGTTCTAAAATCTTAGACATTTTGCATTTGGATTTTGTGAAAACTGCTTTTTTTTACCAATTTTCTTCTGTATATTATAAGGCTCTATAAGAAAGATTTTATTGCTTATTATTTCATATTGAAATACTTGTTTCGGTAATGAGAAACTTCACCTTCACTTACTTTTTTTGCCTAATTTTTAATTTAGTTTATACCTACTTAGTGTTTCATTTTAAGTCTGCCCACTCTCATCGAAACTTTGTTATTTTGCTAGATGGAATTCAAATTTTGGTGTTTTATAAGTCCACGAAGTTCAAATCATTTTAGAATCGTATTCTGCATGAATCAAATTCTGAATTCGTATCTGTATTGCTAATTCATACTTTGCAAAATAGTAGTTTATTTTCAGTCTTAGTAGCCTCGGCCTTTTTAAAAAAATTTCATTAGTGTCAATGAAGTTGTTCCAAATTCAATTTAATTTTACTTTAATAACAAAAACAAGTGTGTGGTGGAACTTGAAATTCGATAATGTGATATATTTGGATATTTGTCTTGTTTGTTTTTATTATTAAAAATTATTAAGTACAGAAAACGCAGTAGCAGGCTTAAAATGTTTAAGTGTACATTTCAAATGTTATTATGTACACAGTGTGACCATGCATAGACTTACTAGCTGTGGTGTTTTATTAGTAATGCAAAAAAAATTGAACGTTTGTATTGTCCAAATAGGCTTAGAATGTCATGAAACGTCGAGATTTTAAGTTCCAGCAAAAAAATTTTGTCTGTCTGCCTGTAGTTTTTTTGTGCGCACGATTACTCTGGAAGCATTTAAGATATTCACTTGAAATTTGGTAACGTATGTATTTTAACGAGATCTGGAACTAGATTATTCGCTTTAGACTTGAAAATTACTGTTTCCATAATATTTTTTTTTATTGTTACCTTGTAAAGTACACTTATTAATACCCAACCTTGATCCATTTTAGTTACCAATGGGCCAGCCTCTCTACTACCAATACTCAACTTTAACATTATTTTTACTGACATAAATGACATGGCATCTTATTAAACATTTTTAAACTATGATAATTTATTTCTTATAAATTTTTAGATGTGGCATGAAAAGTAGTTCCAACCACCACAGACTTTGAATGTGAACATTGTGAAAGACTTAATCCGTTATGGAGATCAAAGAAGATCAAGAAAGAAATAGCTAGGTGAATTTTTATTATAAGGCATATAACTGTAATCATATCTTGAATATATATAGTTTCAGAAATGTTTGTTTCATTGATCACTTCAAATTCATTTAATACTTTTTACATTTTTAAATCTAATTTCTATTATTTCACTTAGAGACATTTTTCTGGGGCCTCATTTTAGTGAGTAATATATAAAACAATTAAAATATCTAGGTATACGTGCAAGATTTATACGCAGATATCAAACAATTATGTATGAACTGCCTTTTTATATATTTTCCGAAATCTCAAGAAAATTGTAAGGAAAAGGTAAGTAAAAAGAGTGTGAAATATACCTTTTGAGTAAAATTTCAGCAATATCAGGCTACTTTGATGAAATTTTTTTGTCTGAAGTAAGCCATTACTTTTAAAATGAATAAAAAGAATCTATTTTTCAACAAATAAATCTTCTTTTATATTACGAAAAAATAACTCAACGAAACTTAAAAATCACTGATGAAAGATTTATATTTTATACCCCGCTCCAACATAAAATGATGAATTTTGAATAAGTGAAGATTCATCATATTGAATTTTTTGATACTGTTTTTTTATCGAAATAAATTATTTCATCAAAGTCGGCTGACGTTTTATACATAGTGTATGATTTTACATTCTGAACAACTTTTCTCCTTTGTTTTTTTCATTTTGAAAAATAAAGGTGTAGGTACTCATATTATTTCTTAAATATTTGTTTGCAAATCACCCTGTATACTTAAAATTATATTCTCATATACAGCACAGCTACATAACTATATATATTATGCAATGAGAATAATTTTAGGTATACAGGGGGATTTTGAAAAAAATATTTAAGAAATAATACACTTTTATTTTGAAAATTAAAAAAAAATGAGAAAAGTTGTTCAGAATGTAAAATCACACACTACGTATAAAATGTCAGCCGACTTTGATAAACTAATTTTTTTCGACATAAAACAACAATAAAAAATTCAATATGAGGAAACATAATTTATTCAAAAATTCATCATTTTTTATTGGAGCTGGATATAAAATATAAGTCTTTAATCAGTGATTTTAAAATTTCAATGGAGTTATTTTTTTGTAATATAAAAGTAGATTTATTCCTTGCAAAATAGATTATTTTTATTTATTTTAAAAGAAATTGGGCGGTAACATTCAAGTTGTTATAATATATATTTTTTGTACACAATATGATCATATCTACATCACAAATGGGTGGTGCTGATGTGGCTGAAAAGTGGAAAATAAGTGAGTCACTTTTGACGACGTGGCTGAGTGCGGCCGTTTAGCGTCACTGTGACGGCATTACCACGTGGTTGCAAACAAGAATGACGACGTCACTGTTGCAAAAATCACATCATTATGATGTTAAAATGATGTGGTTTGGTTTGCTGGGTGGTTACTTTATTTAAATAAACTAAGGTTAACCCCGAATTGGGGTGAAGAAGAGTTATTCATAAATCAGATATTTAGATACAAGGTGGTATTCTAAACACTTTTCTATTCTTGTAATTTTTCTCAAAAATGTAAACTTAAGGCAGAAAATCTCATTTTTATACTTCATAGCCGCCATTTTGGGTCAGCCATTTTGAATTTTCCAATTTTCAAAATTGTAATCAACGACCTCAAAATCTCCCGAGTATACATTTTCAGTCGGTTTTCTCAAATAGTTCCCGAGATAGCAACAAGTTTAATTAATTTCTTTAGTGCTTAAAATTGTTTGTTTATGAATAACAAAATAAGAAAAGTCCCAGCGGCCTGTTTTTTCTTTTTATCAATGTTCCTTAGACTTCAATTAACAATTTGCAAAAAAATAGGCCGATTGATCCTTTGCCAGAAAACTTCTTAGAAAATATCTATCTTGATCCGACTAATCATATTTAAAGAAAATAAAGGAGCAAAGGAGAAGAAGTCATTCGGCATTAAAATAGTTTCGCACCCATCCCCCCCCCTCCCATAAAAACTGCTTAAAACCGGCCCTGGCACCAACTTCAATATCGATATTAGGTAATACGGGATTGAGATACATTAACAAATTTCGCATTCTAATGAATAGCTAGATGTATTAATATTTTCATACCATGTGTTCAATAATTAGTCTTGTTAAAACCCTGTCAGTTAGCTATGAAAATTAATATACAGGGTGAGTCATGAGGAACTGTACATACTTCTACCGTAAGTAGAGGCACTTAAGACAAATACTATGTGATCATTAAAAAGTGTTTATTCCCTTTCTTTACTATCATTCAGAGTGATGAATTTTGTCCAAAAATTGGTTTGGTCATAACATTTTAACGGTTAATCCAGTTTGCCTCATTTTTTACAACAATGTACACTGTTGCCTAACAACCATCATACATATCCAAAATTTAAAAAATCCAGGGACGGTTTCAAAAAAATTTGTTGAATTGTTTCGTATACGATAGTTCCCCTGTACACGATTTGTCTAAAACTTGATATGAAATTTGTATAGGACACAAATAGGTAGTAAAATCTGAGTATCTGAAATTTTTGTTACACTCTCAACAAATTTAAGATATTTTGATATTTTCGTTATTCCTTTTCTTTTCTTATAATTCTTAAATACATACGTATTGTTAATAAACATGTAAGACCTGGCCTGGAAATTGATTAAAATGGTGGTACTTATTAAACCTAGGCACGAGTTATGTAGATATTATTTTTTTTTTAGCTAAATTTTTGTATTAATAAATATTAGTATACATTAAAATATTGCATTTTGCCAAACTTTTCATTCGACTTGAACATTGATCGTTAATAAAAAATTTGTTGGGAGTGTGACAAAAATATCAAATACCTACTCAGGTTTTACTATCTATTTGTGTCCTATACAAATTTCACATTAAGTTTTAGATAAATCATGTATACGAAACCGTCACTGGATTCTTTAATTTTGGATATGTATGATGGTTGTTAGGCAACAGTGTACATCGTTGTTAAAAATGAGGCAAATCGGATTAACCGTTATAATGTTATGACCAAAACAATTTTTGGACAAAATTCATAAATCACTCTCTATGATAGTAAAGAAAGGGAACAAACACTTTTTAAGGGTATTCGTCTTAGGTGCCTCTACTTACGATAGAAGTATGTACAGTTCCTCATGACTCACCCTGTATAATTTCCACAAATATTGTCCGACACGAAAACACTTCACTGCTGTACTCGACGTATATTTCGCCAACCATGTTGTCATTATCTGGAGATGATTAAAACATCATCTTCTGATAATTTTCTATTTTATTTTATTTTATTTTATTTTATTTTATTTTATTTTATTTTATTTTATTTTATTTTATTTTATTTTATTTTCTTTTCTTTTCTTTTCTTTTCTTTTCTTTTCTTTTCTTTTCTTTTCTTTTCTTTTCTTTTCTTTTCTTTTCTTTTCTTTTCTTTTCTTTTCTTTTCTTTTCTTTTCTTTTCTTTTCTTTTCTTTTCTTTTCTTTTCTTTTCTTTTCTTTTCTTTTCTTTTCTTTTCTTTTCTTTTCTTTTCTTTTCTTTTCTTTTCTTTTCTTTTCTTTTAATTTTTATTTTACTTCATTTCATTTTATTAAAATATTTTATTTTATTATAATTGCCTTATTTATTTTAATGCCAACATAGTCGGCGAAACGCTGATGTTAATATTCAAATTTAGTGTTCAAGGGTTTTGATGTTTATGGAAATTGTTTAATTGTCAGGTAAACTCAAAAAATTATTTTAAAATATATATTTCTCGGTTCATCTACCTGTAACTGCGACTACATATTTGAAATTATTTTTAAAATTTCTTATGAGATTTAATAGATTTAAGTAACTTGTCTCAAGTTGTAAATATGAATAAACAACAGTGAAGGCGTAGGTAGCAATGAATGCAGTGGCTATGCTATAAGTACATCGTTGTTATACGTTCAAGTGTGTCTAGTGTAAATCAATTGAATTTTTGAAACCAATTATGAAAGCCCTTTTCAAACAGAAGCGATGACCAATTATTTGGCAACTATTTATTTTAATAAGAAATGTAAATAATTATAAGTTAAGTCATTCTAAATTTCGTAATCGAACAGCATATGGTTAGCTGGAGAGGAATGTTTTAATTATTAAAATTTTGATGCAAAATTTGAATATATCTCACGTCATATTAACAATAATACATAACAATAATACACTGTGTGCCATGGAAAATGCAACACGTCTATTTTCAGAATAATTTATTCCCTCTTTGGCATTTGAAAATACATGTGGAGAATAGAAAATTATTACAACCTTCAAGAAACTCAACAACAAAAACGTTAAATAATAATAATTTAAAAAAATCATTATTATTTATTATTCATTATAAATATTTTTCATATCAATTAACTTGTGCGTAAATGTAGTTTTTGATAATAACCATAACTTAATTTTAGATTTAAACAAAGAAGCTGAATTTAATAGTCTAAGTGGTACTTGGTTATATACTTTCGGATCTAGAAAGGAAAAGCATCGCTGGGCTATCGCTTTTGTTGCTTTTGTTATTACAATTTGTAATTTACAAAAGAGCCTTGTCTATACCTTATTGTGAGTAATACTAATTTTTGACTTAGATTTTTCTGTTCTGAGATAAGGATGAGCAGTAAAGTTGTTTAACATCTAATATTTGTGCCAAAGAGTGGAGTGAATCACTAGGATATATACATTTTTACAAAATATTATTTTTAGAATCAATTTTTGAATAGCCTCTAAGTTCTTTATGTGTACGTTGTAAGCTCCTCCCAAGCGACTATGTTTTATCTTAGCTGGGATTCGAGAAGTGCATGGTATATTATTTTCATCTGTTTTATCACTTTGGATAGTTGACTTATAACTTTTTGCACTAAAGTGTTTTATATGTTTGTCCCATTTTAAGTTGCAGTCAATTGATATTTGATATCCAAAGTTTGCGGGATCTCAACAGAAATATCTTCGCAGTCGATTTTAAGTGCGGGAAGATCAGGAATTTTATTATTTATTTATGGCAAATGGCAAATACTTCGTTTTATTAAAATTTATAGTAAGCGGTCGGGAGTCGAACTATTTTTTAAAATTTTTAAAGTCATATATCACCTTGTCTAGCTCTTTCGAGTCGAACGACGTATGTATCCGTCATTCCCTAAATTGGCCCACAGCCGGGTGTCGGATATATACGCCAGAGGTTATCGTAATTCCGTGACGGCTAACGTTCATATCCGAACTTTTTTTTAATCGTCCGTAGGAGGAACGTCGAGGATATTCGACAGTAAAAACTTGATTCACGGCCGAACGTCGGAAAAATCCGACACAATCGGAAATACTCGACAGTAGACGAGCAAAAAAGTATTGTATCGTTTTGCACAGATATACAGACATTCCACGCAGTTGCCAAATTTTAAAACCAATGCCATTTCTATGAAGCACATTATTCAGTTTTACTCTTTAGTTGTGGCATAGAATAATCAATATTTTCGTTTATGTTTACATATTTGAGTTTGTGGTTTCTAGTGTATAGCTTATACTGTATATTTTCCGAATAAAAATATCCTATACTATATATTATGTACTTTGTTGTTCATTTCAGTGAGGTTTCCTTTGTTTTGTGTTTCGTCGGATATATGCGACGTACATCATTGAGCCATTGCAAACATCGCCGTCTGGGAGGCAATTTGCTACCGGACTATGGTCGGTTCGAGTTTCCCATGTATTATCATAATAAAAAATAGCCGTATCTTCTGCGAAACTTATTACTTTGCCTTTGGAACTCTTCAAAAATAGATTATTTACGTTTATATTGGATAATATTCGGCCAAACACTATGCCTTGAGGAACTCCACATTGTACTTTTCATCACTTATTGTACCATTTATAGAGTCCCTTTGAGTACTTTGGGATAAGTAATTTTTAAAAAGATGTAAGTTGTTTTCACGAATTCTCTGGTCTTCGAGAGTATACCATTATCCACTGTATCAAATGTCTTGGCAAGATCTACGAAGATACAAAGTGCAGATTTTCCTTCATCGAGTCTTGTATGCATTAGACGTAAGCTGCATAATTGCATCTTTCGTAGATTTGTTTTGATTCAACTGATTACATATGTTATATAATTACAAGTAAGAGAATGTAAAGTAAATAAAATAAAAATTCTGCTTTAAATTAAAAGAAGACAATAAAGGAATTCGAGATTCAAAATCAGTTCATTTTTCGGGCAATTTAAACTCTCTATAACGCTACATAAACTCCAAAAAATTGATCGTTCTTAAGCTGGGTTCCTAATTTTGAAAAAAAATCATGCAATCTAAAGTATATATCTGATACCAGAATAAAGAAACTCAAAATTATTTGGTATCTCAAACACAAAAAAAAACACGAATTTTTGATCTGGATACAACTCCACGTCGGGAAGTTTCCTCCTTCGTCACCGCTAGCCTTGGATTATACATTGGGAGCGAGATACATCCTTGGGTTTAGAGCTTCTCTTGAATAACTTGATTCCGTGAGTGCGCATCTAGTCCTCATTCGGTAGTATTTAGAGATAATAGATGTAGGAAATTTTTCATTTTCAGCTTTTGTGCCGCCACGCCGGCACAACCGAGAGGCAATGGGAAGCACAAATTCGTTGCTAGTACACTAGTGCTGCCTATTTTATATATTATTTTATACTGTGCTTGTAGTACGCTAGGTTTTAATTTATATACACTAGGCATGTATTTTTGAGGAAAAGTTAGCGATGAGGGTTGTCAGGAAATTGGTTTTGATTGGCAAGTGAAAGAAAACATTTTCTGAATCTTGAAAAGGAAGTTGTTAACAATATTGACTAAATGGTTCATTTATGTTTTTCAAATTTTAATTTAGTTTAGTTTAGTTTAGTTGATGTTGTTATTTTGTTTCATTTTACAAACCCAACAGAATTTTCATTCCAATTACAAGGTAGGCACATATAGTCAGATGTAAATTGGCGTAGAATATAGATACAAAACTAATATTCTTAACTACATATTATAAATTATTCCACTTGGACTTTATTTCATTGACAGTACAGAAGAAAATGTCTATATTATACTCTATTCTGTTAAAATTTCAATACATTTCATATATAGGTGAAAATTTTAAAACATTTGTTCGACGTCTTTTTAAATAAAGCAGTGACGTGGATCAAGTTGGTATTGAAGGGAGGACATGAAATTTAATTTCTTCCACTAAGTTGGAACAGCTAATCTTATTATTTAATAACTTAAAATGAAGAAGAAAAGAAATACTACACTGTTAAGATCTCTAACAACAAATTATGTTTAAGGCCAACAGGTGGATAAATGTGATCGATCGTAAATGGTAAGTATTTTAAAAGTTGTCTTTGTATATTTTCAATACTGTCAATATGAGTTTCATAGCATGGACTCCAAGCCAAACTGGGATATTCGAGTTTTGAATGCACGAAGGTGTTAAATAATGTGATATATGTTGAACTCTCAGAGAAACCGCGAGAATTTCTAATAATGAAACCTAATGACCGATATGAGGAAGAAACTAACGGTAAGGTAAAAGTTCTGTCAAAAACAACCCCAGGAATTTTTGCTGAGGTTAAGAGTATTAAGGCTATGTTGTCTAGTTTATAGTCAAACTCGGTTGTTGATTTTCGTCAGGTAAACAATAACATTACACTTTCCTATATTTAACTGTAATATATGTATAAGGCACCAATCTTCAAGTTTGATAAGGTCGAATTGAAGCATATCGCAATCACAGACTAACATGTTTTCAAATATTTTTGCATCATCGGTATATAATAGTGACTCAAGATAAGCTCTAGGTTGATTTCATTAATCAAGATAATAGGGGACACAGAACAGATCTCTGTGGAATCCCAGAGGACGACGCAAAGGTTAACAGATTGAAAGCTTTCGAACTGAACGAACTGTCGCCTATGTAATAAGTAGCTAGAAAAAAATTCTATAGAATTATTTAAGAAACCACATTTTTTTCAACTTATTCAGGAGTATACCATGGTCCAATCTACCAAAAGCTATTGAGAAATCGGTATAAATGACATCCATCTGTTCTCCAGAGTCAAGAAATGCAGATAGGTTAACTTAGTAATGGAGAACGTCCAGAACAGCCATGTTGGCTTTGAGATATTTGTTGAGAAACTTGAAGGTAAATAGAGTTATATAAGACAATTTCAAATAGTTTCAAAAGTTATTAATATTGTTATTGCACCATAATTTTCAATATCTGATTTGCCCCCTTTTTGTGGATGGAGCAGATCTTGGAATTTTTCCATTTCTCAGGGAAAATAGTTATGGTCTTGTTTTGTTTGATTCTTGTAAAATTAATTAGGAAATACACAGAATATATTTTGGTTCAAAATATCGGTACTTTCACTAAAAAAAACAACAAGAGGGATGAAGCAAACCAATGTATGCTTACCCATTAAATAAATAATTAAAAATATTATTTATGTAAGTAAGCATTTTTCTTTATTGGAGACTAAGAGGCTCGATGCAACGTTCAGGTGTGCGCTTCTTTGGCAGGATATTACCCTTTTTTTATTTCAAGTTCTCATAATCGACTGTTTATTAATTTCGAAAATACAACATTTTGCTGACAAATGTTTGACCTAAACTTGATTTCTAAATTATAAAATTTAACAACATTCTTGGCATTTATTCTTGTATAAGACAATTTGCACATACCACTGAAAATTAAACATTATTTTACGTTAGGTAGGTAAGCGTTATTAATCAATTAATGCATTTTATGACCAATAACAATTTTCTTCTTCAAATTCAATTAAAATTTGTATATAATATCTCCGTTCAACCTTTGATTAGACATTTTAGGTGATTTTAAATTTAATATGACATTAAATTACTCTCTTATATACTTGTAGCATTTATAGGAGGAGTGATGAATTGCTTAATAATAGTAATTGCACAAAAAATACCTCAAATCTATTTTCGGTCGTAAATTATTTTCTTACACTGAAATAAGAGGAGACACAGTTCTACGAGAAGTATTAAACATCTCTTCAATCGATTAAAGAAATTCAAAGAAAGGAGAGATTCTCAGTTCTACACGTATTTTTGTTTGTTCACTCGTTACTCCCAATTAGTTTAAGCGAATTCTATTGCTCCGCGGTGGTCTCAATAAATTTTTGTTGCTCCAAACAAATTGGAGCAACAAAAATGTGTTAACATCAACCGAGAAATTGCTTTGTATATACGCAACAAAGCTTTTGTTTGCTCCGAACAATTTTTTTTTAGTGTGTATGTTTTTTTATTTTTTTTATATCCGTTCAGTGTAATCATTGACGTAACTTAAGCGATTTCTGTCAAACCTGTTGCAAACTGTATATTATGGTCCGGCGATGGTCTCCTACTAAATTTATAAAGCTACATCTAGTTTAAGGTGAACAAAATTTCAATTAATTCGCAAACAACGGGGCATTATTTTCCTGATAACATTCGGATAGTGCCCAACATAAAGAGAATTTCACAATAGTTTCCTTCCCTAGGTAGAAATTAAATATATAATAGAAGCTGCTAAAAAGGTAGAAAAATATATATTTTTTAAAAACGGCGTCTTCAAAAATCTTCAAAAAAATGTCTTTAAAAGTAACAAATAAAAATTTCACTCAGTTTTACTAATATCTATTTACTTATTAGTGGAAAGTAGCAAGGAACTCTAATAAGGTACCTATTACCTAATATCAATTTGAAATCGGTGCAAAACCTATTTTTGAAATTAGATATTTTTGTACCTCCTGAATGGGGAATGGAGTCCACAGACCGCCGAGGAAATGTAATAGGTCATAAACGAGGGAGCGACGTTCACATTCGTAAGAGGTAATAGTGGCTCTATTCCAGACATAACGCTGGCCTCAACAGGCGCAGTGAGGAGGATTAGCAAGTGGAGGGTTCTCTTGGAGGAAACATTGAGCGACCACCGATATATAGAATACGAAGTGGGTCAATGGACTGAAACACCGGTGATACGGGGAAGAGGCTGCAAGTTAGGCCGGTTGGACAGAGGTATCTTCAAGAGAGCTCTTAAAGAACAGGTGACAGGTGGTAATGCTGCAACAGAGGAAGACCTAATCAGGGCAGTTACTAGAGCCTGCGATCAAGCAATGCAGAGGAGGAGAGTTATAAAACCAAACGGCTTGGTATATTGGTGGACCGAAGAAATCTCCGATCTCAAAGAGGAGTGTGTTGTGGCCAGAAGGAGATACGTTAGGGGAAACAGGAGACAAGGAGTACAACAGGAGAACGCGGTCTTACAACACTACCGGGAGACAAAGAAGAGATTAAGAGACGCAATCAAGAAGTCAAAAAATGACAAATGGAAAGAGTTGTGCCAAGACATAGATAGAGACGTGTGGGGGGATGGGTTCAAGATTGCGACGAGACGCATGAAAGCCCCTCCTCCGACTATACCAGCTGAAAAGATGGTGGAGATCGTGAATGCCCTATTCCCAGAAAGGGACGAAATAATATGGAGACCAACGCAGGTGGGAGAAGTTCCCCGTTTTACCGAGGAGGAAAGTCGGAGGCGTGTGGTAGGCTCAAGCGCGGAAAGGCTTCTGGACCGGATGAAATCCCCCCGGAAATAGTAAAGCTGGTGCCGGAAGAACAACTTAGAGTAATCCTATGGGTTATGAACCGCGCCCTGGAAAGGGGAAACTTCCCCGAGAGATGGAAGAAGGCAAGACTGGTGTTGATAAAGAAAGGGGACAAGCCACCAGATGAACCGTCCTCATATAGGCCGGTATGTCTACTCGATACGATGGGTAAGTTAATGGAATATCTGCTTCGGGGGAGGTTAGAGGTAGACATTGAAGATAAGGGAGGGTTATCGGAGACCCAATTCGGTTTTAGGAAAGGGAGATACACGGTAGGGGCGATAAGGCGCATAACTGAGATAGCCGGGGAGGCTATGAGGGCCAAGAAGATCTGTGCGATAGTAACGCTGGATATTCGGAATGCTTTCAACACGGCGGATTGGGGCGAGATAGTTGAGAAGTTGCGAAAATTAAGAATAGCCCCGTACCTGCTCAGGATAGTAAAGAGCTACCTCGAGAACAGGTGGACGGGGCTGGAGGTAGAGGGCACTACCCAGTGGAGGAAAATGACTTGTGGTGTTTCGCAGGGATCGGTCCTGGGCCCAACCTTGTGGAATATAATGTTCGATGATGCGTTACGCTTACCCCAACCGGAGAACGTTAAGGTGATCGGATATGCCGACGATCTGGCAGTAACAGTCACGGCCAGAATGGTGAGGGAAATCGAGGAGGTGGCGAACACGGCCATTGCAAAAATAGAGAGATGGGTAATAGGCAAGAAGCTCGAACTTACCCCTGGAAAAACCGAGCTGGTAATCATAACCAGAAAGAGGAATCTCCCTATAATGAGAATAAGGGTAGGGGAGCTGGAAATTGGCCCGAGCCAGGCGATAAAGTACCTGGGCATATAGCTCATACGGGGTGCATGTGACGAAATTGGAGGAAAAAGCTGGGCGAGTGGCAACAGCCATAGGCAGGCTAATGCATAACACCAGTGGACCGAAGGCCAGCAAGAGGAGAGTGCTGTGTAGCGTGGTGCACTCCATTCTCCTGTACGCGGCCCCGGTATGGGTAAGTGCGATGGCAGTGGAAAGAACGCGAAGAAGACTGGCCAGGGTACAGCGATGTGCAGCACTGAGAGTCTGCAGTGCCTACAGAACGGTCTCCTACGAGGCAGTGCTGATAGTGGCAGGGATCCCTCCTATTGACCTTCTGGCAAAAGAAAGGTGGGAGATATACGAGGGAAGTGGCAGGAAGGAGGGAAGTGGCAGGAAATAGGCCAATGATGGCAGGAGAGATGGAATATCTCGAGTAAGGGAAGATGGACGAGGAGACTCATTCCAGATATTAAAAGATGGGTGGAGAGAGGACACGGGGAGGTTGGGTTCTACCTTACTCAGGCCCTAACAGGACACGGATGTTTTGCAAAGTACGTCTACGACATCGGGAAAATTGAAAACCGAGAATGCATGTGCTGCGGGGAGATAGATGACGCGGAGCATACTGTGTTCTGGTGTAGCAGGTGGAGAGAAGAAAGGCTACGAGTCATAAACAGGCTAGGCGGCCCAGTTACACCCGATGACATGGTGTTGAGGATGCTAGAATCAGAGGAAAACTGGCAACTCTTGGAGGACATGATAACATCAGTTATTAAAATCAAGGAAGTAGACGAAAGAAACTTGAACCTCTAATCGTTTCAAGGAAGTAGTAACAAAAGGACATCTATGCGGAGGCAGATTATTTCGAACACCTAACACTAAGATTGACCTGATATTCTGACGGTAAGTGTGAGAAGTTCCAGGATATGAGGAAACACTGAAGACAGGGAGGGGGCTCCGGAGGGGCTTTAGCTCGGTTAGAGTCCAGCACTACCCAGCGTGATAGATCCAAGGCGCTGGGTGTCCATGATGGATTTCCCCTTCTCCCCCCCCCCCCCGCAAAGAAAAAGATATTTTTGTACCGATTTCAAATTCATATTAGGTAATAAGGTACTTGGTACTTTCCAGTAATAGGTAAACAGTTATTAGTAAAACTGAGTGGAATTTTATTTCTTACTTTTGAGAGATATTTTTCGAAGATTTTTTGAAGGCGGTTCGAGTTTTTCTCAAATCTTTTGTTTTTACTGTTGTCTTTAGGGGCCCCAAAATGTATGTTGCCCTAAGGTCCCATGTAGTCTAGCTACGCCTCTGATTTGGTACAACTTTATGTATGGCAATCGATTGATTAGGTTTCAGAATACACGGGTACAAATTTTCAATCCAGGTCAATGGTAGAAACAAAATTACGGGATGGGAAATGCAAAATACTTTATTTCCGAGAAATTTCATAAAAAAGTGGAAAATTGCTACTTTTTCCGATTTCGCAATTCCAGATCATTTTACATAAAAATATTACTTCAGTTTATGTAGTTGCGAGTTACATACACCAATTTTCTTTCGCATATTTCGAGGATCTCCGTCTCCAACTAGTACCTATGTATTATTCACTTAGACGTTTTATATAAATAGTACATGTTTATAATGTATTCATTTTCAAAATATAATGGGTGCAGATGTGATAGCCATAGCCACGCGTTCCAAGGGCGTAGGTAAGTGGGAGATAGAGGAGGTAATTACTCTCCCCAAAAAGAGCTAGAACATAAAAAGTCAGGCGAGATATAAGAGTGGCTTACCTGCAGATTAAAATTGTATTACGCTTACGCCTTATTATTGGATTGTAGCGTACTTTCTCAAGTAAAATTTATTACCACTGGACGCTTCATAGAAAAGAGAAAGTCAACCCCCATAAATTGTAATTCTGTGACCCACTTGGTAAGGTACTCAGGTGAAATATTTTGTATAATGGTTTTAAAGTTAATAGGTTTATCATAAACCCTCCCCACGATTGACATATTTTGTAAACACCACTTTTATTTTTTTAATATTTCGTGTTACCCCCCCCCTCTAAAAAATATATTTACGCCCTTGACACATTCTCCCTACGTCTATCTGCATGCTACTGAATACCCGATAATAACTCACTCCGCAAGAAAACAATTTCACAGGCACACAAGAAAAAAAAAGTGGTCTTTTTCTGGTACTCCATTAGGTAACCCATGTATATTTCGACGAGCTGAACACGAATCAGATGTCCGTTTAGCCTCATTAGCCACAATTTTTTTGTAAATCGCGAAAATAACCTAAAAAAAAACTCATAATTAGGTTATATTCGAGATTTACTAAAAATTGGTGGGTGCCCAATGGAGTCCCGGAAACAGACCTTTTTTTAAGTGAAAGTGATCAGTTTCTGGGGCTCCATTGAGTAACCCATATGTATTTCGACATGTTGAATACGAATCAGGTATCCGTTTAACTCCATTACTCACCAATTTTTAGTAAATCGCTAAAATACCCTAAATTATGATTTTTTTTAGGTTATTTTCGCGATTTACAAAAAAATGGTGGCCAATGAAGCTAAACGGACAACCTGATTCATGTTCAGCATGTCGGCGTTGCAATACATACGGCTTACCCAATGGAGTACCAGAAAATGACCACTTTTTTATTTTATGTGCCTGTGTTTTTAACAGGTGTTTATTAAATTGAACATTTGTCTGCATAAAGAAGTTTGTAAGCCAATAATAATTAAATAACTACCTACTTGCCGACCGGAAATAATTGTTTTTTTTTGCCGCATGCCGTCCAATTACTTGATAAAAGCCGTTAATTTTTTGTTTAGATTTTTATAAAGAATGCAGATTTATTGCTTAGTACATAAGAATATTTTATCACTTCATGGTTTCTCTATTGTTTGCATACTATAGTTTACATTATAATATTAATGTCGTATCTAAAAATCGCTAACCTCTAACCTCTGATGGTTTCAAAAATTCATAACTTGCATTACTAAATGAAGCTGCAAAATTTCGTTTAAATCATTTTTGCACAAAAATGGTTTTACATTTTACGTAATACGTAGGTCGATCTAGAAATTCTAATCGCAATATGTACTAGGTACGAGGTTCGTCAATCAATTAATTAAGATTTTTGAACGCTGCGAATAAAATATGGAAAATTTAGAAATCTTTGTCGAGTATTGATCTACCCGACAAAAGCAAAATGGCGTAAGTCTATGTTAAGCGCTATTTAATTGCGACAGGATTTTAAGGAAGTGTGATCGCAACTGGTTTAAACTGTTCTCCAAAAGTGTGAAATATTTAGCATCGCTTATCCCATTAATTTAACTAGACTGTGATTTATTGCTTTCGATTATTTGGTATTTAGTTATTTGTAATTAAATTATATTTTAAATTCCACCTAATAAAGATGTCTCCAATTGAATACATTATTAGGATATTTACCAATAATGAAAGTTGCTAATATGTGAAATATGGTAGTCATAAATCCTTAGAATATCGACTCCCCACTTTGCTCTTAACATAAATAAACGGGAAGGAATTAAAAAAAAATAATGTTAGTATATTATTCTAGAAAGTTGTCATAATGTAACAAAATATTTAGTAACGTTACACATTTCGAAACAAAGGACATAGAGTCAGTTGGTATTTACAGCTGACACCCCAAAATCAAATCAGATTTATTCCGTATTTAAAAATACAATTTCCACTAGCCAAGGCTCCGCGGCAGTTTAAAGGGCTGGACAGGAACGAGATCGAATGAAATAAATTGTCACAATTACCATCCTACTTACCCAGTAGGTTCATCAGAAAAATAAGGTAGTCATATGTTTTACGACTTAACGCAACTGAAAAATTTAACAAATATAACAGAAAAAAACACAAGCAGTATTTTAAATTTGGATTGTTGTTCTGACAGAAAATCAACCTACTGAAATTACCTGCTGTAACAATGAAACACAAAAGAGAAAGGCTTGAACATTTTGTAATTAATAAGTTTTGATACCAAATGTTTTTAAATTTTTAAATAATTATAATTTTTTTAACACATAAACACACCACATATAGTAGACAATCCCCAAATCCAAAGCCAAGTCTGTCTGGAAGGGGGTTACACATTTGGAAAAACGCAGACATACATCCATACCCACCAGTATTGTCAGTACCGGGGCCGGGGCTCGAACCCACAGTCGGTCAGCATATTCGCCACTCAATACTCCTTAACTGACTGAGCTACCGTTTTCAAATTTAGAATAACAATTTAGAAAAAAAAAATAAGCGATAAAAACAAAAATTGCATAGAGAAAAGAAGAAAAAGAGTTGAGAAAAGTGGGTAAATAAATTTAGTTTTAGTAAAAGAAAGGATGGCTACAAGGGCTGTTGAAAAATGGGCAGTGCCTGGTATGGTAATTTGTGCTTAATCCGAAACGGTGCATTATGCTCTATTATTCGTGTAATGTTGTTTGTCAGCTGACACCCCGCCAGGTTATATAATATATGAAGACATTTTTATTTACTTTACTTATTTTATTCCAGTATAATAGAATTG
Source organism: Rutpela maculata (assembly GCA_936432065.2). NCBI lineage: Eukaryota > Metazoa > Arthropoda > Insecta > Coleoptera > Cerambycidae > Rutpela > Rutpela maculata. The sequence continues at coordinate 54,512,180 of OW386292.2, forward strand.
GAGAAAATTTCCACCACTGGGAATCAAATCTGGAACTCTAGAATGAGTGACAAGTATGCTTGCCTCTCGAATACGCAATCATACAATCAAATAATAAAATGTATAATGTAGAACGTATGCAATGTATACAACGTACATATATATAATAATGTATGTATGTAATATGTACATAATAGATATCACAACACACATATTATACAGGGTCTTCGGAAACACCGGTGAAAAACTTCTGGTGAAGATTCTACATCCAGATATGGAAGAAAGTTCAAATCAATACATGGCCACAAATGCCTTCCTAAGGAAGCTAGGGCCCTATGAAGGTGGAGCCCTTGAGTCGGTTTTTATTTAATATTTCAGGAACCTTTTGTACTACAGCGATAAGATTCGATACTTTAAATAATGCCAAAAGCTGCTTGAATATACATTTTGATCCACACAGTCAAAAATTAATAACTTACAAATTTTATTTAATAAAAACATTTTAAATAATAAAAATTTTTAAAAATGCATTATTGACGACTATGTGATTAAAATTTAGTACTTTGGGCTGCACAACTTTCTTCATAAGATTTGATTATATTCATTAAAAGAAAAAGGTAAAGGTAAAGTTACATATTTTCTTCATTTTTGAACACTCTGTATAGTAAATCATATCTTGAGAATGGCTAAAAACTTTTCAGAATAAGCATAAGTTTTTATAAAGAATAACTTTTTATAAAGAAACCAAAAATAAAAAGTTTACAAGTATAGTTAAGTCCATCCAAGAACATCTATATCTATAAAAGAATACTCTGACTGAATGACTGACTGACTACTGATCTATTAACGCACAGCTCAAACCGCTGGGTCTAGAAACAAATTTTGCATAAAGGTTCTTCGAAAAACGTGGGCAACCACTAAGAAGGGATTTTTTGAAATTCGACCTCTGAGAGGGTGAAAAAGGGGGTTGAAATTTTAGGCTTTTTCGGAAACGGTTAGAGATCTATTAAATACGTGTAAGACGAAATTTCGATTTTCACTTTTTGAAGGGGTGAAAACGGGAGTGGTAGATGGTTAAAATCGCGAAGTCAGAAACGCGATGTTCCAGAGATGGGCTCTTCTGAGGAAATAACACGTATTCGACTGTTTTCAAAAAGAGACTTTCCCGAAAGGGCGAACAGGGAGAGGGATGTTTTTAAGCATGAAATTTGACACATACCCGCCCATGTGCTTTATTGTCGATTGAAATAATTATTTTTTCTTTTAACTCGCTCTAACACAAAAATAGAATAATGAATTGTTATCAAATTGTGATGCGCGGCGGGTTTCCCCGAGTACTATAGATGTGCAGTGGGTTTCCTTGAGTACACTGGATACTCAGTGCGTTTCCTCGAGTGCAGTGAATGTGCAATGGGTTTCCTTGAATGCAATGGCTGTGCAGTGGGTTTCCTTGAATGCAATGGATGCGCAGTGGACTTCCTCGAGTACAATGAATACGCAGTGGGTTTCCTCGAATACAATGGATGCGCAGTGGGTTTCACTGAGTACTATAGGTGCGCGGTGGATTTCCTCGAGTATAATGGATGAGCAGTAGGTTTCCCCGAGCACTACGGATGCACAGTGGATTTCCTCGAGTACGACGGGTGCGCAGTGAGTTTCCCCGAATACTATGGATGCGCAGAAGTTTTCCTTGAGTGCATTAAATTCGCAGTGGGTTTCCCCGGGAACCATAGATGCGCAGTGGGTTCCCTACTTACTGATTACTATAGGAGTAGTCAGTGAGTATGTAGTACTTCTTTATAGGCATAAGTTAATATGTCAATGTTCTTAATTTCATGCGCAAGAAGTCTTCCACGTGGACGAAGCCGCGGGCATCCGCTAGTTCTGTATAAGTCGGCATTCGCCTTCAGTTATCAGTATACCACCCTATCGATATAACTGTTTATTTATCCAATGAGCATTAGATTTTTGCGATTATAATGGAAATATTTCATCTAGCAACATATATTTATTCGTGCTTCTTCGTTCGGCAGACACCAATGATAAATATTTTAAGAAATTAGCATCTACTCCCGTGTCAAAACTTGAAGTTTGATTCACCTACGATGTTTAAAACGTATTTTTAAATTACATACAGCTACTTTGCTTGTACATACATAAGACATGAGTACAATATTCATACAAAGAAGAAAACCTCACTAAGTATGTAAAAAATGGTTAAATAGATAATTGAAAGTATTTTGAATTCAGCTTCACCAATGAAAAATATTCTTCTTCGTCTTCTTCTTCTTATTCTTCTTCTCTTTCTTCTTCTCATTCACAACGCTGTGTGATCAATGAATTATTCCAGTTCTAGTTGGCCTCTGTTTTCAGCATAGCTCATATAGTGGCACCACGCCATCGGTCACGACTTTCTGTTATGCGCAGATACTCACTAAAGTTCTTTCCTATCAGCTTGGTGACATCAGCCCAATGTTTTGGAGGGCGTCTTCTTATGAAAGGGTTCTGGAGAATGCCATGCTGGAGAGGGCAATCCTTCTATTAGTACGATAGGCTGTCCAGGGAATTTGTAGTAAACGTCTTCACACCCACATCTCGAAAACATCAATATGCCGTCTATCTGCCGTGCCTCAGAAGCGTAAAGAAAGATGGAGAAAACTAGGGCGTGGGCAAGTCTGGTCTCTGTGCGTTTCGTGATATTTCTATCACGACAAGTTTTGATCAACTGGCAAGTTGCCAATCATCCGTATTCCTCATGCTGGGTGCTCATCATTTGCTCGGTCGTCATAATAATTTTCGTTTGGCTGTAATTTATACTTATACCATAATCAGAGCATTTGTTTGAAGTCTGTTCAACAGATGTGTGAGCTCATCCTCATTTGCTACATCTTAGGAGGTATCATCTGCAAATCTCAAGTTAGAAACCTCTGTTGTGCCTATGTACTCTATCCTGTCACTCCTCCTTGGGGATAAGAGCAAGTGGACCATACTGAAATTGAAAGATAACCTTTGCTACAAAAGTTACAGATAAAGAAAAATTATTAGTTTATCTTAATTTTTTTTATTTTAGAAATATACCACCCAACGGTTCCAGTACCAATTACTGGATGGGTAATACCAAATAATCTATACATATACAAAAATATGTAATAAGTTACATAACAGTAAAATCAGAACATAAAATGATAACATTAAATTACATATAAAATATTACAGTTTCAAGTTTTTTATTGTTTTTAATTGTGTATGAAAAACATCAAATCTGTCATGCAGGTGATTGCAGGTGTTACAAATAGAAAGAATGAGAGGGAAACTTTAGGAGATTCGTTCCAGGCGTGGAAAGGCAGAAAGTATTGATGTACCTAACATTAATACATGCTGCAGAAAATGTTAGTTTGTCTAAAAGTGGGGGATAATTTAACATAATATTAATTAATTTGAATAAAAATAGCAAAGCTTGTTCATCTCCACGCACTTCAAGACTTTCTACATCAAATCTAGCAAGAAGATCTTGTGGAAACCCTACTGCAGGGTAAACTTCAATTTCATATGACATAAATTTTAGTAAACGTTTTTAAATATTTTCCAGGGGGTCTATATGGATTATACCCAAGTAACACACATGGTACCAAATCCTTTTGGTTTCGGTTTTGCTACGAAGCCTTAGTTCCTGGGGTACACCCTGGTACTAATATTGCTACTTTATTGGGTGAGGCTACTTTATATGGTTCTTTTAAAGTAACTGTTACCACACCGATATCATTTATTGAAACTGTAAACACCCAAAGTCAAAGTAACATTTGGGTAGTTACTGGAACTAGACAGTGTCGTTTTATTGTTACTTTATAGTGGCAAAAACTATATAGTACTAGTGAATAAGTTAATGCCTCCCACCAGTGCCACTAAGATGCCTAAATAAAGTAACTGGGTATATAGATAGGCAATCTAGGTTCCAGAATAATTCCAGTGACCATCACTTGGAACTTTAAAGTATCGTGGCATTTTAGTGGCAATATGGATAGCGAAATTGTTCCTGTTGGTACTTTACAGTTCCAAAATAGAATCTGATACTATAGACTCACATCAGGATAGCTGCTATTGAGTCACCAAATTCACAGATCTTTTAGAGGTAAAATACTTTATGGTGGAGGGCCTAACTTTATAGTACCTTTGTTAAAATCGGCCATTATTAGTTGTTGTTAAAATTTTTAGAAAAACAAATTGGTTTTTATCAAAAATAGACAATGGTTATGTTAATATCTTATCATAAACTTTTACGAAAAATGATTTTGAAAGTATTCCAAATGTTTCTCTAATAAATATCAAAATTTTTTAATCTTGCCTTTTTAAATTATTTTGTCAAAAAATTACAAAAAAGGTTATTTTGAGGGCGCGTTGAAATTTTATCATTTAATATGTCAACTTATATCAAAAAAGTAACTTGCTTTTGAAAAATGGTTAAAGAAGTACTTTAAACATGCGCCTAAAGTACACATCTTTTTGGTACAATATTATTTCACTGCGCCATTATTATAAAAGAAAAAAGAAGAAAGAGGTCGCTAAAAGATAAACACCATTTTAAAAAGTGACAGTGGCAGTTACTAGGCAGCCACGTAGCGGTTACTAGGTAGCCGAGTCGCGAAGTAGTACCCGCTACTACCACGATTCTTTATAGTAATAAACATAGTCGCATCTATAGAGGCCGGGACTACCCAAAACACTACCCGGAGACTAAAAATTTTTTCCCATTTTAGATAGATAGATAGATAGATAGAATTTATTGGTTTAAAGACCTAAGTGGCGGCTACGTAGCGGACATGTAGCAGGGACGTAGCAGCCTATGGTAGCGGTCCACTTTATCGTGGCTTTTATAGTCGCCGATACGTTCTCGCGACTTTATGTGTTACTTGGGTATAGCCAGGATTCCAAATTAGCGATTTATTCCAATTTTGACCTTACGAAGGTGTTAAAAGGAAACAAAAATACATTAACAACTGTAAAACTTTTAGAATTCCTAATAATAAAACCAAAGTTTTTATACGCTCAATATGCTTGTTAAATGTCAGTTGTTATCGAAAGTTACGCCGAGGACTTTGGTAAATTCTGGACGGGTTAGCGCATAATCATATTACGTTTCCCTACATTGAGGGGGAGACTATTTGCATCACGCCACTTTTTTGTTTTTAATAGATTATTCTGTAACTTTTCATTCATTAACTGAATTTGTTGCGATAAATATGTTTGCATCGTTAGTGTACAGTAAGATGTCAACATCCTAGTCATTCACTATTATCACTGATAAATAAAACGAACAGGATGGGACCAAGAATGGAACCTTGTGAAACCCCATAAATGACAGATTTGAAACCACGACATTCTACATATTGTTTTCTATCGCTTAAGTAACTGTGGAGAAATGTAAGTAATAAAGGAAATATGCTTGCAATACGAAGTTTATCAAGAAAAATCTCTTGGTCAAGTTTGTCGAAGGCTTTGGAAAAATCGGTATAGATAACATCAACTTGCACGTTAACATTTAAGTTTTCCGAAATAAATTGTTATGTGGAACAGATTGGATAAAGTAGATTTATCGCGTACAACACCACGTTGATACATCATAATCTGCCCCTCAATATGAGTATACAATGTCTCATGTAAAGCGAATTCAAAAACTTTAGCGAAGTTGCAAATTATGATGATTGGCCGATAGCTTTTGATGTTACACTTTTCACCTTTTTTTTTGTGAATCGGGTTAATATGCGAATTTTTCCATGCTTCTGGGAATTTAATGATAAATTAAATAACTTGGTCAGAGTCTCTGCAAAGACATGAGCACAGTCTCTGATGATGAAAACTGTTATTCCATCAGGTCCCTTGGTTTAATTTTTTTAATACTCGGAGTACTGTGCAAATGTCTAGACTGTCACAGTGTCTGTACTTATTTGAGGGGCATACTTTATTATTATATTCTTCGCAAAAACGAAGAGTATATTGCATTTGATCGACACATTTCTAAAACCGGAAATATCGCTAGTAGTATAGGAAATAGCGTGCAAATTCGACGACGAGTGGTTACCGTCTGCCAGCCGGTAATCGAAGAGACCATATAAATACAAAAAATTTTTATCTCTGGAACTTTTTGGTATGGTGGGGGGATAGGGAGGGCGGGCATTTATTTCTAAATCGAATGATTATCGATATCTGTCCGCATAGGTAGTTAGTATATGTACTTCACATACTCCAATTACGCTGGCAGACGAAACTTCCGAACGGCGCGCGCGCTAACCGGAAAAAGAAACTAAAAATGTGTTTTTCTTTTTCCGGTTAGCGCGCCAAAAAGTTCCAAAGAGAAAAAAAATTTGTATTTATGTGGTCTCTTCGATTACCGACTGGCAGACGGTAACCACCCGTCGTCGAATTTTCACGCTATTTCCTAGACTATAGTAGAGAAAAATTTTCATATCATTGTGTTAGTGAACGAATTCTGAACAACTTTGAAAATGTCCGTCTGTCCGTCTGTCCGTCTGTCCGTCCGTCCGTCTGTCCGTCAGTCACGTTTCTTGTAAGCAGATAACTTAAGAAAGAAGAGTCCGATTGTATTGAAATTTGGAAAGTAAGTTAGTGTTAGCTGAAGAAAATCAATCAGTAAATAAGAAAGTTATTAATAATTTAATTAAAAAAAAATTATTTTCTTAATTTTTGCCGCTTGTACTTAAATAGAAATCCTGCGAAATGTTATCTCTATAATATATTTTTTTTTTGTTTACACATTTTACCAATATATATTTAATCATATAATCATATATCTAATGCGTTGAAATATGATTCTCAAAAGGTATATATTACAGAATTTTTGTAGTAATGTGTGATGGTGCAGTGGCTGTAGTTTTGTCTTGCAATCCAAATATCGTGTGTTCGAATCCCAGACAGGTTGGATTTTTTTTTCAATTTTTTTTCATATATTTTTTTCACAACAAAGTTGGTGTCACAAAATTTATTGGGGTGTCCAAAAATTAACATTATTTACAAGCGAACTGCGAAAAGTAGCCTATAGAATGTGTAACAATTATATAAAAAGCTCAGTAAATTGGCGAAGAGTACGTTTTTAGCTTGTTATTATATGTATTTGTTAGGGAAGGTAGCGAAAAAGATTCCTCAAAGTATTCCAAAAATCCACTTGCTATGACCTGTGGATTGTCGTACACCTTGTCCTTCAGATTAACGGTATTTGGGATAGTAGTAGTTGCTTTTTGGAATGGATTGATGACCAAAACGATTTAACATAACAATATGACATTCTTTATAGGTTTGACAACCTTTTTCAACTTTATGTACTGTACTATAAAACTAAATTACAATATAAACAATAATTGAAATAAAGTGTGATCTATTGCCAGCAAGAAAAAGGGTGAATTTGTTAACACTTTCCCGATGAAATAATGAAAATTAACCCAATACGTTTCTACACCAACAAATTTGTACATGCGTTTATATTAAAACTTTACCTATTTTTTATGTAACTGACATTATACAAAACTATTTCGAATAATGACGATGTAATCACAGAACATTACGAAACATGTAAGACTGAGGTACGAATTCTTCCGGTTCAATTTCTAATTTGAATGAATTATACTTACGGAATGAGGTACAATGTCAGAAACATATTATGGAGTAAAAGATACAGTACGAATTTTACTGCTTCTCTAAATGTCGCCGGGACTGCCTTTGTCCGTAAAATCAATTACTCGAGCAAATCAATGGTGAATTGAGTGATTGACTCGCCGAGATAAAGCATAAATAATGGAAGCTATTACATTTCCTGGTAGAGAATTCACACAGACATTATTCCTTTCCTTTAAACGCAGAGCACAGCCCGTAGAAAGTATTATTATTCAAACAAATTGTTTTAATGGAATAATCGCTATAATACATAAGGCTATATTAGCACGGAACTCTAGCTTGGAATTTAATTACACGGACCGAAAAGGAACTACTGAGATAAGCCATTATAGAGGTTTATAGCCATCATAAATAATAGGCTGTTAATAGATTTTATTACTTTTTGTTGCAGTACCGTATGATTTAATATGTAATATTTAAAAAGAATATTAATTAATACTTTTTATTAACAACGTCGCGGTTTGTGATCCATGTAATTCTGATTGTCTTCCATTTGCTGTATGGCACGTCTGACAGTATCCCGTCATCCATCTCAATTGTCTGTTAGGCGCACGACCTCATCAAAGTTCCTTCCCATAGACTCTTGATAACATTGTAGAAGAGCTGAAGTACGTGACACTATTTACTGTATTAAGGGCGACAGACGAGGCGCCCGGCGCAGGTGCTGACCCAGAGTCAGTCACCCAACTCGTTTGAAAGCCCAACTGAAAGCTGTCGAACAGGAGAGTCTGTTTAGGCAGCTTGTCGATAAACCCATTCACATATATATCGACTAGGCTGACATTCACCTTTTTAAGGTCAGCTGGGCTTAAGTCGGAGACCGAGGGATTCATTGTGACCTGTCATCTTGGTCTACCGAAGCCGCGTAATGGGTGTAGAGGTCCCTGATACCAACTACAGGACCTGCAGTCAGGCGCCGGAATCGCTGATGCATTTGCTTTCAGCATGCCCGATATACGCGATTTCGGCCTACATCCACCGCCATAACGCGGCTTTACGAGTGCTATACTACCATCTACGGCACTCGTACGGGGTAGATCAAACTCCAGTGCTGCCTTACATCCCCGAAGATATCGAGTCCGTTGTCGAAAACGAGAGGTGCCGAATGTATTGGAACTAGTCGTTCTCGACTGTCAGGTTAAGTAAAGCCAACAAGCCTGATACAGTCCTCCTCGACCACCAGAACAAAGTGATGTTTGTAATCGAGTTCTCAGCACCTGCTGAGTCAAACATCGCTTTGAAGGAGGGAGAAAAACGGACTAAATATCGTGATCTCCGATACGAGCTCCAAGTGCTGTACCCAGACTACTCGATCGAGATGGTCGTCCTAATAAACGGCGTACCCGGAGGCTGCTCTCAGAATTAAAGATCATACCGACCTGTCAGAATTCGGCAGAATGGTTGGCAAGCCAGTTGCAGAAGGCGGTTATCTTGGGGTCCCTTCGTCTGCTTAGGGCCATGATTCAGGTGTTTACAGTCACTAACTCCACAGGTCGTGGAGAGTGGCTGTAATGAATTAGCCGCCGCGGCTACCGTGTGGTGTCGGAAGCCACGGAAGCCCTGTCCGGCACACAGTGGAAAAAAAGCCTATTTTGGACAAAAATCTGCCTACAAGTCAAATCTTAATCAATTTTGATCCACCTTGGCTTAAAATGTAGGTTATTGGCTACACTTTCCGAGTATACCGCCTAAATTGCAAACCCCGATTTCCTAACCTCAAAAAATGTATCAAATATGAGAGTAATCACTTTTCTATTTCTAAAAGTCAAATCTTGATCAATGTTGACAATCCTGGGCTTAAAATGCAGGTTATTAGCTACCCTGTCAGCGTATACTCCCTAAATTGTGAACCCCGATTTACTAACCTCAGAAAATTCAACAAAACACTGAAAATTTTATTAACATGTTTTATAAATTACCTTCAATTATTACCATATGTGAGGCGGAAAGCAAAAAGGGACCTCTTGTCGGCGATGTGAATTTTTCAGTACAGTTGAAATTAGTGGTTTGGGTCAAAATGATTGATTTTCGGATTTTGTCCTTTACAAGTTGTAATCGATTACAAAACCGATATAATTGGATGAAACACTTAAAATAATCGATAAAGCAGTCAGTGTTCAGCCCTGGAAAAGATACCTCCTGACGCTTATGGAGAAATAACAGGGGACCGACAAGAGACCAGGATTGTCAAAATTGATAAAGATTTGACTTGTAGAAATAGAAAAATGTGATTCCTCTTGTATTTGATACATTTTTTGAGGTTAAGAAATCGGGGCTCACAATTTAGGCAGTATACGCTGAAAGGGTAGCTAATAACCTGCATTTTAAGCCCAGGATTGTCAAAATTGACCAAGATTTGACTTGTAGAAATAGAAAAAATTGATTACTCTCATATTTGATACATGTTTTGAGGTTAGGAAATCGGGGTTTGCAATTTAGGCAGTATACTCTGAAAGTGTAGCCAGTAACCTACATTTTAAGCCAAGGTAGATCAAAATTGATTAAGATTTGACTTGTAGGCAGACTTTTGCCCAAAAAAAGCTTTTTTTCCACTGTGCGGCACCGGGAAATCAAAAATAATAATAATAATAATAACAATTTTAAAAGTAATTCATTTTAAAACATGAAAAAACTTTAAACGCGTTTTTCTCAAAATGCCATTTATCAAAACTGTTCACGGTTAAAAAAAACTATTTAACATATTGACTTAAATCTTTCGGCATTTGTCGAAAATCATGTTGGCGAGTTAGGCTAATGTACAATTTTTTTTAAAGTTTGTTATTTATATTGTATACCCCCCTTTTTTGTCCGTTTTTGGTCGAAAAAAATGTCATTTTTTTATTTTTGTCATTCAAATAAGCGTGGATTTTTTTTGCTGGAATTTTGACTAATGTCGACATTAGCTAATTAAAGGACGTGATTTTTAACAAGACTGTTTTTGATCTTTGCGTTTCTCACCAATGGGAGCGGAGCTATCGCTGGAACCGTTTGCCATGTTATTTTTGAGGTCTCAACTTCAGCGCGTGCTGCACATTTATTTATGACAGAAAAAAAAATTTAAGAGTTGCCTAATACATTGTAGAAAGTTTTGTACATAAAAATAATAAAGGTTTTCTGAAAAAGAATTCCAAAAATCGTAAATTTTTTGCCACAAAAATCAGAACAACCCCTTAAGGTGGTTAATTTCTACTCTCAGTGGGGTTCGGTTAAGTTCCAAAAAACAACAGAGGATCAGAATCTTGTAATAGACGAAAAGGTATAAGTTCGTGGATTACTAACTGCTCCGCCCTCTTAGGATGTATCTTTAAACACTGTTTTTTGATCTATAACTTCTTAATGTCTTAATTACTTTTTTAGAGATCCTCTCTTCAGTTTCTGTGGTCTGATAGATGCTCAATATCAAATAATTCAAACAATTCAGTTGTCGACCTAACACAAAAGCACCCGAGATAGTAAACTTAAAGTTAATCATTATCAAGAAAACTTAAGAATTCAAATAATGTAATTTATGGGATAATTTAAAATGTTCAGTAAATGTATGCAGGAACCTATCCATCAATATGTAAGAATCTGAATACCACACATGACAAAGGCAGACGCCTCCTTTACAGGAAGTGTATCTCCACCACCGTACAATGAAGAATATAAAGTGTTTTCCTAAGTAGTATATTAGCATGACCAGATTAAGGTATAAATATACAGAAAGTAGATAATTTCATATTAAATAAAAAAGTGTGAATGACTCAATTTAAACAAATGATTTAAGTATTTTCAATATATTTTTTACTTTAAGTTACTAAGAATCCTATCATCTAATTCAATACTTAGTCAGTATTAGCTAGAAGAGTGGTTGTTTTGATTGGTTCTCCAATAATGAGTGTTTTAAAGTATTTACCTAACTAGTATATTAGTGTCCCTAGATTATGGCAACAATATACAGAAAGTAAGTAATTTCATAAAAAATAAAAAGTGTGTAAGTTTTGATTTGCTTAACACCTAAATAATATTCTCTAATGAGGAGTGTGTTGTAGCAATCGACTTGGCACAAAAAGATTCACAACTTCCTAGATACGTACCAGAGCAATTTGACTTGAACTGACGGTAAACATTTTTTACTAACATCAAAACAATCAAAATTGAATAGCTTTTCGATAAGGAGTAATTTCACCAAAGTTGGCAAGAAACAAAACTCATGTATGGTCAAATATAATGCACCAAACTCTGTCGCAGTAAGTCAAATAAGTCAAATAGAAAGAATTTTTTAATTATTTTTTCATCAAGTGTCAAGGAGGCATTGTGCGTCACTTGTGTTTTCGATTGTAGGTTCTTTTAGGTACTTTAATAGTCCAATAATTATAAAAATTTCCATCACAAAAAATGTTATCTGAGATTTTCCTTCAGTAACTGTATTGGACAAAACCACAAAAATCCGTTCTGAGGGTGCCGCGCAACCCCCCCCCCCCCCAAAAAAAAACACCCCTTCGGTTAAAAAAGCTTTATTTTACTGATAACTCGTTAACCGTTGAAGATATAAAAAAATGCTCATTATAAAAAAGAAAGGTTGACTAATTTCCTAAAAAAAATGCCTATTGTAATTTTGTTGTATATGTCATAGTTTTTGAGAAAATCGGTATTGAAAAAAATTCCAAAATTTGTATTTTTAATGTGCGCGAATTTTCGTTTATTTGAAATTTTTTGCGCTCGGTCTATACATACAAGCTAGGAAGAAAAATCAAAATGGGTTTTAAAGGGCCATTTTTGATGGCTATTGATATTTATTAGTATATAAAAATAACAATATAATATAGTTATCTCTTAATTTTTTGCCTCTCTAACTAATCACAGGCCCATAAAAAAATAACTGACTTTAATATAAGTTATAAATGCATTATCTTTTAGTTCAAGGTAGTACTTCACAATATTCACATTTACAAAGTTACCAGCATGTTCAAGTTAGCCAAATTTTGGCCAATTTTTTTTTGCTTCCTAAAAATAAAAAAAGACTCAAACATCCTGAAAATTTGGCTCAAAATTTTTTTTTAAGTTTATGTATCATATAACTATTGTTTCTGATCATTTAGCAGTTAAAAAATTGCATTAAAAAAATATCATCAAAAAATTGAATATGCAGCCTTTTTTGGATTTTTCTTTAAATTAATCTAGCGTCCTTGCATTTTAATATTTTTGAACGTACCCGGTCTAAAAATAAAGGTAAGACTTCATGTTAATTGATCATACCATTCAAAATTATACTATATTTCTCAGGAAAAAAAATGCTATTGAAAGGGAAAGAATTTTAACGCACAGTGACGCTCCGTTTAGATTGGATGGAAAAGCGCGCGCATCCCTGTGCATTGTATAGTATACTACAACCTACAACAAACAACTCAAATACAACAGTTGCAAATAAATATTCTTCTGCTATGTTCATCGTTTTACAGCCACGTTAATATTGTAAAATATATTTTTTTAAAATTTGTGAATAAACTCAGATCAAAACTCATGACTGAAGTGTTTCATTTTGTTACTTTTGACATAATCTCAAAATTAGTAAAAATATAGTGACTTTTATAATTTTTTATGATATAAAGTTATTAAATCTTTCATTTGCTTCTTTTTCCATAACATGTCAACAATTGGCAAAGATCTGAAAAAAAACAAAATTTTTTACTTACGCAGTCTCCAAATTACAAAATATATAGGGACTTTTATTATTTTTTATGGTTACAAAATAAAGTTATTAAATGAATGTATTTCATATCTGATTCTATTTTTTATAATATGTTAACAATTGGCAAATATATATTCAAGAAAATCGGGAAAAAATCAATTTTTACTAAAACGACCTTAAAAACCCTAGAAATCTAGTTACTTTTATAATTTTCTGTGACGAAAAGTTGAAGGCTATAAAAATATCTTTCATTTTCCTACTTATTTTCTTAGATATGTCGACAATTGGCGAAGATATTAACGATTATATAACGCATTTTCTAAAAATTCAATTTTTCTTATATTTTCAATATCGATTTTCTCGAGTTATACAAAAAAATTACAGAAGAACTTTTTTTAGGAAATTAGCCAAGCTTTATTTTTATATCTTCAACGGTTAACGAGTTATCAGTAAAATAAGGCTTTTTTCACCGAATGGGTGGTTCTTGAGGTGGTTGCGCGGCACCCCCAGTACGGATTTTTGTGGTTTTGTGATGTATAACTCCTCCACTAACAGTTACTGAAGGAAAATCTCAGATAACATTTTTTTCGAGTTTCTGGTGTATTCTTTACTTTACCGACTGGGCTAAAAGTGGAATAAAGTTCCCATTTTTTTAAAAGAAAGTACATTTTTACAATTCTAGATTTAATAAGAACTTGTATGTAATTAATATTTTTGAAAGTTATTACATAATATGATTGTTCTTACTTTGTAATATTATATTTTAAAGTATCTAAAATTAACATAATACTACTACTACTCTATTCATGACTGTTTGATCCTGAATACTAATCATATAGTCATATATTATTATTATTGCCATGCTTATGCTTGAAAAATTTCCTTTTTAAATGAATGAAGTTTCATTTTGTATTACATTTTTGAAGTTATGCGAGACCTTCCGTAGTATTATTCATTTTGTTTCTATGAAAATTTGGTGAAAAATGGGAGGGTCAAAGAAAATGCATTTTTGAAATTTGGAAAAATGCATTTTTTTTTAAATATAAAACAAATAACTTTATGCCCTTAAAATACCTAAAAGAAACCACAATCGGAAGAAAGTGACGCAAATGCCGAAGAACCTAACAAATTTATTTTTTTGACGTTAAATGTGACTCACAGCGTCCAGGTCTGGTGCATTATATTTGATCATAGATGAGTTTTATTTTTGCCAACTTTGGTGATTACTCCTTATCAAAAAGATTATTCTATTTTGATTTTCTTCGGCCATTTTTCGTGTTTTCTATTTTGTCCGAGATGGCGGGTTGACCTATATATATCGGACTGGTCTGCATTTTTTAAGAATTTTATTTTAAATAAGCCAGTATTTTTAAAATTCCCATTCGAGTAGAAAATCCGTGAAACCGCGTCAAAAAGTGCATATAACTTTTGACGCACCAGGAATTCTTGGGAGCAAATATTTTTTTCGCAATCAGAAGGTCATCGTGCATAAGAAACAACAATAAAATTTGCAGTGGAATGTTGTCGCTGAAAATAATGTTACTTTCTTCACGCTATTTACTTTTTTCAATATTACCATATGCACGTTTTACGAACTAAAAATAAAAGTACAGTAGAAAAAAATACGTATTGATTTTTTTTTGTATTAATTTGTGTCAGAGAGAGGTCGAAAGTTGATAAAATCACTTTTTAGAAATTTCTCAACATTTTCAAATGAAAGTATACCACTTTCATACTACCTACACCTAAATGTAATTTTTCAATATCAATCTAACGATGTATCACAACACATTCTGGAGGGTCAATTTCTGGCGGCACAAAGTGACCTCGTTGACACCCAGTGTATCACCACAAATTCAAGTGACAGACATTAGTTCAAAGGATTGGGATTGTTCTCTAAAATGCCGAAGTCTGTTTTCCTAGCGTGTCTTATTGCCTTATATGAACAAATATTTCAGTCTTTGAGTAAAGAAATTCGCGCCAAAATGGCAATAACATAGCTTTAATCATTGCAAATTTGAAGCCATATAGGTAAGGTGGTATGCAAGAAAAGGCGACAAGCAGATACCGCAAATAGTTTAAAATGGCACCGACAAGCAAGAAGATAATTTGTTTACATTGTCGACTAAATTACATAGAATGTGATCAAAACCTGATTTTACATAATTTTATTAATCACGGCATCTTCCAATTTGTTACATTGTCATTGTCAGTTGTCACATTAGCGAGAGAAAAATTTAGGTTTTATTTTATTTATATCGGTCTAATAGCTTTTCTCTTTATGGTTATTACGGTCTGAGTCTGATCTTAGAAACTCCTTAAACATATTCACATTTATTTTCATTGCCCTTTAACTTAATATAATAAAAAAGGAAAAATTTTTTTTTGGAAATTCGGACTCCGAGGATTTGTTGGAATTTCGGTAAGCTTTAATTTAAAAAAAATGTTGTTAATTTTCGACAAGATTTGCGCTCTCTAGCCATTTTTTTTTCGGCCTTTAACTTAATATAACAAAAAAGGAATTTTTTTTTTTTCAAAATTCGGGTTCCGAGGAATTTCGGTAAGCTTTAATAAAATAAAAAATTGTTCATTTCCGACAAGATTTGAGCTCTCTAACCAAGAAACTCAATTTGGAACCACTGTGCATTGATGCGTTATTGTATTGAAATGAATGCGGAGATATTTTCTATCTCCGTCATATTTTACAGCCCAGTTGGCCATCCTAAAACTGCTGAACATTATACTGTCGTAGTCGTTTGATGAAGTAAATCATTTCGTGAAAAGCCTAGGCAGTACATGAACTGTCGGCATATCATACAAATTCTTCAGGTTACACTATCTGTTAGGCATTTAGTGAAAACGCCGTGGTCGTCTCGGTACAACTAGGAAAGTGCAATCACTAACGGCCCATTAGAAATTTTATTTTTTCAGTGCTATCTATGGTAATTTAAAATAAATTCACTGTCTATTTTGAAATATGCTAATAGTGGTCTATGCAAAAATTGAATCAAATTAACTGCAAATCTTTCATCCAAGGGAAATCAACAGAATCGGCACTTCACTCCGTGGTATCTCGTATCGAGAGATCGGCAGATATGAAGATGTCTACTCTGGGAGCGTTTATTGATATCGAAGGTGCTTTTGATAAGACAATTTTCGAGAGTATAGGCATAGCCCTCCAAACGCATGGTGTTCCCAACACACTTAGTGAATGCATAACACACATGCTCAAATAGAGAGCTGTCCGAATAAATGTGGGGAACATAGAGACTAGAGGCATGATCAATAGAAGCTGTCCACAGGGTGGCGTCCTATGGTCGTCGACAGCTTCCTACACCGCCTCAATGAATCTGGCTTCTTCACAATAGGCTACGCAGATGACATTACTATCTTGCTAAATGGAAACTTTGAGGGCCTGCTATGCAAACAGCCCTCAAGTTGGTCGATAATTGGTGCACAGAACACTTCCTCTCGGTTAACCCCTAGAAAACTGAGCTAGTACTATTCACTAAGAAAAGAAAACTACCAAATATGAAAATTCCCAAATTATCGGGCACTCAACTCCACTTAGCGAGTGAGGTCAAGTACCTAGGGATTATAATTGATCGCACTCTAAATTGGAAGAAACATTTGGAAGTTAAGACAAACAAGGCATGTGCAGCGTTCTGGCAGTGTCGCAGGGCGATCGGTAGGTCCTCGGGTTTCTCACCCAGGATCTCCCTCTGGCTGTACACTGCTGTGATAAGACCCATGCTTTGTTATGCAGACATAGTCTGGTCTCTCAGAGTAACCCAAAAAACAGCAGCATCTCAACTGGAGCATGTTCAAAAACAGGCATGTCTCTGCATTATTGGTGCTATGAAAACGACGCTTACAGCTGCATTGGAGCAATGCTGCATCCCCCCTCTAAATCTATACATAGATTTAGAGGGGGGATGGAGGGGGAACTATACATAGGTGGCGTTGAGGACTGCTCTGAGGCCAATGGTATATAAAGGGCACTATGAGATATGCTCGTATTCTGGAGGAGGCTACAAAACAAATTTCTCTTCTGGGAATGGGGACTGACCGTATCCCCCCTATATATAACTTTAACAAAAACTTTGAGGTGAGTTTGAATGTGTCCGGTAATGACGTGCCGGACATATCAATTTACACCGATGGTTCAAAAATGAACTGTGGATCAGGAGCTGGGGTATACTCAGAGGACCTAGATCTACACTCGATAATACCGCTAGGCACACATGCTACTATTTTCAAGGTGGAACTAGTGGGGATCATGCAAGCGGTAATAGAAACCACGAAGGCAAACGTCAGTTTTAAAACTTGCCCTGAATAACTGTAGTACAGGTTCTGGGCTGGTTCTGGAAATTAGAAAGGCCCTAGGTGTGCTCGCACAAAACAATAGTGTCCTGCTCCGCTGGATGAAAGGACATGATGTAATTCAGAGTAACGAAGAAGCGGACGTTTTAGATTCGGTCAACAGTTCTATACACTTAGATGCCACGCGGACTGTTGGAGTGGTCTGAGCAGCTGCAGACATAGCAGAATGGCTTTGGCCACACCCAGTCGTAAGCTAGGCAAACACTGTCTCCAAATGTCCAGGAGTAACCTGCGCATTTATGTAGGATTATTAACAGGACACTGTAGACTAAACAAACACCTTCATACACTAGGAGCCATAGACAACCCCAAGAGGGTGTAATCTGGATGACGAGACTGCCGAGCATGTACTCTGTCACTGCCCTGCTCTCTCAATGGAAAGAGGATCCATATTGGGGGACTTCTGGCCCAGTATGGCCAGCATAGGTGGCATCTCACCTGGCCTTCTCCTCAAACACATCACAAGTGTTGGTTGGCTTGAGTAATGAGGGGCTCGGTGGGCATGCCACCAGTTACGGGGGGGCAGTACAATGGTCCCGCCTATGAGCGCAAGCTCACCCCCCGCCAAACAATCCAGATCCAGAACTGCAAATCTTGGATACTGTAACAACATAAAGTTGCACTATTTACAAAAGTGGTCGCACTTACCCCACTTGTCCTTACAGTATTTTTAATTTTTCAAATATTGCAGGCTCTGCGGCACCCGTTTTTAAGAAGAATTATTTTCTCATAAAACAGGGTAATTCTGGGGGGCGCTAAAATAAATTTGATTTTTTTTCACCTGGTTATATTGTCTGTGAGGTAATTAAATTAATTTTTCCAACATCAATAATTCATAGATAATTTATTTAAAATGTCGCAATTTAATTAAGGACTCAGCACAAAATATTTAATATTACACATAACCAATTAAGGTGAACAAAATCATCTAGAACCATGAATTGCTCATTGCTACATTACATGACTGTAGTGTTCATACCTTTTACCGCTCAGTTGTCGTTATCGATGTATTTTTTTGTATTGTAATTAAGTTTACATGTGCATACATTATTTATAAATGTTAGGATTACTTTCTTTTCTCATAGTATGTATAATTGCATATAAAAATTCCGTCGGCATTGTATTATCACTTTTTACCCAACACAGGATGTACGAAATTGGTAAAATAAATCATGTTTACATATTCTTATGGGTACTTTTATTTTGTGAGAGGTAACAAAGTAACCTAATTTGGGAGCTTCTCAGTTCTATAACCTCTCCTGTTTACAAGGTTCCTTTCTACCTCATCTAGCTAGGTAACTGGTTTTAAAAAATTACTTTGCATTGAGGTTTTAGGTAGCACATTTATATTTCTTTAATGAGCGTTTCAACATATACTTCTTCGATTATAATTCATATAATTATCAGCCAATTGACTGCATATATATTTTACATGCTGTCATCTTCAGTTTCGCAGGTATGTGTTTATTAACTTATAATCTTTAACGATCTGTTGGTTTAGAGACTTGCAAAAGATTGTAGTAGGGAATCTAGCGCTCGCTAGGATGCATTTTAAAGGTAGGGTCTTTTTAATTATTAGACAGAAGGGTGGTATAGCGACAATAGTGAAGTTTAAAGGTCAAGGTAGTTTTCGGATTCGATACTTCTTTTTGTTGCTGTTTAGTTTAACCGCAAAAGTAGTTAAAAGTATTGTTAATATTTTCCGCGTCTGCAACACGCTTGATATCAGTGACAACTATGCCTTCTCGAGACATATGTAGGTTACATTGAGGACGGAGTAATTCTTGCTTTGCAAAAAATTAATTTATTGAAAAGGCTCACAAATTATTTTATTTAAATTTCATTATTAATTATGAAACAGATATTACAAATATTGAATTTTAATATTTCATTTAGATAGGATAATAAAAACAGTAGTAAGATTCAAATACTTTAATACATTATAAGAATAAACACACGATTTTCACGCGAATAGCTTGACGAACATCCCTAATAGCACATGGATATCCTATGGATGTTCAATGGACGTCCCCACAGGACATTCGGGATGTCCTATGGACATCCATTTTTTATAAAGTTGGACGCCCTATGGACGACTCAGGGACGTCCAAATGTCACAACTTTGGATAACTTATGGAAGTCCAGTGTTGGATCTTAAACGGTGGTCCATGATGGACATTATTTGGACCAATTAAACTAATATACATTTTCTGTAGACATGTCCTCCAGTGTTGGACCTTAAATGGTGGTCCATGGTGGACATTATTTGGACCAATAAAAATTGTCCTTATTTGGACCAATAATGGGTGTCTCTATAGTCTCAAGCCATTTTGGAAAAAAATATATTAGTGAACAAACACGAAATCTATAAAGCATTTTAATATAAATAATCTTATCTTGGAAACTGTGACATTCTAGGAATCAATATTTAGATTGCTGTAACATCGATGCAATGTCCACGCGACAATATTGCATTGCAATGTCACATATCGCAAAGTACTGGCAAGGTCCATGAACTTTGATAACAAAGCTGAGCAAGTTTGCAGGAACAAATCATTAATTTTCATGTAATGTTCAATTATCTACTTACTGAAATATTCTAATGAAGCTTATCTTCGAGTTGCAAATGTAACTTATACAGTGTTTGCCAAAAAGTCTGTATGGGAAACTCTGCTGTTATTGACTTTCTGAAGATTTTCATTTTTAATAAAAGTTAGTGCATGTTCTCAAGCGAAGAAGAAAAGTGGCTGCAAAAATTTGTTAGTCCTGGTGCTTAAGTTGGAAAATTAATTTTTTTGAAATTGGCTCAAGAGTACAATTTATTTTTAAAGATATCGAAAAATTTTATTTGAAGAAGTTACTTATAATGTGTATTGGAATCTTCTAGTTTAAAAATAAAAATTGTCCACTCTTTTGTGATTAATTCCTGAAAAAATTAAAACTGGAAAAGAGAAAACAAGTATTCAAAATAACACGTTTTTTTTTCCAAAATATCTCTGGTAAAAAAGTACTCTTAAAATGTCCTTAAAGATGAGTTTAATCCATTACTTAGTCTGAAA
The DNA here is from genome assembly GCA_936432065.2 of Rutpela maculata. Lineage (NCBI taxonomy): Eukaryota > Metazoa > Arthropoda > Insecta > Coleoptera > Cerambycidae > Rutpela > Rutpela maculata. The sequence continues at coordinate 54,532,955 of OW386292.2, forward strand.
CTATTAAAGAGAGAGAATTATTGATAACAAAAAAATATCAAAATATATAGTTCAGGAATTATTCGTAAAAAAGAGAAAATTTTTCTTTTTAAAATAGAACAGCAAAATTTGACATTTAGCTATAATTTCGTATTATAAGCAACTTCTTGAAATAACATTTTTCGATATCTTCAAAAATAAAGGTGGTTTACTCTTGGGCCAATTTCCAAAACATTAATTTTCTGACATAAGCGCCAGGACTAACACAAATTTTTGCATTCACTTTTCGTTTGAGAATATTCACTGACTTTCATCAAAAGTGAAATTTTTCAGAAAGTCTTGAAAAAAATATGCGAAATGATCTTCACTAGTACCATCACTATTTTTCCAGATACAGATCGAAACAGTTATATTATTATGTATGTCACTTCATAATGAGATAGAAAAAAAGGACAGCGGATAGAATAAAGTCTTTACTGTCTCCGACTTATTTAACAGAAATAACTTAGGACATTAATAGTTCTATTGGCTGTCCCCTTTTCTATTTCAAAGTATTATATATAGGTATTGTTTCTTATTTGTACCTATATATTCAAAAATAGCGATCAACCTAGTGGAGACTTTATCGACAATTTTTTTAAAACCAGTTTTATAGCAAATTCCTAGTACTGTATATTTAAATTTTTACCTATTGATATTAAGTTTAGCGTAGTAAACGTAGCACATCTAATTTATAAAATAATACGAATGTTTTATGTATTAAAAAATATTTATTCATCAAATAATAATAAAATAGAAGTAAGTAGTTAGTACTTATTTAATAACAAAAATTATCATTTGGTAATTAGGTATCTTCTATTTTTCAACCAAAAATCAATGTTTGCCTCTCATATGCCTGGTTTTGGCATGATGGAACTAATTCACAGAAAATCCCTCGAAAGAGATGCCCGTGCTGCGGCTAAAAAATTTTACCGTTATTACACTAACTCTGTTGTGCACTAAGTATTTTAAAACTGTGTATTTGTAATTTTAAATTAATTTTTTGGAATGAGTGAAATAATATACACTCACCGGCAAAAAAAAACCGGCCACCTGAATAGTGCGAAACATTTGTTGTTCAATAACTTTTGTAGTATTTCACCGATTTTAATTTTCTTTTCCTCACGTTTTAAAGAAATTCATCAGAAATATTTCATGCCCTTTCAATTTGAAAAAATAATTTTTTAAAACTTATTACACCTATAGAATCAAAATTATGTTTTGGTGATCTAATTTCTAAACACCCTGTGGAGTAATTAGGAAACTTGGTCAGGTTCTCTTGTGCTCTGTTCCAAAGCCCAATCCATTCTCAAAAATATATCTTTTGATTAACCCCAATATCTGAATTTTTGTAAAAGACACAAAAACACACTTTCAAGTAAAATTTTGCAATTTTTATGTTTATTTTACTTAACAAATATTTATCTTTTCTTTATGAACTTTATTATTCAAAATACGCGATTTATCAGTTTGTCGACTTCGCTTATTGAAAAATATTTAAAAGCTCACCGTTACGTGCAAGATATCCTTCAAGAAGCTGTAGTTCCATATGCTCCTTTTATTTGAGATGAATCAATTTTAATGCACGACGGTGCAAGGCCGCATGCCTGCATGAACCAGTATTTGAACGGTGTTGGTATCCAACAATTAGAATGGCCTGCATGTAACCATGACCTGAAGTCCATCGAACATTTTTTGGGATGAACTTAAGAGATGTATTCATCGCCGTCCAGTATTACCGGAAACACTGGCAGAGCTGCGTTTTGCTTTGCAGGATGAATATGGTCAGAATCGAATTTTGAAACTTATCCATTCGATTCCAGGTAGTTTGCGCGTTGTTATTCCAGCAAGAGGTGAAGTTACACGTTACTGAATTAATGATTTATTAAGTATATGTGCACTATTGTTCAAATTCATATTCATTGTTAATATCACTTATTAAAATTTAACTTTCTACCCATTGGTTTATTATTTCACATAAATTGCAAAATTTTACTTGAAACTGTGTATTTTCTACAAAAATTCAGATATCAAAAAACAATTTTTTCAGAATGGATTGGGGTTTGTAACAGAGTACCAGAGAACCTTACCAAGCTTCCTAATTACTCCACAGGGTGTTTAGAAATTAGATCACCAAAACATAATTTTGATTCTCCGGGTGTAATAACCTGTTTAAATTATTTTTTTTTAAATTGAAAGGGCTTGAGATATTTTTGATGAATTTCTTTAAAACATGACGAATAAATTATTATAATCGGTGAAATATTAAAAAAGTTATAGAACAACAAATGTTTCGCTCTAACCAGGTGGCCGGTTTTTTTTGCCGGTGAGTGTACTTTACAATAATTTAAATTTTCAAAATTATTACATAAAATCTGCAGGCAATAGAACACCTTTATCCCTGAAAGCTTAAAGTGACTTTGTGCGGGAGACGCCTGTGTTTAAAGGCCAAAGACATGCACTTGGTGTCCGGGTATACTAGGATTAACTAGAGAAATATTTAGTAGTAATTACAGGTAATAAACATACTTAAGTTTTTCATTAGAATCCAAACTTACCGTTTTGTACACTTTCTCATTTTTCATATTTAAAAATCCACCACAAAGACATCATGCAAATAAAGACATACGTGGATAATTTGGCGGTAGCTATATATAGATATTTTACACTTCACTTTGCACTTCAAGGGCGGATCTGGACCTTGAGCTTGGGGGGGGGGGGGTAACACTGAACCCAAAATTTTTTGATGGGCGGAGAGGAGAAATCCGAAAAACATTTTTTTTCGTCCCAAAATTTTTTTGATGAAAAAAAATTTTTTCGTCCCAAAATTTTAAAACGAAAGTTAATGGTTTACACAATCTTGTGGGGACGGGGTAATTACCTCGTTAAAATTTTTTTCTTCCCAAAATTAATAAAAATCATAACATTTTAAAACGAAAGTTGGTGGTTTACAGAATCTTGGGGAAGGGTAATTACCCCGTTACCCCCCCATAAATCCGCGCTTGTTGCACTTTTTCCTTCAACTTCAAAAATTATTAAATATCTCCTTACTACTATGCCATAAAAGAAAGTCAAAAGAAAAGCGCGTGCGCACAACACGGTTTAAGTTAAAATAGACAGGGCTTTGGATTTTGCAGAGTGAAATTTCATTTTATTTGCAAAATTAACTTTGACTGATTATCTCACTTGCAATATAACTTTTGGCAATTCGTAGCAAATTATCGTAAGTAAGTTGCAGTCACAACTTTTAAATATATTTGTAAAATTAACTTTGCCGCAAAGTTTCAGCTGTACTTTTATTTCTTTCAAGTTTGCTGAAACCTTCCAGCAAAAGAACAATTTAAAAGTACAAAAATATATAAGATGCAACATTGTAGGAAACTTTTGCAAGTTTCAATGTCCATCAGTGGCTATATTTAAAAGAATGTTTATATTTGCAAGCATCTTCCAAATGAAAAAATATACATCCACGTAAGGACAAATAAAAGTCCACAGATGATATCATTTTACGTGCATAAAATGAGCAATTATGCGACATCCATTTGTCTTCTGTGTATATTTGTACAATAAATGGACTTTAGCGGGACGGGACAGTCACTGGTTGTTCAAATAAGAACGTAAAATGTGCTTTCTTTCATGTACATTAAATGGACGCTCCTGGGACGTCCACACAACGTCCATAGAAGACGTCCTTTATGTACATAAAAGGGACAATTATGGGACGTTAATTTATTCACCATGAACGTTTGTACAATAAATGGAATTTAGCGGGACATCCATTAGTTGTCCAAGCAGGAACATAAAGTATTTGTACATTCATGTACAGTAAATGGACGTCCCTAGGATGTCCATTTAATACCCCATAGAGGACATCCTTCTACGTACATAAAATGAGCATCCATAGGACGTCCATCCAATGTCCATGGACATTTGTAGAGTAACTGGATCTTAATCGGACATCCACTGGATGTCCTGTGCTATTAGTGATAAGATTGTTGAACCTGTCAAAGTTATAGTACTTTTCATTATCAATAATGTTTATACAGGGCGTCTGCTGTATACGTACAAATATTTTGCATAATAATATATTGACCCAAAAGAAGCAAAAAAAGTCTTATACAATTTTTGATTTACTCCAACGGTTTTGTTTAAATTAATTATTTTCTAAAAATACGTTAGTTTCAGGCCAGGTAGTTTGTAATGTTTTTTATGTGTTTTTTTTTTAATAGTACACCGTGTACTTTTTTAATTTTCAGTTTAATTCTCAATAAAAACACGTATCTAGAACACTTATTTACTGTCTTTTAAAATCGCGACACTTGATGAAATTGGAAACTAATTAAAGATTTTTAAACCTAGATAAGTAGGAGAGTTTGAAGATGGATTTAGTTTTTGTTCCGTGGTGCACAAAATTTTTCAGTATCTATTATTAATCAGCTGTCTTTAAATACGAAATATTCACTTTAAAAAATAAAACTTATGACAACAGTGAATTGTTAAATAATAACTTCAAATTTCATCCCAAGTTCCAATATATCTTGCGTAGATACAAACAATTTTTTTATCCTGTATGACATAATCACAGCACGATCAATAAAGCACCGACATATAAGAGTTTTAATTTTTTTCTCAACGAAACTGTTACATAACAATCATTAAGAAAGCAATAACACGATCCATAATTGCTATTTTTTTAAATGGCATCAAAATTTTTCGCCCGATCACGAGCACGTCTATAAGTGTTTCAAGTTTATAACTAGCTCTCATTTGAAGCCATTTAAATTATGTTGTTTGTTATATTTTGCTATTAACTCCTATATACAGAGTGCCTATTAATTATTACAATATTCATAGTTAGGTCTAATTATAGGTTACTTTTTCTGATGTATTAGAGCAGATACGATATAGTTTCTTTCTTATTAATACCTCATCTGCAATGCAACCATTTAGGTTCACTACTATATTATAGAGATCTTTAAAAAAATATATTAAAAACCCTATACTTTTTTTAATTATTAGTTTTTCATGCATAAAACATGACTCCCCGTTGCGATCCCCACCTCGTTTATTTTTTATTTTATTATCTTATTTAATATCAACAATAAGAGCAACAAATTGTGACAATAATCTTAATCTTAATTAATTTAGTAAAATTTTTTTTTGAGACCTTAGCTTCTCTTGTATATACTAAATACCAATTTTATGGACTCTTACCTGCTTGATTGATCTATTTACCCCAAATTTACCCCAATTTACCCCCCAACCCTTCGAAGGAACAAGATGAAAATATAATCTAGTTCTAGATCTCGTTAAAGTACATATGTGTACCAAATTTCAAGTCAATATCTTAAACGGTACCAGAGTAAACGTGGGTACAAAAAAAAGTTACAGACAGACAGACCGACAGACAGAATTTTTTTTTTGCTCAAACTTAAAATTTCGACGTTTCATGACATTCTAAGCCTATTTGGACAAATTTTTTTTGTCGTTACTATATTTCCACTGGACGTGGAAGTAATAAAGACATGTTCGTGTTTAATCCTAACTTTTAATATAATACCTATAGCGATAATCTGTTATATATTTTTGCTGAGATATATATGAAATTTCTTTGTCCCAGTCTTTTTTTCATAAATGGTGGTGCATAATTAAGTTTATTTTTTAATATATATTTATATTTTGATATTTTTAAAATTATTTTTATAATTAATTTTTGCGCAGTATATAGGTCTTTCATAACATTATTATAGGCGTATGTAATCACTGACTGTACCAAAGCGTAACATGCAGTCCGCAGCAATCCAGGGTCTAAAGTGTTTCTTAATAATTTAAATGTATATACAGGGTGTCCCCTAAATAATGGGTAATCTTGAAAATAGTAATAGGGCAGGCAATAACCTATCAAAATATCACAACTTGACTGTATTCTAGAACAGTTATGATATCAAGCGTGTATAGGAGTATTTAATTAACGACGACGGTATTTTCAAAAAAAAATTATTTCTTAAATTTCGGTTCGACCAAGATTTCGTCTGCCTACTTTAATCTTTGATGGTGTAAAGGAAAGTGCCAAGCGAAACTTGCCACTTATCTTAAAAACTTGCCCACTTATTATTGTATTCCAAAATGTTTAAAAATTCTAATTTTTCCTGTTAGAAAAAAATATATAGCTGTTTGAATAGTGAAGGAGCTTTTATCAATTTTTAACAAGTAAGCCTAGTTTTTAATTGTATTGCTTGGCTAAAGCATTCGTCGATATTCTCGTATGTGACGCATATCATTTTGTATGTCTGGTATTAGTAGCGACCTGGCATTCCTCTGAAATTATTTAAATTCATTGAGATCTGGCTGTAACGTTTACATAAACTTTGTGCCCTGGACTTGGGCTCTGTTTGGTCACCGATTCAGACTTTGTTTGTTTGTCGATAGTAACGACTTGGCATTTCTCTGGACTTATTGGAACTTGTTGAGAATCACAATGCCTCTTATACAGTATACACAACGTGAGTATGCTAATATGTATACTATTTACGGCGAATGCCGAGGCAACGCCAGTGCATCCGCTGTGCGTTATCGAGAAAGGTACCCGAACGCACGCCATCCTGACTATCGTGTGTTTATTAGAGTGCATAACGCGTACTGCGAGGGAAGGATTTCTAGTCTTCGTGGTATTGGTGGTGCCAGTGAAGGAAGACTTCGTCAAGATTTCGACAACGAAATCTTGACAAAATTAATGATGATCCATTTACTTCCGTGCGTACCATATCACGACGCACTGGCGTATCTAAAACAATGGTGCATAGAATTTTAAAAGGATATCAACTCCATTCTTTCCATGTACAATGCGTGCAAACTCTAATACCCAGAGATTATCTCTTGAGAGTAGTATTTTGCCGGCGAATGCTGCAGATGATACGAGAGGACCCAAATTATTTTAAGAAAATTTTGTGGTCTGACGAATCATCGTACAGAAGAGATGGCTTTGTAAATTTACATCATCTGCATAGCTGGCAGTGGGAAAATCCCCACTTGATGAGGGAAAATCGGTCACAATACCAATTTAAAGTAAATTTGTGGACAGGCATCCTAAATGGTCAAGTGGCAGACCCATTCGAACTGCCACCAATATTAACGTCGGACAATTATTTGGAATTCCTTCAAAACGACGTACCAGTCTTACTAGAAGACTTTCTTTTATCCCTGCGGCTGACAATGTGGTTACAGAACGACGGATGTCCTGCACATTATGGGAGAGAGTTAAAAGCATAACAAAATTTGAACTATCCAGGAAGATGGATCGGTCACTTCAATCGTTAAATGTCGTCATTCAATCCTTAAATGAATTGCATGAGCGCCTCCGAGCAGCCTCTGAAGAAATCAGCCGATCCAGATATTCACGCCATTTAAAACGTTCCTTTATTAAAAGGTGCAGAGCCGGCATCAGGGCTGGAGGAGAGCAATTCGAACATTTAATATGTTGTTTGACTATTTCTTTTTAATAATGTTTAATAAATGCAGGTGAAATTACTTTTATTTTATTTCGATCTTCCTTCGTCCTCTTACCTCAGAATTTTTAAACATTTTAGAACATAATATTAAGTGGTCAGGATTTTAAGATAAGTGGCAAGTTTCGCTTGGCACTTTTCTTTACACCATCAAAGGTCAAAATCAGCAGACGGAATCTTGGTGGAACCGAAATTTAAGAAATACATTTTTTTTGATAATACCGTCGTCATTATCTAAAAACTCCTATACACGTTTGACAGCACAACTATTCTAGAATACTCACCTAAAAACAGAAAGAAAAAATCCTTACCTTGTGGCAGTGGCATGCAAAATACTATTCTAGAGTAGAAATTTTCAAAAAATTTTAAAAAAGTGCCCATATCTCGAAACCCGTAGGGTTTTCAATAAGGTCAAGTTGTGATATTCTGATAGGCTATGGCCTGGCCTATTACTATTTTCAAGATTATCCATTATTTACAGGACACTCTTTATATATAAGTTTCTTTAGCTTGCCGCAAACTGCATAGACTTGCTCCTCCCATCTATGGTTGCAGTCAATAATAACACCTAAATACTTTATTTTGGGTGCCTTTTCTCTTTTTAACAACCACACATATTATTTAGTCTGCACTCTTCTTCATGTATTATTATTTTATCTATCTGAGGTTGTGTGGTTGAATTCGACGAGAATAATAGGAATTTTGTTTTATCATAGTTCAGCTTAAGATGAGTATCGTCCAACCATATTTTAATTTTTTGTAAGCATTTTTCAGACTTTATTTTTACTTCGTACCAGCTGTTTCCCTATGTATATAGCTAACATGAAAAGAAGAGGACCCAAAACGATTCCCTGTGGCACACCACTCGATTAAAGAGTGATAAAAAGAAAATTGTCATTTAGTGTGTGTACAAGTACCAAAGGCCTCATTTTTTTTGGCATCCCCACCACCGTGAGGTATATCATTTTATGGATTTTTGGGATAGACGATTTCAAATATTATATTTCTAACGTTCTATGAAGAATTATTTCCACATAGTGAAGTGCAAATATGGTATTCATTTTTTGTTCGCTGTAAGAAATTTGGAAAGGAACTAAATTCTTAATTTTTGAGTTCAGATTCGATATCAGCTACTTCTAAAATACCTACTAGCTACTATAGTCCAATCCCCAAAAGGGGATTGTAGAGAATATTGAGGGGGGGAATTTTCTTCTTCAGGAATGTGTTGGAGGTAGATAGGAGGTAAACATACCAAAAGTCCCCTCCTCAAGTCCAGCCGCCTCAGGGAGGGGGGGGGGGGAGTTCTCTTTTTTCGATTCTTCGCTTATAGTAGTAGTAGGCGAATGTTTTTCTGGCCATAGGTAGATCCTAATTTGTTCTATATTTCAGTAAAATTTGATTTGATTTGCACAGATTACCTTTTTCCGTACGACGCATCGTTTCCGAGTTATAAGCGAAGAATCGAAAAAGGGAACTTCCCCCCCCCCCTGAAGCGGCGGGGACTTTTAGTATGTTTACCTCCTAACTACCCCCAAAACATTTCTGAAGAGAAAAATTCTCGCGCCCCTCCATGCCCTCTACAACTCTTTCGTTGACTACTTGCACTTTTAATGCAGTTCTTACAAAATTTGTGCGGCACCTTCGCCAATTATTGCAAAATTTTCAACTAATAGAATCTCGTTCTCAATTTTTGTCCACCTTGAACTAGATGTAGTTTGATGAAATTAATATGGGACCACCCCCGAGCGATACCTTAAAGTTTGAGAAGATATCGCTTAGGCGAATCTATAAGTAATGCGATTGAACAAACATAAAAAACATATACGGGTCGAATTGAGAGTATCCTCCTTTTGTACACTTTCTGAAGTTGATTAAAAATGGATAAAATCGCAAAGACTAGCGTTATATTCGAGGATAATAACCCACTGAAAGTAACGTAAACGGTAAAAAAATGGTTTTTGTTCGATAAACCTATTTTAATTTGTTTTAATAGAAGATACATTTAATATCCTATTGATACTAATAGTCCAGTCGAATTAGACATCATAAAAAATTTTGCGTACTGCGGACTTTTTTTGTGGAAATTGTTTAAGAGGGCATAATAAGCAAGCACAGAAAACTACACCCTGCTACACCATGTGCGTCCCCTATTTTTAGGGGTTGATACTTTGAAATTTTACTTATCTGTCCATATCTGTTTTCCTATGGCCCGTAGGGCTCTTTACCAAGTTACAATTTTTGAAGATTCATCCCTCCTCTACATAATATATATATATTACACATTTGCCGTAGGACAAACGGTTTTGGCTGTACGAGGCCGGAAAGGCCGCGCTGTCCGAATTTGGGGGTCTTCTGTACAGGACAAACGGCTATTATTTCCAATCTACAATACTACACATACTAATGCCCTTAAGCAGGGATGATGATTTATGAAAAAACTTTCATCGAATACCGCGTGGTTTTCATGACACGGGATGTTGACATTTTGAAAACCCCTTTTTAAAAAAAAAATGAACCTACTTTTTTTCCGCTCATTTTTCTTTCATGCATGTACGACCGTAATATAAGAAAATTTACGTTGGTTTCATTTTAATACAATCGTTGGTTTAGGAGCTAAACAGCAAAATATGCCAAAAATGGCATATTTTGTATTGTTGCATTAAAAAACCAAAACCAGTATAATTCTGGTAAATGTTTTTGTTTATCTTAAAAGTCCAATTCATTGCGCATAGAAAGTGTGTTTTTGTATTTAAGTAGGATCAACACTTATTTGTGTAATAACGATTTATGTCATGTGTTCACCAGTCTCCTTTTTCACAATTTTTTTTTGCGGCCTTATGGTTCATAGTAGGGCAGAAAGCAATGTATACCTGAACAGGGCACATATTAGGGTGTTAAAATGGATCTCTTGTTAAAATGCGATAGGACGTACCGTTTTCGAGTAAAACGCACTTGTTTGCAAAAAATTATTTCAGATCACACTTTTCATCGATTGACTAGTAAATACTCACCGCTGACTACGAAAAAATAAAACTATGTGTCGCTTCTTGCTTTTTCTGTTTATGAGAGACATTGCTAATGAAAAAATGAAGGGACTCGGACGGAATAAGGTAACAGTCATCCCCCTATTTGAAGGTTCACGCTTGTCTCGAATCATCATTGCAACTTATTTTGTGTCTATAACAAAATCCACAGTAATTTTACCTTCCTCGAGAAACAGATATGATATGTCCATTTCATCGGAAAATGATTTAAAAAAACGAACTCCTAAGAAAGAAAACACCAAAATGTAGAATTTATTTATCAGATCACAATTCAGAACACAATGAAAACTCAAAGCAAACATAACCAAACAAGTGCGTCTTACTCGAAAATGGTACGTCCTATCGCATTTTAACAAGAGACCCATTTTTTTAATGCAACAATACCAAAATAGCCATTTTTGGCATATTTTGCTGTCTAGCTCCTAAACCAACGATTGTATTAAAATGAAACCAACCAAAACCAATTTTCTTATATTAGGGTCGTACACGCATGAAAGAAAAATGAGCGAAAAAAAGTAGGTTCACTTTTTTTTTAAAAAGGGGGTTTTCAAAATTTCAACATCCCGTATCATGAAAACCGCGCGGTATTCGATGAAAGTTTTTTCACAAATCATCATCCCTCCTTAAGGGCATTAGTATGTGTAGTATTGTAGATTGGAAATAATAGCCGTTTGTCCTGTACAGAAGACCCCCAAATTCGGACAGCGCGACCTTTCCGGCCTCGTACAGCCAAAACCGTTTGTCCTACGGCAAATGTGTGTTATATATGTAGAGGAGGGATGAATCTTCAAAAAGTGTAACTTGGTAAAGAGCCCTACGGGCAATAGGGAAACAGATATGGACACATAAGTAAAATTCCAAAGTTTCAATCCCTAAAAATAGGGGACGCACATGGTGTAGCAGGGTGTAGTTTTCTGTGCTTGCTTATTATGCCCTCTTAAACAACTTCCACAAAGAAAAGTCCGCAGTACGCAAAATTTTTTAATATGTCTAATTCGACTGGAGTATAAATCAAGACTGTAAAATTTGTTTTAAATGTTTTTGTTTTCATTATTTTTTTTATCAAAAAATCATATTAATATTTTTGTAATTATTTATTTAGTTTACTGTGAGTAAAATGGAATGTAATTAAACAGATTACTGACTAGATTTTTACCAATAAACTTTCGCGGATTATTTCTTTTATATATTTTATTCTGAAAATATGGAAAGTATATGTAAATTATTGAATATAAATAAATAAATTACAAATTACATTATTACCACTTGGCTACGTATGCTGAGAGTGCTAACCAGTGAATCACCATGCTCTGAGGACGGACGAACTGACAGACATCATTGGATGGATTCCAAAAAAATCGAAACTTATATAATGTGGCATTTATTTGTAAATGCAGAACGATTTCTGAATTTAAAGACGCAGAATAGCCAGGCTACTAATAACGTAATCAGTTGGTTCGTTCAAAATAAATTTATAGTAAATAAAGAAAAAACGAATTATGTATTGTTTAAAACAAAACAGTCAAAATTTAATGCCCCAAAAAATGATACAATAAATGGTGAAATTGTGACATTCAGAGAAAACACTAAATTTCTGGGTGTTTACACGGACCAAAATTTGTGTTGGACCACACATATTCAACACGTTGGCAATAAACTTGTCACAGTCAGTTACCCAATAAGAATGATGAAAACCTACTTAGATCTAAACACTTTAAAAACCATGTACTTTGCAAACTTTTAATCTATCATGAGCAAGGGTCGGAATTTTTTCAGCGTTAACAGAGTTGGACTTGACTTGATATTTAATTACTCCCACATCCAGTGGAAATATAGTAACGCAAATTTTTATTTTTTATTTTTATTGTTCAAATAGGCTTAGAATGTTATGAAACGTCGAGATTTTAAGTTTAAGCAAAAGAATTTCTGTCAGTCTGTCTGTAACATTTTTTTGTGCGCACGATTACTCTGGAACCATTTAAGATATTGACTTGGAATTTGGTAGACGTAGGTAAGTATTTTAACGAGATCTGGAACTAGATTATATTTTGATCTTATTCCGTTAAAGGGTTGGGGGTAAAGGTAAATGGGGGTAAATAGGTAAATCGAGGACGATGTCAGTGATTAATCAAATAAACATGTTTTTATTACATTGCTTCGATTCCTGCCACAACCACTTAAGCGTATCTTTTACTGAGGTAACAATCGCGACGTTGATCAGTTTTTTACAAATTTCCACGACACTAAACGTGGTTTCACAGCTTCTTCTTTATCTAAACCGCGTAAAAGGATATTTATTATTTGGCGACCTGTCGCATCTTTCGCTTCGTCAATACTCAGACATATGTATTTATTTTGAAGATGAATATCTTCAAAATTCGAGAAGTCGAATTATCTCCAATGTCACATTGTTCTTTAAGATAGAATTTCCGAAGGTATGATTCATCTGGAAGCTTGAAATTCGTGTATTTTTCTAAAAATTGTCTAAAATGCGGACGGGTACCATGGAATCCCGAACGAAATCATGAAATTCATTAAATAAAACTTGAATTCATCCGCCCTTAAGGCTTTAATATTTGATATATGTTTCATCGAATTGACGCAGTAATCAAAGTTGCACTTTCTCTTAAAATCAACCATTGTTTTACAAGCATCACAGTGCACGTTAGCACCATCAAAATATAATTCGGGGTAGTTTTCTATTCTTTCACGAGCTAACATGTCGTCACGTCTTTTAACTTTTGGAATTTTGTGTAATATAAGGACAATAAGAACTACGCAGAATTACTAGACAAATAGTTTCCGTAACGAATTACGCGGAATACTAAAGTCCAGCATACTCGCGCAAACTGTTAAAACCCAGCCCACGATTAATAGACAATACCGATTGACTCGTATAACTTTACGTGCAGGTCGATGGCGTCATTGAAACTATCACTGAGCAGCAAGCACACGGCCGCAGCAGCAATATTATTTTGGCATTTTGCTACATGTTTCTTAGTCGTTTGTTTTCTATATTAACATAATTAGTAGTTTATTTTTCAAATATAAATACGGGTTGCAATAGTATTTGTTTTAGTTAAATTCATTTTGTATATTTTCATTTTGTAAATAATGCGACGCGACAGCTAATTTCACTTAATATCTATAAGTTTCATGAATTTGTTTGTTTCGTAATTTGGTTAACAAATATTTTCGATTTACATTATTGTCAACCAAAATTTGCTTTATGTTTTCTGTGCTGTTATTTGTACTCACTACCTGAAATAAAATTATTTTGTAAGTAAATAGTCTAAATTTGTATAAAGTTGCATTTGACGAATGATCTGAAAAATACACACATGCTTTCATTAATGAATATACTATCATATTAATTACAATAATAAAACGTTAAGTTGTCGCCCGCGTTTTCCGTATAGCTAGTTACAGTTTCCAATGTATAGCCGAGCGGACAGGTGTTGTCTCATTCTCATTCGTGAGTCCATCCCAATCGCGGCACACGATGAATAGACCGCAACAAACTGCAATGAGCGGGGAAATGCTAGTTGACGCTCTCACTTATACTATATATATGTATGTGTATGTATTATGTATGTTTCATGCACACAGTTGTATATTTAACAGGTAAATTTACATATTGATAAATAAAATTTCACGTAGGAATATAATATTATTTTTCAATGTGTTTTTAATATAATTCATTGTACTGTATTTAATGCTCCTGAGTGCGACCCTGTTATCGCTGAAGGATTCCGACCCTTGATCATGAGATGCGGTATAATATTTTGGGGAAATAGTACAGATGTCGAACATATTTACTTCCACATGCAGTGGAAGTACAGTAGCGATAAAAAACATTTGAAAATTTCTATTGTTCAAATGGGCTTAGAATATCATGAAACGTCGAGATTTTGAGTTTGAGCAAAAAAATTTCTGTCTGTCTGTCTGTCGGTCTGTCTGTAACTTTTTTGGACGCACGATTACTCTGAAACTGTTTAAGAAATTGACTTGAAATTTGGTACACGTATGTATTTTAACATAATCTGGAACTAGATTATTTTCATCTTATTCCGTTGAAGGGTTGGGGGTAAATTAGGGTAAATTGGGGTAAATGGGGGTAAATAGATAAATCAAGCAGGCTAGAGTCCATAAAATTGGTATTTAGTGTATACAAGAGAAGCTATAAAGTTAAAAAGAAATTATTATACAAAAGCGCACAATTAGTTTACTACAGGGCCTATTGAGTAAAAAGATGTGTAGGGAGAAATTTAAGAAATTGAACATCCTAATCGTAGCGGGTCTATACATACATGAGTGCTTGATATTTATGTACAAAAACAGAGAACTACAGATTTCCACAGCATAAACTGGCAAAAAAAAAATACTGCTTATTCATGTATAGATTCTACAACAAATTGCCCAAAGACATTAAAGGGTTGAATTATTTTAGAGATTCAAGAAACTAGTTTTGAATTATATTTTAAATTGTGAACCATACTCAGTAAATGAGTTTATCTCAAAATTGTAATGTAAACTAACTATATTATGTTTATGTCTCAAATTATATCTTCATATTTTGTGTATTTTATTTATGTATTTACAGTTACTATTAATTATGAAAAGCTATTGCTCATTTTAATTTTTGACACCCTTTCAATCTTTTAATCTGTAAAGAATAAAGTATTTTCTATTTATATTTCTGTTCTATTCTAACTACTTTCAACAGTTTATTTGTGCTTTTTGTTTGTGTTCACACCTCATTCACAATTTCTTTAATGAAATTGGTACAACGCTTCAATGTTTATGTACACCACTGATACCTCTGGGATTCAATTTATAATAAAACTAGTGATGGGAATAATCGAGATACGAAAATCGAATTAGTCGAATATTAAAATGTCTCGAGATAATCGATTATGAGTCTGAAAATTAGTATATACTAAAATTAGTAGTACTGAGAAAATTGTTCGTCTATGCTCGATGAATGCGATGGCAACCGAAAGTCGATTATTTTATTATTCTCGGGATGACTGAAATTAGTATATACTTACATTAGTATAGTACTAAGAAAATTCGTTGGATACACTCGATGAATGCGACGGCGGCGAGTCGATTATTCTCTAGGTTTCGAAGTTGGAATGGTTTTGATGATGGATACGGATATAAAAAAGGTAATCAGTTAGCACTGCAAGCACACTGCTCAATACGCAAGTAAAAACAAACTGTTTTTTTAATTTTAATAAATAAGTACATATTTAATTTGTGTGCAATTATATAAAAGTAGTATTTTAAATTTGAAATAGGTTTTCAATGTATACTACTAAAATTAGTACTACTAATATTAGTCGATTATCAAAATATCTCGATTAAAAATAATCGAATATTGAAATATCTCGATTATTCCCATCACTAAATAAAACGCGTATGTAAATTCGTTGGAGAAAATTTGTTGAAATAAATTGAGAGTAAGATGCGAAACAATAACCTCCTTTATGATCATGTGAATATTCCAGATGACTTTTGAAACACGAACTAAACAAAGTGCGGTCTTACAATTCATTTTGGTTCTTGTTATAATCCAGTGTAATGCGAAATAGTGAATTGTCTGTTATTAGCGTAATAACTTCACATTGGTTTGTTATTAAAATGTTGCTAAATTTTGTCTTAGTTTCATTGTTGCAATGGGAATTATTTATTATTTATAGGACTAGACGCACTTTATTTACATTATGCAGCCACAATGTCGTTTCATTGATGTTTTGAAATTTAGAAAATTTATATTATTATAATATAAATATTTGGTAAAATTAATTAGTGTCCACTGGTGTCCAATAATACTGGCTGATTTATTTAAAACTGTTTTGCCGAAGGACAAGAAAAAAGAATATAATCAGTAGAGGGGCGTCTTCTTCGCAGTCAAGGGGCGGTTTGCCAACACCATATAAGAGCTTTCGCAAAGAGCCGTAAACATTGTCGACAGGTGGTGTAGTGAGGAAGAATTATCCATAAATCCTCACAAAGCTGCAGTCGTCATCTTCATATGAAAAAGATCCTTGGGATTCCTAAAACCCTTAAGGCTCAATGGAGTGGAAATTCTATTTGCCAGTGGGGCTAAATACCTAGGAGTCATTTTTGACCAAAAACTGACGTGGTATACCCACATTCAAAAACACAGAAAAAGCAACTATTGCACTGGGAAGATGTAGACAGATGTGTGGAAAAAAACTGGGGGTTAAAGCCCAAGATGACAGTTTGGTCTTGTACTAGGGTCGTCAGACTCATGATAAATCTGGATCGGTGGTACGGTGGACCAAGACACTGCAGCTGGCAGCAATTAAGTATACGCTACGTAATAGCCTTATTGTTTGCAAAGGCTTGTTCGCCTGCGCGCCACGGGGGCCTTAAAAACTACCCCCACGGCTGCATTGGAGGTCCTCTTAGATCTGCCACCACTACACATTTTTATCTAGGAGGAAGCTCGTTCAGTGTTGCACAGGCTAATGGAAGGCACAACGTCCATAAGGCAACACGGAACAGATCACCAGAAGTTATACTCAGAGCTGAGGGCATATCCCATTCTGGGAATGCCCATGGACACCATGGTCCCAAAGTATAACTAGACAGGTAATACCATACAGAGAGGTCTGGAAGAACGGCCCTCCGATATCAGCACAAACAGTCTGGTATACAGACCGCTCCAAGACAGAACAGGTAGTCGGAGCTGGGAATTACAGGATAAGGTCGAAAACGGTAATACCGATTAGTCTAGGAATACACGCCACAATATTTCAGGCTGAAGTGGCCACTATACAGTTAGTTATGTGCAAAGGAAATATTGAAGCAAGGAACTGTTAACCAGTCAGTTGCCATTTTTTTCCGACAGCCAAGCAATCTATTTCATTCAGGTCAATTCAAGACTAGTATGGAATTGTATTAATGCCCTTATGGACCTAGGAAGTCAGAATAAAGTGACATGGGTACCAAGACACGACGGGATATGAAAAGGCTGATGAACTGGCTCGGGAAGGCGCGTCTAAGGTCCTGGTAGGACCCAAACCCGTTGTGTTCTATGCAAACGATCATCCATTAATAAATGGGTACAAGACAAATCTCTAGAATGGTCGAAGAGTTTCCCGCGACAGAGACAGGCTAATAGACTGGCGGTACATGACCAGTCAGGTGCAACATTTTTAAAATGCATGCCAATCATATATATGAATGAAATTACCGTGAATATGCCAGAAATGCAAATTTTAGGCAGTCTTCGCGTGCAGAAGGCTGTGCAAATCGATTTTTTTTGTTTATTTTTTTTGTGTTTTTTTTTTAATTTAAAGTGGATGCCAAGAGTGCCAAACGAAAAGCCTTAAAAATAAATCCAAAATCAAGAACACCAAAAAATTTTACGATTTAATGTGCACATCAACGTGTGTTTTGCGCGCGTAAACTGCATGCCAATGAATTTTCGCTGGATTCTTTTAAAGCTTTTCGTTTGGCACTCTTGGCATCCACTTTAAATTAAAAAAAAAAACACAAAAAAAATAAACAAAAGAAATCGATTTGCACAGCCTTCTGCACGCGATGACTGCCTAAAATTTGCGTTTCTGGCATATTCACGGTAATTTCATTCATATATATGATTGGCATGCATTTTAAAAACGTTGCGCCTGACTGATCATGTACCGCCAGTCTATAAAGAGTTCATTAGAAAACGATCGGCCAAATTCACGCAAGATCTACTATGCCAAAATACAAAGGCCATTAGGATAATAGTAACTGAACACTGGAGGCTCAATAGGCCTATGAGTCTAATGGGCCTGACAGAGGATACAATACTCAGATTCTGTCAAGAGGAAGAGGAAACCTCAGTGCATGTGGTGTGCCACTGCGAAGGCCTAGCCAGACTGAGATACCAACAATTTGGCGAAGAAAAACCAAGGGTAGATACTAAGGAGCCCCTAACGAGGCTATGGAGTTTGGTACAAAGGATAAGGAAATAAATTATATTAGGAGCGCCACAATAGATCCGCGGGGGTCGGGGTGGCTAAGGCTAAGCGGCCAGCTCCTCTCTTCAAATCTAATACAATCTAGTTTCTCGGTAATGTCGTTTATTTGTTTAATCTACCTTAGGTGACAGTCGATAATAGTAATTAAGTCTAGGTATTTGTGACATGTTTAGGAAGATATCAAAAACCTATTTTGCTGATCGTCTTTTATTTCCAGAGATTTGAAATGTGGTAGGAAACAACTGTGCGAAGTAAAGGGTACATACATTGTTTTTTTTTAATCCGGCGAAACAAGTTTATTATCAAATCATTCTTTTATATTCTTAAAATAATTCTGTACCTTTTCCTGTAAGTTGTTACATGTATCACATTTATAGGAAATGGCCGTATCATCAGCAACTGATGTTAATTTCAAATAAATTGTTGAGATAAATGGTGAATAAAATAGGCCCTAGTATGGGCCTTCCTTGCGGTTCACTATATTCAATTATTACGAAATGGCTTCTGATGTTACTGATTTCTACACATTGTTTCCTATGCATTAGTGTTTTTTTCAACGCCTTATTTATATTGACGTCCTGGCGGAGTTTAACCGCAGGCTATTCCACCACTCAACCAGGACACGTACACATAGACAGTTTGAATAACTTTTTGGAGGGCTCTATCAGCAAAACAAGTCATAAAGTTAATTTACTTTACTGAGTTATTTAACAAAATATAAAACAGGGAAATAGTAGATTCAGAGAGCATAGGATAATCTACAGGGTATGGGTAGCAATAATGCTTTCTTCTGATATAAACAAATTAGAAAAAAGTACACAAAAATGCACTGTAAAATGTAATGTAAAAATATACAAAATAAATCAGAACTTTAGTTGGCCAGCGCAAAAGTATCAAGCAAATAAACTTGAGACATTAAATACGCACATAAAGGAAATCAGTAATCAAATTGCTCTACTTTCAATTTGCGTAAACGAAAGAAACTCCTAAAAAATGGACTTACATAAAATGTACATAAGCATACTTAAATCAAATTTACAAACGCGATATACCTCTTTGCATATCAGAACTGTAGATATGTAAAAAACAAGCTAAAAACGTACTCTTCGCCTGTTCACTGAACTTTTTATATAATTGTTACACATTCTACAGGATACCCTTCGCATTTTTTTGTAAATAATGTTAGTTTTAGACATTTTAAATTTTATAGTACGAACTTGGTAAAAGACTCAGTGTAAAATAAAGTAAAAATAAAAAGAAAACCATACCAAATTTGGGTTTCGAACCCGGGACACTTGGATTCCGAGTCAAAAGCGTAAGAACTACACCACCATCTAACACGTAAAAAATGTACATTTTTACATTATAAGAGCTACACTCAAAGAAAATGATAGGTAAATTCAACCAAAAAGAGCATATGAAATCGCGCCTATCTAGTTTCATAGTTAAATCAATCAGAAAAGAATAGTCATATAACTTTATTTGTTTTCGTAAACAAATAGTAGTTTAATAATCATATTTTCTTGTAACAAATTAAATAGTACAATGACATTTTTTTATGTTCACTAACCATTTTCAATTTGGTCTACAATTAAATAGTACAACGACTTTGTTTTTTGTTCAGCAACTAATTTTTAGGTTGATCTACACTTTATTGTATGATGAAGTTTTTTTTGGTTAGCCAAAATCTCAGTATTGAGAACATCAGACCACCCAAACCAAAGATTAGAGATCGTTTATAAGATCCATCCAAATATATCGATGATCCCTGAGAGAATTTGAACATTGCAATCATGTTATTAATTGTCTATAAATTCATAAGAGTATAAGATAATGCATGATTGATTATTGTCAGTGATTTGTATGTGGCGTCATCTGGGAATAATTTCTGTAATAGACTACGTGGTAAGCAAGCAAATTTTATGGTAATTCTTTTAGAATTTCTAGAAGACGACAATAATATTGGTTTGTCTACCAAGTACAATAATACAGCGAACTAATACTGGGTTAGAATTACAATTCGATAATGGTTAAAAGTAGAATATACTATTATCTAGTTTAATTTGACAGAATTCAACAAAATAATAGTCAGACGAAAAAAATAATAGTCTTATTCATCTATTTTTTAAGTTAATGTTTGTTTTGTTGTACGACAACTTTTTATTAATTAAAATAACAATCACCTTTTGTTTAAAAATACCATCAATATAGTTTGGTTTAACAAAATTAACGATATTGTTAGTTAACCATTTTTTTTTGTTGAATTTACCCATACTATTTCTTTGAGTGTAAAATCATATTTCCACGGTTGTATATTACGTTATGAAATGTATATTTCTAAAATATATCAATATTTAGCTATTAAAATAAAATATCATTTCACCAGATTTCTATTCAATTACAAAAACAATAGGATTCTTCCTCTAGCCAACACTAACTTAGTGTTCAAATTTCAGTACATTCGGATTTTTCTTTCTTGAGTTATCGTGCTTACAAGAAACGTGACGGACGGACGGACAGATGGGCGGACAGACGAACATTTTGAAAGTTGTTCAGAATTCGTTCAGTAACACAATGATATGAAAATTTTTAGTTTGTGAGCGATATTTACGGTTTTAGAAATGTGCCGATCAAATGAAATATACTATTCGTTATCGTATTTGCGAAGAGTGTAATAAACTATAGTGAATAAATCTTTGAAAAAATGACAAGAAGATACGTACTAAAAAGGTACGACTAGGCATGACTTTGCAAGCTCAAGTAAAACGAAACGCACTCATCAACGAAGTCTTTCTGTCCATCGGGTTATGAAAGTCAAACTGGAATTCGATTTAACGTTAATCATTGAATCGAAAGTTAATAATAATAATAATAATAATAATAATAATAATAAATGACTTTATTTAGAAAAATTGAACATTACAATAAAAGGACGAACTCGCATTTTAGACAAAGACGTACGCTGGAGGCATGTAGACTACAGCTACAACATCCTCGTAGAAAGACGGGAACTTTTTTTTGGGCCATTTTTTTGGGCCGTAAAATAGATTTTCTCTGCTTACAGTTTTTATTCGGGAACTTCGATACACTCACTTACTTTTCTTAGAATTAAGACAGATTAATTTGCAAGCAGTGATCAGAGAATACTACTTGTGAAGCTAATGAGTGAAATTTAGACAGGATGGTAAATTCACCAGGGCATTACACCCGCCTGTTATTCGGAGCTTATCCCCAGCTAGAATGATTTACGGCAGAAATCTAAGAAGAACACGAATGCGCCGACTCAAGAAAGCTTATACACTATTCGATAGCCTTCTATAATAATGGAAATGGAACTTATATGGCGCAAGAAAGATTTAAAACTATTTTATACTGGCAATAAATCGTAAATAGATGGCCGGCCTAAATAATTTTATGAAAAATGTAAATTGTAGTAAATTCGGTGGGACACTACATCTGTCGCAGCTGAGACTCGAACTCAGGAGAGATAACAGCAACAAGTCATGTTTTCCCACTTAACAGTGGACTAGCCCACTGCTACTGTCTCGGTAGCACATTGAAAACGTCATTAAACATCCATGCCCTAACCAGAATTCGAACCCCGGAGTACGTGGTTTCAAGCCTAACAGATAAGCGCTGAGGCCATTGAGTCGGTAGCAGTAACACTATGAAATTTTCTGAAAAGAAATGCGAATCTACAACATGCATTTCGTATTTGTTATATTCGTTTTCGAGTTATCGAATCCACATACGGACCATACACAATCTTTGTAATATTGCAATCTTTATAATATTAAAAATAGAGAGAATTTCTTCTTCAAATTAAAACTTAAAATCGTTAGATTAGCATACAAGTTCAAAATACAATAAGATCTCGTTGTCAGCGTATTGACATGTTCAACGAATCCATAATTAAACCCAAATTTTTACATTTTTTAGTGAACGAAATTATTTTATTACAAGTTTCGGCACTAAAATTGATTATTGTATTTTCCGTGACATGTGAGTCTCCGAATAGCATAAAAAGCGACTTTCTTCCTTTTATTTTTAAGACATAAGATATACAAAATCGATTTATTGTAGTTAAATTAGAGTTCATTAAATTATTAACTAACTGTGCGTTAGTGGGAGAAAAACTATGATAAACTTATGTGCTGTCAGCGTATCTTTTTATTTGACATGTTTTTAATTTATCATAAAAATCCGAGGTGTAGATAAGAAAGGGCAAAGGACCAAGGATAGATCCTTAGGGCACCTCCGAAGTAATAGAAAGTATAAATCTTTTTGAGACACTATTGTGCACTCTAACTGTTTGACGTATGTTTTGACAGGTATATTATAACGTGACCAAGCATTTTTAAAAATGTTATATTTATTTAGAGCCATATCTCTATTTCAACGTGATTTTTATTACATCAGTAAAACAGGGATCATCTGGTTTACTTACATTGTAGGTAGAAGTGCAACAGCAGTCTAGCAGCATGGATCGCAACAGGATAGTAGATGGAATAGATAGTTACAACACCTTGGAAATGTTTTCAGATGTAATGCCTGACATTGCCAACCATTTCCTTCTTCTGGAAGCGATGGGTGGCATCGGAATAAGACCGACCTACAAAGGGTACATAGTTGTTGGTTAATAGACGGCACCAAAACTCCTGATGGAACTGGTGCTGGAGGATATACTTGCAAATATACCTGTAGTCAAAACAACTATCTTGTAGATTGTAGATTGTTCAAGGGGTCGCTCGGCTCTTTCAACTCCATTTCACATCGACCTGAAAAGTTCTTTTGTGAATTACCCTACAATTAGTTGTTGCCCAGGACTCCCAAGCTTTTTACAAAGCTTGTGATTTTCCTGGGCGCTAATTTCCCTATGTCTTCAGGCGTTAGTTCCACCTTTTCTAGGTACTTTAGCCTAGTGCGGACTTGCATCTTGCATTCGTAAAGAATATGTTCCGCAGTTTCTATTGCAGAATCGCAGTATCTGCACATATCGTTGTCTGCCTTGCCCATGTTCTTAAGATGGTATCTTAAGGGGCAATGGCCTATTAAAAGGCCTGTCATCAGCCTTAAGTCGGACTTTTCGAGTTCGAGAAGCCTTGCGGCATTCTTTGACGAATAAGTGAACTTTTTCGCTTATCTTTGGTCCGGAGTATTCCTCCAGTAGGACTCTTTCTGTTCATTTTCCCATTTTAGGACCTCCTCCGTTATGTGTCCCTTAATTAAACCACAAAACGGTTCGGGCCCAAAAAATGGGGCTTTGGCACTTTTTTTTTGCAAGGCAACTATCTTAGTTTGGACTAAGAAAAAAGCACTCTAGTATTGGCAGGAACTACCAGAATTAGTTCTTTCAATGAAGTTTACAGAATATTCAATGGAATTTAGACCAAATAAATTATTAAATCTAAACAGATTACACTTAAAAACTCTAATAGGCCTATACTACCCTGCCAAAAATTCCACATAGAAACTTATAAAAAAAAAGTGATGCGGTTTTATCGTTCCTATAAGTTATATTAGTATTATACAGACAGGATTTTATCTGTTTTATTAAGTTTTAAATCGGTTATGAAACAGTAATTCCGAATGAGCTATTTGGAATTATCATGTTGCCCTTTCATGAGTACTTATATGAAATATACATCAACAAATCTACAGTTTAGTGTCTGCAAATGCACCCTTGCCCTTATATCTGTAAACATATGGAATTACAGATACAACTTTAAAGAGATTCTAAACTTTTCTATAAGTAATATCATAAGAGTTCCAGTCCGTCCTTTCTCCAGTATCTATCGTATGTAACACACCATTTATCAACATGTTTTTATTGTAAATTTCAACAATGTTTTTTATTAGTATTAATGTGGATATACATGTCAACAAATGTACAGTTTCAATTGTATATTTTACAGATGTATTTTTATTGTAAACTTCCATTTTGCTTTTTTATTAGTATTAATTTGGATATGCATGCCGACAAATGTACAGTTTAAATTGCATATTTCAAATAGAAATACTAATATTGTGGTAAACACAAAATTCTGCAAAGTCCTTATTTCCTCGGGTGTTCTTGTTCTAGCCTAGAAGCAATGAATGAGTTAGCAGTGAAAGAGACTGCTTTGTTTTTAATTTAACAAACACACTTCAGTTCCTTAGGTCACATTAGATTAGATATGAATTAGCTACACGTATACAGCTCCCTCTACTGGAGCCTGGAGTAAAGTTGCTGCTGAAATTTCTATCAGTTTCTACCAGAATGGAGCAGCAAACATTTACTTATACCACATCAATGAGAATTTATGAGAACAGTATCTAAGGTAAAACGTGCGGCTTTCCGTGGTTAAATGGCAAGTGTTTCTATAAGAAACGAGCTGCATTTGGTTGACTTGCAATTGAAGATTGCTAATTATAATGTTTGAATAGGGATTTATGAGATCAGTTTCTATGAGTATTAATGTTTTTTTTTCAGTAATATATTAAATGTGTTTTCATTTGTTTGAATGGGTAAAAAGAAAGGTCAGTTTTCAACTGCAATTACAAATACAAGTTTAACCACTTCGAATGAGATTATATGCGATTAATTTCTAACAGTATTTATGCTGTTTTCCGAATATAATTGTGATGAGGTTTGATCAGTAACAAATTGTTCACTACATGTTACGTGTGGAAATTCCAGGTACATATTTAGTATTACTTCGAAAGGATTGATGATAGCAGTTTCTACGAGTATGTATTTGTTGTGCCAATAGTAAATTATATAAGTCTTTATCAGTATGCATTCGGATCTAATTTAAATATGAAAATTATATCAGAATAAAGCAACCAAATGTTTTAAACAGTATCTATTTGTAAATCCAGACATTTACTTATACTATCTCAATGAGAATTTACGAGAACAGTATCTAATGTAAAACGTGCGGCTTTCCGTGGTTAAATGGCAAGAGTTTCTATAAGAAACGAGCTGCATTAGGTTAGAACAGTTTTGATTTGCAATTGAAGATTACAAATTATAATGTTTGAATAGGGATTTATGAGATCAGTTTCTATGAGTATTAATGTTTTTTTTTTTCAGTAATAAGTATATTAAATGTGTTTTCATTTGTTTGAATGGGTAAAAAGAAAGGTCAGTTTTCAACTGCAATTACAAATACAAGTTTAATCACTTCGAATGGGGTTATATGCGATCAGTTTCTAACAGTATTTATGCTGTTTTCCGAATATAATTGTGATGAGGTTTGATCAGCAACAAATTGTTCACCACATGTTACGATATGGTTGGAAATTCCAGGTACATATTTAGTATTCCTTCGAAAGGATTGATGATAGCAGTTTCTATGAGTATGTATTTGTTGTTCCAATAGAAAATTTGTCTTTATCAGTATGCATTCGGATCTACTTTAAATACAAAAATTATATCAGAATGACACAACCAAATATTTTAAACAGTATCCACTTGTAAATCCAAACATTTAAAGATATATTTTAATGAGAACCAATCAGAACAGTATCTAATGTAACGCGTGCGGCTTTCCGTGGCTAAATTTTAAAAGTATTTTTAATAAATAGCTTTAACGGATTTGAACAGTTTTAATTTGCAATTCCAGATGAATAGTTTTAATTGTTAAATAGGGATCTATGAGATCAGTGTCTTTGTGTAATGTTTATTTTCCAATAAAAACACATTTTATTGAAAAAAAAATCGGCAGCTACTGGAAGCGGTTGGAACCTCCCCACCCGGTGAATCTTTGAAGTCGAAAAGAGCACTAAACAATATGAACGATCTCATTTAATTATATTTATTAAGTTGAAATATTTTTTTCGTATTAAATCAGAAAAAAAGTCTTGCTTTCGGTGGGATTTTGACCTAAGAACTTGAGTGTTAAATTTATAGTCTGCACAACATTAATATTTTATTCAATGTTTTTAATACAAATATATGCTTCATCGGATCGTAGCCCGGGGCCAGCCAGACAACCACGGTGAACACCGCCGTGGCGAGTGTGAGGCTGGACGGGGTAGGTCCGGTTTGGCTTGGAGAAAAATAGAAAAGTACCTCCTGTCTTCTGTAGGCAGGCTTAAAGACTAGGTTAAAATTATAATGTGTCCACATGGACCTAAAATTAATATAAAAATAAACACATTTCTATAAAAACGTTCGTAGGCAAGAGCACTTAATAATTTTGATTATTGATGCGGGAAACAACTAAACGAAAAAACCTCTTCGTTGGTAATGGGATGGATGGCAGGGATGGCCATCTTTGGAAAAAACCATATAACTCTTGGTGGACAGTTTCCCTGCCAGATGTAGCCAGGGTAGTGTTCATGGTGGCTCGTTTAAGTTTGAGTTGGTATATTTTGTTTTATCTTTTGGCCTCGACCAATTTTTCACTAAATCGGTCGGGGAAGTGATAGCTGTCAAATTTTTAGTTCCAATGTTTCTCTGGGGAATTTGGTTTTTGAAAAATGTTTAGGTTGGTATCAATGTCTTAAATTGTTTTTAGGTTATGTAGTACTATTTTTAGGTTATGTTACCGGAAGAATTTCCGGCGGGATGCCGGAAGTAGCGGAAATAGTTTTTAAAATTTAATGTCACTGTCACTTTTAAAAACTCACCGAAAGCGTTCCGGTGGGGTTGCTTACACTTGTAGGGCTTGTAAGCGGTTCAGGATGGCCTCTCACACCATCCGTGGGCTTTATAAACGTCGAAAAAACTTATAATCTCTCGATGCACTTGACACGTCAAAAATACTCAGCATAGTCTGCACGTTTTAACACACTAGCAGAGAACTTATACCACAAATGGACCCGTAGTATTTTTTGGGAATTTTCCTTTGAGTCCATTTAATAAAATTTGACATTTTTCTGAAAATTTGACATTTTTCTGAAAAGTTATATTTTTCCGAAAATTTGACATTTTTCTGAAGTGACATTTTTTCGAAAATTTGACATTTTTCTGAAGTGACATTACTCCGAATTTTTGACAATTTTCAAACATTTGACATTTTTCTGAAAGGTGACATTTCTTCGAAAATTGACGTTTTTTCGAAAATTTGACATTTTTCTGAAAAGTGACATTTTTCCGAAAATTTGACATTTTCCCGAAAATTTGACATTTTCCTGAATTTTTGACATTTTTCTGAAAAGTGACATTTCTCTGAAAATTTGACATTTTTTCGAAAATTTGACATTTTTCTGAAGTGACATTACTCCAAAAATTTGACAATTTTCAAACATTTGGCATCTTTCTGAAAGATGACATTTCTTCGAAAATTTGACGTTTTTTCGAAAATTTGACATTTTTCTGAAAAGTGACATTTTTCTGAAAATTTGACATTTCTGAAAGTGACATTTCCCTGAAAATTTAACATTTTTTCGAAAATTTGACGTTTTTCTGAAAGGTGACATTTTTCTGAAAGGTGACATTTCTTCGAAAATTTGACGTTTTTTCGAAAATTTGACATTTTCCTGAATTTTTGACATTTTTCTGAAAAGCGACATTTCTCTGAAAATTTGACATTTTTTCGAAAATTTGACATTTTTCTAAAGTGACATTACTCCGAAAATTTGACAATTTTCAAACATTTGGCATTTTTCTGAAAGGTGACATTTCTTCGAAAATTTGACGTTTTTTCGAAAATGACATTTTTCTGAAAGTGACATTTTTCTGAAAATTTTACATATTTCTGAAAAGTGACATTTCCCTGAAAATTTATTATTTTTTCGAAAATTTGACATTTTTCTGAAAAGTGACATTTCTCCGGAAATTTGGCGTTTTCCTGAAAATTTGACATTTTCTTAAAAATCTGACATTTTTCTGAAAATTTTATATTCCTTGGAAATTAAAAAAAAAAAAAATTCGTGACTCGTCTTGTAGAAATAATTTTTTGATATCATCATCAGTTCGCCTGTTATAAGAATTTTATGTTTTTAATACGTCATCAGAACGTAGGTGTATTTTTAATTCACTCGTATTCCATCTATCTACAATATTTCCACCTACGTTTCAAACTTTAATTGGATGTTCCCAGTTAAGTCGATATCTGCACCAGTTTCTAAGAATTTTTCTTATTTGTGACGTCATATGACGTAGGTGTATTATTAATTCACTTGTAATCCGTCCGTCTACAATATTTATACCTACGTTTCAAATTTCAGTTCGATATCTTCAACCGTTCCCGAGTTATCAGCCGAAATCACTGAACACCTCTGTCATTATTAGAATATCACCCTGTACATTGCACTGCTTTGAGAACAAAACAAGTGAAATTTTTGTTTTTTAATTTTTTTCACGGAAACCAAATCGAAAAAGTGCAAGTGTGATATATCATTGAAATCGGAATTTTTACTGCTTTTCAATGGTTCAATTACAAATTGCAAGTAATCATAAAATAAACAACTTGTTGTGCCAAAACGGCACTAAACGTAATCCGATCTCAACCAAAACCTTTTCAGATCTTCTGGAGCACTAAAGAAACCCTCATGCAAAGTTTCATCCAAATCCGTTTAGTAGCTTCGCCGCTATCGTGCTAACATACATACACACACCCACACACACACACATACATACACACAGACATTTTTCAAAAACATTTTTTTTGGGTTCCTGGGACCTCAAAACGTAAAGATTTGATGTTATCTCAATTTTCGATTTTGGACTAATTGTAGTAACCTCCCACAATTTTATTGTGGGGAGGTTAAAAAACATTACACTGACCTCATAGATCCCTAACAATTAAAACTATTCATCTGGAAATGCAAAACTGTTCGAATCCGTTAAAGCTTATTTATTGCAAATAATTTTAAAATTTAGCCACAGAAAACCGCACACGTTACATTAGATACTGTTGTGATGGATTCTCATTATAATATTATCTTGGATTTACAGGTGGACACTGTTTAAAATATTTGGGGTTTCATTCTGATATGATTTTTATATTTAAATTAGATCCGAATGCATACTGATAAAGACTTATATAATTTACTGTAGGAACAACAAATAAATACTCGTAGAAACTGCTCTCATTAATCCTCTTGAAGGAATACTAAATATGTACCTGGAATTTCCGACCATATCGTAACATGTAGTGAACAATTTGTTACGGATCAAACCTCATCACAATTATATTCGGAAAACAGCATAAATACTGTTAGAAATTGATCGCATATAACCCCATTCGAAGTGATTAAACTTATATTTGTAACTGCAGTTCAAAACTGACCTTCCTTTTTATCCATTCAAACAAATGAAAACACATTTAATATATTACTGAAAAAAAACATTAATACTCATAGAAACTGATCTCATAAATCCCTATTCAAACATTATAATTTTGAATATTCAATTGCAAATCAAAACTGTTCTAACCTAATGCAGCTCGTTTCTTATAGAAACTCTTGCCATTTAACCACGGAAAGCCGCACGTTTTACATTAGATACTGTTCTCATAAATTCTCATTGAGATAGTATAAGTAAATGTTTGGATTTACAAATAGATACTGTTTAAAATATTTGGTTGCTTTATTCTGATATAATTTTCATATTTAAATTAGATCCGAATCTGTACTGATAAAGACTTATATAATTTACTATAGGAACAACAAATAGATACTCGTAGAAACTGCTCTCATCAATCCTCTTGAAGGAATACTAAATGTGTACTTGGAATTTCCGACCATATCATAACAACTAGTTAACAATTTATTACTGATTAAACCTCATCATAACTATATTCGGAAAACAGCATAAATACTTTTAGAAATTGATCGCATATAATCCCATTCGAAGCGATTAAACTTGTATTTGTAATTGCAGTTGAAAATTGACCTTTCTTTTTACCTGTTCAAACAAATGAAAACACATTTAATATATTACTGAAAAAAAAACATTAACACTCATAGAAACTGATCTCATAAATCCCTATTCAAACATTATAATTTTGAATCTTCAATGCAAATCAAAACTGTTCTAACCTAATGCAGCTCGTTTCTTATAGAAACTCTTGCCATTTAACCACGGAAAGCCGCACGTTTTACATTAGATACTGTTCTCATAAATTCTCATTGAGATAGTATAAGTAAATGTTTGGATTTACAAATAGATACTGTTTAAAATATTTGGTTGCTTTATTCTGATATAATTTTCATATTTAAATTAAATCCGAATCTGTACTGATAAAGACTTATATAATTTACTATAGGAACAACAAATAGATACTCGTAGAAACTGCTCTCATCAATCCTCTTGAAGGAATACTAAATGTGTACTTGGAATTTCCGACCATATCATAACAAGTAGTTAACAATTTGTTACTGATTAAACCTCATCATAACTATATTCGGAAAACAGCATAAATACTTTTAGAAATTGATCGCATATAATCCCATTCGAAGCGATTAAACATGTATTTGTAATTGCAGTTGAAAACTGACCTTTCTTTTTACCCATTCAAACAAATGAAAACACATTTAATATATTACTGAAAAAAAACATTTAATACTCATAGAAACTGATCTCATAAATCCCTATTCAAACATTATAATTTGTAATCTTCAATTGCAAATCCAAACTGTTCTAACCTAATGCAGCTCGTTTCTTAAAGAAACACTTGTCTTTTAATCACGGAAAGCCGCACGAATTACATTAGATACTGTGCTCATAAATTCTCATTGATATGGTATAAGTAAATGTTTGGATTAACAAATGGATATGGCTTGACTCATTTTGCTGGTCAATGCGGATATAAACTGATAACAATTTCAACAGCAACTTTACCTAACTCTTATAGAAACTTATTGACCATATAGGTTCTCATAGATACTTATTAATTTTTGATAATTTTCAATACGGATTGATGAGATTTTTTTGACAGGGTAGCCACTGCAAATTATTCCCTACACAGACTTGGTCTAGCAAAAAACACTGAAAAACATATGAGTTTAGAGAAGGATGAAACAGTAGAGCAAATTTTATGCAACAAGACCGCTGCAGAAAGAATCCGATTCTCACTGTCTGACAAGGGACAACTGTTGCCCGAAGACTTGGATATTTTTTCACTCAATAAGGTTCAGTTTTGTCAAAAGACTGAACCTATTGGGTGAAGTAATGGGCTAATTTAATGAATTTTATTTAGTAATTGTTACTTCTTGTGGATAAAGTATTGTTTAAAATTTGGCAATATTGAAAATTTTATATGAATCCGATGTGGTTCTCGAATATACGCTTCTAAAGAGCGCGGTGCAACCAACATCGTGACGTCAGAGGA
Organism: Rutpela maculata; assembly: GCA_936432065.2. Classification (NCBI taxonomy): domain Eukaryota; kingdom Metazoa; phylum Arthropoda; class Insecta; order Coleoptera; family Cerambycidae; genus Rutpela; species Rutpela maculata. The sequence goes on from OW386292.2 coordinate 54,564,790, forward strand.
TAGGCAAAGAAACGGTCGCCCAACATATCAATGCTCGTACATTCTGCTTGAGATCGCCAAGTCTTTCTCTGTGCGACTAGCGGGTTGCTATCAAGTGACGTCGCGGCCGAGATTCGAGAAGGCGTGCGGTCCATGTTTATAATTTTTTTTAGACGATTTACAGGTCTCATAAAATTTTAGTTTTTTGCACAGGGTCTTACAATTGTAAGATCTTTACGATAATCAAATAAAAAAAAGTGCTAAATGAGCCCATTAAGTATGGTCCACAATAGATCAAATGGTTTCAATGGAGGGAGGTTAATACTCACGTATTAGCCAAATCGAGCCTAACCTAACTATACTTTCTTAATAATATAATTATGTGATTAGGAAGTTTCCTATATAATGCTAACTATCCAAATTTGATTCACAGAATCTCAGCTAGTATTCTATAAGTTTCTTGTGTTGCCTGTCGGCTGCTCAGTGGTTCCGGGGGGGTGGTGAATAAGGCTGATGTTGAATTTACAAATAGCTGCAGATCCACAGTTGTGTGTATTTGTTAAATTAATTTATTTAGATTTTAGTGAGCTTGAAAAGTTGAAAATTAGTCAAGTTGACTCATAGTCTGTTTTCAATACAAAAAGATAAGATAAGATAAAATAAGATATTATGGGCGCCAGCTGCTAATAAAAATTATTAACAACAAATTTTTAGAGTATTGAACTCAATGTTTGACTGGATTGACCTCTTGAGTTTAAAGTTTCAAATTCTCCCAGAAAAATAAAACAAGAAAAATTTATAAAATTATTTATTAACAAAGCGTGAATATATTAATAAAATATACACAAAACTAGTTTAATAAAAAAATGAACAAAATATGATATTTGACATGAATTTGAAGGCTGAAAATTATATAATTACAGCTGATCTATTAACTGAAGGTTAATAGTCTAAAAAAAATTAAAATAAATTTTCAATTAGAGTCGAATGCAAAAATTGAATATACAAATTGAATGCAAAACTCGTTCGGCCGGCACACCGAATTTACATTTACAAAAATAGTTAATACTTGACTGGTATTCACGTTTCAGAGACCTGGTAGGTTCAATGATGGTTAAATCGACACACAGACAGAATAGGATACCTTTCTACTACTTGTAGTCCGGGGGAGGATGTATTGATCGTCCAGGTGGTCCTGAATAATGATCGTTCAACACAGGAATTGTTGATCTTGATAATGGGTTCGATGAAGAACTTGTTGATCCTGAGCTCAGGCTGACCTGGTTCCCAATTGATGAGAGATCCTCTGATTTCCAAGATGGCGGACTATCAGTATCGTGCTGCTGGTGTCGATATTCTTAGTTTCGACCTTGTCTTCCAGAACCGTCTTCGGGGTCTATCCCTCGATCATATAAACAACAAACATACCAGTCAAAATCAGATACAATAATAAAAAATATAAAAATATGCAAAATCTGAGGTTACTAGCCGAACGGTAAAATGAAAAAGAAAAAAATATGAAATTGAAGATAGAAAAATTATGATTGCCACTAAAGGTGGTCTTGCCAAGAAATTAGAAAGAAAAGGTACTTTACTTCAACAATTTATGAATGACTTGAAATAAAAAGTGATAAATTTTAAAAATGCAATCTTCCCAAAATTACGAAGAAATTAACCCTAAATATCCCAAACTAATATATTGACAAAAAATATATGTCTCGCGGAAAATACTCCAAAACCCTTTTTGGTGAATAAAATAAATTTATCTAGCAAGCCCAAAATGGGAATGCTCCAAATACATATATAACTCAAAAAAATTATAATTAGAGAAAAATAATTCTGTATTAAATTAATCTATATTAGACAAAAGATAATAAAAAATTAAGTAAATGAATATCTTGATTTTTACTTCCCGCTACGCACAATAATGTAATTTTATATATAAAAGGAAAAGAGAAAATGAGATAAAAAATATAATCAAATAGTTTCATTCCTGAACTATCAATCCAGAACAAAATTTTAATCTGTTTTACCCGAGACTATTTGAACTAAGGCACACAATATAATATGTAGATCAAATGTTATCAAACTTTATGTAACCCACAGTGATTAGTTAAAATAAGGAATCTAACATAATAAATCGAATTTAAACGAAATTTATGTACTCAAGAGATAGGTATTACTTAAGGTACCTAATGAATTTAATAATTAAAACCCGAATATTATCGAAGTATGTTTAACTTCAACAGATATTATTTAAGGTAAGGTATTTAATAAGAAAAATCGAATATTTTCGAAGTGCGTTTAACTCCAACAGATATTATTTAAGGTAAGGTATTTATTCGAAGTGTGTGTAACGTCACCAGGTGAGCTCTCCCAGATACAGCAAATTTCTGCTAGATAATTGAAATAACGTCGGGGCATAAACCAGCATGGCTACAAAACCCTCTTTATTCCCACTTGAACAGGCATGTGGTTTGCAAATATGGCGAACGCCGCAATTACCAACACCAAGCCCAGTAAGCAAATATCAAATCTGAATTCATCCGAAAAGGAAATAAATCAATCAAATTGTAAATTAGAAAATTTTACTTGCCCTCAGCTTAGCTGATCCACCGACGTTACATTCCTTTAATACAATAAAAGAGAATTAAAAGAATAGCTCACCTGAAGGTTACACACACACCCGACGCGACCTAAGATTAGGACGGTTTTCGGCCTGTCCCCCCACCATCCTCGTCTTAACTTCCGCTCTGCGGTTGTCAGAACTGGAATAAGTCAGAGGTTTCGATTCATATATTTATTTAATATGACGGTTGTGACCTATACCGTTATACCTATTTTAGAAATATCATGTAGTAGTCTTTCAGATAACTAGTCAAACAAAAAAAAATTATCTGGATATCTGAAAAATTCACGAACTTATTCAATTTCTTATTTGAATACTTCGCCTCGGCTGAAGTCCACCGTGACGTCACAATACACAACGCGAATTGGAAAATGTAGTTATTTTTTTTTGTAGACGCAAAGATTTTGTTATATAAGAATTATACTTTTTTATACAATTAGGAAGTTTCCATTTTTCTCATTTTCTCGTAATAAATAGTAAAAATCTAAAAAATATCTGTAATTTTTTTTTAATTATCTCTATAAATAAAAAAGTTATGGTCCTTCCAAGTTTAAAATGCAGCGATCATCTGGGCTGAGGCTCGATTACGTCACAATACATGATTCCGTCAACAGCGAGCGGGCGCGGGCGCCTTTATACTCGCTGGCAGGCACCGGTAGTTTATAGTCAGCTTGCATTTGAGAGCCGAAAAAATTGCTAAAACATGCAATTTTGGCACGTTCATATTTTTCGAAAAACACGGATCGTAAATTGCACGGCGAAATTCGAAAATTAGGCTCGGCACGAGCGAATCAAAAGTGACATTTGATGACATTTCAAAAAATCGAGCACATACATTAAATAAAGGGAACATACGGCGGGCCGCCGGCATGTCAAGTCAATTCTGAACCAAAAATAGAGTAGTTGTATTTTGAGTTCTTAAGTGGGGAGCTAGTGAAGTAATTTTCGAGAAAGTGTCTGATTCTATTTGGTTGTCGAACCCAGCACACTAAAATCTTTCATAATTAAAAAATTTCACATACTTAGGAATTTATGAGCCCTAATTCACCTTAAACGTTTCTTTTAACGAGATTATTTTATATCTGAAGCCAATTATTCTCTTATTTTTATTTGTTTTTAATTTTACTTTTACAACATTCACTTAATTTATTGTTATTAATTTGCTAGAACATCGAAACTACGATAATCAAGAAACTTTCTGATAAGTATACTAACTAATGAACATTACCAAATAATATAATAAGACAATAATTATACAATACTAGCTGATGCCCGCGACTTCGTCCGCATGGAACTTCGTTCGGGTGGAACTTCCTCTTCGTGGAATTAAGAACATTGAGATACTAACCCACTACACATTAATTGCATTTAAGGAAGCCTTTTTCCCATCGGAAAAAATAATTATTTGAATCGACAATAGAGCACATGGGTGGGTATGTGTCAAATTTCATGCTTAAAAACATCCCTCTCCCTGTTCACCCGTTCGGGGGGGGGGGTCTCTTTTTGAAAACCGTCGAATACGGAAGATCCCGTCACTGCAATATCATGTTTCTGATTTACGCGATTTACGCGATTTCGGCTCATGTGGAATAATTGTCGCCCTCACTGTTATGGGACATAATTAAAAATTCGTTCCAATTGTCTAACACAAAGCTGACTATTTGTTTACGAACCTCCAACGCTCTTTCTTGTGAGCCGTACATTAAGAATAAAAGCGAATGGGAAACAGGCTCCGTCACCTACAATTGGGACAACAGTATATTGTACAACTTCTTCATTAATACTTAGATTTTCTTAAAAAATCACAAATTTCCCAATCCTTGCAACCATTGGAGACATTGGAAATGACAACACCATATATGAAACATAATAATAATATTTCATCTTCAGACGTATCAAAATAACTTAATTATAGACATCATTTTCAGTGTCAAAATTATATAATTTATCGAACTGACAGCCGTTTGCACCGTATGTGTTTAAACCATCTACCCGTTTCCACCCCTTGAAAAAGTGAAAATCGAAATTTAGTCTCACGCGTATCTAATAGATTTGAACAAAAAATATTTCTGCCAAATTTCACTCATCTACATATAACCGTTTCCGAAAAAGCCTAAAATTTCAACCCCCTTTTTTACCGTCTTGGGGGCTGAATTTCGAAAAATCCCTCCTTAATGGATGCGTACGCCATTCGAGGAACCTCCATGTAAAATTTGAAGTTTCTAAACTCAGTAGTTTGAGCTGTGCATTGATAGATGAGTCAGTCAATCTTTTATATAGATAGATAATATACAATAATCATAAACTATTCTTACAAATTTTAAGTAAAATTCCTTATAAAATGATGTGGAAGATTATTTCGAATGTATTCTATTTAAGATACTTATAAGGTATCTAATATCTATATAATACATAAAGGAGAATGTAACAGTGCTTTTACATACCTCCATATATCTGTCGGTTGAATTATATGGGTACTTTACGATGAGCTAGGATCTTGAAACTTGACGTGGATGTAGAGAGTACATTGCCGACCACATAAAATTTCAAAACTAGAAATTCTATCGAGTCAGTTTTTTAAGATTTCAAATCATTTTCAAAAATTTGATTTATAGCCAAATAATAAGCATTATTGTATTTATTATATATACACTCAAAGAAAATGATAGGTAAATTCAACCAAAAAGAGCATATGAAATCGCGCCTATCTAGTTTCATAGTTAAATCAATCAGAAGAAAATAGTCATACAACTTTATTTGTTTTCGTAAACAAATAGTAGTTTAATAATCATATCTTCTTGTAACAAATTAAATAGTACAATGACATTTTTTTATGTTCACTAACCATTTTCAATTTGGTCTACAATTAAATAGTACAACGACTTTGTTTTTTGTTCACCAACTAATTTTTAGGTTGATCTACACTTTATTGTATGATGAAGTTTTTTTTGGTTAGCCAAAATCTCAGTATTGAGACATCAGACCACCCAAACCAAAGATTAGAGATCGTTTATAAGATCCATCCAAATATATCGATGATCCCTGAGAGAATTTGAACATTGCAATCATGTTATTAATTTTCTATAAATTCATAAGAGTATAAGATAATGCATGATTGATTATTGTCAGTGATTTGTATGTGGCGTCATCTGGGAATAATTTCTGTAATAGACTACGTGGTAAGCAAGCAAATTTTATGGTAATTCTTTTAGAACTTCCAGAAGACGACAATAATATTGGTTTGTCTACCAAGTACAATAATACAGCGAACTAATTCTGGGTTAGAATTACAATTCGATAATAGTTAAAAATAAAATATACTATTATCTAGTTTAATTTGACAGAATTCAACAAAATAATAGTCAGACGAAAAAACTAGTAGTCTTATTCATCTATTTTCTAAGTTAATGTTTGTTTTGTTGTACAACTTTTTATTAATTGAAATAACAATCACCTCTTGTTTAAAAATACCATCAATATAGTTTAGTTTAACAAAATTAACGATATTGTTAGTTAACCATTTTTTTTTTTGTTGAATTTACCCATACTATTTCTTTGAGTGTATGTTTCTGTGCTAACAATATATTGTAATATTTTTCAGAATATTCTGCGATTTTGTTAATAATTATCGTGCGATTGCCGAATGAGGTTTCGTTGTAGGTTATTTTACTGGATGAGTTTCTTTTCTCGTTAATAAGGTGCCAGAAGCAATCAGGGTTACATTTAATTTGATTTGCTATATTAATGGCATAAGTTTTATGCACCAAAACCTGGGCTATAACTGGGACTTCAGTTTTGCTATCATGGTCATAAATTCATTGCAGACGTTAGGACTTTCGTTTCTCTTGATCCTCCGTAGTGACTTCCTGTGTTTTATGTCTTTTATAATACTTTTATTGAACCAATGAGAATATTTTCAATTTTTAGGTCTTCAGTGCGCAATCTGTGAAAATGGGATATAAATTTCCAAGTCAATATCATTAAGATAATATTATTGAAATTCACCCATGACAATTTTTAGACTTACTTGAATTAATTTCTATTCTTAGACTATTAATTATCCCTGAATTACCTCATCTATAAATTATCATGATTGTGTATAGTTATAGTTATGGTTATAGCTGCGGTTATTATTATAGTTATGGATATGGTCATTAGTCATAGTTTAGTTTAATTATTTTGTATATTTTGACGTAAGAAGAAAATATTAAAAAATAATAAATATTAAACTGTTCCTCACAGGTGTTGAATATTAAATAGGATGAAAACACAAAAAAATGTTATAAAAGATTCTTTACTGAAAATAACCAGCGGAGACTTTAAACAGCTATATCACCTCAGGAGCCACTTTGTATATAACTTGAATAAAACATATTTCAATCTATGTGTATTTGCTCAGTGTCGACTTATTTGCGGAATACCCCGTACACTTAACTATGTAACATCCTTAAATACTATTTTATTTGTCTACCAAAACATACGAAAGTGACAGCCATTGTCCTTGCTTTTAACCGCTGTTCTTTTCTTTACACTTCGACATAGCGACACACTGAGCTAAAAAATATAATCTTATTAGCTTCAGCTTGTACGACGACTCTAACCTTTACCTTGAAGAAAAGTAATCGATAAACAAGAAATTAAGTGAAAGTCAAAAAGTAGGCAAGTAAATATTAGTATAGTAAAGTTGACAGACAATATTCAAATTAACACAAGCACTGTAAATATTGATATAGATGTCACCCATTATTATTTGCGGATTTTACTATAGAACTGGATATAAAGCAGATATGTTTCCAGAAAAGGATGTTATATAAAATTAATATTAATAATACAGATCGTATTATATACCAAATCAGCACAACTTTTGTTTGAATTAGGATAGGCTATGATTTCTTTTTGAGTTGTCTATTTTGGACAAAAATCGCATGTCCGGTCTAAATGATTCACACTGTCACTTTCTTTTGTCTGAAGTGATTTCCAAACTGATTACTTAATATTTAAAACATACAGACATTTTTATAGTTATAAATAAAAATAAAAATAAAAAAAGAATTTAAGACATATCCAATAAAAGTATACGAAAACTTTGAAGCCCAAGATTACGAATGAGGTGACTAAAAATGATGTAGAAAAGGTATTTCGAGTATGTAGACAGTTTAGAATTATTTTAATTCAAAAATTAAATACTGATGTTGCTTTTAGACGGACAAAACTAGAATTAAACCTATTTCAAAAGAAGGACATGACAATTTGAAATTATCTTGTGCCGCATGACCTAAGACTGGCAATTTTATAAATTTTATGTTTCGGAAAGACTATTTGACATATTTGACATTTGATAATACAATTTAATTTTATTTTATTTTAGAAATACAGCATCCAACAATACCAGTGCCAGTTACATATACAAAGATACATAATAAGTTGTACATAATAGTAAAATCACAACTTAAGGCGATAAAATTACATTACACATAAAAAAATAAAATTTTAATTTTTTTATTGTTTTTAGTTTTGTATGAAAAATATCAAATATGCCCTGCAGGCGGTTGTAGATGTTACAAATAAATTGAAGAGGGGAACATTTTAGAAAATTTGTTCGAGGCCTGGCAAGATAGAAGATATTGGTCTGCCTAGAATTAATACGTGGTAAAGAAAATGTCAATTATTCTAACAGCAGGTTAACATATTTTTAATTAATTATTTTGAATAGAAATAGCAAAGCTTGTTTATTTCTACGTACTTCAAGACTTTCTATATCAAATCTAGTAAAAATAGTTTGCTATGAAAACCATTAAACTCCATTAATTATACAGTGTGTCCCAGGATAGATGTAACAAGAGGTGTAATGAACCAAAAATTTTTGAATTTTGGAATGGTATTTAGGGATTGAGTCCTGCCTGCTTGTTGTAAAACTAAAGTATACCAAAAATGATTTGATTTGGTGTTCTACAGGGTGTTTTATAAGCAAAGTTGTAAAAATCACCACTAATAAAGTACCTTTATTTTTCAAAATATGAAAAGATTCCACTAAGAAAAGTTATTTAGAATGCAATTTTATACCTTTTTAATAAATTAGTATTTTATTTTGAACCATTCAGTTAAAACTGCATAGAAATTATTTTTTGTGAATTAATATTTAAAGTTATGTAGAAGCTAAAAGTAGGCTATGAGAAAAGCAGTGGATACACATTTATCATTTATCATCTTAATTAGCAAAAAAATGGAAAGTTTCAAAAAAATAATTGTATAGTCCTGAAATTTGGTATAGAGGTAGAAAATTGCATTCTAAATAACTTTTCTTAGTGGAATTTTTTCATATTTTGAAAAATGAAGGTACTTTATTAGTGGTGATTTTTACAACTTTGCTTATAAAACAGCCTGTAGAACACCAAATCAAGTCATTTTTGGTATACTTTAGTTTTACAACAAGCAGGACTCAATCCCCAAATACCATTCCAAAATTCCAAAATTTTTGGTCCATTACACCTCTTGTTACACCTATCCTGGGACACACTGTATACCACATATATTTTAGAAAACGCATTTGAACATTTTCTAGTAAGTCTATATGGATTATATATACAGAATTTCAAATTAGCATATTCCAATTTTGATCTTACGAAGGTGTTAAAAACCAAAAAATATTGAAACATCTGTAAAGCCTTTAGATTTTCTAAGAACAAAACCCAAGTTCTTATATGAAGATTGTACGATTTGCTTAATATGTTTGTTTGTTTATTATCGAAAGTGACGCCGAGGTATTTGATAAGTTCACCAGGGGTCAGCGCAATATCATCTAAATTATATTCATACAGGATGGGATCTTTTTTCTATTGAGTGACATAACATTACATTTCTCTACATTGAGGGGGAGATTATTTGCATCGCACCACTTTCTTATTGTCAACAGATTATTCTGTAACTTTTCAGTCAGTAACTGAATTTCCGGCAAAAATGTTTCCATCAGCATATGGTCAATATTCAAATCATCCACTATATCGTTGATAAATAAATCAAACAGGATGGGACCCAGAATTGAAACCTATGGAACCCCAAGGGTAGCCTGAATTTGGACAGACTTGAAACTACGATATGATACATATTGTCTTCTATCGCTTAAGTAACTTTGAAAAAACGTTAATAACAAGGAGATTTGCGAGGTTCATGAAGTAAAATCTCATGGTCAAGTCTGTCGAAGGCTTTGGAAGAATATGTGTAAATCACATCACATAACATTTAAGTTTTAAATTGTATTACGCGAAACAGATTGGTTAATGTACATTTATCGCGTACAAAGTCATGTTGATACATCGTAATCTCCCCTCAATCTAAGTATATAATGTTTTATGAAAGGCGAATTCAAAAACTCTAGCGAACTTTGCAAATTATGGTGATAGGCTGATAGTTTTCGATATTACACTTTTCTTCTTCTTTGTGAATCGAGGTAATGAATAATGCTGCCATGCTTCTGGGAATTTGCCGGACTTTAATGATATATGAAATACAGAGCCACACAAAAAAAGTGGTCTGGCCTGCGGACCAGACCAGAGTATCCTTATGTACTTGGACCCGCTGAAACCAAATCCGAAGTCAGGATTTTTCACCCCTAACCCCAAAAAAACACCACCCCAAAAAAGTGGTCTGGCCTGCGGACCATACCAATGTATCTTTATGTATTTTGACCCTCTGAAACCGAATCCGAAGTCATAATTGTCAGATTCGCTCACTTTTCACCCCCCAACCCCAAAAATCACCCCTTCCCCAAAAAAGTGGTCTGGCCTGTGGACCAGATCAGTGTATCTTTATGTATTTGGATGCGCTAAAACCGAATCCGAAGTCACCCAGTAAACATTAATGTAACTTTACCTCTCTGAGAGGTAAGATTAATAGAACATTTTTATATAAAATATTTTACATAATTTTACATAGCATATACGTAAAATAATATCATATTTAAGTCAACATATTAACTTAATTACTTATACACAAGTTTACATATTTGCTACATAATTTTACTTAAAAATGTTTACCTACTTCATTTTACGATATCGAACTCATGGAACGCGTCGGTGTTGCACGCCAGTGTAAAATGATGTAAAATCTAACGTTTGTGTTTTTTGATCATTTTTGTGAAAAATTGTGGATGATGTCTTTTAATAACTTTGATGCAGAAGTGTGAATCATAAAGCGTTGTGACTTCTTTAAATATTATTTTGTTTGGACGTTTTATTAGTGTAGAGGTTAGGTGCAAACATAAACATGCCCTCTTGTTTGCGAATTTGGTGTACATACCTATATTGAAGGTGCAGCACCATTTTCCAGTGAATGACCCAAAAGTAAGTTTGTGTTGTACCATTTTTATAAAGATATTTATTTAAATGAAACGTAATCTTTTTATAGGTTAGAATTATTTCATGGGCAATCGTTATTCTCGACAGACAATTATATCATTACATGGATTTTGTTACACAAACGCTGTATGTTGGTGCTGCTCCCACATTATTAAGTTCAACTGAATCCAGCGTAAGAAGTTGTAATTCAAGGAAACCTAGATCACAAGCTTTTGCGAAGTAAGTACTATGCATAGGTATGGTTATTGTTTACCGACATCTTATAGCACCTACTTTGTGTTCGTTATTGTATTGTACATATATTTCAAGGTTTTGTATGTGTAAATAAGTAGGCTAATATTTTCCTGCAATTTTTCTTTTGTCCAAAATTGGCTTAAGCACGTCAAAATAATTCAGAAAAATTAGATCATAACCTTAGGACAAATCCATTGCCCCTTTTTAGGGGATAAAAGTGGTGGTAACCAAAAACTGATAATATTTTTTTTAATATCAGAATCGGTTTCAACATGTTGAAAAACAAGATTAGATGGTTCTGATCAAAAGCGCAGCCCCTTTTCTTGTTGTCTTGTGATTAATGATATTGCTTGTATCGCCATTAAAAAAATTAATTTGATCATTATAAAACTACGAAGAAAACTAAAATTGTCTAAAACTTCATGGTTAATTTTGTTGCAATAAATTAAGACAATTAAGATTTGTCATTATTAAAAATATGCTTCTGGTAGAATTAAATTATCTTGGTAAAGGTCCCCGCACATTTTCTTATATCAAATGGCTCTCGGTGAATGTAATAGTATAATATAATTTAATATTTATACAAAAAACGCTTAAGAAACAGTAACAAGTTTGAAAATTGAATCGTTGATTGTTTACTTTTCAGTGGCGTTAATTAACAATTTGTTTATATGACTGTTAAAGAAACTACTTTTATCATGGGACTCTCACAAGATTGATGCACTCGTCTACAACTTATGGATGAAAAAAGTACTGCTTTACACACTTGTTGCATAAATAAGTAGGTATTTTACAATTATTTAAAACAATTTTTTGAGTTATTTAACAAATGCATTTTTTTCATGCTTCACGGCTGCCAATTGGCGTAGAAAACCCCGTTTTTTAAATTGTTTCTTTTTTGTGATCTTTTGAAGCATTCTAATAATTTTTAATTGTTTAATTCTGAGAAAAAACGTTCTTTATAAAAAATTTAAAATGATTTTAAATAGTTTAAAAAAATTTTGTTAACACCACTGAAGAGTAGGAGAAAAATCTACATTCTAAAACAAATTGTTCAATGACTTGATGCACTTAAACAGTCAACGGTTCAATTTTCGACTTTGTTATTGTTTTTTTGTCGTTGTTATAAACATTTCCACTTGAAATTTGGTGTGATGATTTAATGGGCTTATTTAGCATATTTTTTTATTACATTTTGTAAAAAAAATCTCTTAATTTTAGAGCGAAGTTCAAAAAACCAGGATATTCTAAGATCTAAGAGGCTTTAAAATTAATCAAGAACATAGAAGCTGCTTGAAGTCATTCACTCCTAGTTGCATTTTCATTCCCCTTTTTTTTGGCAGTTATATGCTGCATACTCTTATGTTGAAATACTCCAATAGTCCCCAAATCACCATCTCTGACAGATTAGACAAATCTGATTTTAAATAGCTGGGTTTTAACAGTGTAAACTCAACTTTGAGGCAGACTTTCGGATTGAATGACAGCACTTTGAGCACATCGTTTCATGTTTAAAGCAGTATACTTCTGAAACTTATCGGATCGACCTCAAATTTTCCATTCCATTGGAAGCGTGTTTTCGTAAAGTTTTGTTAAAATATATACATTATTATTTAAGCTATCATAAATTGTTTAATAACTTAACAAATTGATCAAAATAGTTTGCATCTAGTTTTCTTCACAATTTAGTAAAGGGATACAAGCTATATAACCAGATTTACTACACTATACAGGGTGCGCCACTTAAAACTCCCCAGACTTGTAACTTTTTTATTTTCGAAGCGATGACCATGTTGGGCACATCAACTTGTAGACATTTTTAAAGCCTTTAAATATCCATACAGACTGATTAATTTTTTTTTGAATGGTTAAGAAAGGAAACTTAATTTCTTTGAATATTTTTTTACCTCACCCTGTACATGGACTGTGTTATTGTTTTCTTATAAAGGTTTTAATTAGCTTCAATTTATGTTATTAAAATAAAAAAACTTAAGAAATAAAAAATTTGCAATTTCCTACTTAGTACATTTTAATATAAGTTAGTTTTTAAAAATATTTTTTTAAATTTTTTGTTACTGTTTTATTACGATGAATATTGTTTGTGATATGTCTTTTACAGATAAAGCATAAAATTATTATTTACATTCCTTTCAAAGTAATTAAAGAAAAAAATCAGTTTGGAGTGTTTTTAATTCCTTTCTCTAAAACCAAAAAGAATTTCGAATATGACGTAATAATATAAATTGAAGCTAATTAAAACCTTTATAAGAAAACATTAATGTAGTTCATACACAGGGTGACGTAAAAAAATATTCAAGGAAATTAAGATTTCTTTCTTAACAATTTAAAAAAAAATTTTTTTTTAAATGCTTTAAAAATATCTACAATTTGATGTGCCTTAAAAAATAAGAAAATTACAAGCCTGGAGAGTTTTAAATGGTGCACCACCCCCTATATGAAATAGACTAATATTTCAATTATTTTCACAGGTTGTGTAACTGATGTTCAAATAGCAAATGTCAGAGTGATGAAGGCTGACCAAAGAACGAGTACAATCAGAAACGACCCGAGAAATGCTTAACACTTATTGTAGATACTTAGTTAACTTGAATATAGAATAGTTACACAAAAGACACTAGTATTAATCTCTCCTAAATCAACATTTAATAAAATAAATTAAATGAAATTTGAGCTTTACTAGGAATGAATAGGTAGGTGGGTATACATCAGTGGAGAAGAAAAAATATCATATAGCTGCTTTCTAAAGAACATATAGGTCACTATCAAGTGGTTGAATATACATACACTGAAAAAAAAATGGTTTGATTCAAGCATATATTGGTTTATATATACGCAAATAAATGTATTCTTCATATAAAACAAATACATTTGTGGCAAGTAATCAAAAGCTGGTAGTAAATTAATTATTCTTGAAATAAATGTACTTGTTTTATATGAAGAATATATTTATTTGCGTATATATATATATATATATATATATATATATATATATATATATATATATATAACCAATATATTCTTGAATCAAACCATTTTTTTTTCAGTGTATATGCTACATTATAAAGAGATAAAATTAGTTACCTATGCTTTACATAGCAAGTGGTTGAATATACGTATACGCTACGTCATTTGTTCTATACCGTGAGGTCACAGTGTTACCTCTTCACTATGTAAAAATCATATGCACATGTTGCTGACATTTCGCAGAGTATGCACATATGATTATGCGTCACATTTTACATAGCACGTTACTTCTGCGAAACTTAGTTTACGTAGCATTTACGTATATGCTATATATTTATGTTTGCTGGGCAGAATTGTCAGACTGGTTCGTTTTTCATCTCCAACCCCCAAAAGACACCCACCCCAAAAATAGTCTGTCTGGAGGACCCTACCAGTGGCAGTGTATCCCCATGTATTTGGTAAGCATACACTGGCCTGGTCCACGTTCTTGTTTTGGGGTGTTTTTTGGGGTTAAGGGTGAAAAACTACCGAATCTGACAATTCTGTTCAAAGATGTTTCTATATAAAATCAAAGTACATTAAATTTTCTACAAAAAAGATCCTTTTCTTTTTTTTTGTATCCCTAACCGTTTCTGAGATACAGGGCATACAGAGGAGAGGGTAACAAACATCGTAGGACCATCAGGCTTTTGTTGTTTTGAATGTCCGGGTTTGGCCATTTTTTTGCTTAATATCACTACACTAGAAGGACTCTGCAAAAATATAAGCACCCTTTAGGAAATAAACATTGTATCTGATTCTTTATTTGAGGATGCAAGATATACTTTGGATTTTTAAAGAAGAAAAGTTGATTCTACGAACGGTGAAAGACGAGATTGAAGAAGAGCAAATAAAACTTCTTGATTTGTTATACCCAATTATTGATAAAAGTACCCCATGGAACTGTTGAATTAATTGCACAAAAACTTTTCAGAAAGTTAAGTTAGGTATTCTAAATTGTATTGCGAACAATTTGGTATTCTTGCGATACGATTACTAGAATCAGCGATATTAAGGAAAATAGCAGAACATTTTCAAGATAAATTGATTAAATTTTATATAACGCAATGGTCAGATTGCATTTATTGTCACATCAAAAACAAATTAAAACAATAAAGTCACTGCAGCAAAAGAATTCCAGTAAAAATTTATTTTACCTCGACTATTAGCATATTGAGAAACTATATATCAAATTCGATGGGACACACTCTTCAAAGGTCTTCCTAATGAAAGTATCCAAAAATGTCATTGTTTTCTTGAATATTACTAGTAACTCGATGAAAATTGAAGGTACAACTACTTCCTGTTGTTGTTAAGATTAGTTGTACATTTTCGAGATAAAAATCTCACCTAATTCCTTGAAATAGCTTCTTAAAAAGTGAAACACGTTGTAGGTTTATGTTTATCTATCATCAGGAGTCTATTTTCAAATAACTTTCGCATTTTCCCACGTTGGGTTCTATGTACTACTAAATGCAAGACTTATCGCACTACCTTATACCGTAAGTTATAAATATTATGATAATCAATAGTTAATTGAACATTACACGAATTGACCAACTTATTTAATATGTTGATAGAGTTCCTACACAAATGGAAATGTCAAAGAATCACAACAGTTTTAACACAAAGTACCATTCACTTGTCTTGTGTGATGTATGGAGAAACCCGATACCTCTTTCTTTTCGTCTTCAGCAAAGTGTGACTAATCTAGTAATATTAGGATGTTATTCTCTTACTGAAATTAGCTGTAATTTGATAATTTATTACATTAAATAATGGGGCATGTTTTTTTTATTTAAGAGTTGAGTACTGGAGAACAATAATTATTTGACAAATTGTATGTTAGAAATATATCAAACGTTAATTATTTATATTTCTAGCCCACGATAAAAACGCTATAGTCGAGTAACCTCCCGCATCCGAATATTTGGGGACCTAATTATTTTTGTAGATATAAATCCAATAAATAGTACTATTAGTAGTAAGTTAATAAATTAGTGTTTAGTGTTACCCTGGTATTATAATTTCCGAACCCACGATACAGGGTGTTTACAAAAAGGGTGTAAGCAAGTAACAATACCTTACATGTGGTCGAATAAACGTCGATAAATATGGTCAATCTAACGTCAACAATAACGTGTTTGCGATGTGGAATTAAGCCGTTATGTTTCAATTAATTTTTATGGATTTGTGATAAAGGTGGCATAAATTCGACGTGGCTATGGAAAATTAAATTCAAAATTCAAAAAAATTCAAATTCAAAAACATTTATTAATAATTATACGACATGATGTACATTCAGTTTACATAGATTTTACCATAAAATTGCGCCTAATCCCCAAAAAGGATTGTGTGCGCACATATTAATAATTTATAAAACACCATGTTTATGTTAGTGACAGCTATACATACACTATTTATAAGTTTTTTTAATTATATTATATAATCATTATACAAGGAGGTACATATTGCGTGAACACATTAGGTGAATGATGAAAAAGGACAAATTAATATAAACCAAGACAACATTATGTATTAAGAATAATATTTGTGTTATTTATAATAAAAGTTTTTAATACTTTTGTGAATCTGGATATTTTCTTAATACTTTTTATATAACCTGGTATGTTATTGTAATAATTAGGCCCAAGGTAATCTATAAAGTTTTGTTGCTTAGTTCGGTTATATTTTGGAACCATTATATTTTTATTTATAATAGACCTAGTATTATGTAAATGTGTAGGTAAACTAAATTTGGATATATTTTTTTTTGATAAAAATAGAGCATTCTAAAATATATAACTGTTTTAAATTTAGACAATTACATTCCCTGAACAACTGATCACTAGAAAAAGTGGGTTCTTTTTTTAGTATTATCTTCAAAATTGTTTTCTGTATGACTTTGACCGAATTTAGAGCATTTTCATACGCACCACCCCATATTATTAAGCCATACCGTATGATAGATTCAACGAGAGAATTGTATACATTTAATATAGTTTTTTTAGATAAAACATCTCTGAATTGGTAAAATTTATATATCAACTTTATAATTTTATTTGTTACGTAGCTTGAGTGTTCCAACCACCTCAGGTTTTTATCTATCATTAAACCCAAATACTGAATTTTTTGATTACTCTCTTGAATAGTTATGTCGCTAAAATCAGGTAAATTTGAATTGTAAGTAGAAAATGCAATAAACTTAGTTTTTGATATATTAAGCGATAATTGGTTTATGTCGAGCCACGATCTAACTTTTTTCATATCTTGCGCAACACAATTTTTCACATCATTCCAATCATCACCTTTACAAATAATTATTGTGTCATCTGCATATGAAATAAGTTGGCCTGATATATTTAATTTACATAAACTGTTTATAAATATTAAAAACAAAATTGGCGCCAAGACCCTGAGGAACTCCTATGGTTATTAATTTTTCCTCACTTATTTTATCCCCTATTTTTACAAATTGTTTTCTATCCTCCAGGTAACTAGCGAATACCTTCAACACTGTGCCTCTAATACCGATGTTTTCCAATTTTTGTAGTAATTTTTTATGGCACACAGTGTCGGAAGCCTTCGCCAAGTCCAAGAAGACAGATATACATTTTTTATTTTCTTGTAAGTTGTTGTTAATTGTATTGACTAGTTTGTAAATTGCGTCCGTTGTACTGCACGAGCTCCTAAAACCAAATTGATTTTTAGAAATAATGCTATAATATTTTTTCAATAATTTAACTTCCACTGCTTGGGATTTCTGTATTTTATCAAATAGACAACCAAGGAATTGACCAATAATATCATACACCAGCTTCTTGTGAAAAAATAACAAATCTACCTGAGAGATATTCTGTTATCATTTATCCCTCTTTAAACTGACTAATACTCTTCCCACACAGCACTCAATAGCCTTAGGACAACAAGTGCCATATTTAAAGGATAAGGAAGACGTCCTGTGGACGTCCTGAACTGGGTTAGTCCAGATTTAGGACCTCCTGTGGATATCCTTTTAAGACTAATTGGGATAGCCCATGATTGTTCATAGGAAGGAAAAGGGACCAATTTAGGTTAAAATCTAGACAACCTACAGACATCCAGAATGGGATAGCCCATAGTTATCCATAGGAAGAATAAAATTATATAAAAAAATATTTTTAAGAAAAAGCTTTTATTTGAAAAAACTGTACTAAAAAGTAAAAATATTTTTTTAAAAATTCATACAACTGGAAACCTAAAGCTTTGGGGACGGTCATATATCGCTATTGCATAGTTACTTTGCTCAATTGACCGCGCCCAAAGCTTTTGGTTTCCAGGTGTATGAATTTAAAAAAAATAATTTTTACTTTTTAGTAGTTTTTTCTTAAAAATATTTTTTTATATAATTTTATTTTTTACTTTTTAGTCTACTTATTTTACAGACAGACAAAACCCTTTCATTTGCCACCGCCATCCACCCCTTCCCTCTCCCGTCTTCTCACCTCTCTATCACTACTTCCCACTTCTTCCCACCCCTTTGGGCCATACTATGTTGCATTGTCACCGGACTTATACACGTGTGTCAAATTTCAAAGCTCTAGCTTAATTAGAACAAGTCGAAATTCAGCTTGCAAGATTCGACCTAAACAAACAAACAAACTAATTAACTAGCTAACTGACATACAAACATTGCAAGTTAAATAAAAGCTTTTAAAAGCGGAACAATTTAGGTTAAAATCTGGAAACCTATAGATATCCACACATAGTTGCATTCGGTTATCCATAGTATCTAGGATAATTGATCTTCCTAAAATATCGTGATTGCTGCAGACAACAATTTAAAATTCTGGGTATATTCACCCTCCCTTGCATAATAAGTAAATTTCATATTGCAAAAAAGCAAACTTTCATAAAATACGCATTTGCAAGATGTGCATTTCCTGCGTAGTGGACAGACTACACAACCTACAGTTTCTGGCTTTTTGGCAGTAGTCACTGCTAACTAGGTGAGTATCAGAACAGAAGTAAGTAATTTGCAACGAGCTAGCCAATATATAAATATATAGGTACCCAATATACGAGATCCTAAACGCAGAAACGTTATACACGTAACGGTGCACGCGCCATAAACGAGCCGCTGCAGACAGAAATGATGGCTACAATGCGCACGTAGTAATAATTTGAAGAGCTACAAAATTTATATCTAATTCCTTACTTTTGTCATTTTAAGGCAAGGAAAAATACATTTTAAAAAAATACATAAAAATAAAAATTTAACAAGAAGTGCAGACTGACGCTTAATATTCATGGTCAATAGATAAAACCGTGATGTTTTTTGAGCAGTAAGAAATTGTACAGAATATTAATTCATGAGTAAATGATTTACCTGTATATGCTTCTGTAATCCTGCTACAGGATTGTTTAGATAATATCCTCGAATGACATATTAAACCTAATCTATATATGTATATATATGTCGTAGTCGTTTGATGAAATACGTCATTTCGTGAAAAGCCTAGGCAATACAACTGCCGAGATACCATGCAAATTCTTAAGGTTGCACAATCTGTCTAGGCATTTCGTGCCGACAGTTCATGTACTATCTAGGCTTTTCACGAAATGACGTATTTCATCAAAAGACTACGACATATATAAAAGAATATCCTGACTGACTGACTGACTGTCTGACTCACTCACTCACTCACTGACTGATCTATCAACGCACAGCTCAACCCGCTAGGTTTAGAAACTTCAAATTTTGCATAGAGGTTCCTCGAATGACGTCGTAGGCAACCACTAATTTTTCGAAATTCGACCCCCGAGAGGGTGAAAAAAGGGGTTGAAATTTTAGGCTATTTCGGAAACGGCTAGATCTAGATGCGTGGAATTTGGCAGAAATATTTTTTGGTGAAATCTATTAGAGACGTGTAAGACGAAATTTCTATTTTCACTTTTTGAAGGGGTGAAAACGGGGATGGTAGATGGTTTAAAGCGTACCCGTATTTTTGAAATCGTGATTTTTCGAGCGATGGACTCTTCTGAGGAAATAAGAAGACACGTATTCGGCGGTTTTCAAAAATAGACCCCAGAAAAGGTGAACGGGGAGAGGGAGGTTTTAAGCTTTTCGGAAAGGGTTAGACCTAAAAGCGTGAAATTCGGCAGAAATACTCTTTATTAGAATCTATTAGACACGAGTAAGACGAAATTTCGATTTTCACCTTTTGAAAAGATTGTCTAAAGGGTACCCACATTTCTGAAATCGCGTAAGTCAGACAGGTGATATTCGAACGATGGACTTTTCTGAGGAAATAAGGGGACACATATTCGAGGATTTCCAAAGAGACCCCCCCCCCCCCGAAAGGGTGAACGGGAAGGGGGAGATTTTTAGCTTTTCGGAAACGGTTAGACCTAAACACGAGTAAGACGAAATTTCGATTTTCACTTTTTGATGGGTGAAAACGGAGGTGGTAGGTGGTCAAAAGGGTACCCGGATCTCTGAAATCGCTTAAGTCAGAAACGCGGTATTCCAGCGATGGGCTCTTCTGAGGAAATAAGGAAATGGCGATTCGACGGTTTTCAAAAAGAGACATTAATTTTAAGTGTGTAGTGTTTACTGCTGCCAAAATACGTACTGATCGTTACTCGTACGTGGTAATAATGAATTATTGTATTTTATGATTTTAATAATAACGAATTTTACAAATATTAGGTGGAGAAACATTGTGCTTTCTTATGGCACAGCCGAGCAAAATGCGTCAGGCTCGAAAAGGTACTTTGCCACCGACGCGACAGTTTTCTAATAACACGTATTTCTGACGAACAAACCTTTGTGTCGGCTGGGTAACATTTAAAGAACTACGACCATTTTCAGTTGAAAGCTATCACTTACTTTAACTAAATAAAATATCAATTTTGTGTAGGTATGTTAGGTTTCAGTTTTTTCATAATTTGATCATTTTATGCAGCTTTGGCAACCTTGTAATAAGTGAACAACTTACGTTGTGGGCGCGAGATTGGAGGGATAAAAATGAGTAAAATTATTTATTTAGTTTTGAATTTTTAAATTTAAAAGTTGCGTTGGTCTGCACATTACATAAGGACTCACTTACTAAAATATGGATGTATTTCAAAAGCATATCAAACCTTTTCCAATCTCTAAAAGCCAAACGAGCTTCTTACCGCTCTTAAAACAATCAGATTGTTCCTCTTTAAGAGCTTGACCCGAGGACGCCTCGTTTTAAAAGGCATTATCTATGAGAGACTTCAACGAGCGTACAGAAAGAAAACCTTCATTTTTGTCAAAATACCTGTAAATACAGATAAAGTATTG
The DNA here is from genome assembly GCA_936432065.2 of Rutpela maculata. NCBI lineage: Eukaryota > Metazoa > Arthropoda > Insecta > Coleoptera > Cerambycidae > Rutpela > Rutpela maculata. Next base: position 54,586,322 of record OW386292.2, read on the forward strand.
CCTCCTTTAGTTATTAAACAGCGTTCTTCCTGAAATGACTGGCATTCGTAAACATGAAATGATTTACTTCACAAATGATGAACAGCAGCGAAAATGTGCTAATTGTTTTAGTAATCAGAAAGCAGACCATTTTAAGTACGAACTTTACCAAATTATGATATAGCCAATTAAGGAAACTAACAATTGATCTTAAAACAATAATTTGCTTAAAATAATATATCTTAGGTAAACCATAAAAATCGGGAGGCCTCCTATGATGTGAGCTAAGGTTTCTTCTTTTTTTCCCGGGTTTAGATTGGTCTCGGGTATTTCCCATTAGCCAGCTGCTCAGATTGTCATACTTTACATTATAAAAGAGAAAAATAGTATCAACTAAAAACTACGGGAAAAATTACAGTGGGCACACGTTTCACGCCGGGGCCAATAAACAAACATTACATGTAAGTAGGCTTAGGTAAGGAGGAGAAAAGAATAACAGAGGAAACTACAGAGGTAGGTTGGAGTTCGGATTTCACAAATATTTAAATCTCTTAAATGATAAATTTGCACGTTTGTAAGTATTCAACGACGATTTGAAGCGCATCAAAATTTCGTTTTGCAAGAATGTAATTTACATTGACAGATATACAAAGCCAATGTCCTGGAGATGGTCGAATTCTCTTTGTTTGAGTCTACAATTTAACAGAATATGGTTAACGTCACCAGTATCTCCACATTCGCAGAGATCGGTCCCTATTATTTTAAAGTTACACAGGTGGGACGGAAACAGGCCGTGGTTAAATTGCAGACGAGTTGTAGTGGAATAGAAATGCCTGATGATGGAGAGCCCTTTGTACCATTTTGGTTTAATAAAATGTAATTAGTGGGTCTATCTGAATATACGTCTTGGTATCTGCGTTGCCATTTTACATGTAGTGGTTTCATCTTCTGCGATCGCAATTTGTCCACTTTCTCATTATGTGGTAAATCATAATGAGCTTTAATCCACGACGTTTAATACAAAACATGAGAAGTGGACTCCAAAGTTTCTTCATTCAAAATCAGGAAATTCATTTTTGTACTTAAAAAGAATTCTATACATTTTGTTCTCAAAGTTTAAATCTTTTTTAATTTGATTAATTAATTTTAATTATTTTCGTATCAAATATATTTTTATCTATAAAAACTATGGCCTTACTTTTGTCAGCTGGCAAAATTATAATATTCGTTTTAAAAATGATATTGATTGTTTTTCCTCAGAACTTAAATTCTCATTAAATTTTGATATTGCTTGCAACATATGATTGAAATGAATATCGTGTACGAGCAAAAATAAAAAAGTAAGATGTTTAATAAAGCCAGTAATAAGATGGATCGACTCAGAACTAGAAAAATTCAGTCCACGCTAGGATCCACAGAGGAGGTGTGACCAGAGGATGCCCGCAGGGGGGGGGGGGGTGCCTGGTTGCGGACGAGCTCTTATCTCGACTGGAACAGCGTGGAATCTATACGCAAGGTTATGCAGACGATATCGCCATCCTGGTAACAGGAAAACACGAGGGCGCTGCATCGGAAAAGATGCAGCGAGCTCTCGTTGACGGATGGTGTACCCAGGAAGGTCTTTCCGTGAGTCCAGGGAAGACCACTGTGGTCACCTTCACAAGAAAGAGAAAACTCAACCTTGGAAGATTATATCTCCGGGGAAATGAATTGCAGATGAGCAATGAAGTCAAATACTTGGGACTGATTCTATACATCAAATTAAACTTCAGTGCACATCTAAATAGAGTAACTAAAGCTACGCGGGCCTTATGGTCCAGCAGAAGAATGGTAGGAAAAAACTTGGGACTACAACCAAGAATGGTGCACTGGCTGTACCAAAGGGTTGTAGTACCAATAATAACCTATGCCTCCCTAATCTGGTGGCATAAAGTCGGAAAAGGGGAGGCAATGAGAGAACTACGAAAAGTACAAAGACTGGCATGTCTAGGTATAACGGGAACAATGTCAACAACGCCTACCACAGCCATGAAAGCACTACTTTGCCTGCCTTCACTACATTTAGTTGTGGATAGTGAGGCACTCTTAGCAGCGTACAGACTGAAAACAAACGGACATGGGACCATTCCAAGAATAGGATACCATACCGAAATATTCCAACAAATAGGAAAAAAACGACTACTAGATATGCAGTCAGATAGAATCAGCACAAGCCACAACTTCACAAAGACCTTCAGGGTATACATACCCGATAGGGAAGAGGAAGGAACGAGGTAAGTGCGAAGACATCCAAATGATACCATATGGTATACTGAGCGATCAAAAACGTCAAGAAGTACTGGAGCAGGTGTTACGGGGGACCAACCAGGGACAGATATTAGTCTGAACCTGGGCAGACTGCAACGGTGTTCCAAGCAGAAGTCATAGCTACAGAAATCTGTGCACAAGAAATGATACGGAGGTCATATACTGACAAAATAATCCGCATCATCACTGACAGTCAAGCAGCTCTCAAAGCTCTGAATGCAGTAGAGATACGTTCCAAAACGGTAAAAGACTGCTTTGAATCCCTGGCGAAACTGGCGGAACACAACAGTATAAAATTGGAGTGGACACGGGGACACCAGGGCAATGAAGGCAATGAAAAAGCAGATAAGCTGGCCAAAGAAGGCGCAAAAACAGCCTTGATGGGACCCGAGCCATCCTGCGGGATATCATATAATACCGCAACAGGAATGGTAAAGGAACTATTGAGTCAGAAATACAACTTGTATTGGACCGAGGCGCAGGGGATGAGACAGTCACGTATGTTCACCACTGGCGGGCCATTCAAGACAAAGAATAATGAATTGCTAAAGCTGAGCAGAAAACAGCTGAGATGTGCAGTGAGAATCCTAACAGGACACTGCACACTGAATAGATACCTAACCAACATAGATGTGCAGGATAGTCCTGAATGAAGGATGTGTGGTGAGGATGAGGAAATTCCTTACCACATACTATGTTAATGTCCAGCCTTGGTGGCTGGGAGGTTTTCATACTTCGGAGGACCAATCGTGACCCTGAAAGAAATAGCCAGAACTCCCATTGACCGTACACTCTCCTTTCGGAGAGGAACAGGACTAATGCGATAACGAGACTATGGAGTACAATAAGCTTAAGCTTCAATACGGCGGGGCTTCTGGCACCGCAACCCATAAGGAAAAATAAATGTTTAATAAACAATCAATACCCTAAAAATAGATAAAAACTGAACAAATCTAGAGAACATCGATTCCTTATGTATAGGGATTATCTGAAAAGTTTCGCCATATACGTAATAAATGTATGTTAGGGCAGTATTTAATACGGAGTACACTCTGAGATCTATTTGGAAAGAACTGTGTTTATAGTATTGTGCGGGTAGTAAACATTATGTTGGTGAACTTTTCAAACCTTTCAGTGAAAGATTTGGTGAACACAAGAATGGCATTAGGAAAAATCAAACTCAGAGATCTTAAAGATTTGCAAATATGATTGTGAAAACGAATAGTTTATAAACTGGGATTAGGCAAAAACAAAAGAAATGAAGAAGAAGAAAAATTAAATAATCAGCAATAATATTGTTAAATGAAGATAAATGTGTAGCGGATTGTTCTGTAGATTTTTGTACAACCTGGTTACCAATATTAAAAGAGAATTAACGATTTAAATATTATTTGAAATAAAAATATCAACAATTCTGTGTAAGTAATAAGTACCTATGTATACAACATAAACACTTTTTTTTGGGGGCATGGGCTTTTCATCACTGGTATGGTAATAGGGAACGTGAGGTGGGTTTAGACCCTCGTGAGACAGGTTAGTTTTAACCTACTGATGACTCGTCGTTTCGATACTAATCTTGCTCAGTACGAGAGGAATTGCAGGGTCGAACATTTGGTTCACGCACTCGCTCGAGCGGACGGTGGTGTGAAGCTACCAGTGGTATGGGTCAGTGTGTCAGACCCCAACTAAGTAAGAGTCACGCCACAAAGTCGCTCGTCATCAGAGGTTTTAAATTGACTGCTGTTTTAAATTGTCCACTTTGTATAAACCGTTTTTAAAAGTTTCTCTGTTGTTAAACCCTGCCAGCCGGCCGATTTTGTGGTGCCACACAGTGGTGCTACAAAGTCGGTGGTATCTGCCAGTCTGTCACGCGCCACAGAGTAGCGCGTCTGTTCGGGCCCTTAAGGTCGCCAACGAACTTTCCGAGTATGTGCAGGTGCTTCATAACAGGTAAGTGTCCTGTCAGAAGACCTGTTATAAACATAAGCACATACTTAACGCTGTAGATTTGATATACACAGCACATAAAATAACTTTATTAAAGCTTAGAAAAAGAAACGTCAGCGAAATATATTTTTGTCTCATATATATTGTTTGTCAAAAAAGGCCACCTAATTGCACCTGACCTAAAAGACACAGATGCAGAAGTAATGTCCCCATTGATTTACTGAGTAATCCTATTATTGCATACGCACCGGAGTATGCTATATTCTTGCTCAGCTCGCCAGCGTAGCGTTCAATATTGCTGAAAAAATTCATCTTTAATTGGTTAGTTCTGTAAGGAATTGATTTTAATGATAACTTTTTGAAATAGGAAGATTCTACTCTAAAGACGGGTTCATTTTTAGATTTATTTTTGAATTTTAATAAAGTTCTAAAATTGCTATTGAAAATTACCATACGTCTCCGTCAGTTGGTGTGTATGTACGTACGGAAACACTATACAAGTTGCAATCCTTAACGGATCCATTTGAATGTTTTTTGAATCGCTTCGTCTATTATAGTTCACTACATTCTTATACTGCACACAATAAACTCAAAGCTGCCGACCGAGCTAATATAAGGGGAGACCGGGGCATATTTTATTTTCCTACACTATATTAAATAACAAATATGATGTATTAATTATTACTTAGAACATCATTACTCTTATGTAAAGTATGTTCTGGCATGATTAAGATAGGAAATAAACGGAAACACGCACAAGATTTCTAACTCTTGTGATATAGTTACGTGAATCTAACTAGAACGGCGCGGAGTTTATTGTCGGCGTTAATACCAGAGTAACAGGTAAACAGAGCCGTATATTGAATTTATCTGTTAATGAGTCGAAGAAGTAATGCGTCCACCAATGCATAAGATATTCCTATCTTGACACAATATAGAATCAGATTTTTTTATTTACCAGAAAGGTTATTAAGTTTCTACCGAAGACACGATTTTTAAATCTCTAGTATTATTTTATTCATTATAATACCCAAAAATTTGAAGTACGGTTCTGTAGTACTCTTCTTAGCATATAATAGCGCCGACCTTGATATTTTTATGACCGAATTTTATGGCCTTTTTATTTACCCTATAATTTGTAGACAACTAGATCAGAATAGACCTTATTGAATTTCATAATGATCCTCCAAGTAGTTTAATTATTATAAATAATTACTTAACACCATCATGAGTTTTCGCAGAACATTTATCTCGTTTTCGGCTTCTATTGGATAAATAAAAAAAATATTTTTAATATTTAAAATGCTTCTGGGTGCGTATATATGGGGTCCGTCTTACTAAAAATGAATTGACAAGCGGCATACTTCTTAGTTAGCGGTTACATGTGAATGCTTTGTAATATTTATCTCTTAACATAAACAAATACCTAGTTTGACTTTCAATGAAGTAACCCATTGATTTTTTGTTCCCTTTGTGGCCTTGGATGGGTTCCATCAGTCAGCTACACAGATGGAGGAAAGATAAGGAAGGAAAAAAATAGACACATTTCGCGACCAGGAGTCGATCAGGGCGACTTAAAGTTACACATAGACTGGACCGCGGGTAGTAGGGTAAACTACAAAAGTTATATAAGCAAAGGCATATAAGAAATAAATATCACAAGCCAAGATAAGTAATTGATAAACGACAGCTAATATTAAACAACTGTACCACATTGAGATAAAAAATTATAGATTAATCGAAATACATTTAGTTTTACTTGAAAGAACATAGTTAAGATTCATTGGTAGCTGAAAACCCATATGTCTTAGTTCACTTACAAGGATCAATGATTTAGAGCTATGGTAAGAGCAGTCAAAGAAAATATGGTTAGTGTCACCTTTCTGTCCACAAGCACATAGATCATTATTTAGGATTCCAATTTCAAATAAGTGATCTGAAAATCTGCCGTGATCACGTTGCAAACGTGTAATAATAGAATAAAAAGGTCTTGAAACGGGAACTCCGTCATGCCATCTAGGCTCAGCGATCAGGGGGTTTAATTGATAATAATTTGTACCTACTTTCGATCGTATTGATATTGCCATTTCTTAAAGAGCTTTTTCTTATATACGGCTCTCTGTACGGCCTCCGATCTAGGCGCCGCACTCGATCAGCGATGTTAAGCAACGTCGGTCGCGTCCAGCGTTTGGAATGGTGACCCAAGTTCTCGCTGGAGATCTCAGTCCATATGCTGAGCTGTAAAAGCCTGACTGGACTGAGGCGGCTCGGCGAGAGAAAGACAGAGGCTGATAACCGTGCCTGGGGGCCCTTATCAACAGACTCGAAGTCTAGGAAGACCATGTTTGGATGGGGAGCCCGGAGGCACACAAAAAGGAGTACTACAATAGACCTTATAGGTCGCAGTGGAGGAAGGCCAATCGCCCGCTCCTTCAGAGTAATCTTAAAAAAAAAGAAAAAAATCTAATCTATATATGGTAAATACATCAGACGCAGGGATTTTGACTGAAAAGGAGATGCCACTTATCGTGGCTTCCTTAGCCATTTTGTCGACCATTTCATTTCTATGCAGATCACAATGTGCTTTAATCCAGTCAAGATTAATAGAAAACTCCCGTTGTGACAAGGAGGCCAGTTTTGCAACAATATTCACAATCACAGGTGACGATTATCCTTTACAGTCATCAACACTACTCAAGATACTCTTAGAATCAGAATAAGCAGTTATATTCAAAAAGTTAAGTAAATCGACAAAGCTCAAAATTTCCTGAATAGTTACTAAAGCTTCGGCTGTCCCAATGGAGGCTTGTATAGACATCTTAAATTTATGTTCTATTTCAAGGTCCGTCCCGTGCCTCAATCGCTTTTGGAGCCTTCAGTAACAACTGCGAGGTTTTCTTTATAGACATCAAGAATATAGTGATAAATGTTTTTATTAAGAGAAGGTAAAGTTGTGAAATTGGGAAATTCTATTTCAGGTAAATATTGACAAACATCAAGAGTGCAGTTGAAGAGTTCTGTGGAGCACTGGTTGTAAACTCATAGATAGATATTTTTTCTACTCCCTTATGTAAATTTGCTGTTTTCTGTACAGTCTGTAGAATGAATAAGTAGGCAATTCCAGTTAACTGAACGGATATATTTAATATCAGTTTTAGGATGGATATGAAATGAAACCGACCAATCACAGTTCGTGTATTAAGTACATTCGTTTTAAAATCAAATTAGTGCGTAAGCTGTCAAAGTAACTGTCAGTGTGTACTGTCAGTGCATATTTGTGTAATATATTAATGTTTAATAAATTTTGTGGTTTTTTTAAGCTGGTCGTAGAAAAAGTATACTGTACAACTCGAATGGATTATCCATATCCACTCTTGTTGCACAAACTACTATTCTATAGTCTATAATGGTTAATATGTGGTACAAGTAATAAACCGGGAACTAGCGACAGTTTTGATAAACTCATTTTATTAAGAGGGAGCAAGGCGATCAGATCAGAGGGGAGCAGGCGGCAACGAGCCAGTATAAAGAGTGATCTTCGTAATAAACAAATTTTAGCTAACAACTTTCTTCAATAGAAGTGTAGTATTTATTTATTTAAAAGAATATCTTTTTTTCAGTTTAATTACGCCAGCCGTTTGGCTAAAAACTGCTTTTCCCAGTCAAGATTTTTAGTACACTGCTTTTTAATGGATGGTACCTCCTACAACATTACAATATGTAACTAACATAACCTTGAATTTCAAGTTTTTCGAGTTTATTCTCATTTTTAATGTTTGTATACGCATTTTTAGCTTGGAGCCGTACTGGCTCCAAGCAAATATTTAAAAATTCACGCAATTAATTTTTCAATATTGTTGATTAATGAAAATAGACTGCTAATTTCAGAATAGATTTCCAGCCTATAGGAAAAGTCCTATTTTATTAGGACAAGGTATTTAGAACTTCATAAACATTACACTGAACTAGATTTTAGTTGAAAATACGGTAACCAGACAGACATTTTAATAATGACTGCGTAATAATTTTTTAGGTTAGCTGTGACGTCACGTGCAGATGCCCTATAATAGCCACACTCCTACCCTTCACCCACTTTACCTTTAGCTTTACCGATGAAACTTTGTGATTGACGTTGTCTCTTCTTAACTTTGTAAAGGCGTTTTTCGCAGTGTATATGTATTGCTAATTGGTGAATGGCGAGACTGCCATGCGAGTAGCGGGAAAATGCTCTACAGGAGCGTCTCAACTGTGTAAAAACATAGTGTAAATGGAATACTGGCAGATTACGTTTTTCCTACATTTTATACTATAAATTTATTAATACAAGAAGTTTCAATATTAATGATTTAAGTCAAACTGCTTCGTTTATTTGACATACTTGTTCAAGTGGTAGATGCTTTTTGTCCCACAAGTATGATGACTAGTAGGATTTTTTCGAGTATTTCATGTCCACAATTCAAAAAAAAAAATTGATCGTTAATGAGTTCAGTCAGCGACACTATTTTTCTTTACATAGTTGAAACACTCCTGCCGAGCCTTGTCACGCGCATATCCTGGCAGACAACCATTTTCACTGTTTATGGCTTAGAAATAGTAGAATTTACAAAAAAAGTGTTAATAAAATTAGGTAAAAATTTCTATAGCTCTCTCCCGGGCTATAAGTGTTGAGGACTATTCCCACTGAGTATACATTAAGGTGTTGAAACAGATTTAGATAAAATTATTCAAATATTATAAGCTAAAAATAGTCGAAAATGAAAAATTAAAATAAATAAAATTAGGAAAAGTTCAGATATGATGATTTGATGTTGTGGAAAACATGGTAGAGAAATATAAAAATCATGAATGAAAATTAAATGGCGTAAAATAAAAATAAAATTTAAAAATTCATTCTTTTGTAATTTAGTATTGATTTGATCTATGTATTGTCTTAGTATTGATTTGATCTATGATCTCAAATTACAGAGGTATTGCTCTTCTGTCCGCTTTTCCAAAACTTTTGAAAAATCCTACTACGTTAGATTAAATGACTTTATCATTAAACAAAACTTATTATCAAAATATCAGTTTGGTTTCCGGAAAGGCTTGTCAACAAAGTTACAGTTATATTCTAAACAATTTTGAAAACAAAACAAAAACTGCTTGTTTATTTTTTGACTTAACACGTGCGTTTGACACGGTTGACCACAAGTTGCTACTAGATAAACTTGGAAATTATGGAATTCGTGGTCCAGCTCTAACTTGGATAGAATCATATTTAAGGGAAAGAACACAATCCGTCGTTTTAAGAGATGCCGGAAAAACCGCTACGTCTGACTCCCTTACGGTTTCCACAGGTGTTCCGCAAGGGAGTATTCTGGGGCCCTTACTATTTATTCTATTTATTGACAATATCGCGCTTCACGTAGAAGATGTCTTTATATCACTTTTTGCCGATGATTCCACCATTGCGATGAATTCGAACGACATAAATGAGCTCAGTTTTAAAGCCAGTAACGCCATTACATCAATGCAAACTTTCTGTGACAGGTCTCGCACTTAATAATATAAAAACAGATTTATTACTTTTTACTAGCAAGAAACAGGATTACAGCCTACTAGTTAAAACTGATAACCGCACAGTGGAACAAAATAATAGTGTTAAATTCCTTGGAGTTTATATGGATTCTCTTTTAAATTGGGGAACTCACGTAGACTTTGTGAATAATAAGTTATCTACGCACTGCTTCGTCATTTGGCAACTGCGCTCTTTTGTTAACGTACATATTTTAAAAATGTACTATTTTGCTCAAGTCCAGTCTTATTTAAATTATTGTATCATCTCCTGGGGCAATTGTTCTCGATTTCACGAAGAGTTTACGCTTCAAAAAAAATTGTACGTACAATGTCCTTCAAACCTCCTCGTCACTCGTGCAGGCTCCTATTCAGAGAATTAGGAATTTTAACCGCTCCATCTTTATATATATTAAGCTGTGTAACCCATATAAAAGAAAATTTTAATCATTTCAATAGCAGAAATGACACTAATCATAATCTGCGACATAATTATAATTTGAACATACCAGCTCACACCTTATCCATCGTTGCAAAAGGTCCTAAATTAATGTCTATCAAATTATTCAACAAATTACCCATCCATATTAAAAAAACAAATGTTATTCAACTTTTCAAAAGAGAAGTAAAATCACTGTTACTCAAATATTCGTTTTATTCAGTTGATGAGTACTTAGGCACTGATCTTGTTGATTGAACGAAAAATATTTTTTATTCTAGTTTTCTTTTCCCTGTTTGGAAAGTTTATACTTTAATACCTTATGTTTTGTATTCTACATTGTTTGTTTTTTACGTAATTTTTGTAATTGATTTATATATATTTGTGTTTATTATATTTACATTGATATATGTGCATTTTAAACATATTGACTATATTCCGATGCTTGCTAAGTCTATGGAAATAAAGTTTATTATTATTATTATTATTATTGTTCTTAGGAGAATCAAATGAGTACTACTTATGCTCTATTCCTGGCATCTTTAGATTAGATTTCCTTCAGTTCATCTTCTGAAAATGAGGAGAAAAGTGAGTTGCTGTTAAAGAAAAGAAAAATCAATGTTTCAGAATGTGAAAAAAAAGCCGAACAACTTACATTAAATGTGAAACGTTATCGTAATTATAGACAATGGAAAAAAATAAATTTCATTAGTAAGTATTAGTGGTACTACTGCAATTCTACTTTTGAAGCTGTTTTTTTTGTATGCTTTATATTGTCAATGTTAACAGAATTTAATATTGCATTTGTAGCTACTTCATGGTAATGGAAATACATGATTTTCGATAAAAGTTTTGTGCTTGTTTCATTTGTAAAAACTGCTGCCCAAGGAATCACTACTTCCACATCCAGATTTTCTATCCAAGTCACAACGAAAAAATTTTGTATGTGGAAATAATTGTTTATGGAACTTTAATAATATAATATTTGAAATCCTCTACTCCAAAAACCCATAAAACGATACCCCACATCGGTAGTGGGGTGGGGGTGGATTAAGTAAAAAAATATTTTGAGTTTTCTGGTTCTTGTACACACACTAAATCACATTTTTTTTTCATCCCCTTTAATAATGGGGTGGGGGTGGTAATGCTAATGCCAAAATTCTTTTTCAGACCTTCTCTTGTATATACTAAATACCAATTTTATTTACTTACCTGCTTGATTTACCTATTTACCCCAAATTTACCCCAATTTACCCCCCAACCCTTTAAGGAACAAGATGAAAATATAATCTACTCATCAGCTGTGACAGAACAATCAAGACATTCTTAGTATTTTTAGACGCAGAATTCATATATAATATCGACGAATCCGTATATCCATTGATTAATTCAGAAGGGCCCTATATAGGGATGAAAATAGGGAAAAATTATGCTATTGAGTTATAGAGCTTGAACAGAAATATAGTATAAGTCTAATGGCTGAATGCATGAACGAAGGTGTTGACTAGGGCTTACACAAAGTAATTGAGACACACCCTTGAGAGGGTGAGAACTGTCCCAATATTATACAAAACTGATAAAAGCTTCAATAATTTGCGAAAAAGCTTGAACCCTCTAAGCTTTATTAATAGGAATGAACCATGAATCTGTTATGAACTAGTACGCGAATACAATCCATTACATTATCTTGAATTATGAACTTGAGTCAGGGAAACTATAACTAGTGAATGTACCAGATATCGCATTTTGATTGCAGTAGGTGTGAATGTGGGACGTTAACTAGAATTTGTGTAACTGTTTTATGACACACCTACAATGGGGTAAGAAAATGGGACGAAAATTTATTTTGGTGAGTCTTCACCCCCTGACCCCCGTCGGGATCATTTGGGGGATGAAAAGGAATCAAGATGCCCTGACATAAGAGAACAGCACTCTTGAAAACCGCTACATCAGTATTTTTTTATGTAATGCTGCAATTACGAGATTGCTCCGATATTCAACCCTTCGCACCCTTACTCCCTCATAAAATCCACTCGAGGGTTAAAAACGGAACTATAGACTATGGCGTTATGTCAGAATTTTATTCCATACATTATAATGATTGTAAAATTGCTCAGATTTCTACCCTCTAACCTCTGTGAATCTCTCTAGAGCGATGAGAAAGAATCACGAGGCCATGACATTCCTAAATAGTACTCTTGATAACCTTTGCTACAGGATTTTCGCTAGTGTGATACAGCGATTCCGAGGTCTTTGATATTCACCCCCCGCACCCCCCATCCTCTTATAAAATTCACTTGGCGTTTGAAAACAGAACATTAATTTTATGGTGAGCGAACTTTATTATCCTCGTGACAGAATTTATTTGAATGCAATATAGCTTATATAAATGTGCGTTGTTTTCTCACCCCTTCATAGGTGTGTAAAAAAATTTTGTGGGAATATTGGTTATCGTTCCAGATCCAGACACACTGCAATCAGAATGTAATATCTGGTACATTCATTATCTTTTCACTAACTCAAAATGAGGGGTAGTTTTGCACCCTGTGATGGGTTGTTTTCTTGAACTAGGTCATAACAGATTTATGGTTCATTCCTATTAATAAAGCTTAGAGAGTTAAAGCTTTTTCGCCTATTATTGGAGCCTTTATGCAGTTTTGTATAAGTGATTGAGACACACCCTGTTAAAGGTGTGCCTCAATCACCTTAGTCAACATCTTCGTTCATGCATTCAGCCAATAGACTTATACTATATTTCTGTTCATGGAAGCTCTTTAACTCAATAGCATCATTTTTTCCTATTTTCATCCTTATATAGGGCATGTTTTTGACCCTTCTGAATTAATCAATGGATATGCGGATTCGTCGATATTAGATATGAATTCTGTGTTGAAAAATGCTAAGAATATCTTGATTGCTCTGCCATAGCTGATGAGTATTCATTTTTTGTGGGGCTGTGTATTTTTTGATAGCATGACGCATATCACAACTTCAATCCCTCATACTCATACACAAAAACCAAACGTATGCTCATCTTGAAATTTTGTGTTCTCATTATTAACAAAATTATTTAGTACTTAGTTTGAAACAAAATTCGAGGTCTAGAAAATGGGCGATTTTCAAGTCAATATCTTAAACGGTTCCAGAGTAAACGTGCGCACAAAACAAGTTACAGACAGACCGATACCAGTAGACCGACAGGCCGACAGACAGAAAATTTTTTTTTGGTCAAACTTAAAATCTCGACGTTTCATGACATTCTAAGCCTATTTGAACAATAAAAATTTTAAAAAATTTTCTTGTCGTTACTATACTTCCACTGGATGTGGAAGTAATTACACGTAGGTATAACATATATGGTTTATGGTGTCACGTTATAGATGTTCTAACTTATTCTCCCTATGATTATAAAATTTTGCAGGCGGACAACTTTGTTTTTTTAGAGGGTTTTTTAGAGAGAGTTTTTTTAAGTTTAGGTTTTAAAATTATTATGCTTGTTTAATGCCTTTAATAAATTTCTATATGAAATGCATACAAAAAATGAGTTAAATTTTGTAAATCATATATTTTGTACTATTCTCTATTTCTTTAGTTATAATTTTCTTCTTGTATACGGCTTTACATAAGTTGATACAGTAGTGCGCCGGCATTACAATTACATATAAAAAAACAAAATATTTTTATAAAAATAATAGAATCTTAAATACTCTTGTTTTTATGGCTTACTTAAATCTTTATTAAAGATTATTTATTATAAATAATTATTTTGTTGTAAAATCAGTTCAAACTAGTACAATACATTATTCTGAATAAAAAATGAAGAATACATTTTTTCTCCTGAGAATCCGTTTTACACATAGAAATACTTTTAATTGAAAAAATTGTTTTTTTAACGGCCCCTATCCCAAACACCTTCGAATCCACTACGTTGCAATCTTGTACAAAAGGGTTTCTAAAGGTGCTGATTAAGAATATTTTACTAGTTTGTTTCTAAAAAAATCGCTACAGCTTTTTTTGAAAATCGACCTCCTTTTTCCATCTTAGAATCGGATACCTCTGAATAAAATAAAATGTGGTTACGTTTAAAGATTCACTTTATAGGTATACATTCACCACCAAAATTTCAAATTTTTCAGATATCAGACGAGCGAAATATGGTGATGGCTCCATGAAAAGTGGAACATACTGTACACGTAATTTTGGATCGCCTTCAAAATAATTTAAGACTGTTTTCTTCTTACGATGGTGCTCCTGGGTTAAACAAAGTCTAACAAATTAGACATATTTATATACCACTACAATCTAGTAGAGTTAACAAATAGAAATATCAAAGATTTTAAATCCGCGTTGTATGAGAAATTAAATATGTAAATAATTTAATCAGGTAAAATTTCTTTTTTAATTATAACTTAAGTACATAAGAATTCAGCAATCAATTTACTGAAACTTGTTTTCAATAACCGAGAGAAATTCACGTACATACATAATATGTAGCTAAAGGAGGAGACAACTGCAATGCCCACACCTGCCGAATTTCTTAATTTAATTATGTAGAAAAAATATAAGAATGAAATATTGCTGTATTTTATGTAATAATAAACAAAATGAGTTAGCCATAAACTTTATAATGGCTAGCCTATAATTTAGTATTAAAAATTTCCTTTAGAATTTCATTTATTTCCAATTAATGAAGAATGTTCGATTTTATATATGTTGGGAAGTTTCTCCATTATATGAATGTAATAATGGTTCTAAGTAAAGTGTAGGTATATTGGTAATGATATTTTAATTAAATGAGAAAGTAAATATTTCTAGAATAACCAACTCCTCCACACTGGTGTATTATTAATGATTTAAAATATGGAAATGAATTTAAAACGTTGTGTCGGTAGCGTCCTGAACTGAACAATTCGATAAAACTATCAGCAATTGCAAATTAAATATATTATGCTTTAAAAATTTCCCTGATTTCCCTTTTTGGATGAAACTATTGAAATTATGTTTAAGGTAATTTTAAGACACAAAATCTTTGATGAAAATAGTAAAGTCGTCTGGAATGTGCACAGAATCTTCCAAAACTATAAACACACCGGCGCACAAAAAAAAACAAATCTGACTTTATTACTAGACAATATCATTTCATATATATTTTGGTGCGCCGAATCCAAATCTGATGATAAAAAAGCTCCAAGTCATCAAAATTTTTTCCTACTGTCAATTTATTCCAAATATCCCATTATTTAAGGAATAGATTGACAGTAGAAAAAAATATTGAAAACTTAGAAATTTTTATCATTTTATATGTATTTTGGTCCGTTGAATCCAAATCTGATAATAAAAAAGCATCGAGATTTTTTCCTACTGTTAATTTATTCCTCAAATATCCAATTATTTTAAGATTAAATTGACAGTAGGAACAAATCTGGAAGACTTAGAGCTTTTTCATCATCAGATTTGCATTTAGCGCACCAAAATACATATAAAATGATAAGTCTGGTGTTCAGTTCAGATTTTTTTTTATGTGTGCCGGTGATATTCCGATAAAAGCCAACGATGGATCTGTATTAAACCACATTTATATAGAAAGACACATAACTGACGACTTTAAAAGCCTTGGGTATTTTGAGGAGGGTCATTTCAAAATGCGCCTTGTCCACTAAACGAAAATTACAGCAAATCGAAAAAAACTGTGTTCCGTTTTTGACACATCTGTTTATTCCTAGTTAGGTTTTGCAATAAAATAGTATTATTAATAGATCAGTAAAATGCAAGTCTTTTAAATCATGTATGCTCTGTATTCTCAAAAATTTTAAATAAAATTTGGATAAGAAGCATTTTGGAGCAACAGACTGGATAAGGCGCATTTTGAAAAAATTATTTTGGTAAGTATAGAAACAAAGTTTATCAAAATAAAATATGTTTGAAACTATTATGCGAATATACTACATTGTAAAAATGATATGCAAGACCAATATAACAAAAGTAAAAGGTTGTAAATTCTAAGATCTTTGGATTCTCTAAAATAGACTCACGAAAATCTTCATTTTCTTCTACCAGAGAATTGCATTAATTCGAATCATTCGTAGCTTTAAAGTTCTCCATGAATTGTTTTTCCAATCCAATCCAAAATAAGTAGTTATTTGGACTCCCAGCATAATATGCAAATCACGTGATCAAAATACGTCCTCATGATTGGTCCAATTGGATTAGATTCAGTTTGAAATAGTACAGTTGATGTATAAGGCGCGTTATGGAAAAACACTATATATTTAGACATATTTTATATAGGGCAAAAACCGATTTGGCAGAACAAAATATGTGCAGATATGACCAAGGCAATGTAGAGAATCAATTCACGTAGGTAACTATAATTTGATTAAAAGTAGATAAGACTCATTTTGAAATGACCCTCCTTTTTTAATAACATCTTTGATTCATTTTTCATATACACGTATTTCTGAACAAGAAATATCCTAAAAAAATTTATCGCTAAAGCCATACCGTGGCTTTAGCGATAAAAATGAAAAATGAAGTAACTGTAACTCTGTGCAGGCAAGCGCAGAGTCAAATGCATATTATGAAACCTCTGTAAAAATTCTTAGCAGTTCTAATGAGTAAAATAAAGTTTTTTCTATTTTTGATTACACATTGTTAACATTTTTCTTAGTGAATAGGAGGATAAATAGTGAGAATGGAGGAAAATGTATAATTACTCAGGCACCACACATAGCCGCTGAATCGAAGCAGAGCTGCGCCGTACGGTCCGCCCCTCGCGTGGATTTT
This sequence comes from Rutpela maculata, assembly GCA_936432065.2. Lineage (NCBI taxonomy): Eukaryota > Metazoa > Arthropoda > Insecta > Coleoptera > Cerambycidae > Rutpela > Rutpela maculata. The sequence goes on from OW386292.2 coordinate 54,603,330, forward strand.
TACCTGCTTTTACTGTATTGTATTTATTACAGGTATAACTATCCATCTTTCAAGTATATACAACAGATTCCTTATATATTCGTTAACGTATTGGAAAACTTCCAGAATTTATATTCCATCAGGAGACTTCAATGCACATATACTCCACACATGGCCTAACGGAAATGGAAACGCGCTGAAAAACCTAGCACACATGTTTGAACTTAACAATAAGAAATACATGGAGCAAAAGTCAAACCTGCATTGACACCTGGAGTAATGGAAGCTCAATCACACAAATAGACAATACCCTGGTAAGCAGAGAGATAAGGGCAAGGATCAAGAAGGTTAAAGCAAAAAGCACAGCAGAAGAAAGCGCTAACATTGAACAGCAGCAAAAACTAGGAAAGAAAGGCGAGGAAAAAACATGCGTCATGTGGCTCTCGCTGCTGACAACAAGTATGACCCAAATCCAACCCAGCATCGGAAACCGAGGAATCAGAACACTCAGCAAAAGAAGATTTGAAGAAGCAGAAACACAAAAAGAGGAGCATAAACACTCCATATCAAGACACAGCACATATTTCACACGAAGATTGTGAAGAGGCAGATGCCCAGAACCAAAAACACAAAAAAGGGAGCTTAAACAATCCCTCACGACACAATGCGGTAACGCATCTCATAAATACCTACACCTCCCATCTCAAGTTCCTTTACCATGCGCCATGTGGCTCTCGCTGCTGGCAACAAGCATGACCTTGGTCCAACCCAGCGTGGACGTAGCAGGCCCAGCTGTATAACCCTGGGAGTGGCAGCAATGCCTACCGCACACTGGTAAATCAATCAATCAATCAATCAAAAATATAGTTAGTTAAAATTATTAGTCATTTTTAATCTTCGTTTTTTATTTGACCTATTTTACGTTAGAAAGTTTGATAAAAATTATCATGACGGAAACTAGATTAGCATCACTGAAAGTAGTAAAAAGTCACTGCACCAACTCGTCTAATTTACAAACTGCGTAAAAATTAAATACCTAACTTCTAAATTGACAACTCTCATAAAGTAATAAATTAGTTAATTTGAATTATTTAAATTATTGTAGACTACTCGCGAAAATCACGGAGTGGGCGACATCCACATTCTGACTAGAGATGGGACCGAATCCGAATAATATTTCGGTATTCGGCCTATTCGGCCCACTTCTCACTATTCGGTATTCGGCCGAATATTCGGTATTCTCGGCCGAATATTCGGTATTCTCGGCCAAATGTTCCGTTTTATTAATGGATGGGATAAAACGGGATCGGATAAAGTAGCGTGCACTTACACTTACTCACTTAGAATAATTAACTTAACAGTTGAATGTTTAACGCGATCTCTTCTACTCAATAGGTGCGTTTGGCATAGCGAGCCGGACTATTTTATTTCTGTAGCGTCGTTCCAAAGTAACATTATTTTGTCGCGGTATTTCTCTGGAGCGATCGCGTTTGTAACACTACATGAGTGGAATCGCTTTTCCCATCTCTAATACGTAGTAAACAAACTTACTCATTGTGGGTATGGATCTCGGCATGGATTTTGCCTCTCGCTCGGCTATTTCGGATCAGTGTATTTCAAGAGCGCCTCGACATATGCAATATTCATATATTTGGTATGGCCGAATATTCGGTTCAGCTTTGGCCGAATATTCGTTATTCGGCTATTCGGCAAAACCGCTATTCGTCCCATCTCTAATTCTGACAGTATAACTTGTATAATAGTCCCCAGTACAGCGTCCTTTTTTGAAAATTATTACAAAAGTGGTAAAAATGGTCTTAGCGGCTTCATTTTAACGAGTCTACCACACTGTAAAATTTTCAGAGTACGGGATGGGCGCTTTTCCGCACGCACAGCACCTAAACCTGTCGTTCTAGCGCGATTACGATTTTTTTATTACAAAGCTCAAATTTTTTATTTTAGTTGAAAGATTATGCGTCAAATCAAAAGAAAATTTTTTTGTCCGAAAAAAAAAAGAGGGCGTGATTGTCGAGTCCGACTCCTGGAACATATCACTCTAGCGCGGTACCGTTTTGTTATTGCACAACACCTAATTTTCAATTGCAATTGCTCATAATTGTCTAAAAAAAATAGTCCATAACCTGTCCGACAAATTTTCAGCCTCGTTTTTTCGGTCCGACAACCTGAATATGTCAGTTATGGCAGGTTATGCTTTGCGAATACAAAAGTTATAATCTTAATTTTGTCACTTTTAAATAAAGTATGTATATTAAAAAAATAGGTGTCCGACAAAAAAAAATGACGCAAACTTAAAAAAACTAATTCAAAAAATTTAAGTTTTTTTTTTAATTTTTGAAAGTAGTGCTAAAGCGCGCGCACTATACTAAAGAGTGTGCGCGGGAAGAGCAGCTGATGAATTCATCGCCTCATGGTCCGCCAGGCTCTATTTTTATATATACGCTTTGCTTTGCCGGCTTCGTTCTTGAACCCTACCTATCACCCATGTATGAGATAAACAATCATTATACAGAGTGTTGTTTTACATATGAGAATAGATACCACAAATCATAACAGACGTTTCGTGTATACTTTTGGTCGGTCCCCCTTTGCTGCATGACACGCCTAACAGCATTACTTCTTTTTATCGTGGTTACCCGTTAAGTTTACAGAGCATAGCATTATGCACGGTAGCTATTTGAACTTATATTTTTAAAAGTTTTCCTTTACTGCTTGGTACGTCTAACAGTGTCCCGTATTTAATCGTGGTTGCTTATTGCTCACTGAAATTTAATATTTTTACGTTGTTATAACTGACTAATATTTATTTGAAAATATATAGAGTACTAGTTAGTGAGTTTAGTCAACTCTATGAGATAAACGATCATTATACAGAGCGTCGTTCGTTTTACATATGAGAATAGGTACCGCAAGTCATAATAGATGTTACGTGTATACGTATGTACTTTTGGTCGGTCTCCTATTGCTGCATGATACGCCTAACAGCATTACATATTTTCTCGCGGTTACCTGTTAAGTTTACAGAGATATATTGTTATGCACGATGGCTACTTGAACTTATATTTTTAAAAGTTTCCCTTTACTGTTTGGTACATCTAATAGTATCCAGTATTTTATCGTGATTGCTTGTTAAGCGTACGATCTCACTAAAATTTAATATTTTTATGTTATTATAACGTCTAATATTTATTTGAAAATATATAGAGTATTAGTTAAGTCAGTTTAGTCTTGTCTGGCGAGCTGATTATACAATATGAACGATCGACATATTGCAGATAATTTAAGTTCTAGTATAGAAATGTTATTAAATGAACTAGAGAACCTTCGTTTCCCTGCTCTTTAATTAGTATTTATTTATTTATTAAGTTGCATAATTATCTTCTCTAAATGTATGAATTTAATAAAATATAAAAGTTGTTAAGAACAAAATTTGGCCTGATTAATTTTCGTATTTTTTTCAGAAAGAAAACTAAAATTTACTTGAAGTGGAAGCCAGAGCTTTTTTAATATATATTCATTCATTAATTAGTATTTATTTATTTATTAAGTTGCATAATTATCTTCTCTAAAGGTATGAATTTAATAAAAGATATGAGTTGTTACGAACAAAATCAGTTCTGATCATTTTTCATAATTTTTTTCACAAAAAAAAACTAATTTTATTTATTAATTAATTTATTAGTACTTATTTATTTACAATACATTGCACAATTATAATCTTTCAGAGTACAAATTAAATAAAATCATAATACAACATATCAACAATAATTTACATAATATTTGCAGCTAATTATACACGAAAATAAAAATTCGATTAAGGATGGACCGTATTAACCTTTTTTTTTTTTTTGATGATCCACTATTTTTGTCGCACAGTGCTATATTTAGTTCAAAAACATACCAATCTATCACGTGTGATTTTTGTCCGAAATTTTGCAATCGCAAAACATAACCTGTTATAACTGACATATTCAGGTTGTCAGACTGAAAAAACGAGGCTGAAAATTTGTCGGACAACTTATGAACTATCTTTTTTATGCAATTATGAGCAATTGCAATTGAAAATTAGGTGTTGTGCAATAACAAAACGGTACCGCGCTAGAGTGATATGTTGCAGGTGTCGGACTCGACAATCAGGCCCTCTTTTTTTTTTTTCGGACAAAATTTTGATTTGACTCATAATCTTTCAATTAAAATAAAAAATTTGAGTTTTGTAATAAAAAATCGTAACCGCGCTAAAACGACAGGTTTAGGTGCTGCGCGTGCGGAAAAGCGCCCATCCCGTACTCTGAAAATTTTACAGTATGGTAGACTCGTTAAAATGAAGCCGCTAAGACCATTTTTACCACTTTTGTAATAATTTTCAAAAAAGGACGCTGTACTGGGGACTATGAACAACAAATCCACTTTCTATTGACATTTGATGGAAGGTTAACTTTGTTGCTGAAACAAATCTCAGAAAATTCACTTGATGAAATTATATTAAGCATTTTTTCATATTTGTCCGTTTTTTAAAATATTTTGGGAAGCTATAAACACTACCAAACACAATGTTGACTGTATTAAACTGTTTTCTAATATCACAAATGCCAATTATATGTCAAAACTTTGTTGTTCACTATTATAAGAGCGCCATCTGTTGGAGGGTGATTTTCTCGAATAAAAAAAACTAATGAAGATAATTTCTAATCCATCAAAATTAATGATAAAGAAAACAACGGTATGATTATTGTATGATAGATATTTCAATTTTACAAAGTTTTGGAATTAGACGAGTTAGTCAACATGTGCAGTGACTTTTAATGATACCAAACTAGTTTTCTCCATGACTCTTTTTACCAAATTTTCTAACGTGAAATAGGTCAATTGCTTATCGATCATCAAGCGAGATTCTCAATTCTTGTCCCTGATTTTTCAAAATTTCTGATGAAAATTCAAACCTCTTTGAAAAATTTTGAAAAATTAGGGATAAAAATCGAAAATCTGGCTTGACAGATCGATAGGCAATTAAAAAGCGAAGACTTCAAAAAAAGTTTTCCGATTGCCTAAGTATTAAGACCCGCAGACTGATTTAAAAAACCGCTGCCCAAGGAATCACTACTTCCACATCCAGATTCTCTATCCAAGTCACTCACAACGGAAAAACTTTGTATGTGGAAATAATTGTTTATGGAACTTTAATAATGTAATATTTGAAATCCTCTACCCCAAAAACCCATAAAACGATATCCCACATCGGTAGTGGGGTGGGGGTGGATGAAGTAAAAAAATATTTTGAGTTTTCTGGTTCTTGTACATACACTAAATCACATTTTTTTTCATCCTCTTTAATAAGTGGGTAATAAGGGGGTGGGGGTGGTAATGCCAAAAATTTTTTTGAGATCTTACCTTCTCTTGTATATATTAAATACCAATTTTATGGACTCTTACCTGCTTGATTTTTACCCCAAATTTACCCCAATTTACCCCCCAACCCTTCGTCGGAACAACATGAAAATATAATCTAGTTCTAGATCTTGTTAAAGTACATACGTGTACCAAATTTCAAGTCAATATCTTAAACGGTTCCAGAGTAAACGTGAGCACAAAAAAAGTTACAGACAGACCGACAGACAGACAGACATTTTTTTTTTTTCGCTCAAACTTAAAATCTCGATGTTTCATGACATTTTAAGCCTATTTGAACAATAATTTTTTTTTAATTTTTTTGTCGTTACTATACTTCCACTAGATGTGGAAGTAAAAAAAGAATCATTTTGGGGCCACTGTGCAACGGACTGATTTAATTCGACCGGATCTATAAATAAAGAGAAAAGATCATCTCGTAGAATATCGCATTAGATAGCTCATTAAAAAAAAACAAGGATAGAAGAATTCCAGTGTATAAGAGTCCGCCAATTTTTTTCATGTCTGCCATTTTGAATTATATTGTTTGTAAACTAATGATGTTGAAATATATCATAGAGAAATTAAAAATTTTAAATTTTTTTCCGAACTCGGTGTATCTCTTTTAATAGAAGAGATACAAGGTTTACCAAACACGGTTAAGAGTTAAGGCTACAATTGGGTATAAACTATATTTTAATTTTACTGCTTGTGATTTCCACAGCGTGTTTTAATTAACGTAATTTTATCTGTATTAATAAAAAAATAGTGCCGCATAAGTTTTCATTTCCGAAGAGTTTAACCTCCAGAACAAAATAAAAATTATTAAAATCAGACAAACGGTTTAGAAAAAAGTCAACTTCAAAATCATTGCAAATTTTTGATGATGAAATAATATTGTCCATGGGTGGTAGCTTTTTTCTTGATATATACAGGGTGCTTCAAGAAAATGTACCAACATTTCTAGAACAGATAGTATATCAAAATAGTCGAAATTTGCTTAATAAACATTATGCCCTGATTCAAGCAGTTTTCGAGATACTGAAAGGTGAGAGTCAAATTTTTTAAAATAATTTTCATTATAAAATCCGGGAGGTGCTGCTGGGACTGTATAGGTACTTGCCCACTCTGAAAATGGTTGTATCCACCGGGTTGCCCATCCAATTGTTTGATAAAAGACAATCGCCCAGTTTAAGGCATATTACCAAGATTAATAGAAGAAGTTTTGAGGAAAAAAGTTCCGATTGAAACTTGCACAAGAAAACTCAAAAACGGTGTGTCGCCCCAAGGCAACAATAGGCTTTATTTATTAATGTTAATTCTATTATCAAAATAAATCAATTGTTCGGAATCTATTCGCAAAAAACTAGTTTTACAGATTGACTAAGTCGGCGCTAATGCATTTATTATGAGTTTTGTTAAATAATATATTTCAATAATAACACACCGCAATTAACACAATCCCCCTTCTCCTCCAAAAGCCTGAAGTGACTCTATGCAGGGGGGGACTAATTATTTGGACACAAGGGACAAACACCCAGTATCTGAGTATACCAGGCTTAATTTCTTTTTGTGAGAAAATTCCAGTGCCACGATCGTATATAGAACCCCACACTGCAGGGCGAGAGCCAAGTATGCTTGCTTCTCGATCACGGAGCCATACAAATAACTACTTATGACAATTAAACTTCAATGGCAATACTGAATTTCAATAGAGCTCTATTTTGATAATAGACGAACTAACTTTACATCGTTCTCTGCATCGTTTCGTTTGCGAGGCCGGTTCGCATTTTTACATATGATTTCTCAAAAACTGCTAATCCCAGCGGTGCCTCCATCATTTGTCTTTATTTCCTCTCGATATACTTGGTATCAATTTTGGAAGATAGAATAGTTGTCTACATGTTATGTTTACCTCTGCATAATTCTCAGATTTTGAAGAAAAAATCATGTTTACTATGTTTATTAAAATTTGATCTTTGTATTAACACATTCCTTTAACAAATATGTAGTGATAATATTATAAAAAATTGGTATCAATTCATTTTTCCGTCTTTGAGTTAGAGCGTGTTAAATTTAAAAATGATTTTATTTTTAATTATTTTTTTATTTATCCAATTTTTATTTATCCTAAAAAGATTGAAAACAAAAAGTAATTAATTAGTATACAGTATTTTATTTCACATTTTCAGTCACAAATGTCACTCTACTTTTATTACATAAAAAAATATAAAGGTCTGTCCTAGGGTTCTCAGCTAATTTTTCTGACGTGCTGAAACCAATTTTGGAGAATTTTTATATCGTGTTAATTTTTCTCTTCCACCCTTTTTATCCCCCTAAAAAGATAAAAAAAATGGTCTTGTCCTAAGGTTCTGATCCAACTTTTCTGAGGTATTTTGACGCGATGAAACCAATTTTGGACAAAAAAGAAATCTCTATCGTGTCAGGTTCCTTCTACCACCCCCTTTTATTACCTAAAAAAAAGCCAAAAAACAGGTCTTGCTTGTCCTAAAATTCTGATCTAGCTTTCTCTGAAATATGCGATAAAATTGTATACACCTTGTTTTGTAGAGAATTTTATAAGCTTTATTTTTTAAAATTAATTATTTTTATTTATTTGCTTTTATCATGATTAGAGAATATTATTTAGGTATTATGCAAATCACAACTTACACACTTTTTTATTTATTATGAAAATACCTACTTTCTGCATATTGTTGCCCTAATCTGGGCACGATAATATACTAGTTAGGTAAATACTTTAAAATACTCATTATTGGAGAACCAATCAAAACAACTACTCTTCTAGCTAATACTGACGATAGGATTCTTAGCATCTTAAAGAAAACGAAATATACTGAAAATACTTAAATCATTCATTCACACTTCGTCAGTATTAGCTAGAAGAGTAGTTGTTTTGATTGGTTTTCCAATAATGAGTATTTTAAAGTGTTTTCCTAAGTAGTATATTAGCGTGACCCGATTAAGGTACCAATATACAGAAAGTAGATAATTTCATATTAAATTAAAAAAGTGTGAATGACTAAATGTAAATGAATGATTTAAGTATTTTCAATATAAGTATGTATCTTTCTTTAAAATGCTAAGAATCCTATCATGTAATTCAATACTTCGTCAGTATTAGCTAGAAGAGTAGTTGTTTTAGTTGGTTCTCCAATAATGAGTATTTTAAAGTATTTACCTAACTAGTATATTAGCGTGCCCAGATTAGGGCAACAATATACAGAAAGTAGGTATTTTCATAATAAATAAAAAAGTATGTAAGTTGTGATTTGCATAATACCTAAATAATATTCTCATTCTCATTTATAAGCTTTAATTTTGTACATAACCATTTTTGTCCTAAATTCGTCTGAGTGGAATAAATTAAGGATTTCTTAATGACAACCCAATGAACCAACTCAAGATGATAAACCATTTGTCTGAATTTCTGAAATTTTTGTGATTTGAAGACTGGTCTAGAAGGGTAGATGGTATTTTGAAGAAGATCTCTAGAAAAGTTTTGTCATTTAAATTGACAAATGAATTAAAGATGTTATTAAAATACTCAAGGATTTTAAAGCTGTTAGTTATGTGCCTTTCTAGAGAAATGTGGTTTAATACAGATCCATCGTTGGCTTTTATGGGAATATCACCGGCACACAAAAAAAAATCTGAACTGAACACCAAACATATCATTTTATATGTATTTTTACTTACTGTCAATTTAATCTTCAAATAATGGGATATTTGAGCAATAAATTAACAATAGAAAAAATCACGATGACATGGAGCTTTTTTATCATCAAATTTGGATTCAGCGCACCAAAATACATATAAAATTATATTTTAATCAGTTCAAAAATTTTTTTTGCGGTACACAGAAAAAAAATTTTCTAAAATGATCACCTGACATATCATTTTATATGTATTTTGGTGCGCTAAATTCAAATCTTATAATAAAAAAGCTCTAAGTCATCAATATTTTTCCTACTGACAATTTTTTTTTTAATGCCTTTGTTTATATTAACGTCTTGGCGAAGTTTTAGCTAATGCTACTCTACCACTTAGCCAGGGCGGCGAGATGAGATACGGTCATCAATCCAAGTGACGGACTTGCCCGGCCGTGCTTAACGCCAATCGAGGTCCAGTCACTGAAACCAGCACCGTACCTCACCTTCACATTTAATTTATTCCTCAAATAATAGGATATTTGGAATAAATTGACATTAGGAAAAATCTTGATGACTTGGAGCTTTTTATCATCAGATTTTGATTCGGCGCACCAAAATATATATGAAATGATATTGTCTGGTCTTCAATTCAGAAATTTATTTTTTTTGTGTACCGGTGTGTTTATAGTTTTGGAAGATCCTGTGCACATTCTGAGTTACTCCAGATGACTTTACTATTTTCATCAACGATTTTTTTGTCTTAAAATTACCTTAAACATAACTTCAATAGTTTAATCCAAAAAGGGAAATCAGGGAAATTTTTAAAGCATAATATATTTAATTTGCAATTGGGCTGTTGACGAATTTTCAAAAATGGTGGAATATGGTAGTGGATGCATTAATTTAGTTATATATTTAATTTGAAAGAAAAATTCTAAGCGCAACATATTTTAAAAAATTATTAAAGTTCGACTATTTGAATGTATCACGAAAACGGAAGTGACATCATAACGGCAGTTAGATGTGAAGTTATATGCAGAACAGAAGAAGAGGAACAAGTTGGCATTGTTAGCAATAAAGAAAGTAACCTCAAAATTGAAGTTGACATTTAATTAGAAGTTTTTAGCGTTTGGTATTTATTTTCTTTCAAAATGGCTGAGGCAGGATTTAAAAAAGCCAATTCTGATATTTTACCTTCTATAGATATATTTATGGTCAGCGAATTTTTAAAAACAGATGATCGTTTTAGCATTGCAAAGGTTAGAGGTGCAAAAGCAGCGAGGTACGTTACAGCTATAGTTTTGATTATAAATATTAGAAAAACAGTTAACCATTCATTTTTACGTTCACCATTCGTTACTGGAACACTGAAGAAAAGTTTTTTCGGTGAATTGGTGGTATTATTTACACAGTACGGCACAAAACACCAATTAAACTTAGATTTATTCATAACTTTATGCCGCTAAAATAAACCGAAATGTAACCTAGAAACGTCAATTAGGCAATCCAAACCACGTGACTCCCAATATGGCGCGGAGGGCAAGCATTCGTTTTCATTCGTTAAACGTTTCTGTTTTTCTGTTGTCTTGGCTACGTTTCCGGAATTTAATAAAAATAAACCCGTGTTTGCCCTCCACGCCATATTGAAAAAAAAACTTTGACAGGTCGTTGGATCGCTTAACTGAATTTGACATTAGATTTGTTCACAGTCTGAACTACTGCACCAGTGTAGATAATAGTTGGAGAGCGAGTGAGACTATACATAACTTGAAGAGCACTGGTGCATATAGTGTGAGGTTTTTGAACAAACTTATTAAATATAGTGTCAAATTCAATTGACGTTATTCTCTTTTTTTCTCTGTCGCTATCAATAGTTTATAACCTCGTATCCTTTTTCCATCGTTTAATAACTAACTTCTCTGGAGACTGCCGTTATGTTGTCACCTCCGTTTTAAATGCATGTATTTTTCAAATTGATATTGTAATATTATAAGACTTTATTTTCAACTTTTATATGTTTCCAATGATTTTTCATAAAGAAATGTTATTGTTAAACACAGCTTCGATTAAAATTTTAACTTAGTGCAACAACCCAATTGCTGATAGTTTTGTCGAATTGTTCAGTTCAGGACGCTACCGACACAATGTTTTAAATTCATTTCCATATTTTAAATCATTAATAATACACCAGTGTGGAGGAGTTGGTTATTCCAAAAATATTTACTTTCTCATTTAATTAAAATATAATTACCAATATACCTACACTTTAGTTAGAATCATTATTACACCTGTATTTTTCAATACTTTCCCACTCTGATTTAATTTCAAAATTTTGAAGTGGAATGTAGACTTTTCAGAACATTACTCTATACACTTTCACGAACCCATTAGAAAAAAATTATTCATTTTGCAAGCTTTTTCACTATAAAATTTTCTCTGCCGCCCTGGGCTAAAGCGCTATTTAAAAAATAGCATCCAAAAAACAAAAGTTTCGATTTGTTCCCATTCGGTATATCTCCCTTAACAGCAAACATAAAACAGTAAACTGAAGTGAATAAGTCCAAAATTGTTACTTAAAATGGGCTTTCCATTACAGAATCGACTCCAGAAGATGTAACCTACAAAACAAAAGAAAATAATTAAAATCAGATAAATCTTTTAGAAAGAGATCAACTACAAAATCATGGTAAATGGATGATGTGATAATTTTATCTAAGAGTGTATTATGCAGCACATTTTTCCCTCTGATCTTTGCCTCTATCTAGAACATGACGAACTTGATAAACATAAAAGGTGAGTGTACTTCGGGTTCATCCCTATAGCATACTCGTTTTGAAAGTATGCAGTTGAGATAATCTATCAGAGTTATTAGTTGTAATTGAAGTCTAAAAGCGTCCGCTGCAGCCTGTGCATAATTTGCTGATAGAAACTAAGATAGAGGAAGTATGACATTAGAGATCTGAGTACAACAAAAAATATCGCATGAACTGTTAACTGTTCCCCGCAAAAGTAACCGGTAGACCACAGCATGCAGTGCGCCTCGGACACTAAAGGCAATAGGTCAAACAATATTCTTTTAACTTTCGTACCTGTACTTTCACGGATAATAATTATAGCCGTTGTTACTGTCCATCTTTGTCTTCCTGCTAAGTATCATAGAAGCGAGTCATAACTCGGGTATGTGGATCCCAACAAATGCTTTCGATTTTATGTAATTAACGCTGATGGAGATACAGTGGGAGTCAAGAGATTAAATAGTAATCTCTTTTCTGTTAATCAAAATATTTAAAGATACTCATATTTGTTTATGCAAATTCTTATAAATGATGGTGTCGTTGACAATTTTTAAGCTACAGGTTATACCATATTATATTGGTATGTTTTTTTTATTGAAATTTTCTTTAATTTGTGTACAGGGTTCTCCTAGTCTCTATACAGTTTATATACATAATATGTGAAGCCACCTGAAATGTATCCCCCAACAAAATGGCGGCCATGTTGTCCAAAATAGCCGCCATCTCTATATTTAAAATACAAGCCGTTTTCTTCTCCGTCTTCGTTAGCGGCTCCCACTGGATCGATCTTGATTATTGTTTTTTTTAAATAAAGCTCTTTAGTCACAGATGTGTCATCACTAATTTCTATTTTCTTAAATTGTTATTTTCATACATAAAATCGAAATAGAAGTTAAAATAAATAAATGAATCTCAGCACTCGAACTATAACGTACTGATGGCCATTACTACATCAAACTGCGCATGTAGAGGCCGCAGTTGAAGAGATCTGAGTAAATCAATCAGAGCCATAGTGGATCGAAATAGACCATATAAGTCTCTCCGATCTCGAGAAAAAAAATCAGCGTAGAACCTCATAGTTTTTATAAAGTGAGCAATTCTACATAATGGCTATTTACGATATTTTTTGTGGTACAGACATTTTTTATTTCGAAAAAACTTGAGAAACTGATTGCTTATAAAAATCGTGCTTTTAATATTTACACCGCCATATCTTCAAATTTAATTGAGCTATCGATCTGATTTATTTTTTAATTCAAGTACACAAACAAGCGCTTCCAATGGTCTCTTTGTTTCTATCGATTATTGTTTATTATTTTCTTTAAACAACAATGAACTTATTACTTCGCTAAGAATGTACTCATATTTTGACTAAGTGACAATTTTTTTTATTTTTGCAAATTTTCATATACATAGAGCGAAGTAATTGAAGCCAAGATGTAGAAGAAGTTTAAAAAAAAAAATCATCTAGGACTTACAGTTTTTTGTTTGTAGCATAAGGCATACCAGACAGGCGCGCTACTACCGATACCGGCTCTACGTCCCCACGAGCGCTAATAGTTTAAGCGGCACATCGAAAAAATCGGCAAAATCTGACGGTTAATGCAGAAAGCAAGAAAATTTGCATGTGATTTGTGCACATTCATTGTATTAAATTTACCCGCAGCACTTCGATTTCCGGACATATAAATAATAATATTAATAATAATAATCTTTATTTGTCCAATAGATCATTTTACATGACTTAGGATAAGTCTAAAAACATTAAAATGTAACTATTTAAATATTAAATAATAAATTAAGTTAAAAGTCATCAGTAAAATATTCGTTCAAAGAATAATAAGATTTTTCCCTCAGTCTGGACTTGATCTTATTTTTAAATTCCTTATCACTAAGTCCTTTGTAAAGGGTTGGCAATTTATTAAACACCTTTATAACCATGTACTTGGGGCTCTTTTCATATAATGTTAAACGATGGGTAGGAATTACTAGGGTAGTTGAGTTTCTGGTGTTGTAGTTATGATTATATTTAAGGGTGTTCAGATTACTGAATTCGGACTTTGCATAGAGTAATAAATTCATTAGAAATATGCTAGGGAGTGGTAGAATTCCCAATTGTTTGAAAATGTTCCTACAGCTAGTTCTTTTATTTATACCTACTATAGAACGCACAGCTTTTTTCTGTAATTTAAACACTCGTACGGCCTCTGGTGATGAACCCCAGGCAATAATTGCATAGGAAATTATTGAATTGAAGTGAACATAATAATATGTTAGCAAAACTTGTTGGTTTGTTACACCTCTCAACTGATCTAAGCAATAGCAGACCGGGCAATGTTTTTACAAATTTCATTAATATGAATGAGAAGTTGTCAGTAAAATGTAGACTCAAAAGGTCAAACGCTTTACTTAAGTCAAGGAAAATGCCAATGCATTTGTTTTTATTATCTATATTATCATACAAAGTTGTTAAGAATTTAGAAATCCAAAATGGCGGCCAATTTGTAAAAAGTAGGAACTTTTATTACGATGTAAAAATTGCGTTATAATCGGGGTGCAATTTTTTTTACGATGTCTGGGAGTAGAATGCCAATGTCTAAATAGTAGTGCCAGAGTCTAAATATGATATTGCAATGATTTTGGGGAATAATAAATCCAAGGCTCTTCGTGGTATGCACGCCTTCACTGGGTGTGAAAGTTTATTTTTTTACATCAAAAGGTAAAAAAACAGCCTACAAGGAATTCGATGGTGATGATATAATAGAAGCATTTGAGTATATTGCTAGCCCAGGTCTACCCCCTACCGAGCGAATAAATATTATTCTAGAAAAATATACAACATATCTCTATGGTATTCGGGACCAGGAATGTCAGCGTGTAAACCATGCACGCAAACATCTTTTTGGAACGGAAAACCGCCCCCTACTTTTAATTCCACCAACAGCTGCTGCTTTAAAACAACACACTCTTAGAGCAGCAGAGCGATGACGAGGAAACTGAGTGATTTTATTTTGTATTTTGTTACTAAAAGCCATCTTTCTAACTTCAGAATTGTATTTTTGTTATAATTCCTTTAGAATTTTATTTTGGAATCAGCGACCTCAAATTATAGTTAAACGATATCCCACATGACATATTGCATTATTTTTAAAAAATGTTAAAGTTTAAAATAGCCGCCGAGTTTTTAAACAAATTCTATTATTCTTGCACTATGACTATTTTTGTTGCATTTGCTAACCTTAAAGCGTTCACCTACGATTTGAAAACAGTCTTGGATATATTCTTCTTTTGTTTTTAAATATTTTACCCGAATTTTGAAAATGGCTGCCATTTTTGTCTATGAGGTCAGAGGTCAAAGTGCTGCGGGTCAAATTGCTTCTATAAATATACAAAGCACACATGCCAAATTACTTGCTTTCTGCATTATTCGTCAGATTTTTATGCGTACCGCTTAAACTATAAATACGAATGTTGTGGTGTCGTAATAATATACAATGTGAATTCGTGTACAATGTACATCGTGGATGGTATCGTGAAGAATAATAGTGTTTTCTGACGTCAAATTGCTCATTATTTCATTCTCTTTAAAAATTTTTCTTAGAATTTGCCGGTCATCTCGCGCAGTTAAAAGTTGGAGCTGGAAAACTGTTTGTTACACCTGAAAATTATTAAGAAAACCGTTTTTCAATCGCATGGTTTACTTAAAATTTGAATTTTCTTCTTCAGTAACTTAAATTGCAAGAAACACTGCTATAAGAATATTATTATTAAAAATACTATGAAAAAATCTGAAGAAAATACGTTTTATTTCCGATTGAAGTTACACTGTTCGCAGTGGTGTGAACTTTTAAAAAATTTACAACATTTTTGCGCCTCAATAATGATATTGGAAATAAATACAAAAATAATTTGAATACCACTTTATAGGAAAGGTATAGTATGGGATATAATTTGAAATTATACGATGTAAAGATCCAAAATGACCGACTTCCGGTTTTGATGCAATTGACATGAAAATCAAATTTTTAAACGGGACAACCTATTTTTGTATATCTAGATCCTGGCTAAAATACATATGATCTGACCGTCAAATATTATTTTGATTTTCTAAAAATATGGTTTTTTAATTTTTAGTTTTAATCATAAAAGGCCGCGAGAAATTGTTAAAAATCGGTCTGCAAGCATCTTTAAAATATTACCTATCTTTTCAGGTACTAACATTAAATACAATTTATTCTTCATTAAGTTCACAACGATATTGGGTTTTCAACGAAAACTATTTCTTTTTAAATGGAACTCTTATGGGACAATCTGTTATTATACTCTTCGCAAAAACGAAGAGTATATTGTATTTGATCGGCACATTTCTAAAATCGTAAATATCGCGAAATAGAAAAAATTTTCATATCATTGTGTTAGTGAACGAATTCTGAACAACTTTCAAAACGTCCGTCTGTCCGTCCGTCCGTCCGTCACGTTTCTTGTAAGCATGATAACTTAAGAAAGAAAAATCCGATTGTATTGAAATTTGGAAAGTAAGTTAGTGTTAGCTAGAGGAAGAACTCTAAATCGATCGATAAATAAAAAAGTTATTAATTATTTAATTTAAAAAAAAAAAATCTCTTAATTTTTGTCGCTTGTACTTAACAATCAATTTTCGTAGCAATATGTGATGGTGCAGTGGCTAAAATTTTGCCTTGCAATCCAAAGATCGTGTGTTCGAATCCCACACAGTTTGGATATTTATTTTTCATTTTTTTTTTTTTTCATATAATTTTTTTTCAGAACAAAGATGGTATCACAAAATTTAAAACTAACATTATTTACAAGAAAACTTCCAAGAGTATCCTATAGAATGTGTAACAATTATATAAAAAGCTCGGTAAATTGGCGAAGAGTACCTACGTTTTTAGCTTGTTTAATTAGATCTTTAAATTACGATAAAAATTAATATGCATAATGTCTACCTTCTCTTTGTACTAAATTTATAATTTAAAAAAATGTTTTAATAATCTATTTTATACAATAATAAACTAAAAATTAAAAAATCTATATTTTTTTAAAATTAAGATAATATTTGCAGGTCAGATCGTATGTATTTTGACAAGATTCAAATATACAGGCTGCCCCACGTAAAAATTTGATTTTTATTTAAATTGCATCGAAACCGGAAGTCGGCCATTTTGGTTCTTTACATCATATAATTGAAAATTTCATCCCATATCACTATACCAAATTTGAAAAAAAATCCATCGGCCTACTCAAAAGTTACAAGAGTGTCCCTATCAGTTGAGCCATTTCAAGATTATTCTGTTATTTTTTCCGGGTGGAGTCATTTTTTTAGACTGAGTGAATTATATCCTGAGTGCTATTAAGCAAAAATCTCATATTATATTAATTTCCATAATTAAATGATTAATACTTGAGAAAGAGTGTATGTGAATACTTTGTAAGTGACATTATGAAGAATATTATCTAATATATAAAAATCTCGTGTCACAGTGTTTGTTATCGAACTCCTCCGAAACGGCTTTACCGATTTTTATGAAATTTTTGGTGTATATTTGGTAGGTCTGAGAATAGGTCGTAGGCTATTTTTTATACCCCTAGGTGGTAAGGGTGGCCTTATCCAGAAATTTTATTTTTATTTTTTGGACAAAAATTTATAATTTATATGGCAAAACAACGTTTGCTGGGTCAGCTAGTGATTATATAATTCATTACCTATTTCAAACACGCAATATGAAAACACACCACTTCTACGTATATTAAAGATGTTCTATTCTTTATTGCTATTTCGATTTTTTACTCTATGTTATATTAGTAAGGTACAAGTTATTTAAAAGTAACTGAGAACTAATTTATATTTATTTATATAATTAATGTCAACTCACAACTCAACTGTCAAAATTTTAACTAAACTTAAAAAAGAGAGAAAATCATGAAAATCTGATCCGCGATCGTTAATTTTATTAAAAAGAAATGAAATGAACAACGAATTGTAGATAATTTCATAACCTTTATTTTTCGTGTCGTGGCTTTTTTTAAGAACTCCCATAGTTTTTGATTTGCGAGAAATTTATTTTTTCTACGATTGTGCTGAAAGTCAAATTTTCTAACTTCAAAATGAGTGCAGAAAATATCACTTTGCCGCACGGCGTGCGGCAAAGAATTTGCCACACGCCTTGGTTACATCTTCACGCACCGGAATAAAATAGTGTATTTACCTTAAAGAATTTTATATTACTTACTGATAATAACAATTAAATTCTATAAATGTACATTAATTACACATGAATTGCAATTACAAAGTCAAATTTTCTTACTTCAGAATGACAGCGGAAAATGTCACTTTAAATAAAATCTGACAAGCAGTAAATTTAAAATTTTGGAAAGACTTTAAAAAGGGAAATAACTTCACAACCGTAGAAAAAATAGTATGTAACACACGTGTGGCAAGCTTCATTGCAAAACTCGTATGATAGGAACACTCGCTGCGCTCGTGTTCCTACTTTCATACATCGTTTTGCAATGAAGCCCTTGCCACACTTGTATTACAATCTACTATTTACGGTCATTTCTTTAAAACAGCGCCCCAAAACTACATTGTTACGGTCGATTTTCATATTTAATAATGGCCAGAAATTTATGTACTAATTTTCGTTATTTTCCCAAATTTTATTGTGCATTTGAGCCTATTGATACCGTCTCTCGCCAATAGATATTAATAGAGTATAAATGGTTGCATAATAGCAATGATGGTTCACGTCGGTCATTAAATATACTTTGATACAGGTAGTATGGGTGAGTGCGTTCAGATATTCATTGAGAGAGTGCATTGCAAAACGCCCTTTTAAAGCTTCTACAATGGCTAGTATTGTTGATTAAACCTTTTTTTTGGTGGGTAGATTTATGAGGGGACGGCTTTCATAGTATATTATGATAAAATTTGTGAATATAAACGAAGTTAGGAAAATCTATTCTAGTGAAGTAGAAATTCTGAACGTACTGAGACGGAAGACAAGAACTTGACATTTTGATAGAGGACATTTCCTTGGTCATTTTTCCTTTCGCTGCTTGAAGATTGAGTCATCTGAATACGAGTTTTAGCAATATTGTAAGTTTTGCTCCATTTATGGGATTTAGTATTCATCACGACAAGATTAGTTGTATTTTCATTTGGTTTTGAAATCGTTTTGGGGAAATGCAGCTACGAATTTCCGGATAAAATCAATCTTCAAAGCACGTGGCGTCGTCTGAATGCAAGATTTTGGAGTGCCATTTTGACGGCAAAGGACCTCTTTCAGCCCACATGACATCTCAGGTACGTCACTGAAAACCCACTTAAAGTTGAAATAGATTTGTAATTTAGGTTATTTTATTGCAGGGCTGTTTGTTTGTTCGTTAGTTGTTTCCTTGTTGAGTATGTTACAAGTATTGGGATCTATTTGTTAGTTTATGGCTATTTGGATTGATACCTTATGATTTACTTGGATGAGTTACTCGTATTCTACTTGAGCTTTTATGTCACATTCTACACTTTACGAGGGACTTCCAGCCTGACTCTGGTTTCAACTTCTAGTCCAGATTTTGGTGTCTAGATGGTGGATTATTGACTGACATCTTGTGTATGTATGGTACTGGGGATCTCGGCACGTTACCTTAGACTCCACGTAGATGGTCTACCCCCTGCGGCTGTTATCACCTGAATTACGCTACCCTGGTAGGACGGGAAAAGGTATTCAGACACTACCAAAGGTAAACGGAATCATATTATCTTAACCGGGATCCGGTACATCAACTCAACGTCCACGGGACAGTAAAATAAATTTTCAAGGAATATTGGTAATATTTTGCTCGTAACGTAAATGTCAGTAACCTTTTAGATTTCAGTAATATTTTGTATATTTTGTGTATCGTTGCTTGACTAACTGAATAGTTTTGCCTTATTTTATAAATAGATGTCAATAATTTTAAGTAATTTTATGTTTTACCGTACCTTGGGTCACTTGTAGTTTTTTGTCACACTTCTGGCATATGACCTTTTGTACATTTATCAAAGATTTATTATTTTGTAAGATATTTTGTGTATATTAGGTTAAGCGTGTGGGCCCCACTTACTAGTGCACTTTTAGGGTATATTGAGATACATTCTACTGCGTACCGAGTTATCGGTGACAATTGTGAAATATTTTGTACTACGTACCCTTATATTTTATTAAATGTTTAATTAGACGTTGTCTTTTATATCTGATCACCTACACCACCCCCAAGGACCTGACTAGTCGGCCGTGTGAGACTCCCTCCTCCCTAGTGTATTACAGAGGGGGTACTGCACGTAAAATATTAAAATTTTGTTCAGGGCACAGGGTGACTACCCTACCCTGCGTTCGAGGTTTAGCAGCTTTTGGGGCCCCCTTTTATAAGTGGGCCCAGGCCCTGTAACAACATGAGGTCAATTCTTTGGAAAAGGAGAAGGGCCTATAAGGCCTATTTCGACCCTTTTTATTTCTGGTAAAAAAATTTCGAAAAATTTGTTTTATCATATATATTCAGTATCTAATCTATTTCACCTCAAGGAGAACTTGAGATGTTTTTGAACTTAAGGCATATTTCCTTTGAATAAGCTACCCCTACTACTACAGAATACCCCAACATCCCGAAACACTCCCAACCCCCTAATGACAAGCACCCTGTCCTTCCACAACATAAACCTTTATGCTGCTACCAGATATAAAATAGTTGTAAAAACCTTTCTATTTACATTATTAATAAAATGCCAATTCCTCTTATAGGTTTAGGTTCGAATGTTTTTGTTTTTTGGTCTGTTGAATCAGAGCTTATGTACTTTTATCTGATTTTTTTCAGAACTTAGAGCTTAACTATCTTTGCTCGTATTTTTGTTGTTTTGGGCGTAGGGAGAGGGAGTAAAACGAGCGTAAGGTTATATCTTTCTGCCAATAAAAAAAAGTATAAGAAAAGTTTTCGTTTTACCATTTTCAAGCTTATAGCAGTATGACGATGGCGGAAATGGTTCGGGAGAGTGGGTGTTTTGGGGGGGGGGGGGGGGTGTAAGAGGAATTGACATTTTATTAATAATATAAATAAGAAATCCTTTTAAAATTATTTTATACCTGGTAGGAGCATAAAGGTTTATGTTGGTGGGGGTAGAGGGTGCTTGTCATTGGAGTTGAGTATGTTATATGGGGAGCTTAGGGTGTAGTTTGTTCAAAAGAAACGTGATTTTCAAGTTTAAAAACATCTAAGCATGTGTACTAATTACTAATGTAAACTGGTTCTTTAATAATTTAAGGGGAATACATGGAGAAGGGAGGGTCGGGGGAAGTTCTGTTTGGGGTGGAATAGATTAGATATTGAATATATATGATTAAAAAAAAATTTCGAAATTTTTTTACCAAAAATAAAAAGGGCCGAAAACCGCCTTTATAGGCCCTACTCCTTTTGGGAAATTATTAGGTACCTGAACTTAATTTTTTTTTGCGTTACTATACTGCCACTGGATATGGAAGTACAGGTAGAATTATCCTTATTTTGGTGCAAACCATATTTGTTTGATTTTTTTAACCTCCTCTTTTCCAAGGTTTAAAGCAGGAACATGGGATATTCATCATCCTGTACATACGTGCAATTAATTAAAATAATATATTAACAGATACGAATTTTGAAATTTACAACTGTTTTTGTCAAAAGTCGAGGCAGGTCTCATTAAAAATATGATTAGTTTTTAAATGATTAGACCAAATTTGCCTCGAGAATTGAGCGTAGAAACCAAACCCAAAAATAATTTGGTCTGTTTCCGCCACATGTTGCAGATGACCTTTTACAAATAGAATTATGGCAATATGCCTCTCTAAAGACAAACAAAATTACATCACGATGTTCTAGATTCACTAAATACTATTCATATTTTAGATACAGTCCATTGCCAGGTTCCTCTTTTCCTCACAATATATTTCTCTAGCTCTCCTTTCAGATCATGTTCTGTTGCATCAAGTAAATAAATATAAGCACATGTGCATAATTATAAAATAAAATAAGGAATGTTCATGAATCTACGATAATTAATTAATTTCATGTTATGTTCATTACGCAAATATAAATAACTTATCTTGGAATTGATCGAGTCAGATAAGTATTACTAACATAAATTTTAACAAACCTCATCTACTAAGAAGAGGCTGACCCTTTTAAATAGGAATAAATGTAATAAAACAACTTAGAGCATTAATTTATTATTACATGACATCAAATACGTAATGATTATTATACATTTGTAATAGCTCCGCTCTAGATCCTACAAAGAGTTCGAGGTAATCCTTTTCTTTTCTTCTACTTATATTAATTCTCACAGAATATTTCAATTAGCTCTTTAACGTATACTTTAATAATAATACTTTATTTATTAACAAACGCCAATTAAATGATTATACAGTATGAATATGAAATGGTAGCTTACAATGAAACAATATCATATCGAGCCAGTCAAACTGGATGAAAAAAATGTGTATTTAATTTTTATTTCATATACGGTAGAAGTTTTTCATTTGTGTATTTATTTTGATAAGCTTAATAATTTGTTATAAGATTGTCAATATTAAATAGTTCGCAGATGCTATCAAGAATATATTCTAAATTGTCAAATATAAATCACACCCATGAACAATATTTAACATTTTTGTGAAAAACGAGTCAGTATCATTCCTGCACTTGCTATACAATATGTGTAAAAAGTATGGAATGAATTCAATATTTCTTAAACCTGCTAGTTTTTCAAAAATCATCGGACCGATCGATTTTAATTTTTAATTGTACATTCATATTAGAATTATTTTTTTATTTTCCATCCCTGCAGCCCCACTACCCATTTTTTTTCTCAAACAGTAACCTACCCTTTATGATAGCTGAAAAGAAAGTTTCCTAATGGCGTAAAGAAAATGAATTCATTGAAGAGCTTCTGAAGTAATTGTAAATTTGTTGTAATTTTTTAACCTTTTTAAAAACTTACACAATGTGATATAATTCATATCTTTTCCAGGATTATTATTCTTTTTTACTTATCTGATCAGCTACCCCAAAAATACATTATTTTTTTAATGAAAACCTAGCTTACCAAGAAGACGTTTTTTAAATACATCTTTTCCATAAAAAAATTGTTTTTACTTTTAACACTTAAAGCGTTAAATTGTGCAAAATGCAATTTTTGACGTAGTCCTTTTAATTTCCTAATATTATCATCAGGACATGTGTTCTGAATGAAATTGTCAGCATTACTAGAAACGCCGTGCTTGTAACAAATGTTGGTGACAAGAAGTATATTTAAATTAAAGGAGCGGACCAGTTTCGAGCTTTTTGGCTCTCGTCAGAGCGAAGCAGAGTCGGACACCTTCGATGCTGCGGGCTTCCCACTGTGAAGTATGCATACCTAATTATAAGTTTGCATACTGATCAACTCTATGATTGGTTGCTCAGCGAAGTTTAGAATAGTTGAATAATAATAAAAACAATATAATATTGTAATTGTCAGAAAAGTATTTTATAATTATGTCCAGAAGATAAATGTATGTTTAATCTACAAATAAAACAATAAGTCAAGAAATAGCTTCTCTGTATATATTCGTAGCTTCTAATATATAAGAATATCACAACAAATCACTTAAATTTAACACCCACTCACACTATTTACACGTCACTGACTTTATATTGCTCGACTTTATCCAGAGCAAGGAAGAAAGAACACTACTGAAAAAGCCTTGTTCAGAAATTTGAATTGAAATTGACGCAATTGGATTAAAGATAAATGAGAGTAAAACAAACTATATGATATACTCTAAAGGTTATTCTAAAATGACCTAAACATCGATGGTCACCGGTTTGCACACGTAGGTCACTTCAACTATCTCAGTTTCTTTAAACTCTTCGAATGTGGGAATGGTGAAGATATAAAGTCTAGTATCATAAGTGCTAACAGAAGATTTTACGCGCAAAGAGGCTCATTCGAAGTAAGGTCTTAAACAAAAATTAAAAATAAATATCTTAATCGTAATCTTAATGGAAAATGGGTATTGATGAAACGAGATGAAGAGAGTCTAAAAATATTTGAAAGAAAAGTACTGGGAGAAACCTTTTGGCCCATACATGATCAATACGAGTGAAGAAATCTGATCAACCATGAACTAGACAGCTTGATTGAGATCGAGCCGACATAGTGGGATTCATTAAAACTCAACGAATGAGATCTTGATCAAGTTGCCGCCAGTGCCGGTTTTAGATATAAATTGCCCCTAGGCCCAGCTCAATTTTGCCCCCCCCCTCTCCCTGGAATAGGAACAACATTCAAAATTGAAATAAAGGGCGGGTGGGATAGAAAAAACAACGCGTAATATAATATACTTTCTCTTTGATATGACTATAGACTATGTCTTGTATTATAATCTCTATGCTTGCTATCATTATGGGCACTAACCACTAAGATGAAAGGCAAAGGCGCCCCCTGCAGAGTGGCGCCCCTAGACCCGCCTATGAGGTCTAGTCAGAAAACCGGCCCTGGTTGCCGCATGAGTGAGAATCAAGACACGAAGAAATCGACGGAGTTCTGCTCGAATTAGAGGAAAGCCGAGAAAAGATGATATGGTAGATATGAATTATTGCAGTGCGAGGAGAATAGAGAAGAAAGTATAAGATAGAGCCTAGAGACTAAATATTGTTGAGGGAGGGAGATACTTTGGATCTTAAAAGACCTGGGAAAGAAATCTTCAACAGTTAAGAAAGATATGTCAGTAAATACGTTCCATATAAAGTTGCTATATCGCAGAAAATTATTGGAGATGCGAGTATCGTTAAGTTCAAATTCTTCAAGCCATACCTATTAGAAAAAAATACATTGTGGTAAGTTTATTTCATACTGAAGAGTACGTTAACGAAAATGTAGATACAAACAGTACATAAAAATTTGCTAAAACGTCAAAATGGCGAATACGTGGCAAAAATCGAAGATTTTAACAATGGACCATGTCAGAAAGCTTTTTCTGAAAATGGTGATGAACCCTTTATTAAAGTTGAATTAATTTTTGCGTAGCACATCGATGTGATGAACGAATGTTGTAAGTTGACGACATCAAAGATATCGGCTCTGCTTTGGTTGTAACATTACATGACATAAAAATAAAGAGATAACATATCTTTACAGTTACCCCAGAAGTGAAAAGTGTCAATAAAATTGCATTAGAGCGAAAATATTTGAGTTTAAGATTAATAAGTATTAACCATTGTAGGTTATTCGTATGTTACAAGGTAATTTTACCTTTTAATTATAATAAATGGATAAAATGTATATTGTGCATAAGAGTATGAATTGCAATCATATTTTAGAGTTATGCAAAACTAAGAAATAGAAATATAAAAAATTAATCTGAGAATATAAAACTCAAGTAAATAATAATATAAAAGCAAATGCTGGAAACAAATCAAAAGCTACTTGGGATATATATAACAAATGTATTAGTAACAAACATAAACAACTTCAAAAGGAATTAACTATTAAGGACCAGCTAAAAAAAATAACAAATAACAACATAACTGACCCGGAAACTTTAGTACATTCATTCAGTGAACATTTCTCTCTTTCTCCAACACAACTTGCCGGAGAGAGAACAAATATGATTAATCAAAATCAAATTTGTTTTTAAGCCCCATTAATGCTCAAATAAGGAATCAGCTGGTCTAGACGAAATACTTATTTATTTAATAAAACGAGTAATCGTAGAAATCTCTGAACCACCTTCTGACATAATAAATAGTTGTTTTTTAGAAGGAATATTTACTGATCGGCTTCATCCAACGAAATGGCTTTTAGTTACTTCGAACAAGATGCGACCGGAACATATACAGCAGCCGAAACAATCAAAATATTGTAGGCCATTTTTCAATATCATCTAATTTGTTTTAATACCGTACATATGTTTCTACAAAGATAATATGTACTCCACGCGATTTATTTTTGGGGCATTTTTTTTAAATTCAATTTTTCAAATTTCTACTCAAGACATTGGCCATCAACAAAACAGAATCGCAGAAAAATCAATGAAATGAACAATAATTCCTTTGATTTCTTTAAAAAGAGGGTTCGAAAGTAGTGAACCGCACATTTTGAAGTGAACAATGTGAATTTTCGTGAACAATAATCGTTTTGAAAATTTATCCACCAGCAGAAATGCAAAGAAAAATATTTCGTTTAAAAGGTTTAAATATAAGAACTCAAAAAATATTATTTTCAAATTTTTCCTCAACAATGGTCGTTTTTATCACGACTCCTCCTCCTATAATAATATTGGACCGAAAATTATTTCAGCTATTAAATAAAAATATTAGATAAAATTATATTACTTACCTATATAAAAATATAAAGGCCTAAATTAACATTCGTTGAAAATAGGATAAATAATAACATAATGAAGTAGGTATCTGTTGAAAATAGAACAAAGTAGCTCTTAGTAAAGCTCTTGAAATTAACTGCCAGGATTTAGACAAAAATTGAGTGTACCTGATGTTAAATTCTCGATAATTTAACATCTCTTCTCGGAAAGTTCTGCAAAAAAAAGTCGTGAAGTCGTGCTTATCTGTTTATGATATCCAGTCAATGACATTTTCTGGCATAATATTTAATAACTCGCATAAATGTAAATTTAATATTTATACTAAAAAGATGAATGTATATAAATTTTAGTCCTTGTTGTATAGACACATGTTCTTATGAAGGAAACGGTTATCAAGTGTTGCTGACTGAAAAAATAGTTTTCTTCACTGTTTTCTATAAAGTAAGTCCACGAAAAATGTCATTTTCTACACTGTTTCGCATGTTAAACTTGGTCGTATAAAAATATTGCAACACAGTAGTATAGTATGCTAATAGCATTTTTCTTAATTAAAAAAAAAAAATATATATATATATATATATATATATATATATATATATATATATATATATATATATATATATATATATATATATAAAAAACAAAGCAACTCAATTTTTAGATCATCAATAATATCACTTAATACTTTTTATGATGCTTATATATCAGATTTTCTCCAAAATTCTTTGTCTAACCGAATGCTGCAATTTCTTCAGTATGTAATATACAAATTATAATTCGAATACTCTCGCATCTATCATGAATGAGTTTACTTAGAAAATAAAATAGCAAAGCTATCGAAGAACTACACAAAAATATTCAAGAATTAGAGGCAGTAAGAAAACGTTAAACCTTTTGTGTGTTTTGTTGAATTATTCAATATATCTGCAACGAAAAATGTGTAAATAGCATACAATAAGTAATTGACGTATAACATTAGAAACTTGTTCTGTATCAAAAACCATAAATCACTTCCAATGAGGACCTCGACAATAACTAACCTATTTACCCATAATCGGCATAATCCGATTCTGTTTAAATATTAAATCAGTTACACATTAGCTTCTTCGGCGTTTACATGGTCAGTGCGCTATAAAACAAAATTTTATTGCATTTTTCCGCCATGTTAAACTGGCGTTTAACAGCTATATAATTGGAGGTAATTATGGTGTAAGTTTCTGACTGTCTTAATAATCGGCGGCTTATTCAGTCATTAATATACATTCACGATTAGTCAATTGGAATGGAATGGATTCATCGAATAAAAATATAATTTAATTAATTACTCAGTAACTAGCACGGCCATAACAGATAGGAATAATTGTGGTTTACTAATTCCAATGAATATAATGAACGATAATTTTTGGAACAGTTTCCCAAATCGCATTTTTTTTTAATCGCCTTATTTATATTAGTCCTGGCGGAGTTTAGCCATAGACTATTCTACAACTCTACCAGACGGACACACACACCCATTCCCTGTGACATTGCCATCTGCCGCAGCTGAGACTCGAACTCAGGAGAGGAGAGCGACTAGAGCGTGTTGTCTCTCACCCAACCGCAGTCTAGTCCACTGCTATCAACTCGGCAAAACATGAAAAACGCCACTACACATCTATACCCTAGCCAGGATTCGAACCCGGGACCCCGTGGTCGCAAGCTTAACATGCTTAAAAGCAGTGGCGCAGCCAAAAAATTCATCTGGGGGGGGGGGGCAATAGAACCGGCCTCCCCAGAGGATGAGGAAAATTTTTCAGAAAATGGTTGAAAACGGATATGTATGTAGATTTCTCTATTAGATAATATTGGCGTTAATTACAAAATATTTATTTCAAGGGATAATTTAGATACTGCTTTGTACTGCTTCTTTATTTTTTGGCTCATGGAAGACGGCCTGGGGGGGCCTCATGGCTCCCCCCCTGGCTGCGCCCATGCTTAAAAGACACTAAACACAGACGCGTATATATCGCGAGGATCGAAACCGCAGAGGCCGGTAGAATGGCCAAGGCTACACAAGATATTTATATTTTTATTTAATGGCCAACATCAGGGATCTTTTTGCTGCATTGTAATTTTTTATTTTTGCCAAGAGGCACCTTGAGCACTACGCCACCGAGCCGGTGGCGTAGTGCAATGTTAAGCATCATGCTAGCAAGCAGTCTATATTTTTATATAAACGTCCAGTCAGTATATGTACAGGGTGCCCCATAAATAATGGACAATCCTGAAAATGGTAATAGGCCAGGTCATAACTTATCAAAATATCACAACTTGACCTTATTGAAAACCCTACGGTTTTCGAGATATGGGCACTTTTTTGAAATTTTGAAAATTTCCACTCTAGGATAGTATTTTGCATACCATTGTCGCATGGTAAGGATTTTTTCGTTCTGCTTTCTGGTGAGTATTCTCAAGGTAACGGCGACGGTATTCTCGAAAAAAAAATGTATTTCTTAAATTTCGGTTCCACCAAGATTCCGTCTGCTGACTTTGACCTTTGATGGTGTAAAGAAGAGTGCCAAGCGAAACTTGCCACTTATCTTAAAAATTTGCCTATTTTTTATTATATTCTAAAATGTTTAAAAATTCTGAGGTAAGAGGACGAAGAAAGGTTAAAATAAAATAAAAAATAATTTCACCTGCATTTATTAAACATCATTATTAAAAAGAAATAGTTAAACAACTTATAATAAATGTTCGAATTGCTCTTTTCCAGCCCTGATGCAGGCTTTGCACCTTTTAATAGAGGAACGTTTTTAATGGCGTGAATATTCGGATGGGCTAATTTCTTCAGCGGTTACTCCGATGCGCTCATGCAATTCATTCAACGATTGAACATTTCGGAAGTACACATTTTCCTTCATACATCCCTAGTAAAAAAAAAACTAAAGGATTTAGGTCTGGTGACCTGGGTGGCCACAGAATTGGAGTTAAGGGACCAATCCATTATGCACTCTAATAAACACACGATAGTCAGGATGGCGTGCGTTCGGGTACCTGTCTCGATAACGCACAGCGGATGCACTGGCGTTGCCTCGACATTCGCCGTAAATATGCATATTAGCATACTCACGTTGTGTATACTGTATATGAGGCATTGGGGTTCTGAATAAGTTCAAATAAGTCCAGAGAAATGCCAAGTCGTTATTATCGACAAAGAAACAAAATCTGAATTGGTAACCAAATAGAGTCCAAATCCAGAGCATAAAGTTTATGTAAACTTTACAGTCTCAATGAATTTAAATAATTTCAGAGGAATGCCAGGTCGCTGCTACGTACGAAATGACATGTGTCACATACGAGAATATCGACGAATGCTTTGGTCAAGCAATACAATTAAAAACTAGGCTTACTTGTTAAAAATCTTAAATTGATAAACTTAGCTCCTTCACTATCCAAACAGCTATATCTTCTTTTCTAACAGGAACAATTAGAATTTTTTAATATTTTAGAATATAATGACAAGTGGGTTAAGTTTTTAAGGTAAGTGGCAAGTTTCGCTTGATACTCTTCTTCGCTCCATCAAAAGTCAAAGTCAGCAGACGGAATCTTGGTGGAACCGAAATTTAAGAAATATATATTTTTTTTGAGAATACCGTCGCCGTTACCTAAAAACTCCTATACACGTTTGATAGCACAACTGTTCTAGAATACTCACTAAAAGACATCCCAACTAGCACAATTAGTTGCTGGAACGTAGCAACGACTATTGTAGGTACTTTAAAGTGTTCTGTCACTAGTCAAAAGAACATAACAGGGACGTTCCCATTACGTGAGTACGACCAAAATGGGGAATATTTTTTCGGTTACCGCAACGTTCCGGCCCCGTTCCCGGAACTAGTCCGGTTACGTTTCAATGGCGTTGTGGTTATGTAGCGATGACGTCGCGGAGTGTAAACCGCGACTTTCGGGGAACTTTACCATGCCCCACTCTATCAAATGAATGTTGCCTGCTTTGTCTTGCAACTGATTTTATTATACTTGTGTTTCATTCCTACATGATTCTTGCTATCCATTTTCCTAACTCAGAAACTTAATAGAATACTGGAATAGTATATTAGAAGGCAAAACTTGTACAATTTTCCAATGGTCTAAGTATCAAAATTAAAATGAATGCAAGTTTATTGTCAAACATAATGATAAAACGTCCGAATCTGGCACACGCCTTTATAATTTGCATTTTTTAATTAAAATATTGTCTTTAAAATATTTAACGTCATGCCAGAATGTGTCCACCTAGATACTGAAAGCTATTTTTCTATTGTTCTTTGAAACTTGAAAATCATTTTTATCCATTAATTTATTATATTTGGTGCAGAAGTAGTGATCAATTAAATTTTTAAGTTATTTATGATGTTATAGTTCATGTCTTGTAATAATGGCGTCATAAATCTTGGCCATCAAGATGGCGTATTTCAGGAAGAATCACTTTAAAGTCGTTTTTACTAAGAAATGTGACTTGAAAGTAATTGTTATTTGAGGATAGTGACAGGAACTGAAAATATGTAACTTTAAAGTTACATTTATTACAAAGTATCGAATGGGACTGTAGCGTCACTTTAAAGTTGCAGCAACTTCATCGTTAACATTTTTTCAAACATTGATTCTGAACGTCGTGTCCTGGTGTGCTGCCATAAGTCCGACGCGCGACGTTTAAACTGAACGCGCCCCTAATTTTAACTTTTGTCTATAGGGGAAAATCACATCAGCAGATGGTATCAGTGAATTTCAATATTTTCAATCAATAATATATCGGGAATGGTGACGAAAACATGTAGTTGTCATAACGTTACGTCTGTTATTTTATTAATTTTCTTACGTTTGTGAACTGTTTTCAAATATTCCGAAGGTAGAATTAGAATTGTGTGATATCTTTACTCAAATTGGATGCATCAAGGAAGGTGAAGTGGTATTTAGAGCTGGACATGTGATTCTCTGCTAAGTCGAAGACACCGCGAAAAAACAAATCTTTGCCCTTTGTTTGCTCCCATGAAGTTAGAATGAATTTATAAAATGCATGTGTAGTTGTGCAGCAGGCCAATCCGGATATTATATGCAAAAGAAATTATTTTAACCATATGCTACATGTATATTGCGAAAAACAAGAGGAATTTGAATAAATGATTTTTTTAAATTATGTTTCAGAGCTATTGTATTTGTTTACCTGTTTATGTTTCTCAAAAAACAATGTTCAGTACCTTAGTGCATATAGTTCGAAAGTCATGTCAATGTAGTTTTTCAAACAGATAGAAAACTTCGCAGTAAGTGGCCAATAGCTTTAAAAATTGGAAAACCGTCTAACAAATTATGTTAAGTGAAACAAATTCCAACCCAAGAGATTATTATAGGTATTTTGAAACTTAAGCTAACATATCTATAAATGCAGATACGAATATAAATAACTTACTTTAGTGAAAAATCATCCTGTAGAAAATGTTGACTATATACACACATACATTTGCTAGGTGGTTTTCCAATCTTTTAAAGCTATTATCGACTTACTGCAAAGTTTTTTTGTCTTTAGTCACTGAATAATAACTTTTTCCTACGATCACTACTGTAAATAGTAAAAAACACACTACCTGCCATCTATACAAGTTGAATTTTACATATTGTAAACAAAACGCACGGGACACGCAAATATAGGTGGCTTAGTTCGCTGACGTGGGGTTTAAAAAAACAAATGCGCCTACGTAATTTTCAAACGCTGTCAAAACTGACATAATATTTGATGAATAATATTGTTGACTAGTAAACTAAATTCAGATTTTACTAAATAAATAAATAAGTATGATCGTAGGTAAAGTATAGTACATAATTCGAGTTGTAAAGCAATTACGCACTCATGGAAATACGCACTCGCCGCTACGCGGCATCGTGCGTAACTTTTCCATTCGTGCCTCCGATTAAAGAACTTACATCTAGATACACAATGGCATGAATTTTTATGATCCCGACAGACTCCCAATCTAAGGCACTTCTT
This sequence comes from Rutpela maculata, assembly GCA_936432065.2. Taxonomy (NCBI): domain Eukaryota; kingdom Metazoa; phylum Arthropoda; class Insecta; order Coleoptera; family Cerambycidae; genus Rutpela; species Rutpela maculata. Next base: position 54,635,596 of record OW386292.2, read on the forward strand.
CCCATAAGTTGCTGATTGGCCCATCGGCGTATTCGCGGCCGCTCGTACACGGTCGGCTTCAGTTCGATTATCATAATCTCAATTTGACAGTATACGTCATTAATGTTAATAAGTGTTTTTCGATCAAAATGTGGTGAAGAAGTCTTTTTATTTTAAGTTGTGATTTGCCTAATACCTAAATAATATTCTCTGTTCATATTTAGATAGTTTAGTGACAATTTAGTGCAACATGCAACAGTGCTGTGCCATTTGCAGAAATTGATCGTTTCATAAGTAAGTAGGTCATAGTCGTAACATGATGAGGTTCAGTTTATAGTTTTAATAATAATATTATAAATAATATCCTTCCAATGCATATTTCCCTTGAATAAAATATCTTTACCTATTGTATTTTTTCAATCTGCGTTAATATTCCTTGAAGTTAACCAATAATTATCACAAAAAATAGGTACAATATTGTGCATTTTCTCTTGTACACATACCCGCCTCTGTTGCCTATGGGATGTGATGTTCATCTATCCATTTTAATGGACATATAATGTGACTATGTTAGGAGCAAATAAGGTATATGAAGAAATGGTAGCCATTATGTATCTAGATATAAGTTCTTTAATCGGAGATTCGTGCGTAATATGCTTCTTACAACACTCATTACGTAATATACTATTACTCTTACCAGTTATTTTAGATCATTAATTAATATTATGAAGGAACTTCGTACTCTTACATATTACCTATATAGAACATTTATTATTTTTTGAAAAACATTAACAGGTAAACAATCCGAAAGATAATTAATTGTATTCCTCACTTAACGAGTTGTGTTGAACAGAAAAGATAAATGTATGAAATTCAGAGCAAAAAAGTATGTTATTATTTTAAAATAGTAAACAACCCAAATTTGGAAAAGATAAAGGCCACAAGACAAGCATTAACTATATAAGTTATGTATTTCATTCCTCTCATTATCGCCCCTCCTTTCCTATATATGGTTAACAATGGCAACTAGATGGTGAAATTTACTTCGTAGTAGCCGTGCACGGTGAAGTTCAGTTCTGCAGGTGGCGGTGACGTCACTAACACTGATAGATGTTACTAACAAGGCCCACGACTTTAAACCGATAATGAAAGTTGCCAGAACGTCGCGGCTACTATCAAAGCTACTTGAAAGTGGTTGCAACTTCGACGGTCGTCCCACTGGTAACTGGCGTTTCCATGCACCGGAAAAGCTACGTAGAAGTCATATAACCCTAAAGTAACCGCTAGTGGTAAAAACCACGAGGCAGTGTCAAATGAAGTTATTTACACATCAAAGTCGTAAATTCAGTGACGGATTCGTAGTGGTTACTCATTCGAAGTTCCCATCTCAGTTACTGTTACTTTGGTGCTAGTTGGGATAGTGAAAAAATCTTTACCTTGTGGCAGTGTCATGCAAAATACTATCCTAGAGTGGAAATTTTCAAAATTTCAAAAGAGTGCCCATATCTCGAAAACCGTAGGGTTTTCAATAAGGCCAAGATGTGATATTCTGATAGGTTATGGCCTGGAATATTACTATTTTCAGGATTATCCATTATTTACGGGACACCTTATATACATTCGAGCTTGCAGGTCGGAAAATTTTGAAATATGGCGGGGATGTAGACTTTGATGTTCTGAATAAGCCCTTGAATTTGCCAACACGACGTCTCGCCGCTCGCGGTGCCATCTTCAAAGAATGGCGCCGAAGACAAGAAGAATGGCTATATATTCCTAACGGTACATTTTATCAAAATGACACCTTCTGTACAACTTTGCTCTTTTACTTTTTTTTTATACGATCGGTAATTTCAGAGATACAGCTTTGCAAAGTCCAGGACAACATTGAAATTTTACCTGGATCCCACTGTTAGATTGCTGAATAATGAATACTTCACCCATATACATTAACGCTGACGATTACAAAAGAAAAAAAAGGTCGACCATTCCTCCGCCCCTGGTACATACCTCTCTGCGTGAAAAACATCTGCGGCCAGTCACCGCGCCGGCAGCATTGCAATGATGAAAGTTATATTACTTTTGAGTAAGCGTCACTTTTTAAAAAGTAATGGTTACTTTGACAGAATTCAAAATTCCATCTTTTCTTATGCTCCTGTTCCCACTGGCGAGATAACCAAGCATTATTTTTAATAATTATGAACTTTTATATTAAGTCTGAGACGTCCCATATAGCATTCGACATGATATGTATATACCGTTTAGGTCCATAATATGAAAAATATATACCGTATTAGAATGGTATATCTATAAAAGATACATGGGGGTATATTCTGTTCTGTATGTACTTATAATATACACATATGTATTTTTACTTTGTTGGATATACCTACAATATACTTGTATATGAATATCTTTTTACGTATATACATACGACCTGCCATTATGTATATGTTCCATATGTACATCCCAGTACAGACCAACAAGTATATATTCTGTATATGCCTAAAACATATATACCTAAGACATACTTGCGTGTATATATTTAATATGTATATACCTACTACATACACATGCATATATTCCGCATATGCCTACCACCCACATAGTTAGGACATACTTGTATGTATATGTTTTGTATGTATATAATGGCTGTTAGTTTGAACTCTTGGAAGTTACATCTATAATCCGCTAGATGGCACCATCGATTTAATTTGCAAGCTGCAGCTTTACATCGAACTAACTTTATCGAATAGACAACATTGGCAAATAGAAAGCATACTAATATAACTCAAGGCAGGCATCTACTGATGGAGAGCCTTAGCTAGAAGAGGTAATATACTTGGCGTAGAGGTTACCGTGATCAACAAGATGGTCCCTCCAGGGCGAGGTCCCTCCATTACACTACGGATGGGCTCAAAACAGAATATTTCTTTAATTGTGTGCGACGTTTCTCACTCTCAGAGATGCCTAATGGCGACTGATTACTCGTAATATATCTTATATGTACTTGACAAATATGTCGTTATGCTATATATACCTCCAAAAGTAAATCAGAGGTACATTTATATCTGGATGTTTTATGCATGTACATGCGCGTATATACATATCATACTTTAAAAACGTCAGTATATATTTTGGACATACATAGTACATATGTAATGTACCGAAATATAATATATTTTATTCATAGGTATCTGCTAAGTACGTATATAGGATCCGCAGGGGTGAGACAAATGACATCTGTTTTGCAGACAATTTTAACCTTATTTGCATATACTAAGTACATCCCATATACTTAGAGGAATGTGATATGTATATGTTAGGAATCTCCTTCTGCTGTGTGGGGTAGTATACGACATTTTTTTAAAAAGATTGTTGGAAAAATTATAATTAAAATTAAAATTATAATTTATACCATAACGGTCTGGTAAGTCTGATTACCTAAAGTAAATTTATGTTTATGAGTTAAGCTCAATTTATAAACTAGCCGCAGCAGTTGCAGTTCGTATGATTCGTATCATTGGTACGAATTCTGGTAGTGATTCGAATGGTATAAATCCCACAAAAGCAAAATATTCGTATATTTCGTACCGACATTGTAACCGTGTCCGTTTGTACACTTTTGTGCAATAAAATCCCGTACATTTAAAAAATCAAGTAATCCAGTTTTCACTAGTATTAAGTGGTGTGAATCAGTCTTTTTGGAAATTAGATTTTTTTATTATCATATAGGTTATAGAAAATGACATTGATTGTGAAACGTCAAAAGTAATGTATTTGAATGTTAATCCAGAAGAAAAACGACTTTGTATTTTTGTTTTTTTTTACTTTTTTACACCATTCGATGGGAATGATTTCGATTTATAACAAATATAAAAATTGACGTTGAAAATTTCACAGATATGACTGCACATAACTACGTTTATATTTATTGTGTATATAATGTAACCTAATATTTTGTCCGTCATTACAAGACTGAAAAACTTTTTCATCGGTAAACACAACATTCTTCCAAAACTCCAACGGGCGATAGACACAATTTAAACAAAACATAATGCGGGCTTGTTTCTGTTCTTCTGTTAATATGGTCTTCTTGGTACTTGTACAGTTTTTATTTCCGATTTTCCTATCCTCGATGCTGGAAAATTTGTCATGAACACAGCGTCTCCTGCTGTTTGAAACGGATTTTTCCTCAAATAGCCAAGGAGTGCTTCATCTTGAACGAGATTTGAACTTCTCGATCGGCCTGAACCGTCTTTTCCCTTTACGCTATCTTCCTCCTCCCACTTTTTTTCACACTTATAACAGTACTTTTATTCAATTGATAATGGTTAGCAACTGCTCTTCAATTTTAGAAAGAATTAAAATTTCTTCATGTTTAGTTAGTTTTGGCATTGCGAAAATATGACACTGACACTGGCAAATAAATAAAGAATGATTTAATATAGCGAAAAATAGGTGTACGGGATTTTATTGCACAGAAGTGTACAATCGAGATTCTTGAAGGAATCTTTCAGTACGAATTTTTCTTGATGCGGATTCATTTGGTACAAATCATTAAAAATAGTCGAATCGCCCATCTCTATTATAGTCCAGCCGGGTGGTAAATAATCGTGCACTTCAAGCAAAAAAAATGGAACTTGGCACACTTGTAGATAATAGCGTATACTACCATAATCCAGAGTTTCAAAGAGTTTGGCCGAAAGCCATTTCCCAAAAGGATTTAACTATGTTGCGGAATGCACGTAAAATCCAACTTCAGAGAGCTATATCTCAAAACCATGAGTTTTTAGGACTTAGTGCCCTTGAGAACCTTCATTCCACACATCAAAAACTACCAGAATCCAGAGTTTCAAAGAGTTTGGCCGAAAGCCATTTCCCATAAGGATTTAACTATGTTGCGGAGTGCACGTAAAATCCAACTTCAAAATCATGAGTTTTTAGGACTTAGTACCCATAGAGACTTTTAATCTACTCATCAAGGACTACCAGAATCCAGAGTTTCAAAGAATTTAACCGAAAGTCATTTCCCATAAGGATTCTGCGGGGTCCTTTACCATCTTACCGTACTTATACGGTGTATTTAAGACATTTTTACCTAAATTACCACACAAGCATCATTGCTTAAAACGCATTAAAAATTTCTTTCACCTGCCACTTATTTTCTTATAATTTAATTGAAATAAATAGGCAAGATGCTAACTAAGTACGGGTTTTGAACAACTAAAAATGTATTTTTATTGCAAAAATCGGCAATCTTCATGTCAATTTACATAAATTATATGGACATCCTACATTAATACAGCGAAAACTGCCAGAGATATAGTTTCTTTTTGCATTTTCGGCGGCCATTTTGAAAAATCGCCGCCACGGCCGCCATTTTGGATTTTCGTGTGGGTTCTAATTTTAAAATTGAAGTATACATTATTATCCACAAATGTACCAAGTTTCATGATTTTTGCTTCAAGTGCACGATTACCCCTGATTTTGCCGGACTATTATGAGTTAAAGCTTACACAAACCTTGATTAAAGAGGTACGAGCAAAAATTTATTAACACTTTTTTGCTTCTTTTGGCTCAATATATTATCATGCAAAGTATTTGTACGTATACAGCAGACACCTTTTATTTTACAAAAATTAAGTTCATTCAATGGGGAACTTGCCAATTTTTTTTTATTTCATTAAAGTGTGTGTTTATATATAAAAACACGCCACACCGAATATCAGCTCTTAAATCGCAGTACTTACTTTGTAATAAATAATTAAAGTTGAAATCCTCGCCACTCCTCACGAAAAGCACTGTGACGTCAGATCGGGAAACCTAGTCTCACTTGATGTCCCACAGATGGCGAACTTTAGCAGAGCGGTACGTCTCCACCCTAATTAATAGACTGGGCGGCGGTTGGCTTTGAGACGTCCGCATATTCGGTCATAGGTAGGGTTGCCAACCGTCCCGATATATCGGGACGGTCGTCGGGACAGTCACCGTTATTGACCTCTGTGTCTTGACGTCAGTATAAAAACAATGAAATTTCTTAAAATAAGGAGCAGTTTTAATTTTGTTAAAAAGACAATGATATATTTTTCTTTACCTACGATCACTACTGTAAATAGTAAAAACCACACTACCTGCCTTCTATGTAAGTTGAATTTTACGCATTGTAAACAAAACGCACTGTAAACAAATCGCACGGTAAACAAAACGCACGGGACACGCAATTATAGGTGGCTTATATCGCTGACGCGGGGTTTCAAAGAACAAATGCGCCTACTTAATTTTCAAACGCTGTCAAAACTGACATAATATTTGTTGAATAATATTGTTGACTAGTAAACTAAATCCAGATTTTACTAAATAACTAAATAAATATGATCGTAGATAAAGTATAGTACATAATTCGAGTTGTAAGGCAATTACGCACTCATGGAAATACGCACTCGCCGCTACGCGGCATCGTGCGCAACTTTTCCATTCGTGCGTAATTTGCTTCTTACATCACTCATTACGTAATATACTATTAACATATATGCCTTTTTATTAGGGAAATACATAGTGTCCCGATATAGTTTCCGGACATTTATGGCAACCCTAGTCATAGGTGTTTTGTTTTTTATGTTAGAGAAAAATTTTAAAAAAAGTGCCGGAAAGCGCAATCAATTCTCTTTACATAAGCTGTCTACAAATTTTTAGAAAAAAACGATAATTATCGAGATATTCGAGGAAATGTAGGAAATTACACCTTATTACCTTATAGAGTGTATGTAAATCTTAAAAAAATAATTTTTCTCAGAAACCTTTGTTTCAAAGGGCCGAGATTAACGGAGCGTCAAAATAGTACATGATATTAAGTGAACATCGTATATGAGATCGATTTCAGTTAATTACCAATTAATTACGGTGACAAAATGGAAAAATTTTACCAAAAAAAAAAAGTCCCAAATCCCGCCCCTCTAATTCCTTCATTCTCGTTGGAATTCAAAAAATAAAAAAAGGAGTTTTAGCAAATTTAATCCTATTTAAATTAGCTAGAGTAGTCTTTTGGCGTAGGAGCCTAGATTAAAAAGTTGCCAACTGTAGAAGCTTAAAATTTGCGGTTTTTTGCCGTACGTGGCCAACATTTCAGTAGTTATCTCCGAAATGAAAAAAAAAAAACGAAATTCTGATGGCAGCAAAAGATTCGTAGTGGAAAATACTCATTTGACCTTATTTTTTATTTCGAGCTAACTCCCACCGTTTCGGAGATATTTGCGAAAAATAGCAAAAAACAGCTTACATTTCGCCGAAAAAATTGCAGAAACATGCAATCTTGACACGTTCATATTTTTCGAAAAATAACATTGAGACGGCCATACGATGTCGCAACGTAAAGAGGAAATCTTCCAGATAAACCCGATTGTAAATTGCACGATGAAAGGCGAAAATTCGGCTTCGCATGAACGAATCAAAAGTAGCATTTTGTGACATTTCAGAATATTGAATGTTTTTCTAACGAATACGTTTAAATTTTAGGTTAGGTTGACTTTTTTTTTTTTCGGTAATATTTTTCCATTTTGTCACCGTGATTAATCGGTAATTAACTGAAATCGATCTCATAGACGATGTTCACTTAATATCATGTACTACTTTGACGCTCCGTTAATCTCGGCCATTCGAAACAAAGGTTTCTGAGAAAAATTGTTTTCTTAAGATTTACATACACTCTATAGGAAAACGTGTAATTTCCTACATTTCCTCGAATATCTCGATAATTATCGTTTTTTTCGAAAAATTTGTAGACAGCTTATGTAAAGAGAATTGATTGCGTTTTCCGACACTTTTTTTTTTCTCTAACAAAAAAAACAAAAGACTTATGACCGAATATGCGGACGTCTCAAGGCCAACCGCCGCTCAGTCTATTAATTAGAGTGAAGACGTACCGCCACCTATGGGACACCAAGTGAGACTATCCCTCTCGATCTGACGTCACAGTTGTTTCTGACAAATACGCATGCGCATGCGGAATTATCAAAGACAAAGCAGAATCGGTGTCGCTTGACGCCGTCATCCGACCTTCTCCATCTCACGTCACATTTCAGGAATGGGTAAAGTCGGGCAGATTTTAATCGCTTATATTTCTGGCAGAGATTTTTTTTTTAATTTTTTTATTATCTACGGGGTTTTTAATGATGTCAGTTTACGATTTTGAGTATTTTATATTAATTTTATTTTTTGGGCAAGTTCCCTATTCCGTCAGGCTGTTTTTCTATTTATATGTTGTCTGTCTGTTGGCACTATTTCTACAAAACTATGAATAAAAATGTCGCAGAAAAATAATATTTGGTAGGTAGCTGACGCTATTACCGAAGAAGAAATGGGACACTTCTAATGAAAAATATACAAAGTGGTCACCCCAAAAAATAATTAATAAGAAAAACGGGACGGAGACAATAATATTTGCCATGTAGTTAACACAATTATCAAGGAAGAAATCAGATATACTTTTAATACTATAAACAGGGTGGACGCCTTTTAAAAAATAATTAAGGAAAAAAATCCGACCGAAGACAATAATATTTGGTATGTAGTTTACTAATTACTAGGACAGAAATCTGATACACTTTCAGTGAAAAATCAACTATATGGGGTGGTCACTTAAAAAAATAATTAATTAGAAAACGGTGGAGAGTTTCTTAAATGGATGATCCTATATTTTTTATTTTCAGATAGGTAGGTACTTTTACGGTGATTTCAGTTTTAAAGTGTGCGACGTAATTTTAAACATATTCAATAAAATATTAAATTGTCAATTGAGCAAAATTTGTCGTGGCAGAAATATCACGAAACTAACAAAGATCAAACTTGTTCTAGTCCTAGTTTTTTCCATCCTTCTTTACACCTCTGAGACAGACGGTTAAGTAGACAGACAAACGGCGTATTGATGCTTTCGAGATGAAGGTCTGCAGACGCGTATTACGAATTCTCTCGTATCAGCAGCTCAACTCCCCAAGAAATAAGTCCACTAGAGCGATTCTCCGGGATCGTATTTTCCCGAATTTTCTCATTTTCTGATAACATCAATCGAAAAGAGGACAATATAGAACGGTTGATAGTTGGGAGATGGCAAAAGGCGAGGAGGATACCTTTTTAACGTTAGGTTGATGTCATCAAGGTATTTATGGGAAAGAGCTTTGGTAAGCCCCTTCGCGTAACAGGCAACCGCGACAAATGGAATTATGCTGTCAGACGTACCATAGAAGAAAGATCGGCCAACCAGAATAACTCATGCCACACGAACCGCCTACCAAGACGTTGTGGATAAGAGGAAGATTAAAATTTCCTCCTCGAGGAAAAATTAATTGGGGGGTGTATCATTTAATTGGATTAAATCCTACCTCTCAGAGCGCAGTCTATTTGTTAAAACTCTTGGCGAGGTATTGGATATAGCAGAGAATAACTGTGGTGTGCCTCAAGTATCTGTGTTTGGGCCAGTTTTATTTTTGATAGATATTAACGATTTACCTACTATTAACGTCCAAGGAACTTTCATGATCTTTACGGATGACACTACTATACTGTGGCATAGCAAATAATCTACGAGACACTATAAAGCTAGACATTTGCAAAATAAAAAAATGGTGTGATTCTAATTCACTTGTTTTCAATATAAAGAAAACAAGTATGTTTACACTTAAGTTTTCCTATGACGACTTTATCATTGATCGCCAACCAATTGAAAATAAAACCCATGCTAAGTTTCTTGGACTACATATCGATCAAAAATTAAAATTTGACGTACACATTACTAATTTATGTCAAAAATTGGCATCTGGCTGCTACGCAGTTAGAATAACTTCTAATGAACTGGGTCTCATGGCTGCAAATACTGCATACTTCTCATTAGTTGAATCGCACATAAGATATGGAATACCTTTTTGGGAAATGTGCAGTCAACAAAAATTGCTACACAATGTATTACAAAAAAGGGCGTTAAGAGATGTAAAGCAAATCCAAGGGATCATTGCAAACCCCTTTTTATTACTCACAGAATATTAACACTTACTTGTGTCTTTATTTTGGAGACAGTAATACATAAAAAAAATTATAAGCATAGTAAGCTTTGATCCCCTATCTGAGCACAACACTAAGCTGACATCAGGGAGTTATTGGAAGCGCAATAAGGACAAGTCAGCGTTATTTTGGCATCTACGCCTGCGCAGTTTGATCCGCAAATAAGGGATCTCTTATTAAGGATAGTGCTTGTCCTTTTTAGTGAAGGGATACTCAATGCGTTAAGTTTGCCCGATTTTGATATTTAGCAACTTTGACATTTGATCGCTCACACATTTTTGTTTGTTTACTGATTTGAATGAGTATAACCTTATTTTTTCGTCAGTGTTATGTTGTGCTGACTGCCGGTGTTTTTACAAATTGTTTTTCTTTCAATAATAAATAATATATCATACCTAAGTACCTATATCTGATCCGGTTCTTCCCTAAATTAATAAAAAAAAAATACAAGGTTATTTACTTATGGAGACGACCTAGCACTTTACAAAACAATGTATAAACATAAACCCATGCATGTTTTTAATTTTCAATAATTCTCATGCAACCATAGATCCCCAGGGATAAAGAAACTATTCAGCAACGTTTATTTATTATTACTGAAAAAAACTTTGTAATTAGGACAATTAAACAACATATAATATTATTAATAGACACAGTTTGCCCCTCCTAGGATAAAAGCTTCCTGAACTTGTTCCATATTGAATTTAAACAAAGCAATACACAAACACAATCAGAGAGCACAATGGTTTAGAGAAAAATATATAAAATATTTATTATTTTTGTTAAGTTAGGGAAAGTAGTGCGCAAGCGTTAGAATTGCACAGAGATAACGACAGGAATAATGAAGGTGCATTCCAGTAACTAACATTTAGTTGATGAAGAAAAGGTAATGCACTAATAATATAAGGTAGCCCCTTAATACTGCGTGGCAGTATTTAAAATTTCCAATAACTCTATATTAACCCTTTCGGGACGGCAGCGGATTGCGTTTACGGATTTGTCCGTTTGCAGCCGCGAACTGTAGCTTTTTCAGATACGTACGGCTTAAAAAACTCAAAATTTTTAGTGCCCCTCTTGCCGTGCGTAGATATCCGGTTCCCGTCGCGAAAGGGTTAAGCTTAACTCTGCCTCTGCCAATTCCCAAGTCCACTTTTACAAAGCATTCATTAATATATGAGAGTAAAAAAATATACAACCATCTGCCACTGTCCATAAGGAACATATCACAAATAAAATCATTCAGAGAGGCAGTAAAAAGGGTATTGGTTGAGAAAGCCTATTATAATACTCGTGAATATTATGATGACTTATTTTAAAATCCTACTCTTCTATGTCTTATATTATAAATGTTATCCGTTGCGATTGTTAACTAACTTTCTAACATTCAATGTCTGTATGTACGTCGAATATTATACTATATTTTATTTTATCTCATCTTTATGTAATATCTTCTTATTTTAACTCTGATGACCGTGTATTATATTTTATACATATTATAATAGCTTTGTCAATAAGAATCTGCCCTTCTTAGACAATAAAGCATATTTTGGATTGAATGATTGATTGTAGTTGAGTAATTGCTTGACATAAAAATGATATGAATTGTTTGTTCCGAAATTAAAAACAAATAATAGTCTATTGTTAATAATGTATATTTATTTGCTTCCTCCAAACTAAACTTCTATTATTCTTATTCATAAATCCGGATAATTCAACTTTCCTTAAATCCATGATAAATAATATATTTCATGCCACCTGTAAACAGTTGTATGATTTGTGGTTGCAACATTTTAATAACTGGGTAATGTTCAGAGTACTTCTAATCCTCCTCGTTAATTACGCTGAAAGTTGCGGTTTGACAATTGGCAGTTTAGTTAATAATTCCAATCGCGACGCTAGCAATTGAATAAAATCTCGTATTTCGGACACGACTGATCGGTTCGAATTATCGCAGAAAGGTCTCAAGCAGAATTCGTAAGCAGCAGGAAATTAATTTTATGTGTTGAAACAGTAAGTTCTCGAGTTATTAACCCCGTTCAAAATCATCTTTAATATTGTTAGGTATTGTGAAAGGAAATTACAGAGAAGTATTTTTGTTTTGCAAGAGCCGCATGGAGAGGATAAAGATGTACCTTAACAAGAATCGACTAATAAAAAATGTAATAGTACTGAACTGAGTAGTGGCGAAAGTAAATTGTTGAATAATAACGTACGGCAGAAAATATTTATTTAACGAGCTATAAAATATTCTAAAAAAATTGCATCTTAGCGAATGTATTATTTGGCTGAGGTTGTCATGTCTAGCGGACATAAAAGTATCAGTTTCGTATGTTGTTCTTTTTGTGCTTTAGGATTAAGTTGTCTTATTACAAGTAACTGCATACGGCGTAAGGCATATACGGTCCAGGTGGCCCGGGGCGCCACAATCAGTGAGTCTCCACAGAAAGCCGACGAGACTGTTATTAAAAAATTGAAGTTTAAAAAATTACAGAAACAATCCCAAGTAGCACAAATTGTTTTTTATCTACTCCACCTTTTTAAAAGGCTTATCATTGTATAATTAATAGTTGATAATAATATTCTAATATTTCCTCAAATATTAAAGTGTGCTATTGTTAAACCATTGGATAAAGGTGGCGATCGTAATCAGATGGCAAACTATCGTCCAATCTCTCTCATATCAATTATAGCAAAATTTTTTGAGAAAGCAATAACCGCACGATTGTATAATTATTTCGAAAAATACAACATCCTTTCAAATAATCAATTCGGATCCAGACAAAATAAGTGCACCTAGGATGCAATTACGGCCTTGACAACAAAAATATATAATTATGTAAATAAAAGCACACCAACAGCTGCTATCTTTCTAGATCTATCAAAAGCATTAGATACTATCAGTCATGTAGAGCTTCTGGAAAAATTAGAAATGTACGAAGTCCAAGGCTTTTCCTATAACTTAATAAAAACTTATCTCAGAACAGACAACAATATGTTGTAACAAATAATAATGAAAGGAGCAGTGAATCAACAGTAACGTGTGGTGTACCACAAGGCAGAGTTCTTGGGCCTGTACTTTTCGTAATGTATGTTAATGATCTGTTTATTAATACTGATACGGATAGTGTGGGTATCTTTGCTTATGCCGACGATACAGTTATTCACGTTAGCGATGATTCTTGGGAGGATGTTCGCTCGAAATCTGAACACATATTATAAATTGTAACAATATGGTTGAATAGTGAGTAGTTTGCTAAAACTGAATACATCAAAATCAAAATTGATATGTTTTTCACTTCGTGACAAAGTCAATTTAAATCAATTAATTTTACAGGATATATGCAATCGAAATGCTTGTAATAGTCCCTCGTATATTGATTTAACTAATAACATCAAATACCTAGGCGTAATCATTGATCAGTCTCTTAAATAGCATCAAGTGTTAAACAGACACTTGAAAAAATTTAAAAAATGCGTGTTCATATTTAAAAGTTTAAGCGGCATTCTTAGTAATAAATTGATTAGGAATTGTTACTATGCTCTTGTACAACCGTTGTTAACCTATGGCATTCTGTTCTGGGGTGGAACTTATAAAAAATAATCTGGAATAAAATTAAATGTAAAAAAAACTTTTTAAAAAACAAGCTTTTATTATTTAGGTGTACTAAAACGAAAAAAAATAAAAATAAAAAAAAATTAGTTGTCTTAAAAGCTTGTCGCGCGCGAGAAGTTCATACAGGCATAAGTTTTTTTCTGACAGAGATTGTAAGTACCTAAGTAAGTTTTTTTTATTTCTATTCAGGCGACAAACTTTTAAGACAATTAATTTTTCTTTGTTTTTATTTTTTTTGTTTTAGTACATCTTCTTAATTAGTTTTATATATTCATTGCGTTGTTCCTATCCGACATAAAACTTATAGTTTAAACCGGATCCTTCACCATTTCTTAGAATGCAACGTATGAGCAAATACACTATACGATCAAATTATAGTGTTAAAACTAAAAAATTTGTCCGCCATCTTGGGGCGTCCGCCATATTGAATTTAGTGTGACCATTTTATTTTCGTATTCTCAGCAAACCCTTTCATTTGATACCCATGTCATGGGGGTTGCATAAAAAATAACTGGTCCTCCAGCGTCCGCCATATTTAATTTACTGTGACGACATTTTATTTTCGTATTCTTCTCAGCAAACCCTTTCATTTGATACTCATATCGTGGGGGTGCATAAAAAATAACTGGTCCGCTGTCTTTGGGAGTCCGCCATATTGGATTTAGAATGACGTCATTTAGCTAACCATGCATTGCCATCTAAACTAAACGTGTATGCAAAATTTCAGCTCAATCGGTTGGGGATAACTGTTTTAAAATTCAGTTGCAAGATTTGACCTAAACAAACAAACATAAAAACATTGCAAGTTAAATAAAAGCTTGTAAAAAGTATTTGTCTGTCAGAAAATAATTATTAAAACCATTCTTAGGAAACCAATGCTTTACCCAACTAGAATTTTGTTCTCGAATTTTAATGTCCTTACTTTAAAGGAACTGCATATATTTGATATATTAAAATATTATTACAAGCATAACAATTCTGTAAGCCTTTTTGAACATGAATATAACACTAGAGCCATAAGAAATCGTAAATGTATGCTTCCTATCTCACAGAAAACGACAACTCAACAAAATATTTCTTGTATTACCTACCTAAAATTTACAACATACTATCGGATGAATTAAGATTATTTAATGGCAGCATCATTTTATACACTAAAAAAATTAAATTGTGGATTAAAAATTCAATTTAAATCTTGATTACATATTTATCTAGCGTCCTATACTTTTGTTATTATAGAATACTCTAACTTGTATAATTAGTAAATTACTTAAAACTTTATATTATTTTAGTGTAAGAATGTATTTCTGTATCATTTTATTTCAGTTTTACTTTAGTACTAAGTACTATTTAATTGTATTTAAGAAACTTGTAAAATTAGTAACTAAACACTTTATATTATTTTATTGTAAGAATGTACTTTGTATTATTTTATTAAGTTTTACTTTATAAAGTTAGTACTATTTTATGATTTTTTAGAAACTTTTTACATGTAATTTTATTACTGCTCTATTACCAAATTGTAAATATTACAGAAGTCACGAACAAACCTTTTTCTAGGTTTCTGTGACTGAACTGTTTATTTTTGTAAAATATTTATACATTTTTAACCCAAATAAAAACTTATTCTATTCTATTCTATTCTATTAATGAAGTGTATATATTCCCAAAATAGGCACAGTTTATGCAGCCATGGTGAGCTCTGTAAAGTGTCTATAAATACTTAAGTAGCATTATGGCAACTCTGCTTCGTTTTACCAGCATTTATACAGCATGTTATATGGTTGCTAAGAAGTTGCTCTATAAGGGCTGCAAGTAAGTTTTTATATAGTAAAAAGTTGCTTTAAATGTGGGTTGCGGTTTGCAATTTTAAAGCACCTATATTATAGCGTCTGTAGCAGCTTTAATGTTAATCTTTGCAGAGACCGTGACGCAAATTGTTATCTGACGAATTATTAGGTATCTCAACGAAGATATTTAATTACAAATTACTAGGTGCTGCCGCCCATAGAAAATTAATTGTCATGCGAAGAAAATTTTTTTTTATAAAATTATCTTCAAATTATGGTGCCTTGTATACCTGATAACAATGGCTGGAACGTCAGATTTACCTTTGGAAATGACAATATGGTTCCATGAAAGAATTCGAAATAGTTGTGAATCCTTAACGCAGTACTTTTTCTGTATATAAGTGCTAGTTACTTTAGAAGAGATATTTGTTGAGAAAGCTCACTTATGAAGTTATTGCAATCTAACAAAAGAGTACTCTGACCTTTGGCTTTATAAAGCTTTTATGCAGCATAAAAGTATGGGAACAGCAGGATAGCTTGAAAAGTACGAATCCGAGAAAAAAACTTTAAATACAAAAGTTGTAGGAAATTTCTCTTGCTATCCGACGGTGATCTTGGATATGACCTTGACCACGATCTTTAAGGTCATTTGAAGGTCAAGTTTATACTTTTAACCCCGGAAATGAAACGAGCGAAAAATTTTACGTTCGGATATGACCTTCATCACTTATAAAATTGACCTCTGAAGGTCATCTAAACAGCAGAATAACTTGAAAAATACCAATCCTAGAAAAAAACTTTAAATACAAAAGTTGTAGAAAATTTCCCTGGCTATCTGACGGTGACCTTGGATTTAACCTCATTGTGACCTTCAAGGTCGTTTGAAGGTCAAGTCGTTTTTTTTTAATGGAACTCTCTACTTTTAACCCCAGAAATGAAACGAACGTAAAATTTTCTGCTCGTTTTATTTTATAAAATCGACTTCAAATTACCTTGAAGGTCAAGGTCAAGGTCGAATCCAATGCCACTGTCAGATAGTCAGGGATATTTCCTACAAATTTTGTATTTAAAGTTTTTTCTAGGATTCGTATTTCTCAAGTTATCCTGCTGCTCAGATGACCTTTAGAGGTCAATTTTGTAAGTGCCAAAGGTCATATCCGAACGTAAAATTTTCCGTTCGTTTCATTTCGGGGATTAAAAGTAGGGAGTTCCATTTTACAAAATCGACTTGAACTTCAAATGACCTTAAAGTATGTGGTCAAGATCATGTCTAAGGCCACCATCAGATAGCCAGGGAAATTTCCTACAACTTTTGTATTCAAAGTTTTTTTTCTAGAATTCGTATTTTTTCAAGTTATCCTGCTGTTCCCATACTTTTATGCTACCCTGTATAATACTTGTAACTTGACACAGAAAATCAAAAAGGTCAGGTTGTTTAATCTTGATAATTTAGCCGTCTTATCTCTGATACTCTGTATGACATTCTCAGTTGTGACGGTGTGTATGTTGTTTTTTAATTTTTTATGAAATTTCTACTTCGCTTTATCTTTTTCCAATACTTATCCATATTTTTGTGTAACGCTTAACAGCAAACGGCACATGAAATACGCGCGGGACTTCAATCAAACTATTTAAGTAATTCTTTCAGAGGTTATGATATAGAGTAAGTATAGATGAAAAAGAATTCTATAAAGGCGAGACATCGCATCTATATAGCTCCAAAAGAATTTTCGCTTGTATAAATGCCATGTATAAATACTGCACGTAAAAAGCTTTTATAATTAACCTATATTAGGGGTGACATATCATTTGGCATAAATTGTATTGCTGTAAAATCTAGCTCTAAAAACCTTTAAATCTTATGTCATATAGCCACTATAGAGAAATGGCTAAGGTGTAAAACAGTTGTTTAAGTGTTGTATGAAGGTTTATATATCTGTTCTAAGTCTGCCTGGTTTGCATCTGTATTAGAGATCTTGCTAAGCCTTTTATGAAGTTAAAAAGAACTGGCAGGCACCGAAACCGAAATTAATTTCGGTTAGGGTTAAATAACGTATACCATTTTCAGTTTTCATAGCAGCGACAATTTGGTTTTTATTTACGGTTTCAGTTGTCAAGGCAGAGACAATTCGGTTCTTGGTTATGGTTTCGGTTTACAGATCCGCGGCAATTCGGTTTCTGTTAGAAAAAATTACTAATTATGGTGCGGTTTCCGGTTTCTATTTCGGTTTTTGGCTTTTTACTTGCCTTTGACCTTATATAATCTTTATAATGGACGAATCGACTTAGATATGGTTTTCACCATGCAATTTGGTATTTCTACATCATGATTTAAAGATTTGAATTTTTGATTTCAACCATATTTTTTGAACTTTAAATGCGTAATCACAGTGCGGATTTTGGTTTTCGGGCGTAATATACTACTTACAAAGCTTTAAGCGTAATACGAGTCCCACTTATGTTATTTGGTATGTTTCATTTGATATACAGAATTAGAAGCACCACTTAATTGATATATATCATTCGTCGTATATAAAACTACTACTTGTTTCCATATTCAAATTTGAATCCACGCAATGTTTCTGAGTTTGTAGCAAAAAAATGGAAAAAATAACAAAGTTTCAATAAATTGTTACTTTTTATTTATTACTGCAAAGAAGAACACCACTTTCACCCTATGTTAACAGAAAAGTCATCGTTTTATAGCGAATGCAAAAGTACAAGTGCAAAGTGTCTAGTATAGATTTAGATTCAGATTCAGATTAGAAAAGAGGAACTGACTGATTGGCCTTGACCATCACAACCCATCAAACTACACAGCCTTGATAAGGGCCCCTTAGTTAGCTATCTGTTCTTGCATTCTTCTCGTCAAGTAATTTGAATATCAGTTTAACCAGACTTACACCGTGGCATAGCACATTTACTGAGGCTTCCTCTTCCTCTTGACAGAATCCGCATGTTACATCCTCTGCCAGATTCATTAGATTATATGCCTATTAAGTCGACACTGTTCAGTAGAAGACCCACCATACACCTAATGGCCTTTCTATTTAGGCGTAGTAGGTCTTTCATAAATTTGATCGATCGTTAGGGGATCTACTAGGGCCTTAGATGTACCTTCCCTGGCCAGTTCATTTGCTCTTTCCTGTCCCTTGTGTCCGTTATGCATGGAATCGATTACCGTCAACGCTGCTTAGCTATCGGAAAATATGGTAATTATTGATTAACGGTTGCTTGCAGACCACTGTAAAACGAACACTTCAGCCTGAAATACTGTGGCGTGTCTTCCTAGTCCTATCGGAATTTTTGCTTTTGATCTTGTAAATCCCAGCTCCGGCTAAGTGTTGTGTCTTGGAGCCGTCCGTATACAAGAGTATTTCTATCGATATTAGTTGATTGTTTTTTAAGTCCTCACTATCTGGTATTTTTTGCTGAAGTTATACTTTGGGAGTATATTATTCGTTGGTATTCTTCAAATGGAAACTGCCTTCAGCTCTGAGTATAACTTGTAGGGCTCTGTTCAGGCTGTTGCCTTATAGCCGCTGTGCCTTGCATTAACCTGTTGACCACTGAACGAGCTTCCCCTCGGATAAATATGTATAGTGGTGGCAGGTTTAAAAGGACTTCCAGTGCAGTTGTAAAAGTAATTTTTAAGGCCCCGTGGCGTACAAGTAAGTAAGCCTGCCTTATTGCTCCCAATTGCAGAGTCTTTGTCCACTATGCCACTGATCCGTAAGTTATCATGGGTCTTACAACCCTAGTGTGTAACCATAGAGTCATCTTGCAGTTCTTTCCACATATCTGCCTGCACCCTTCCATGGTAACTGCTGCTTTCTGTGTGACTTTTTGAATGTGGGTATTCCATACCAGTTTTTGTTCGAAAATGCCTCCTAGGTATTTACCTTACTAGCAAACGAAATTTCCACTCCATCGATCTTTGGATGTTCTAAGCCTCCCAAGGCTCTTTTTAGTGTAAAATTGATCACTAGATCGTCAGCATATCCTAGATAGTAAAAGACTTCCTCAGAAATTTTTTTCGTCAACAAGGATTGCCCACAGCAGTATAAATAATGCTCCTCCTTGAGGGCAACATTGTACTCTCCTTTGTTTCAATATTGGCATCACCTATATTGGATATTATTATCCACTTTTCTGGGCTGACTTTAATCTACTAGCATAGGACAGTTGGGACTACCCTATTTGACACAGCATTTCGTAATGATTGTGTTGTCGCGTTATTAAATGCGTCTTCTAAGTCTAGAAATATTACCACCGCCTTGTCTTTGTCATCTAATGACTTTTTCAGTAAGAAAGAGGACAGGATTATAGTCCGGGAGACAGCGACACATTTTTGGCACTCATATCATTAAGGCTGATTTTCACTTATGTAGTATTTTATTGCGTGTACATATACGAAACGGCGGTCAGCTGGCGCACCCGCGGTGGGGGAAGCTACAAGAATTCCACAAGAATAAATAAATTGAATTAAAGTAATATAAATAAAAGTTCCCTGTCATTGATTTTTAAATCATGTATTTTTCTCTGGTTCTGTTATTCAAATATATAATACAGTATTAAATACATTGAATAAAAATAATAATCAGCTTTTAACATTTAAACAACATACAAAATTTCAACTTTGATGGTATGTTTTTATTTCAATAAATTTTTTACGCGTTGGAGGCGCTCCAGCACCTACCTCCACTAATACTTAATCAGCTGACCGCCGTTTCGTTTATGTGTAAGTAATAAACTATTAGATAAATGAAAATCAGCCTTAATGAAATGATTAGCTCCAATGCTGCCTCCCGGGCTATTATGGGTCTGTAAAACTTGGGTGTTTGATTCGATATCCTGTTTATTTCTGGCAAGTAGGTAACCTTCATCTTTCGCCATATATGTGGTCTGTGTCTCCATGCCAGACAGACTCTAAACATTTTACACAGATGTGGTATTAGCATATTCTGTCTCTTTTAGAGCAGAGGATTGGATAAATATAAAAAATAGAATTAATCGGTTAGTTTTATAAAGTTCGTCGTCTCTTGTATCATTGACATCTCTTTTAAGAAAACTAACGGTTAATGACCATTGTGTGCAAATGATCCTCGCACATTTTTTTTTACTTCAAACTGAAAGATAGACGTAGTATTTCAATATATTAAAAATGTAGAATCATATCTCAATGAGAAACGATGATTTTATTTTCTTCTTGTTGGCTGCGTCTTGGCAGACGTTTTATGGTCACTGCTTTAGTCTAGTTGGCTTCCATTTGTTATGTGGCTTATCTCAAGATAATGACATTATGATATGAGCCATCCCTCACGGTTGTCTGCTGGGCGTAGGGTTTACCAATGATATTTCTCATTAGTTTCTTGGTTTTCAACGTTTTGGGTTATCGCCTGATTCTCTACATTTGGGTTTCCCTGAATCATTGACCATTCCACATTTCCCCCTATCCGGTTCTCGAAGTCAAAAAATAAGATTCTTACTAATACTCATCTCGGTTGCAATTTATTTTACACTATTATAGTTGTAATTGAGTACCAGTAGATGAAGCCAATGGATCTTTTCATAAGTCATTGTTACTCAACTACTGTTTAGAATCGAAATGTTTCCTGTGGTCAGCACATGCACCTACTTTGCTGTAATGAAGACAATAACCAGAAACTGGTGTGCGCATGATGTTGGGTGCGGAAAACGTGAGGGATTTTTTTAATTTGAAAATTCTATTTTAGTAGCTACTATATTTAATTATTTATGTGAAGTTAGCCATGCTTTTTCAACCACACTTTTTCATTCACGGTATTTAATCCACGATTATTCTCGTTTATTCGTTTAATGAATGAATTAGTGAATATATTAATAAATGGATGAATATATTAGAAATTTTCAAATAAGAACCATAAACACTAACATAACAGAGGACATAACAGAATGTACAAATTACTTCGATAATGATAATATTAACTTTAAAATATTTCACAATAATATTAGAAGTCTACAAAAAAATTTAGATGAATTTAAATTACTAATGGAATAAATACAAGTCAAATTTGACTTTATAGTCTTTTCAGAAACTTGGCAATTAAATGACAAAACTTTTCTTCACTTAAATGAGTATACATTAGTGTACAATGAGGGGAATATTAATCAAAATGACGGTATTGTTGTCTATGTTAAAAATAACATCGAGTTTAATTCTAAAATTGTAAATATCGGAAACATAAGGGCCATAGAAATTTATTCCAATCTAAATAACAAAACGTTTCTAATGACTGCAATCTACAGACCAACCTCCACATGTGCAAAAACTTTCAATACAGATCTTTTAACATATCTAAATGACATAAATAAAAATCTGGACATCCACGTATTGGTGGGTGACATTAATATTAATATTTTAGGAAATGACGAAATCTCAAACGAGTATTTAAACAATTTAGGGCAAGAAGGTTACTTATCAACAATAAACCACTACACAAGAATTCAAGGAAATTCACAAAGCTGCATAGATCATATATTTATAAAAAACAAATTACAATCTAATAAATTCTTCTACATTCCAATTATACTAAAAACATATGTCACCGATCATTTTTCTGAAATAGTCCAGATAGTAGAAACTGAAAAAAACAATGCGCTATTATAAAGGAGAAAAGTAAATAATTCTTGGATAAAACTCTTTTAAAAAATAAAGTAAAAGAAGAAAACTGGTCTGATGTCTACACATCAGAAAATTTAAATGAAGCCACAGAACTATTCGTCAATAAATTAAAAGAGTACATTAATGAGTCAACAAAAATTATAAAAATTAAAAATAAGGAACAAAAAAGAAAATCCTGGATTACCAAAGGTTTAATAACGTCAGTAAATAAAAAAAATGACCTTTACAAAAAAATGAAAGCCAATCCTTCCATAGAAAACATAAACGAGTTTAAAAAATTCAGGAATAAGTTGGCTGAGCTAATTAAAAAAGCTAAAATAAATTTCTATCAAAAAGTCATCGACTCAAACAAAAACAATTCAGCCAATCTATGGAAATGTATAAAGGATATGTCTTGTGAAAACACGCAACATAATGATATCAACGAAATACAAGTAAATGATGTTTTGATAAAGGACAAAAAAGAGATTGCAAATACCTTTTGCAATTATTTTACAGGCATAGGTAAAAAACTAGCTGAAAAAATAAAAACTAACAAAAACTTAAAAACAAGACCAAACTCTCACCAACCAAATTCGTTTTTTCTCTCTGAAACAGATGAAAGTGAAATTATAGAAATTATACAAAGCCTAAAAAATAAAAAAGCTCCTGGTTTGGATAGTATAAGATCTGAAACGCTAAAGTGGATTGCCAGTTAAATAGCCGAACCGCTAGCCCATCTTATTAACAGGTCATTTTCAACTGGAAAATGTCCCGCTATTTTTAAGGCGGCGATAATTAAACCACTTTATAAAAAAGGAAATAAGTTAGACGTGGGTAACTATAGGCCTATTTCTTTGATCTCAAACTTAGCAAAAATTTTTGAAAAAATATTAAAAGTCAGAATTGAAACTTATTTAAAAAAATACAATATTTTGTCTGATAAACAATTTGGTTTCAGGGAAAAAAAATCGACACAAGATGCAATGATTCAGTTGGTATCAAAAATAAATAAATCCATAGATAAAAAAGAACCTTCTATATGTATATTTGTCGATCTCTCAAAGGCCTTCGACACAGTTAGTCACACTAAACTTCTGGAAACACTTGAAAGTATAGGTTTCAGAGGAACACGATATGAACTAATGCAAAGTTACCTAACAGATAGACAGCAATGTACCAATATCAATGGTATACTCAGTAGCACGCAAATAGTTAAATATGGAGTTCCACAAGGCACCGTACTGGGACCTATACTTTTTAATATATACCTAAATGATCTATTTAATATTAAGGTGGAGGGTGATATAACAAGTTTTGCTGATGACACCGCAATATTTTATAGTGCCTTGAACTGGAACGTCTTAAGACGAACAATAGAAAATGATCTACCAAAAATTTCTTCGTGGTTCAATGATCATCTGTTGACAGTTAACTACAGCAAGACTTGTTACGTTCCTTTCTCATCCTATAGCAAGCATTTACCAGCCTATGACAAAATATTTCTCAAAGTCAATGATGTGGACATAGAAATTTCCTCTACCCTTAATGTTAAGTACCTGGGCATATACATAGACAGTAATCTAAGATGGAACATTCATATAAATTATGTAGTAAAAAAATTAAGAACGATGCTCTACAAATTTAAGCAGTTATCCCAGCTACTGCAAGTGGAACAGATGAAGACTCTGTATCATGCTCTTGTAGAATCCCACCTAAACTATGGACTTATTGCTTGGGGAGGGGCCACAAATACCCACCTAAAAAGTCTGCAAACAATACAAAAACAAATTTTAAAAATAATTTACAAAAAACACTGGACATACTACCCTTCCCATACTTTATTTGCAGACACGAAAGTTTTCGATATGCGTCAACTATATTGTTTTGCAATTTTAATAAGACAACATAAGAATAAGCAAGAACTAGTAAACATTGAACATAACTACAATACTCGTCATAGAACAAATAACTCCTGTCTTGTTCCTAAAATGGAGAAAACAATGGCTCAACGTTGTTTTACTTACTTGGGGCCGAAAATTTACAATGCTCTTCCTCATGAACTTAAATTGTTAAACTGTGAAAACATATATAAGAAGCAAATAAAAAGATGGATAAACAACACACCAAGATTACAAATTCATCAATTAATAGACCAGAAAAATACTTACCACCTGTAACATTCAGTTATGTTTTCTGTTATGATCTTACGCCACTGTATTTTATTTATTATCATTATTTTATTAATTATGTTTATTTTAATTAAAATATAATCATTCATTACCAATGTCAACTATTTCATAATATTAATTATTTAGTTTATGTATATATATGTGTATATATATGTGTGCATATATATATATATATGTATATATATGTATATATCCTTATTCTGTTTTAAATTATACACATATGCTACTCGATTTTCCATGTATTTTTTCATATATTTGCAACCTCTGACATCTGAAACATGCGCACAAGTCTATGACTATTTTGCATACGTCATTTGTCTAACAGAAATGCAGGTATATGAAGCATATTTTCCCTTTAATTTTAAGCCATTATCTCATGTGTATAGTGATGCTGATTACATAGCTTTTCACATATAGCATTTACATAGTTTACATAGCATTTTTTATAGTTTTTTTACATAGTTTTTTTTTGGTCATTTTTTCAGCTGTAATATTATTACTTATTATCATATATATGTGAAATAATGTTATGTATATGTATGACACCCCCTCACTCAGTCTTAGTGCTGTAGAATTAATTGCATATACATGATAATTAACCTGTTTCTAAAGAGTCAAGGTATGAGTCTCATGCCCACATCCACAGACAGACCCTTGACTGGGCCTAAATGGATTCTTCCCTTATATTTATTTACGTTACATTTTAAAAATTATTGCCATGTATTTTACCTGTATCATGTATATTCTGTAAATAAATATTATTATTATTATTATTATTATTATTATTATTAATTATCAGGAAACAATCGGGAGGGATGTGTACTTTCACCATGATTAAAGAAAATCAATTGACAATGCGCCAGGGGCGTGTTATAGAAACACAACCTAAAAAATACAAACTATAAAATAAAAGTGATTCATTTCAGTATTACAAACAATGAGTTTGCTAGTCCAACTGACCAGAACTTAATCGGGAGGGGAGCATGCTTTAATTATATTCCAAAAAATTTAACTGACAAAGCGACTGAGGCGTGCTGCGCTGTACGAAGGAAACTTGAAAAATATATTAAAAACAGTAAAAATTAGTACTTTCAATAATACAAACGATGAGTTTGCTTATCCAAATGACCAGAAGTTATTCGGGAGGGGAATATACTGCAAATTATTCAACTGGAAAAGCGTCAGCGGCGTGCCAAATGAAGAAAACCTAAAAATATAAGCGAAATAATAGGAACGTTCAATTTAATTATAACAAACGATGAGTTTACTCGTCCAAATTACCAGAAACTATTCGGGGCGGGAATATACTTTAACTTTTTTGCAAAAAGTTCAACTGACAAAGCGTCAGGGGCGTGCTATACGAAGAAAACCTAAAAAATATGAGCCAAATACAAATATTCAATAATATACAATAATAATACAAATTTTCAATTTAATCATTACAAACGACGAGTTTACTCATCTAAATGACCAGACCTTACCCGCGAGAGGAACGTGCTATAATTATATTCAAGAAATGTAACTACAAAGCGTCTGAGGCGTGTTGTACGAAGAATACTTGAAACATAAATTAAAAACGGTAGAAATTGTTATTTTCAATATTACAAACGATGAGTTCTAGTATATGTCGTTCAGGTTTTCTCCATATAGCACGCCCCTGACGCTTTATCAGTTGAATATCTTGGAACAGGATTAAAGTATATTCCCCCCTTCCGAATAACTTCTAGTCATTTGGATGAGTAAACTCATTGTTCGTAATACTGAAAGTATTGATTTTTACTGTTTTTAATTTACTTTTCAAATTATTTTTCGTGCAGCACATCTCAGACACTGTCAGTTAATTTTTTTGGAATACAAAGTCCCGAATAACTTCTGTTCATATGGATGAGTTTGTAATCACTAAATTGAACGTTTTTATTATTTCGCTTATATTTTTTAGGTTTTCTCCATATAGCACGCCCCTAACGCTTTGTCAGTTAAATTTTTTGGAACGCGATTAAAGTACATTCCCCTCTGGAACAGTTTCTGGTCCTCTGAAGGAGTAAACTCATCGTCTGTAATATTGATAATAATAGCTTTTATTGTTTTTAATTTATTTTTCAAGTATTCTTCACACAACACGCTTTGTCAGTTAAATTTTTTGGAATATAGTAGTTCTGGACATTTCGACGAGTAAACTCATCGTTTGTAATAATTAAATTGAAAGTTGCTATTATTTCACTTATATTTTTGTAGGTTTTCTCCATATAGCACACCCCTGACGCTTTGTCAGTTGAATATTTTGGAACATAATTAAAGTGTATTCTCCTCTCGAATAACTTATGGTCATTTTGAGGAATAGACCCATCGTCTGTAAGGAAATTGAACTCTTGCACTAATTTGCTTATATTTTTTAGGTTTTCTTCGTGTAGCATGGCGCTTTGTCAGTTAAATTTTTTAGTACTCGATTAAAGTATATTCCCTTTCCAAATAGCTTTTCGTCATTTGGGCGAGTAAACTCATTGTTCGTAATACTCTGGTATACAATTTGTACTATTTTTAATTTATGTTTTAAGTTTTCTTTCGCCCAGCACATCTCAGACGCTTTGTCAGTTAAATATTTTAGAATACAATTAAAGTATATTCCCCTTCCGAAAAAGTTCTGATGAGTAAACTCATCGTCTGTAATAATTAAATTGAACTTTTTTATTATTTCGCTTATATTTTTTAGGTTTTCTATATATAGCACGCCTCTGACACTCTGTCAGTTAAATTTTTCAGAATACGATTAAAGTATATTCCTTTCTCCAATAGCTTCTCCTCATTTTTAAGAGTAAATTCATCGTTTGTAATACTGAATATAATCATTTGTACCATTTTCAATTTATTTTTCAAGTTTTCTTCGTACAACACGCCTCAGACGCTTTGCCAGTTAAATTTCTTTTAATATAGTTAAAGCATGTTCCTCTTCCAGGTAAGTTCTGGTCATTTAGATGAGTAAATTCATCGTTTATATTAATTAAACTGAAAATTTGTATTATTTCGCTTATATTTTTTAGGTTTTCTTCATATAGCACGCACCTGACGCTTTGACAGTTGATTTTTTTTGTAAAAAAGTTAAAATACATTCTCGTTCCGAACAGCTTCTGGTCATTTGGACGAGTAAACTCAATCTTTTGTTATAATTAAATTGAACTTTGATGTTATCTCGCTTGTATTTTTTAGGTTTTCTCCATACAGCACGCCCCTGACGCTTTGTCAGTTAAATTTTTGAAACATGATTAAAGTATATTCCCCTCTCAAATAGCTTCTGGTAATTTGGACGAGTAAACTCATCGTTTGCAATACTGAAAATAATAATTTGTACCATTTTTAATTCATTTTCATGTTTTCTTCGTACAACGCGCCTCAGACGCTTTGCTAGTTAATTTTTTTTAAACATGGTTAAAGCATGTTCTCCTCCAGGGTAAGTTCTGATCATTTAGATGAGTAAACTCATCGTTTGTAATAATTAAATTGAAAATGTGTATTATTTCGCTTATATTTTTTAGGTTTTCCTCATATAGCACGGTCCTGACGCTTTGTCAGTTGAATATTTTGAAACATAATTGAAGTGTATTCCCCTTCCGACTATCTTCTGGTCATTTGGACGAGTAAACTCATCGTTTGTAATATTAAAAGTACTAATTTATATTATTTTTAATATAGTTTTCAAGTTTTCTTCGTACAGCAGCCTCAGACGCTTTGTCAGTTAATTTTTTTGGAATATAATTAAAACATGTTCCCCTCCCGAATAAGTTCTGATCAGTTAGACGAGTAAACTCATCGTTTATAATCCTGGAATGAATCACTTTCATTTTACAGTTTTTATTCTTTAGGTTGTGTTCTTATAGCACGCCTCTGGCGTGTTGACAATTAAATTATGGTGAAAGTACACATCCCTTCCGATTTTTCCTGATGATTTAATCGAATAAACGAGAATAATCGTGGATTAAAAACCGTGGATGAAAAAGCGTGAATGAAAGAGCGTGGCTAACTTCACATAAATTATTTAATTTATTAAATATAGTTAAAGGATTACGACTTTATTGACAATTAATATTTATTACTGTTTTAATGAATTACCACACCTTTCTGGTGGAACTCCTTGTTATTTATTATACCTTTACTTGTATTTTTTGTATACTTGTTTTAATTGTTTGATTTATTTTTATATTTATTTATTTGTGTCAAAACATGACTGAGTAAATAGGAGCCTAGTTGCATAATCTTAAATTTAGTAATCATTCATATATATTGTTAGAAGTCTCAATACAAAATATTACTACATTCAGTGACTAAATTAGGCAATTAAAGGTTAAAATACTCTTTTATTATTTGAGGACCAGGTAAGCAGGTAATTACTTGCATTTAATGTTGATTAATGTGTATTCTACTTTTTCTATTTACTAGATTATTATAATTATAATGATGTAGTCAATCTTAAAAGCTGTTGAAATATTGAACCCTAATTATTTTTATCGAATTTAATGAAACATTTAAGTAACAATTTTGTATCTTTTGATCCTGTTTACGATTTTTCAAAAAGAAACAAGCAATTTAACGTTTTTCAATATAAAACAAATATATAAATAAGTTGGAAATTGCTGAGTTATGTCAACTCGAGGAAGGCTTTCACGAGCGAATTTATCCTGTTATGTAGGTGTACATAGATGCTATACTAACAACCAGAGCCCCCACAAGGGCGGGGTCAGTAGGTACCGTTGTACTGGGGCCCGGCTACTTTAGGGACCCGGTTAGATAAACGCTCATTAATTATGAAACCTGCTCAATTTTTTTTTAAATATCTCCCCCTCCCCCCACTCAGAAATTATTAATCGCGGGGGCCCGCCAGTGATGTTGCCCAAATTTTTTTTTCACATCCCCCTTCGGTAACTTCGGAGTCTCATTAGTTTACAAAACAATTTATGAATTGACTAATTTGCTACATTTATTATGCATAAGTGCATTATTCATTATCATTATTAAATAAAACAATTATTTCATATATGCTATTTATTTTAGTAATGCAGATCCATACTTTGTAACAGAGTCATTTCTATGCACTGTGTTTAGTGCTTGTCTAAGCACTTTTGCGCTCGGGAGCACTGTGCTTAAGAGCACTTCTTCGGTGTTCTGTGCTCAGGTCTTCGAGCACTTTGCGAAAGTTCTTAATGCTTAGTAATCCCGTAAAGTGCTTGCGAGCACTCAAAATGGCTCGCAAGCACTTTAGTGCACGGGAGCACTCGAAAAGGCTCATAAGCACTTTAAAATTTTCGCAAGCAAAGAATCATTTCTGCATGAAATTTGGGAATTCACACCCAATTTAGAAAAAAAAATTAGATTAAAGAAAATTTATTTTATGACGAAAGAAAAATATATGAAAAATTTAGTAGATATGCTTCTAGAGGGCAGAATATTTACTAGTGAAATATTTTGTCGAACTCCTCTATATGTTTCCTTAAATATATAAGGGATAAGAAACCAGACTGCAACCAACAGCTATTCTCCGGACTAATGCCCCGCCGAGCGCTGAATTACGAATTACAAGCCTGGCCGCGTTAAGTACAATAACTATGTATTGCCACAAAACGCTAAGTTTCGATTGTAATAGACACCAGCCGAAAGACTTATTCCCATTCAAAGGAGCTCTCGTGCCAGCCATCTCATACCACTTGCAGACTGCAGTTTCGAGCTATTGGCTCTCGTCAGTGCAAGGTAGGTCTGAGACGGCTGTAACGAGGCATTTGTTCACTCTTGGTACATGACGAGATTTATAAAACCACGACATGCAACAAAAATGACAGGCTCCATCTAGCGGCTGATATCCATTACAATCGAAACAGCAGTAGCCCTGACATGGGCACAGTTAGTAGATATGCTTCTAGAGGGCAGAATATTTACTAGTGAAATATTTTGTCGAACTCCTCTATATGTTTCCTTAAATATATAAGGGATAAGAAACCAGACTGCAACCAACAGCTATTCTCCGGACTAATGCCCCGCCGAGCGCTGAATTACGAGTTACAAGCCTGGCCGCGTTAAGTACAATAACTATGTATTGCCACAAAACGCTAAGTTTCGATTGTAATAGACACCAGCCGAAAGACTTATTCCCATTCAAAGGAGCTCTCGTGCCAGCCATCTCATACCACTTGCAGACTGCAGTTTCGAGCTATTGGCTCTCGTCAGTGCAAGGTAGGTCTGAGACGGCTGTAACGAGGCATTTGTTCACTCTTGGTACATGACGAGATTTATAAAACCACGACATGCAACAAAAATGACAGGCTCCATCTATAAATCTCGTCATGTACCAAGAGTGAACAAATGCCTCGTTACAGCCGTCTCAGACCTACCTTGCACTGACGAGAGCCAATAGCTCGAAACTGCAGTCTGCAAGTGGTATGAGATGGCTGGCACGAGAGCTCCTTTGAATGGGAATAAGTCTTTCGGCTGGTGTCTATTACAATCGAAACTTAGCGTTTTGTGGCAATACATAGTTATTGTACTTAACGCGGCCAGGCTTGTAACTCGTAATTCAGCGCTCGGCGGGGCATTAGTCCGGAGAATAGCTGTTGGTTGCAGTCTGGTTTCTTATCCCTTATATATTTAAGGAAACATATAGAGGAGTTCGACAAAATATTTCACTAGTAAATATGAAAAATTTGATTTACATCACGTAATAGTGATGATAGTTTCCTGTTTCATTCTTGCTCGAAAACAGCTGAAATTATCAAATTAATTCATACATCATCATCAGCCATCATAGTGTCACGTGTTTCCACCCTTAGGAAACTACCCCTTGCAAATTCCGTGGGTTCCAAAAATTATAACAAGAGATGTCCACTAACACACTTTATTAAATATTTACTGGATACTTCACAATACTATTATTAATTTAAATACACTTTACTGACTAAAAATCACAATGTTTATCTTTGAAGTCTTAACCTCACTTTCTATACTTTCTGAACTTCTGAACTACTCGCCGAGAATGCGGTCGGTCTTTTATACCCCAAAATGACGGATCTCGATTGTTCTGTGATGACGCCACCATTCTCTAGATCATTCCAGATGTCACCAGAACTAACTTCTGGTAGGTTTCTCGAGTAGGTGCAAATACACTACATTCATTCTAAGGGTTGTAACACATTACACTGCCCCCTCCTTAAGCCTGAACGTCCCGGTCAGGCAATTCAGCCTCTTTCACATACTTCGCCAGTCTATCCAAGTGTACGATCTTCATCTTGGACTTTTTGTTTCTTTGAATACGATAGACGACATCATTAATTCGGGTAATAACAGTATAAGGTCCTTCCCAAGGAGGTTGAAGTTTCGGTGACTTCCCTTTCTTTCGCTGTGGGTTATACAGTCAAACCAGATCTCCTGCCTTGAACCCTTCTGAACTACCCTTACGGTCGTATCGAGCCTTCATTCGGTCACTGGCTATGGTGATTTGGTCTCTAACCAGCTCATGAACATTTCTTAGCCGTTCACTCATTTCATCCACATAGCTGTTCACAGGAAGCTGTTCTCCGCCTGGTGTTCCGAAAATCAAATCACACGGCAGTCTGATCTCATGTCCAAATACTACACGGGCTGGTGTTTGTTTCGTAGACTCGTGGATAGCAGCTCTGTATGCCATGAGGAAGAACGGTATGTGGAGATCCCAATCACGTTGATTCTTATGAACCACTTTAGAGAGATGTTCTTTTATGGTCTTGTTATGTCGTTCCACCATTCCATCTGATTGCGGGTGAAGGGCTGTTGTCCGTGTTTTGTGTATCCCCAATAACTTGCAGATTTGCTGAAACACCCTTAACTCAAAGTTCCTCCCTTGATCTGAGTGCAGCTCCAGGGGTACACCAAACCGACATATCAAATTATCTACCAAGACTTTGGCAACAGTGACTGCTTCTTGGTTTGGAATTGCATAGGCCTCTGGCCACTTACTAAAATAGTCCATGGCAACCAGTATATACTTGTTACCGTCCTTGGCCACTGGGAATGGGCCGGCTATATCAATCGCAATCCGCTCGAAAGGAGCTCCGACGTTATATTGTTTCATTGCACCCCTACTTCTAGTCTGCGGTCCCTTACTTGCTGCACAAATTTTGCAATTGCGACACCAAGCTTCCACATCCTGACGACTATTTACCCAATAAAATCGTTCTCGTACTTTATTCAGGGTCTTATTAACGCCGAAGTGTTCACCGGATGCTCCATTATGCACTTCCTGAAGTACTTTCGGTACTCGACACCTGGGAATCACTAGACGCATAACAACTTCCTTGCCATCCGGGCTTTCCCAAGCTCTCTTTAGCAGCCCGTTCATAACTTTGAGTGAATCCCATTGGGCCCACAAAGCCTTCAATCCAACTGCCTTGTCCGAAACATCCTTCCACGCTGGTCGAATTCCTTTCTCCTTTGCTCTCAATATAACCCCAATCTCTGTGTCATTCAGTTGTTCTTGTCTAAGGGCTTCAGTTGTCCAATCATCCGGAACCTCTATTTTAATAGTGTTGACGGCCACCGTACCCTGAAATTTCTCAACGTGGCGGCAGTGCTTGCAATCTTCCTTGCATGGTCTTCTAGATAAAGCGTCTGCATTCTTATGAGATCTTCCAGGTCGATGTTCGATTTTGAAATCATACTGTTGCAGCCGTTCTATCCAACGAGCCAGTTGACCTTCAGGGGTTTTCAACTGCAACAGCCATTTTAATGCAGCATGGTCGGTCCGAATCTTGAAATGTCGTCCATAAAGATATTTATGAAAATGGTCCACTGATTTAACGATGGCCAGTAACTCTTTCCGGGTTACACAATAGTTTCTTTCCGGTTTGGACAGCACCTTGCTGAAGTACTCGATCACTCTTTCCTGCCCATTCTGGATTTGAGACAGTACACAACCGACCGAAGAATTGCTGGCATCCGTGTCTAAAATAAAAAGTCCTTCCCGTTGTGGGTACGCTAGCACAGGACCAGTGCATAGAGCTGCCTTCAATTTTCTCCATGCCGTTTCACATTCCGGTGTCCATTGGTACTGCACTTTCTCTTCTGTCAGCCGGTGTAATGGCTTCGCAATTTCGGCAAACCCTTCCACAAAGCGCCTATAATAAGTGCAGAGGCCAAGGAAGCTCCGTACTTCATGAACGTTAGATGGTCTTGGCCAATCTCGTACAGCAGAAATTTTGTCGGGGTCTGTTTGTATTCCATCCAAAGACACCACGTGACCAAGAAATTTGACTTCTTTCTGGAATAGCAGGCACTTCTTCGGGTTCAACTTCAGATGGGCATTCCTGACTCGCCCAAATACTTCTTGAAGATTTTTCAAATGTTCTGTAAAGTCCTGTCCCATAAGAAGCACGTCGTCAAGGTAAACCAGGCACGTCCTCCAGGTTAGCCCTCGCAGTACGAATTCCATCAATCTTTCAAAGTCATTGCAAAGTCCAAAAGGCATCACGGTAAATTGATAAAAACCACTGCCTGCTGAAAACGCTGTCTTTTCCTTATCATCCGGATGAAGCCCCACTTGCCAGTATCCACTCCTAAGGTCTAACGTAGAAAACCATCGTGAGCCTGCCAACGTGCTTAACGTGTCGTCAATTCGTGGTAATGGGTAACTGTCTTTCTTCGTGACATCATTTAATTTTCGATAATCGACACAAAATCTTAGTGTTCCGTCCTTCTTGGCAACCAAAACTACTGGCGATGACCATGGACTTGTTGACTCCTCAATGACTCCATCTTGTAGCATCTTGTCTATCATTGCCGAGGCATCCTCTTGTTTCGCTAATGGAAGCCTCCTAGGTGGTTGTCGAATAGCGGGTGAGTCGCCAGTATTTATCCGATGCTGGACTATGTCTGTTTTTGTAAGGGCCTCTGTATTCTTGGCAAATACTGAACTTTCCTTTTCCAGAAACTTGATTGCCTCCCTTCGTTCATCCTCAGATAAATGCTCCAACTGGGTACTCAGCAAGGTCAAAACTTCCTGGTCTATTTGCGTAGATGAACTTCCCTCTGTTTGTTCCTCGCACCTTGCTACCATGAGACCGGGTTAAAGTTCTCGCCATAATAATATTGGGTAGGGACTTAATCGATTCGTCATCTTCAACTAGGCCAACACGGTACCCTCCAGGATTTCCTTCTAAGGCAGCATCGATCATTTGTTCTGAATGAGCAGGAATCTTGATCATCTGTGTTGTTAACAACCTTGCTTTATGGAATTGGTCATCTGCGGTTGCCAGAATAAATTCCTCATTTCCAATTTTTAAGACTCGCTCCCCTACATCAACAATAAATCCCTGCTCTCCCATGATGTCCAGACCCAAAATGAAATCATCCATAATGTCAGCCACAATGACCTTGTAATTGAACCTCAACCGTCCAACCTGCAGTTCCAAGTCGACTTCTCCATGGACCGCAGCCCTGTCCCCCGTGGCTGTCCGAATGGTTACTCCATTTTGCTTCTTGTCAATCTGCAAGCCTGATATAAACTCTGGCCGCACTATTGATGACGTAGCACCGGTGTCAATAGTAAACACGCATTTTCTTCCATTCACATATCCTTACAACAACAGACTGCTTGGAATTCTTTGAAGCTGGGAAATCTTTATTTCTCTGGGGGCACCGCATTCCCTAGCCAGCACAGCCCCCTTGGTGCTGGCTATCTTTAGTTTTCCTGCTTCTCTTCAACATTCACAGAATTTACTCGACTCTCCGAGTTCTGCTGTCGACAGTCTCGTTTCATATGTCCCACCTTGCCGCAGTTGAAACATTTAATACCTCCGCTCGGCTTTCCTTTATTTTGTTGTTTTTCCTGCTTTCCGAGGCCATCCAATTTATCGCATAATTTGGTGAATATTTTCTGTATCTCTGTCAACATAGGGTTCTGGTTCATTTCTGGTTGCGATTCTTCGAGAGTCACAGCTCGCACTCTCGACCTTGGAGTATCCCTATATGCAGCTTCTACTTCCAGTGCACGCACCAAAGCTTCGCTACTACTTTGGTGTCTCGTCAACCTCAGAACTCGCCTGACCTCTTCGTCCTTTATACCATCTAAAAAGGCCCCTACGGCTAATTGTTCCTGGAATTCTTTAGGTGCACTCGGATACGCTAGGTGTGCCAGTCTCTCTATCGCAGCTTCAAATTCTTGTAAACTTTCTCCAGCTTTTTGCATCCGGGATTTCAGTTGAGCCTGGTATAATTGGGCAAGGTGTTGATCGCCGTACCTCAAGTCTAATGCAGCTTCCAAGACTTTGAAGTCCCTTTGTTTATCCACTGAGATAGTTTGAAGCAACTCTGAGGCCTGGCCCCTTAACGCCAGAACTAATGCCATGGCCTTTTCCTCATTATCCCAGTTGTTCGCACACGCTGCTGCCTCAAACTGCCTCTTGTACGTCGTCCAGGAACTTTGGCCGTCAAAAGAAGGAGGTTTTAGTCGCTGACCTGATGATACCACCTGCTGGCTTCCTCTATCTCTCAACTGTCGTTTAAGCCGGTCTATTTCTCCTTTGACTTCTTCTTCGAACTTGTTTACTTTCTCTTTAACTTCAGTTACTTCTCCTTTTACTTGACTGACTTCTGTCTCGACTACTCCTACTTTACCTTCGACCTTGTTTATCTCTTCTTTGACTTCACATTTTAGTACTTCATTGGCAGAAATTATAGCGTCCTGTTGTATTTTGATTTGTTCATTTAGAATTTTCCTTAATTCTTCCTGGCGTCTTTCTTGCTCCTGTTTTTCCTCATGTTGTCGTATCTTCAGGTCTTCCATAATTTGTCTCAATTCGTCTTTCTCTTCTTGACGTCTTCTTTCTTCATCCTCTTTTTCTTTCTGACGTCTTCTTTCTTCATCCTCTTTTTCCTTCTGACGTCTTCTTTCATCATCCTCTTTTTCTTTCTGACGTCTTGTTTCTTCATCCTCTTTTTCTTTCTGACGTCTTATTTCCTGATCTTCCATAATTTTCTTTAATTCGTCCCTTTCTTCTTGACGCCGTTTTTCTTCCTCCTGGCGTTTTCTTTCTTGCTCTTCTTTATCTTCCTGCCGTTGCTGCGCCATCATTTTTTGGAATTGTTCGAATAAGTCCTGTATTTGTTTATCGGATGCCATACTTCTTGTTGTTACGGGCATACGATGAAATTAAAATAAAATAAATTTAACTGTTACGTCAATATCGGTAATAGAACTTTCCAGAAAAATCTCGAAACAGCACGAAAAAGTCTTATCCAGAGTCTTTTGTCACTATCCAGTTCAGAGAATTTAATAATCTCCACTAATGTCCAAATAGAAAAGTTCTAGATTCCGCTTTCTGACACCAATTGTCACGTGTTCCCACCCTTAGGAAACTACCCCTTGCAAATTCCGTGGGTTCCAAAAATTATAACAAGAGATGTCCACTAACACACTTTATTAAATATTTACTGGATACTTCACAATACTATTATTAATTTAAATACACTTTACTGACTAAAAATCACAATGTTTATCACTTTGTTTATCTTTGAAGTCTTAACCTCACTTTCTATACTTTCTGAACTTCTGAACTACTCGCCGAGAATGCGGTCGGTCTTTTATACCCAAAAATGACGGATCTCGATTGTTCTGTGATGACGCCACCATTCTCTAGATCATTCCAGATGTCACCAGAACTAACTTCTGGTAGGTTTCTCGAGTAGGTGCAAATACACTACATTCATTCTGAGGGTTGTAACACATTACAATAGTATGTTACATTTTACATTACTAGCACAATAAGCATACTTACCAAATTCACGTAAAAATGACACCTTTATCGTTTATCATATTATCTATATTCTGATTTAGTAGGAAGTACCCTCTATCTAAAAGCATGATGTGAGATGTGATGGTGATAAATTGTCTCTTTCCTTAAAAAATAATTATCCACCAAGGTGAAAATCAGAATAGTATACGGTATTACAGGGTGTCCCCAGACAGAGCTAACACCTAACTATACTTGCAATCTTTCTTATTTTACATTTTTAGAGAAAAAAAATCACTCTTCATAAAATGTTTTGCTTACTCTGAAAAATCCTTAGCTACAGTCAGCATTTCGAAATAACGTACAGGATGGTTAACAAATAAGGAAACGTGAATTCGTGCCAAAAGTAAAGTGCAAGTAATTTGAGAGGAGACTGTTAAAGGAAAAAGTCGTTTCTAATGTCAGCAAAGGGTCAGATATGAAATTTTAATGTCGTATCTCAAAGTTGATATTTTTGCCAAAATTATGATTAAAATAATTTAAAAAAATTAATCAAGAAGATGAAAAATAAAAAAACAATAGTTCTATCGATGTTCTGTTTATATTCAACTTGGAAATACGACGTTCAAATTTCATATCTGAACTTTCATGGGCACTAGAAACAACTTTTTCATGTAACATATATCCTCTCAGAAAACTCACAATTTCTTTCTAGGTTGTTTTTGTTGACATTTTTTTATAGCACATACATTCAATGAAATTCTTGCCTCAATCAATAGATACTCCATTATTTAAATTTTTAAAAAGTGCTCAGTGCTTCTGAACTTAAAGTACTTTTTCAGAGAGCCTAGTAATCGAGGTCACTCTACTATTGCTTAATGCTCGAAAAAGATAACACTTTTTTTGAGTGCTTAGTGCTCGCAAGCACTTTTTACCAGTACTAGCGCAGCTCTGCTTTGTAACAATCTGTAAAGTAACGCTTAAAAAATAACACAAATAATCAGACACTTAATCTACTGAGTTATTCCATTTGCCAATTGGAGGAGGTTCAGCTTTCACCACAAATAACACTGTAAACAATAATACATACCTCTTTATTTATATTTGTCAAGCAGGTGACTTGGTTAAAGTTTATACTTTTGATGTATTTTAATAATTTTTCTAGTACCAACCATATAACAACGATTATGCATGGTATCTGGTTAATAGATTATTATTTTGCATGGTCACAAGTTGTACTGAGGACCCAAAGTTATAGTTAACCTGAAAGTAAAAGTCAACAAGCAAGAGAGTTAACTTACGATTGTATAACCGGCTGTAAATTTTTACTTGTTGCCCTTATTTTTATATTCAGGATGAAATCATCTGCATATTATAACATTTTAATTAACCTTCGCGCAGAGAGTAGAATAATTAATAGTCCAGTTTCGGAAGTTCGTCGTCTCACATAGCATTAAAATCTCCAAAGAAAAATCGTCAGATTTTACATGAGCATTTTTCTTCAGGCCTTCACAGATAGAGGTGGTGTGGCTTGTTTTTATTAATGAAGTATTATAATTTCTAATTAAAGTGGCTCCGTTATATAGAGTTATTTCTCTTCCTGTCGTTTGGAAATAGATAGATAATTTCAACACATGTTGCTTACTTTGTTCTTTGACATGAAACTGCTTTACTATTATAACTATGAATTGACCGTAAAAAGTTTCAAAATAATCTGAAGAAAGTAAATGATGTTCATGAAATAATTTTCCACTAAACGTTGAAAAATGTAATGTCATATAAAAATCACAATCTGGTGTTATTATGAAGTACCTATAATTTAAATGGCATCATACTGCTAATTATATGGAAGCTCTTGGGGCTACCTAAGACAATAAATTAACTTTTACTACTCGTATATATATGTTAATAATATACCACAATCATCGTTTAAAAATTTAAGTTCCATAAAAAAGAAAGGCTTGGTAGACAATAACATATTAACACTTCATTTTAATGCCATTGTGGGATCAGAACTTGAATATGCATCATTAATATGTAACCATGGTCATTTCACATCTGGTAATAACTTTGAGATAGGGCACACATAATTTTTTTTATACATATTTGGCATTTATAAGGAAGATAAATTTAATCCACTTTTTGAATTAAATGAAGGTATTCTTCTTAATACATTTTCAATATTAAGTCTATAAGATCGTAGGATTACATAGTAGATAATAATTTTGGATCAAATTCTCAATATTATAATTGATTGTTCACAAATACTAGAGCAAACACCATTTCATGCGCATAGAAATAAGGATCACAATAATATTTCCTTTTCTCATACCAAACCATGGACAGATTTGTTGAAATTTTCGCTGATTTATTTTATGCGTTATGTCCATAATTGCACCATAAATAATAATAACAATCAAAAAACCAATCAAACTTTATTTTAAATTAAATATTCAAGAACATTTTCCTCACAAGTATATATACCGAAGCCAGTCAGACATTCACGTTGCAAGGCG
The DNA here is from genome assembly GCA_936432065.2 of Rutpela maculata. NCBI lineage: Eukaryota > Metazoa > Arthropoda > Insecta > Coleoptera > Cerambycidae > Rutpela > Rutpela maculata. Next base: position 54,675,119 of record OW386292.2, read on the forward strand.
CCGTGGTAATTGAAATGCTGGACAAGTCGGGCCAGTTCCGATTAAAAACAGTTCAAAAGTAAACACAAAATTCAAGCTGCTTTCGCAGACGAGCGAATAGGGAAGATGCATGAAATTTTAAAATGCTTGAAAAAGTGATTTGCTCTTAATTTCCATTACGCAGAAAATGATTATAACAAAAGAAATTCAAAATAAAATTTATTTTCCATAAAATTAATATTTAGATTATGCTGTAATTTGTAAACAAAACCACGTGACTGCACACGGTTTCTTATTGGCGTCAAGTCAATGAGGACATCCGTTATTCGGATAATTTGTCCAAAGTGGACGCACTGTCCTAACCTCTCGTTGTCGTCTATCTACGAACTAATTTTGGAGAATCTTGAATGTAAAATTACCATATTTGTAGTGATACTCTTAGTTTTACATTTAGGCACAATGCAATAATTGTAATTCATAAGTCATAATATTGTTGTTCACTAGCTCATTAACCAAGTAATAACACAATAACACCACAAACAAGAACTTGGTAAACTGACTGTAAACAATAAACAGTAAACTGACATTTGACAAACCCATCGAAATTGCTTTAGATATACGAAATTACAGAAGCATGTTTCTACGGAAAAAGAAACTTCCGTTCACTATTCCGTCCTTGACTGAAAAGATTTGATTGGTTGAAGAAAACGGCCGATTGGCTTAACCGTCTGTACACAGACCGAGAAAAAAAATGGAATATAGTGCAGCACGCAAGTTTCTCTCTCTGTGTCACTTTCTCTAGTCGAGTGCACCTTCCAGTTTGTTATTAATTTCCATGGATAAATCATAACCGGAAACGTCACAGTTAATGCGCCAAATAACTGCCTTTTTGAAATATCCAAATTCTTCACCGATGAAATTATTTATTTTCTCGCTGTATTAACATTCAAAAAATCGTAAATTTTACATTTTTATAACTATTTTTTGATGCTGTATCGATTTTCATTATAAAAAAAAATCATGCAACTCTATTAAAATGTGTGTAAGATTAACAACGTTTAAAGAAAAACAACTTAAAGTAATTCGTATCTGGACGTTATGGCAAAATATATAGAAGTTTCATTGACGCACAGGGTAAAAATCACTAATCAAAAAACCCTTTCTTGCAATGCGAAAGTGCTTAAGGCCAAATAGTTCCGCTTAATTGTCTGTTTAAAATGTTCTATTTTTCAAATTATTTTATTAATTATTCAATATCGTGACAGTGAGAATGAATTTAAAGCGACAAAACACCGAATAATATGAAATGGCAAATAGACAAAAGAAGAAGGACAAATTACCATATCAAGCAAACCATTTGTTTTATCCTAAATAGTGAACATTTGTCGTGAGAGGAGAAAGCTCACATCACGTTCCCTTCCCATGGAATACAAAAACTCTATTCTGTAACCACAGTGATCATGCGACCGTGTGATGTGATCTCTCCACAGTTTTCAGCATGTGCTTCCACATTTCAGCCAATGAGAGAGCCACAGCATCACGGTTGAATATAGCGTGCGGTATGGTAGGAAATGCGATAAATTCATCTTGGCAAAATGACGCAAATTTTCTATGATGTGCATGCAATATGCAATACTATAAAATTAGTGTGTGAATTTGAAAAAATGAAATAATTGGGGTTGGGCTAGGCATAATGATATCAAAAGTCCGTTCTAACCCGACGAATGGGACCCAAAAGGATCTTTTGACTAAGTGGATGAAAAAACAACCACAGCTAAACATGGGGTTTACATAAACTGGATCACAACTTATATAATATCCTGAGCAAGTTCTTTATTCTCTAGATTTTTTTTATAAATGCCCCATTTTCTGAGCCGAAGGGATTGCGATCATGTGAAGAAGTCGTTGATCGTCTTGAGCATGTTCTTCAGCAATCTAAAGGTCTCTTAGTGGCCTCATTTTGATTGAGTTCGAATTGAACCGCCGATGTTGGCCGTTTATTTACAGTTTCTGATTTCTTCATCAATAGATGTTATGTGGAAATCTATTGGAGGCCCACCTCCAGTGCCTGAAGTAGGTTTCTTGATTTTAAATTTTTTTTCCTGAGCTTTTCTTCATATTTTCATATTTATTCTTTAGAACAATAGCAGTCCTAAGAGTCTCTTTAGAGCCAGCATTAAATTCGTCACTTATATTAGACCAGGTTTTATTACTTCCACGTCCAGTGGTATAGTAACGACAAAAAATTTTTTAAAAATTTTTATTGTCCAAATAGGCTTAAAATGTCATGAAACGTCGAGATTTTAAGTTTGAGCGAAAAAAAAATTTCTGTCTGTCTGTCGGTCTGTCTGTCTGTCTGTCGGTCTGTCTGTCGGTCTGTCTGTCGGTCTGTCTGTCGGTCTGTCTGTCGGTCTGTCTGTAACTTTTTTTTGTGCGCACGTTTACTCTGAAACCGTTTAAGATATTGACTTGAAATTTGGTACATGTACTTTAACGAGATCTAGAACTAGATTATATTTTCATCTTGTTCCGTCGAAGGGTTGGGGGGTAAATTAGGGTAAATTTGGGGTAAATAGGTCAATCAAGCAGGTAAGAGTCCATAAAATTGGTATTTAGTATATACAAGAGAAGCTAAGGTCTCAAAAAATTTTTTGGCATTAGCCACCCCCATTACCACCCCCACCCCCTTATTAAAGGAGACAAAAAAAAAATGTGATTTAGTGTATGTACAGGAACCAGAAACCTCAAAATATTTTTTTACTTCATCCACCCCCCCACCCACCACTGTCACCCCCCCTATCACCACCCCACTACCGATGTGGGGTATCGTTTTATGGGTTTTTGGGGTAGAGGATTTCAAATATTATATTATTAAAGTTCCATAAACAATTATTTTCATATACAAAATTTTTTCGTTGTGAGTGACTTGGATAGAGAATCTGGATGTGGAAGTAGTGATTCCTTGGGCAGCGGTTTTTTTAATTGCTTTATTATCTGCGTCTGTTTTTTTTTGAGGTCAAGCTGAACTTGGCTTGATCTTAGTTGGTACAAGTTGCCCTTAGTGTTTCTGATATATTAAATTTATTCATTAAATTAATTGAGTTACTTCTTTGTTTTATTAAATTTTTTGAATGCATACAAAATGTTAATTAGTTACATTACGGTGATGAGAATGTCTGCAAAAAGGCTTTATCGGCCAAGCCGTTAAAAAAATATGAGCACCTTTGCATGTACATGATCAACTTTTCACCACTTACGTAACACCCAAGAGCAAAGAAAAATGCCAAAAAACACCTTTTTCAATTATAGGTTCACATCTCTTTTCCACATTACTAAAAGCAATATATTATGCTATTAAAAAAATACATATTTTTTTAAATATTTATCGTCTGACAGCAAATTAACGGAGCACTATTAGTAGCTAAATCATCTTATTTTAGTCTCAGGATGATGTTTTATATAGACTTTTCAGAGACATCCTTTATATACAGGTCATATACAAACTCGGGAATTTCATTTAGTAACAAAGCAATTCCAGATTATATTTTATTTTAATAAAATGAGAATAATTTCTACTTTTGAAATCAAGCACTTTGTATTCTGAATTGGCGTTCTCTTTATACGGCGATGCTTATGATTATATGTTTCGGTTATGTTATGGTATATTTATTTAAATTATTTCTGACACACATCATGCAGTTAAGCGTGTATTGCAATATGTGAAATAGAGGAGTATTATGTGATATATTCAGTATAACATTCAAATTACACAACTTATGAAGTAAAATTTAAATTCTTTATTTACCTTTTCATCAGTATAATATAAAACAAGTTTAGAGATGATGTATGAGTATAATGCTAGAATTTTACAGTATACAATTTTTTTAAAAATCGGTTAGGACAAGTGAACGGTAATCGAAGGGGGCATATATTATGTTATTTTAAAATTATTTCACCCCATTTTGTCCCCTATCCCCAAGCTATCCTCTCAAGAATTTGAAATGATGGTATAGATTGAATGATCCGTTTGTTGAGAAACCTTCCTATTAATAATAATAATAACAATAATAATAATAATAATGTCTGTATCCAGACCATACTATCAAGATAGTGGTACTGATTATAGGAGCCCTCGGTGGAACGAGACACACACTGCTTTCGGAACTCAAGATCATACCGGCATGTCGAAATTCGGCAGAGGTCTTAGCCGGCAGAATGCAGAAGGCCGTCATCCTCGGTTCATTACGTCTGCTCAGGGCACACGATTCTCGGACCCAGTAGTCACTTACCCCACGGGTGTGGGGAGTGGCTGCCGGTACTACCAGCTCCCCTCTGTGAGGGTCGGAGCCACAGAGAAGGGTGACTGGTTTTTAACAGAAAATAATAATAATAATAATAAATGCTATAAACGCATGGGCAATGCCCGTTGTGACATATACATTTGGGATTCTGAAATGGACAGCAACTGACCTAGATCGCCTCAATCGCAGCGTCAGAAACGCCTTCGGTAAGTTTCGAATGCACCACCCGCATTCGTCAACCTGCAGGTTATATCTGCCAAGAAGTAGGGGCGGCAGAGGAGTGCAAAACTTGAACATGCAACACCACCAGCAAATAAAGTCACTCCGCAATCACTTCTTGAGCAGACAAAACCCAATTCAAGCAGCAATTGTAAGATGTGATAACAATATATCACCACTTTCTCTAGCTGAAAACCGAGAAACAGAAGCGCCCCGATCAATAAAACAAATCGAGGAAGACTGGACAGGCAAAGCCCTGCATGGCCGATATGCTGCAAACTTAAATAGTCCGGAAGTAGATAAGAAATTATCACTAAAGTACTTGAGTGATGGACAATTACAAGCGGAGACAGAAGGATTCATAGAGGCGATACAGGATCAGGTGGTGCCTACCAGAAATCACAGGAAGTTTATTCACAAAGAAAATATACCTACGGATAAATTCAGACTATGCTCTACAGCAGCAGAATCAATCCAACACCTGTCTGCTGCCCCAAAGACTATGTGGACAGGCACAGTCCACCAGGCAATCTGTAAAAGACATGAATTAATTCATAGCATAACACCCTACTACAAATACATACCTTGTCCAGTTCTTGAAAACAACGAAATCAAAGTGTACTGGGACACGCCTATTATAACGGAATGAGAGGTACGTCATAACAGACCTGATATTTTGATAATGCACAAGAAGGATAAATGGACTCAAATTATAGATGTAACAATACCACTCGAAAGTAACATCAGAATAGCAAGGAATGGAAAACTATTAAAGTATCAGGACCTAGCGCATGAACTAAAACATATATACCACCTAAATAATGTTAACATCTTTCCTCTCATTATAACAAGCAACGGACTAGTGGATAAATATCTGCCTATCAATTTGGAAAAGATGGGGGTACCGGACTGGGAAAGGATAATCACTTTATCACAGAAATCTGTCATACTATCGACATGTCGCACAATCGCACAATTCGTCGTGTGTTAGCCACTGATGGAAACGCTGGCCTGTAAAGGCCCCATCGCTGTTAGAAGTCACCACCAACAAAAGTTGTGGAGGAAAAAAAAAATAATAATAATAATAACGACTTTGCTGATGACGGTTATACTCCCTTGGACCTTAATACAGCTGTTTCACAGGACAACACGCCAAAGGCAGAAAGAGTCACCTCGCAGATTAATGGATGGAAGTAGAAGACCCTACACGAAAGACATCCCCATGAGCTCAGCTTCGAAAATATCGATCAAGAAACGTCAAACTATTATCTGACTCGTGGTGATCTATTCCCGGAAACTGAAGGGTTTATTACGGCCACACAAGATCATTTGGAAGGAGGAACTACCTTAAGTACATCATCAAGAATGCGACTGACGACGAGGTGTAGGAAATGCCTCCACGCCTCCGAGACCATCCAACACATTACTGTCGGGTGTACAGCTCTTGCACCCACAGAGTACCTGCACCGTCACAACTATGTGGGAAAAATTTTACATTTAAAACTTATGCACTTTCACTACCTTACAAATACCAGTTCATATTACCATTGCACACCTGAGAGAGTCCTAGAGAATGAGAACTACCGGATTTATTAAGAGATAACAGTACTTACAGACAGAACCCTGCCATCAAACCGACCAGATATTATCTTGGTCAAAAAGCTCCATAATAATACATTTCGGATTGACATTGCTATTCCAATAAAATCCAGGGAACTGCTCAAAACAAGTTAGCTAAGTATGCTGACCTAGCTTATGAGATCAGGCAGCAATGGAGGCAAGATAGTGTTGCCATTCTCCCAATAATAATATCCACTACCGGCATTGTACTTCGATCCCTCGCAGAAACCTAGTCATTCTGTACCTTTCCCTTTTCTTAGTTAGTGACATGCAGAAATCAGTTGCCCTTAATACTTGCCACATTGTACGAAAATTTTTGAGCCTACAATAGTTCGTATTCATCTTGCTTCGGCAGATGAATACCGATAATACCGCACTAAGCGAGAAACAACAAAGCTTAATAATAATAATATTAATAATAATCTTTATTCATCTTTTTACCATATAAACCACACGGATAAGATAAGTCACAAATGTCCTTGCATGGGCTTACAATGATAACGTATATACATAATAAAAATATATAAATAAAATAAAGTGAAATTTAAAATATATATCCATACACACATTTAAGTTGTCAATAAATAAAATTAAAATTACACAAAGCAGACAAAAAGATGTAAAGGATATTAAAAGGTTCGAATAAAATCAAAAAATTCATTAATTGTATAGAAAGTCTGATATAACGCAGTTAAAGTTTCTTAATTTATTTTTAAAAATAACTTGAGAGTTACTATTTTTTATTTCATCTGGTAAAAGATTATAAATACGACACCCAGCATTTACAGGTGATTTCTTAAAGAACTCGATGGTGTTGACAGAGGCATATCAGGTCGTCTCTTCTTCTCGTGAAGTAATTATGGAAATCACTGTTTCTTATATATTTATTTTTGCTGTTATAAATGTAAGTCAAAAGTTTCAGCAGATATATAGACACCTCTGTCAATATTTTGTATTTTTTAAATGTCTCACGACAAGATTCTCTATAATCGAGATGGATAAATATTCTAGAGACCTCACTCGCTTGCCCCCAAACAACAATGTTGTATCCAGTAGCGGAATGTACAGAAGCATAATAAACCTTAAGAGAGCCCCCTTATTTAAACTATTTTTTAACGGGCTGATAACATAAAAACTTTTATTTAGTTTAGATGAAGTTTTGTCTACGTGTTTTTCTCAGGGAGAATTACTGTCCAGTGTTATTCCAAAGAAGGAAGCTGTAGTTTCTGTTTTGATTTCATGACTGCTGAACGTAAATTTTTGGTTAATGTTTATTTTATGCTTATTTTTAAATTCAATGCAACTGGTCTTAACATAACTAATAATGAGACGGTTTTGACGACATCAGTTATTAAACTCATCAAGTATTATTTTTGCCTTCTCTAGAACAATGTCAGGTTTAGAATCGGATACGACGATGGTCGTATCATCTAGATATATAAAAACTTTATCTTCGGTAATATACTTCGGCAAGTCATTTGTAAATAATAGGAACAATGGACCTAGTACACTCCCCTGGGGGATTCCAATATTCATATCGAAAGTGTCTGATTCAGCTTCATTAATTTTTGTTTTTATTTGTCTATTAGACAGGAAGGACCTTACCCACTCATTTATTGGCCCACGCAGTCCTAAATTATAAAGTTTCACAGACAAAATCTTTGTCGATGGTATCAAATGCCCTCGTAAGATCAAATAAAAAGGCAGTCACATATTTGTTCTCGTCTAATTCCGAATACACGTGCCATTATCCACGCAACTATGAATTTTTTTCTGTATATAAAAATAATTTAGGAAAAACGTTAATTAAAAATAAGGATAAAACAGAAAAATCATACAATACAGGAGTGTATATCAGTTTAATTATAATAACTGTAAAATTATATACGTGTATTGGAGAAACCGGCCGAAACATATAAAATCGACACGAGGATCACAAAAATCGAGCATTTCAACACTTTGTCACTTTGTATAAAAGACAATAATTGTATACATTCAAATCATTTTGAGCTATTTTGTTCTGAAAAGAAAGGGAAAAAATGGATATATTAGGGGAACGAATGAAACAAATAAAATAACAAAAATCTGAGCAATGGGCAGATATTTACCTGTCACGATATTTTAGAAAAATATTATTAAACTCGAAGGATAGTGAAATGTTTAAGATATCATTTTAGACTAGTTTTATAATACCTACCAGACGAAATAGTAATGAAGACATAACGAATACATATTTATCATTTAGTATTCTCTGTTTACAGGGAAAAAGATATTAGAAGGCCTAAAACTCCTAGCGCTCAATGGAGTGGAAATACCATTTGCCAGTGAGGTGCAATATCTAGGAGTCATCTTTTATCAAAAGAACCACATGGAATGACCATATTAAAAAAAAATAGAAGACAACAATTGTCCTGGGAAAATGCAGACTGAGTGTGGAAAAAATTGGGATTAAATTCCAAAACGACCATATGGTTATACATCAGGGTAGTAAAACCCATGATAAACCAGGTCAGTGGCATGGTGGACTACGACATTACGTTTAGGAGTAATATGGCTACTGTGTGCCACGAGGACCATAAAATTCGATATCACAGCTGCATTAGAAGTGTTTCAAAACAAGCCACCACAAAACATATTTATCAAAGGAGAAGCTCATTCAATGGTGCACAGGCTAACGCAGGGCTCAACGTCGATAAGGCAGCAGCATACAGCATAGCACCAGAAGTTATATTCAAAGCTAAAGGAGGATTCCATCCTAGGAATGCTTATGGTGAGGCTTATGGATACTATAGTTCCAAAATATAACTTCAGTAAAAAATTTCAAATTAAATACCACATATGGAAAAGGTCAAAAACAAAAATCCCGGGAAGCGAAGAAGATATGCCACAGCATTTTAGGCTGCAGTGACCGCAATATAGTGGTATGCAAAGGAAATAATAAGGTAAGGAACTGTCAACCAGTCATTTGCTATTTTTTCTGATAGCCAAGTATCGCTTCCATGCAGGTCGTTTCGAGACTATGTGGAATTGCTTAAATGTCTTTATGGGCCAATAAAATCAGAATGAAATGACCGTGGCGTAGGTATAAGGGAATAAAGACGTTGATGAACTGGCTTTGGAAGATGCTTCGAAGGCCCTAGTAAAACCAGAACTCTTTTGCGTGTGGCTAGGCCACGCCGCGAGTACGAGCATCTATTAATAAATGGGTGCAAAATAAATTTCTGGAAGGGAGGAAGAATTTTCCACTACAGAGATAGGTCAAAGAGTTCATTAAAGAACGATCGAGTTTTACCGAAGATCTACTGCTCCAAAATAGAACGGTTATTAATATATTAATGTGGATCCTCTAACCGGAGACCGGAGCTTAATAGGTACATGCGTCTAATTGACCTGCCAGAGAACTAACAAACAGATTCTGTCAAGTACTCCACGCAAATTAGACATTTTAGAAGAAATAATTTATAAAGTAATAATATTTGAGATGAGCACTCTAGATAGGGTTAGAAATAGATACCCGAAAAGTGGAAATTGGTGCTGATAACTCGGTAGTAAAAATGGGTGCTAAGATGTTGCCTACTTTCTTCCAACCCCAATCCGTTGGTTCCAAGTTTTCTCCTCGCCAAGATTGAATTTGGAGAAATACTCTGTAAGAATGTTGACGTAATGCCTCAGATATTAGTGGCAGTCTTGGCAGAATCCCGCCAGTACTAGATTGACCGACCAACTTATTGAAAATAATGAACCTTTGATGATTCAAAGATGTCTCTTTTTGGGGGCTTTGTATAATGCAAGCACGAATTGCTCTCCAGCATATGTAATTTCTTGTTTCGTTGAACTACGGTTGTTGAATATATGGACAACCTGTTCGAGATCTTTTGTTTTATTGACGCATTACACCATTTGCACTTTTCCTTTACCAAAGAAAGCTGAAGTGGTATCGCATCTGAACGCGTGGACAAACAAAACTGTCTTCTTACAGCTTTTTACAGCTTACAGCTTTTTAAAGCTTCCGAGGACTGCTAGTCACGAGACTGCTAGTCACGGGACTGCTAGTCACGCTTTATTTTCTATTTTTCCCTGAGTTTCTCTTAAGAAACGGATATCTTTATCTTTAGGTGCGCGAGGAATAATTAATGCGAGAAGATCAATATCTTGTCCGACGATGACCACTGTATCATTCTCATGAGATTCATTTAAGGCGGTTTGAATTATGAATACGCCAGCGTCGTCTACAGCAGTAATTGTTTTGATTCCCTCGTTTTTAAATCTCTCCACCAGTGGATAAATAATTTGTTAGATTGTTTATCATTTTATTTTGCGTCTCAGTCAGTGGCATGTTCTCATTGAAAACAATTTCCGGTGAAATGCCTTTCAAAAGTCTTTGCTGTCTTTCGATCCTCGTACTGCAGACATTGCCAGCACACCCGACAAACACTATAGTCACTTTTTTGCCGTAATGATTACAAATAAAGCGAACGTAGGCTGTATAAACGTCGCTATGGCCATACTACTCGATGAATCAAATTGCCGCCATCAACAATGAATTGACAATCAGAAAAATCTATTGGCCTCTCTCGTACTGCACGGAAAATATCATACAGAGACGACTTCTTGGTTTTTCTCATCGAAGACAGGAAGAGGGGTTGAAGCAAGCTCAAAGTTAAAACATGACTCCAAAAATTATAAATACCTGACTGGTTTATGTACTTATATTTAATTGTCAGAGTATCAGGATCTGAGAGAGAAGTAAACAGAATAATACAGAAAATGCAATATAATTTTCAGTATACTATATATACGTTAAAGGTAATCATTCATGTCTGAAGTTTTTATTGCCGTAATCCTTCCGGGTATAGCCTGAGAAAGTCCTTATATCTACGTCGGTACTATAATTATAAACCAATCTCTGTGAAAAAAATGGGAAAATAAATAAAAATCACTTGCGTCAACACACGCATCCTATAGGGCAAATTCCGCTCTATAAATTAATTCCCGAGCAATTTTCTTGTTAAAGTAACCGGATTTAAGATATTCGCTGTGAAACTTCGAATAGGATTGATTTTTATCTGTGCGCTCCAGACTACCCCTCTGTGCGGACGCTGTTAGCGTGAGGATACGCTACAAGGTTAATAAAACATTTTTTATGCAGAATTTAACGACAAATTTCTTATTTCCTATGCTTTTTTCTCTTCCGACGAACGATTTACACGAAAAAAGTTAAAAACCAGCTGTATTATTAAAAGTCAAATGCATATGACAAAAAAAATAAAAATAAACAGGAGCTCCTAGACCCAGGGGAGGCTAACGAATTTTCAAAAATTTTTTCGCAAACTGCTTTTTCAAAATTTTTTAGGGGTCATTAGAGAAGTGCTTCTCTAGATGTTATTTCCCAAATTTCATATGGGTCCCATGCGCCATAGACGAGAAAAAAAATATTGGAATTTCACCAACCGCCACTGGGAATTAGCACCACATATAAAAATAATAATGTACGCCGATTACGTTACCATCAGCGTATCGGCTTCAACAGGAGACGAACTGCAACATATTGCAAATCAAATTCTCAATCATTTTTCAGACTGGTGTGTACAAAATAGGCAATTATTAAATCCTAACAAAACCAGTTACATACAATTTCATAAACGCCGTGATCCACCTAAACTTAATTTGATAATCAAAAATTGTGTCTTGACAAAAACCGCAGAAGCCAAATTTCTGAATCTAAAACTAGATGAAAAACTATCATGGGAAAACCATATAGATTTCGTGAGTCATAAATTAAACTCATCTTTTTTTGCTTTAAGAAATTTAAGAAATATTATATCTAAAGCTGAACTTTTAAACGTATATTATGGAATCGTTTAACCGCATATAAAATATCTTATTTTACTGTGGGGTTCAAGTTCATCAACACAGAGAATTTTTATTATTATTTTTATTATCCAGAAAAGAATAATCGGGCTTATGTTTTCATTAGGGCCATTAGAATCATGCAGATCCAAATTTAAACAATATAAAATTTTAACAGTTCAGTCCATATTTATTTATGAAGCAGCATTATTTGCCACCAACATTCAAATTATTTCACACGTATTTCAAGCACACATGATCACAATACGCGAGGTGCAAATAACATATCGATTCAAAATTTTAATTTAACTACATTCCAAAGGAGTCCTTACTATTCTAGCGTAAATATATACAACAAATTGCATCAATCCTTAAAAAATAACTGCACGCATACATTTAAAAAAAAATTAAGAGAGTTCTTAAATGTTTTTATACCCTTCAGGAGTTTCTTGATAAAGTGTAAATTAATATTTTGTTGTGGTTTTCATTTTAACGTTTTATTGTAACTGTAGATGTTACAGGTAAGATTATTTTATTTGTCTTTTTAATTTATATCTTACCCCATTATTTGTAAATTTTTATATATATGTGTAATTATGACCTGTCACATCTATATCAATGTATAGCTTACGTGAATAAATACTTTTATTATTATTATTATTTCTAACCCTATCTGGACTACACATCTCAAATTTATTATTTTATAAATTATTTCTTCTATTCACAATTTTTTAATCTAACGCGTGTACTAAAGAAGGAAATTCTAAGTTTCAGTAAAAAATATATATGACATGCTAACATTCACATTACTAAAAGTTGATAAAATTTCCTGAGCTTTTGTGGACCTAATAAACATTTTTTAATTCTTGTATTTTTCGCCCAAAGTTAATAGTTAAAGGGTAATAAATTATTAAATGACTAAAATGATAGAAATTATCTAGTTTTGATAAGCTGTTATTGCCTTCTAGAACTAAAACGGTCCACAGAACCGAGTAGTTGTGACAATGATGACTTTTGGTCATATTCACAAACAGGAAAGTTGCAGCCAAATTCACGGAAATCCATTTTCCACAAGAAGTGTGCGAGATCCTTTAATAAAAATCGAAGTTTCAGAATTATTAGTTTTTTTATTTCCTATAAAAAAATAGTATTAAGATTAAGAATTATTTCAACATCTTTCCAATCAGTATCATCACATAACAAAAATCTTAAGTTGAAAAAAATTACTGTGATCAAATATTCCTAATATTTTATCACTTGTAATCTTAATGCAGTTGAATTGATTTTTTTCGGCGACAACATTTCATCTGAAATTTTATTGTTGATTCATATGTATTATGACCTCCTGATTACCTAAAAATTTCTTGTGCGTCAAAAGTTATATGCACTTTTTGACGCGCTTTCAGAAATTTTCAACTTTTCTTTTTAATATGTCTTATACTAGTAATTGGACAGGAGTTTTAAAAATGCTGACTTATTTGAAATAAAATTCTTAAAAATATAGACCTCTCCGATCTGAATTGGTCAATCCACATCTTGAAAAAAATAGAAAACACCAAGAATAGCAGAAAAAATCAAAACTGAATATCTTTTCTATAAGAAGGATTAATTTCACCAAAGTTGGCAAAAAATAAAACTCATTTATGGTCAAATACAATGCATCAATCTCGGACACCGTATGTCAAATAGAACGGTCAAAGATGGCGGACGAAATAAAATTTTTAATTCTTCGTCAATTATCAAGGAGGCATTGTACGCCACTTTTTTTTCGATTGTACGTTACTTTATGTACTTTTAGGGGATACATTTTAATTTTCAAAAAATGTGAATTTTTTACAATTTTCAAAAATGTATTTTCTTTGACCCTCCTTTTTTTCACCCAATTTTCATCGAAACAAAATGAAATATATTATATTATTATTAGTTTCATTACCGTCATATACCATAATTTCACCGCATTCCTCATCGATAGCCGATTCATCAAATGTAGAAGAAGCATTAGCACAAGACATAGAATAAAACATTATATATTCAGTTTTCTACAGTTACACTGATTATTTTTACAGCCTTTCTTACATTTACAAGAAATACAGGGTGACAATTGGGAACCTGATGTTTTTTGAACGCCTAGTACGGAGCTTAGCGCGGTTAGAGGAGGGCAAATGCGATGTTACTACCTTTGTAATGTTATGCCATTTCAGTAGCTACTAACAGCCATACGAAAAATGTTTCATAACAATGATTAATATGTACTCTAAATAAAAATGTAAGATTTTCGGTAGAAATTTAATATTTTTTTTTACACTACAAACCTACAAACCTACCTACAAACTACAAATTGTTCAGAAATTAAAGGAAAGAGATTTTGAAACTCGTGAGGATTTCGCTACGAGAATGCAAGTGATTTTGGAAGATAATTTAGGTCTGCAGCTTCTAATGAGCAACGAAGCTCAGTTTCATTTAAATGGAGCAGTTACTAAACAGAACTTCAGGCACTGGGCTTCTGAAAATCCACGAAATATCCATGAACGACCTCTTCATTATAAAAATGTCACAGTGTGGTGTGCCATTGGCCCTACTTGCATTATTGGTCCCTATTTTTTTAAAGAAGCCGGGTGTACTGTCATCGTTAATGCTAACCGCTACGTTCAGCCCTAATAGCACACGATGTCCGCCGGACGTCCGTTTTATGTCCATTTAATGTACTGACGTCCATGGACATAAACGGGACGCCTACCGGACGTTTATCATTGGATTTACTTTGAAATTGTACGGAATGGACGTCCTCTGTATGTCTATTTTATGTACGGGAAGTATGTACATTTTATGTCCATATAGGGACAGAAGATGGACGTCCTTTTCGTGCCCGTTGATTTAAATATTATATTTTTGCAATAAATGATAATATCTCCATACCGCTTTCTCTCCAACACGTTTCCGAAATATGTATACATGCCAGCGAATAGCACACTTAACGTCCAACATATGTGCCGCAACGGACATCCTTCGGCAAGTACGCACATTTTAGGTCCCTATAGGGACAGCAGCAGGACGTCTATTTAATATAAAAACAGAAAAACGTTAACAAAACTGGTTTTTCAATTTTACAATGATTTTGTTTACATTTGACCGTTATTTCTGTAAAATTTGTAGTTTATTTTTTATAGTAATTTGTAATTTATCATTAATAATTAAATTTTAATCTTTTTTGCAAATTATTAATGATATTATTTGATACTAAATATTTATTAAACATTCAAATAGGTACCTTCTATATTTTGAAATAAATAGTTATATTAGTCAACTGTACAGTCTTTAAGTAAACACTAACAAGCCAAGTTGGTGGCCGAGTGAGTGAACATCGAGTTACAAGTCACGAGATCCCTGCTAATTCCGGTTTTTTTTTTCTAAATAATTAGAATGTACAAATATTGTCCCAAGTTGTGACATTTGCACGTCCCTTGGCTGCCCGTCGGATGTACTTTGGACCAAAAACGAACGTCCATCGGATGTACTGTATGTCCGTCGAGGACGTCCTTCAGATGTCCAGAGGACAATGTTGTGCTATTAGGGAGGTGATCCAATTTTTTTTATGCCAGAACTACTCAGAAAACGGATAAATCCAAGGAATGTGTGGTTTCAGCAATATGGTGCCACGGCACATACTGCCTACGCATCAATGAATGTTGTCCGCAACATGTTCCCAGGAAAACTCATTATGGACGATTTCATGAAGAGGGTCGAAAACTGCATCCAACGCGATGGACACCATCTCGATGACATTATCTTCCATACTTGATACACATCGTAAATAGCATTGTGTAAGCTTCCTTATTATTATCTTGCATATTCTTTGTGTAACACTTATTTCAAAATCGTCCAATATATTCATGTGGCTGTTAGTAGCTATTGAAATGGCATAACATTACAAAGGTAGTAACATCACAATTGCCCTCCTCTAACCGCGCTAAGCTCCGTACTATGCGTTCCAAAAACATCCGGTTCCCGATTGTCACCCTGTATCACTTAGTAAATTTTTTAAAAATGTATTACTTTCACTCATAACATCATTCATTAAGCCATCCTCAGTTTTAAGCCACCCGAATTGTAACGAATTTTTCTCAGAACCTAACCATTTTTGGACTTGAAAATATACTCTATTTCCTCTTCAGTAAGTGGAATTGCAGATAATTCTATTTTCATCATAATGTTTGTCAGTTATTTTATTAATCTTACGTTTGTAAAAATATATTTTTTTATGATGATTTCATGCTAGTTGAGTCATTATAACCAAAAGGTCAATATCTTCACCAACTATTATAACTTGATTGTCTTCGATTTTCAAATCAATAACAGTCTTAACAATTGTAGAATTGGCGTCTTCTCTGCATATTTTAACGTTAAAGTCATTATCTATTAACTCTTTGCGCAATAATTGTATAAAGCTATCCTTATTTTTACTATGGTTCGCGTGCGCGTGACGTCACAGTCTCAGACCTTAGGAAAAACAAACTGAAATTCTTTAACTGTCAAATGGCAACTGATTGAACTTTTCGTAATATTATTGTTTCTATGTATATTATACATACAAAATGGCAAGTTTTTGGTTTATTATTAATTGTGGAAGTGTGACAATCCGAAACAATGTCAATTTTTATAAGATAACCTCCATTTACGACCAGAAGAAGTTAGAGGTTAAAAGACTGCAACTGATTTCAAACAATTAAAAGAAATGATTTTACAAGAGTCTTCCAAGGATTTTATTAGTGGTACGTTGTTGCATATTAATGTAAGAATCTGATTTTTAACGTGGGTTTATGTTGTAGGAAAAACAACCGTATTACAAGACCATGATGATATGTCCAGTTGGACATCCTCTCAATAAGGGATATAATTTAAAACCCATATGTGAAACTGAAACTGCTTATGATAATAATTACTGCTGCTCAAACAAGCAATAAACAGTTCATGGTATAGAAAATTAACATTTTCTATTGATCTGTCGGTATTTTTAATAATTATTTCTTGTTTAAATTTTAGTTGAGCGAAGGTGTGGAGCTGTACCAAGAGAGAGAAAAGTGTTGAAAGAAATTGTTTTAAAGAAGAAAATTTACAGGCTTCATAAAGATATTTGATGAAGTACCTACATATATTAAGAAAGGAAATTACAGAGTACCTACCCGCTGTCAACAAGTGATGCAATGCGCCCTTTTAAAGTATATCATGTAGTGTTTAAAAATTGAATGTTGGACTATTGAACATTGAAGAAGTATAAAATTAAATCTTTGAAGTGGTCTAAGTTCAGTGAACATATAAACAAAGTCTGAATGGGCTATGAGTGTTGAATTGTAGCTATAAAAACCCTTTTTGTTATATATAAACTATGAATGTTACTTTTATTGCTTAGATAGATATTAATATAAAGTATATATGTTATGTTACAATCGTTTACTTTTTTCTTACAATATAAACCTTTATAACATAACTTTCTTCTCGATTATTCTTAGAAGTAGGTACTAATAGACCTTGGATAATAAATTATTTAATCAGTAAAGATATTTTGTTTTGATTTCAGTTACATGCACGTACCTAAGTACAAGTTCGACGTAATTAACTATTTCAATTTACTATACCAATATATAGTAGTGGAGTGATAAACAAAATAATAAAAAGGGAATATTTAATAAAATAATAATGAACAAATGACTTACATAAAATTATGACATATATTACATAACAATATATTAAAAATAAAATTCTTACAGAAATTACAATGGATTATATAGTCCAAACTATAGATACATTATAGACGAGGGGTTAACCGATGGAAGAAATTATGTACGTCTTATTGCATAGGTACCTCAAGTGGTTTATAACACCTCAATCTTCATTGCTTAATTTATATGGTCTCTTTTTCAAAAAATTTACAGCGGTTAATACCTCGACCATAGCCATATTTACTGTTAAAAAACTAAAAGGAAATACTTCTTGTCGTTAAGTAGTGAACATGTTTTGTCTAGACTAGCAACATATTCCATCTGAATCTGCAATAGTTCAAGGAGTCAGTTGCTTTTGTTCATGATGCCACGAGTTTATAACCTGAAAAATGAATTTGTACGTTAGCAATTATTTATAAAGCAACATTTAATTAGGCAAGTATATATATAAAAAGAATGGCTGATCACTGATAACAATTCTTACCTTTGCAACAAGTTTTTATTCTGTAAATTTCTTGCAGAGTACTTCTTTCACCTAACCACAAACAGATTCAAGACTTTTGAATGCTTTGAACTCATCCTTCCGTCTATGCAAACCAAGTAATTCGCAGTATCCATATGTGTAATATTTGGAAATACATCAATATTTATACTAAAGCATTTTTTTCTCAAAATATTAGGATTTAATTCGATGGCAGCAGTATACCTAACCTCTACATCATGCGACAATTCTGCAAAATACGAACTAACCCTCATCCTGACGAACAGAATTGAGGATATAAAAGTATTAAGAATAGTTGCAGATGTTAACTAATCCAACATTAAACTTTTAAATGGCACAAACCCAGCAAAATTCATTTTAAAGAAAAACATTCTGATTCAATGACAGCTGTTTGTTTTTCCTAAGGTCTCAAAATCTGTGACGTCGGCGCACGCGACCCATTAGCTAGAAATTTTTTTAACTAACTGATGATTTCATAATGTCACTTGTGATTGAAACATCTACGCAAACATTTTTTTCTAAACGACGAATGCGCTCATTATTCTTAGTGCTATTCTATTCATCAAAAATAATACTACTCTAGCCTTGACTTCTTGGTTCTGATTGTTGATCATATATTCATTCATATATTATTATTATTACCATGCGTATGCTTAATAAATTTCCTTTTCAAATTAATGAAATTTCATTTTGTATTAAATTTTTGAAGTGATACGAGACTTTATATAGTATATTTCATTTTGTTTCGATGAAAATTGGGTGAAAAAAAGGAAGGTCAAGGAAAATATATTTTTGAAAATTATAAAAACGCACTTTTTTAAATTAAAAAAAAAAAAACTCTATCCCCTAAAAGTACATAAAGTAACGTATAATCGAAAATAAAAGTGACTTACAACGCCTCCTTGATAATTGACGAAGAATGAAAAATTTCATTTCGTCCGTCATCTTTGACCGTTCTATTTGAAACACGGTGTCCGCCATTGGTACATTATATTTGACCATAAATGAGTTTTATTTTTGCCAACTTTGGTGAAATTACTCCTTCTTACAGAAAAGACATTCAATTTTGATTTTTTCTGCTATTTTTGGTGTTTTCTATATTGACCAATACATATCGGAAAAGTCTATATTTTTTAAGAATTTTATTCCAAATAAGTCAGTATTTTTAAAATTCTCGTCCGATTACTAATACAAGATATATTAAGCAAATAAGTTGAAAATCCGTGAAACCGCGTCAAAAAGTGAATATAACTTTTGACGCACAAGGAATTTCCTGGCACAAATATGTTTTTCGTAATCAGGTCATGACACATAAGAATCAACAATAAAATTTCAAATGTTGTCACCGAAAAAACTTAAATCAATTCGACTATACTATCTCCCTAAAGCTTGAATTATATCCAAAAATGTTTTCGAGGTCACGAATATTTTTGTTCCGAAAATGGAAGGCGACGTAAAATTGGCGTTACAGAACATCAGATACTTATAAGTGAAGGCGAGTTGGCAGTATTCCGGTACATCATAAACCATACTGTGCGGTCGTGTCGATTGCCTTTTGTAGTAGCGCAGAAGAGTGACTTATCGGAAACAGTCAGTTAGTTGTCTTCTTAGGCGGTCACTAAACCCAAAACCCGTGAAAGTAAATCTCGACTTGATGACGAAAAAAAACAAGCAATGCATACATTTCCTAGCCTGCAAACTCCATGTTATTTTATTTGAACAATTTTCTCCGAACGCGCATAAATCATTCATACGATTTCAATCGTTTTAATGAGACATTGAATTTCTAACATCTCTATCTCGATAATTTAAGTGTGTGACTCGAGCCAATATTTGCCAATTTAGTATTGGTAAAATCAGTAGGCTATTTGCAGACAATAAATTATCAGTGTCAATAGAGACGGCGATGCAGAATATATAGTTTTTAATTGATATAACATATACAGTGAGCACATAAAATATTGTATAATTTAGGTTGAAGAAAAAATATGTGTTTTCAAAATCAAAAACGCCTGTAGGGTCAAACGACATATCTTGAGGAAGATGATTAAAATTTGAAAAATTTCCAACGTGATTTTGAGGTTCCTCTTCGTCCTTTTAATAATAATAATAATAATAATAATAATAGATTTATTGCCCAACAGAATAATCCAATTACAGGACAATGTTCGTCACACATGATAATACTAAGAACCATACTAGGAACAAATACTGCCTATGCAGCAACTAATACATATTAAAAAATAACAGTAACATCATTATAACATAACTAGTAAAGAACAGTCAAATTATTATTAAAGACATAACAATAGTTTCAAAATAATACTGATGATTTCAATAAACTGTTGTAACGGTCTTAATGTACTGACTTAAACGTGTGCTAAATATATCACATTGACTACCAAGCTTGTTATATAGTTCCATCATAGAATAAATGGGAGACTTTTTGAGAATGTTTGTACGGCTATTGGGACAATAAAATAGAATATCTTGACGTGCTCCTAATCTCGAGATTCTGAAATTAATTTTTGATAATAGTGTTGGACAGTCAATTAAATGGTTAAGTAGTTTATATAAAAATACTAAAGTAATTAGTATTCTTCTATTTTCTAATGATTTCATATGTAATCTTGACAGTAACAGAGTGTTTGATCCCTGCTCTGGATAGTTCATATCAATTCTGAAAACTAAGTACTTCATAAATTTTCTTTGAATTTTCTCTACTGCATGTGAGTGAACGTTATAAATTGGGTTCCAAATTATAACACCATACTCAAGTTTTGATCGTACCATTGAGAAATACAACGTTTTAAGTGCATCTACATTGGTAAATTGTTTACAATTTCTTATTATAAAGCCTAGTAATTTTAGTGCCGAATTTGTGGATGAATTTATGTGTTCTGTAAAGTCCAGTTTAGAGTCGAATAACACTCCCAGGTCCTTAGTTGATTGAGCTCTTGACAAGTCCGTGCCATTGAAGGTATACGAAAACTCTATAAAACTGATTTTACGCGTGTACGTTACTACCTTGCATTTTGATACGTTCATATCCAATTTGTTAGAAGTACACCATAATTCAATTTTGCGTATTTGCTGTTGTAAAGTTAGGCAGTCCTCAATGTTGTTAATTTCACTAAATATTTTTAAATCATCGGCAAATAAAAGTGTTTCGCAATCTAACATATCACATAAATCATTTATAAATATAACAAACAAAAGTGGCCCCAAGTTTGAACCTTGAGGTACCCCCGATGTTGCTAGGTAAGTATTCGACTTAAAACCATTATATTGAACATATTGTAATCGGTTTTCTAAATATGATATAAAGAAATTTAGTATTAAATTACTAAAACCAATATAATTTAATTTTTCAATTAATAAATTGTGGTCTATACGGTCAAAGGCATTTGAAAAATCAGTGTACACCACGTCTACTTGACCTCTGTTGTCCAGTGATTCGGAGACAAACTGAGTTAAACAAGCTAGGTTTGTTACTGTAGAACGTTTCTCCATAAAACCGTGTTGGTGAGTGGAAATTAAATTCTTTACCCCAGAATAAATTATAGTATACACTGAGGCCTCAAAGACCTTGGCAAAATTAGGTAGAATTGAGATCCCTCTGTAATTTTTTTCATCTGACACATTTCCGCTTTTATAAATAGGGCATACTCTTGCCAATTTCCAACATTCGGGAAAGGTAGATGTTCGCAATGCAATATTAAATAAAGTTCGGAGTGGGGTGATAAACACATTTGCGCAGTCTTTAACTAAAAAACTGGGAACTTGATCATGTCCCGATGTCATTTTGTTTTTTAGCTTTTTGATACCTTGTCTGATGTCTGTTTCCGATAACTGATCGATATTTATGGATGGTTGGTTACTTATAATATCAGAAGTTGGCATTGTGTCAGACCCTGGTAAGTACACGCTATTAAAGAATTGACCAAAATTATTTACAATGTCTTGCGGGTTATCAATTTCTTTTTCATTATAATACATTTTACCAGGTATTCTAGTAGTGCCTTTTTTATTGTTTATGTAGGACCAGAATTGCTTAGGGTCAACAGTTAATGTGGTCTCAATATTTTCTATGTAATTTTTGTACGCGTCTTTGGTTTGTAATTTGATTAGTGATCTTAAGCATTTATATTCTTCTAATGTATTTGCATCGTTATATTTCTTGTATTTTTTGCGGTGTTTATCTCTCAGCTTCACGTTTTTTATTATTTCAGGTGTGTACCATACAGGAAATTTTCTTTTTTTATCTTTAAATTTCGGAACATGTACGTCAAAAATTGAATATAGTTTTTGATAAAATTCATCGCATGCAATATTTATGTCGTGAAAATTTTCAAGAAACGTCCAGTCAACCTGAAGTAATGAGTCGTACAGTGCAGGATAGTTTGCTTTTCGAAAGTTATAATTTCAAGAGTTTCTTCGAAATCGAAAACAATTTCATCGAGAACTCGAATAGTTTCAGATCAGTGTAGTAATTCGAGGAATAAAACGAATTAAATTATCCAATCTAGCCCAAGCATGTGATTGAATAGGGATTTCTGATTCATCAGCCTCAATACTAGTTAGCGTTGTTGTAAGACGAAATTTCGATTTTCACTTTTTGAAAGGGTGAAAATGGGGGTGGTAGATGGTCTAAAGGGCACCCGTATCTCTGAAGTTGCGTAAGTCAGAAACGCGATATTCCAGCAATGGGCTCTTCTGAGGAAATAAGGAAACATGTATTTGACGGTTTTCAAAAAGAGACCCTTCGAATGGGTGAACAGGGAGACGGATGTTTTTAAGCATGAAATTTGACACATACCCGCCCATGTGTTTTATTGTTGATAATTATTTTTTCATTTAACTCGCTCTAACACAAAAATAGAACAATGAATTATTATCAAATTGCGATGCGCAGTGGGTTTCTATAGATACTATGGATGCGCAGTGGGTTTCCTTGAATGCAATGGATGTGCAGTGGGTTTCCCCGAGTACTATGGATGCGCAGTACGTTCCCTCGAGTGTACTTCCTGAGTACTATAGAAGTACTCAGTAAGTATGTAGCACTTCTTTTTAAGCATAAGTTAGTGTGTCAATATTCTTAATTCCACGCGTAAGAAGTCTTCCATGCGAACGAAGTCGCGGGCATCAGCTAGTATATAACAGGGGCATGCCTGTGCAGAGCCATCTAATCTTCGGCGTTTTTCCCCCTCAATTGATTTGTATTTTCTTTATTTAATTTATGTACTTAGTGGGACAATAAAGACCATTTATTATTATTATTATTATTATTATTATTATTATTATTATATTTATAAAACAATTTCTGAGAAACAGTGGTGTCGACTGTCACCCATGATCCAAACATACATGGTCTGCTCATTTTTTACAGGTGCTGATTATTACCACACGACTATTAATGTACTATGAGATAGCATTCGTTTTATACAATGTACTGATTAAAAATCTGTGACTATTATTATTATTGTTTTCTGTTTTATTGACTTTGTACAAATGTACAATCACGTATACCGGGTGTCCAAAGTCTGGAAACGGTCAAATATCTCGAGAAATACACATTGGATCAAAAAATAAAAAACACGTCCTTAATAATTTTGAAAGAGCTATCTGATGATGCCAAACGCGACCCCCCACCCCCACCCCTTGATGTGGGGCGGGGGGCAACTTTAAAATCTTAAATGGGTACCCTCTATTTTTTATTGCAGAATCGGATTCTACGGTATTAAATTTAACACCATTGAATGGCTTTTTCAAGAAAATGAATTCGTACTTTATTATTTTTCATTCTTCCGTAGAATTTTTTAGAAAATACGAAAAGAAATGTTTTTGCGATTACAGCGCCATCTGTCACGAATCGAAAAAAACGTAAGTTGTAGTAACGAGGATTCAAAAAAAAGTACATCTCATTTTAATTTTCATGCTTGATGATTTTTTTTTGATAAATATATATATTGGAGGCTGTAACTTGTCGAGAAATTGACCCATTGAAAAAAATAAAATTTCACTCTTTCGGAAAAAATGTATATTTTTCGAATGTTCAAACACAAAATCGTTTACTTGTATGCATTTTTTCGAAAATATGATCAATCAGATCATGATAAGAAATTGTGATTTTCACGATCTTATCCTTATAACTATGAAAATATATTTGATTGTTTTGAATATAAATTCTGGAACTTTTCCAATACATTAACAAATGTATAAGGATATAGCTGATATGTGGATAGGTGTACCTGTAATAAATACAATACAGTAAAAGTACGTAAAAATTTATGCGAGCGATTCAGCGGCTATGTGTGGTGTCTGTGTATGCGTTGATAATTATATATTTTCCCTCCATACTCACTATTTATCCTCCTATTCACTAAGAAAAATGTTTAAAACATGTAATCAGAAAGAGAAAAATTTTACTCGATAGAACAGCTAAGAATTTTTAGAGGTTCCATAGTATGCATTTAACCGTGCGCTGGCCGCGCAGAGTAACAAAGTTACTTCACTATTTTTTTCCAGGAATACCGTGGCTTTAGCGAAAAATTTTATTAGGGATATTTTTTGTTCAGAAACACGTGGTCTATCCACCTGTATTTTTATTTTTTTCCTACCCTGACTTAATTTCAAAATTTTGAAAAATGGATAAAAGAAAATGTTTTTCACTTTTTTTATGTTCTGCATCCGAGCTAAATGTAAACTTTTCAGGATATTATTTTGTACACTTTCACGAACTCATTATAAAAAAATTAATCAGTTTGCAAATTTTTGTATGTTTCACTATAAAATATTCTTCAAGAATTAATTATTTTAAACAGAAATGTCCCGGCTTACAACTACCACTGCAGCCGACAGTAACCCGATGGGGAACATGGATCGATGCTGTGTTACTACGTAGATCATTTTGAAAATATTCAAGAAGTTATTAACACCTTACCAGAAGAATCTAGTGCCATAAAGAAAGCTAAGGACCGTCTAACCTAAAAAAGGATTTTATTTTCATTAAAAATAATTTTAAAAAGGTTACCGAAACAATAGTGGAGCTTGAAAATTTTAAACTACCTATCAATAAATCATTTTAAAAAAATTGAAAATGTGCAAGAAATAATAAACAATATATCGGGTGGTTTGGGAGAAACGCTGAAATTAAAATTTTCATCAATTTTAAAGGGAAATCCCGACTCTGAAATTGTAAAAGAAAAAAGAAAAAATTATTTCTGACGTACAAGCATTATGGGTAACTGATATACCGTTATCAAAAATAAAATATTTTCCATGACGACAGTTGATTGCCAAAGATCGTTCTCGATACATAAGTGGATATTGAATCCTCGTCGAAACAGGTTAAGAGTATGATTTGCGGTAGGACACATAATATTTTCATTGATATATATGAAAAAGGTACATACGGGTGGGTGTGCACCTTTGACCAATGAAATATGCCCAAAGGCGGAGATAAACAGATTGTGTAATATAAGAGAAATAGTTCAAATATATTTCTGTCGTACAGAGTCGAATTCGCGTTGGGTGCACAAGAATTTTTATTTAAAGTAATTTGAGTAGGAAAACTGAATGCGGTTGTACTGATTCCTTAGGCAGTTGTTTTTAATTAAAAGAAAAATCTATCTGTAGGTACATAATGTATATTTACAGTGTACAGGGTGTCCTAGTTAACGCGTTATGTCCGATTTTCTTGGTAGTTTTTGAGATAAGTATTTTTTTTCCGGGGAATCGATGCCGCTAAGAAACATATAATTGAACATCAAAGAAGAATTGATCGTATTATTTACGTTTTTAATTGACTATTAAAGGAAAGTAAAAAAAGGCATGTAAATTTTAAATATCACTTCCGGTTTACATGGCAATGGCGTTCTTTTTCTTGAAAATAGAATATTAATTACTTCCACATCCAGTGGAAGTATAGTAACAAAAAAATTTTTGAAAATTTTTATTGTTCAGATAGGCTTAGACTGCCATGAAAGGTCGACATTTTAAGTTTCAGCGAAAAAAAATTTCTGTCTGTCTAACTTTTTTGTGCGCACGATTACTCTGGAACCGTTTAAGATATTGACTTGAAATTTGGTACACGTATGTACTTTAACGGAATCTGGAACTAGATTATATTTTCATCTTATTCCATCGAAGGGTTGGAGTGTAAATTGGGGTAAATGGGGAGGTAAACAGGTAAATCAAGCAGGTAAGAGTCCGTAAAATTGGTATTTAGTATATATAAGAGAAGCTAAGGTCTCGAAAAATTTTTTGACATTAGCTACCCCCATTACCCCATTTTTTAAGGGGACAAAAAAAGTGTGATTTAGTGTATGTACAAGAACCTAAAACTTCAAAATATTTTTTTACTTTATGGTCCAAAAATTTTTGTTGAAAAATTACCAAAAATCCTCGCTATGTTGGGGGTGATTTCTATTACGAATAACTGGCAAAACAAGGATACATATATTACTTCCACATCCAGTGGAAGTATAGTAACGACAAAAAATTTTTTAAAATTTTTATTGTTCAAATAGGCTTAGAATGTCATGAAACGTCGAAATTTTAAGTTTGAGTGAAAAAAAATTTCTGTTGGTCTGTAACTTTTTTTTGTGCGCACGTTTACTCTGGAACCGTTTGAGATATTGACTTGAAATTTGGTACACATATGTACTTTAACGAGATCTAGAACTAGATTATATTTTCATCTTGTTCCGTCGAAGGGTTGGGGGGTAAATTGGGGTAAATTTGGGGTAAATAGGTAAATAAAGCAGGTAAGAGTTGATAATATTGATATTTACTATATACAAGAGAAGCTAAGGTCTCAAAAAAAATTTTGGCATTAGCCACCCCCATTACCACCCCCACCCCATTATTAAAGAGGATGGAAAACAAAATTTGATTTATTGTGTGTACAAGAATCAGAAACCTCAAAATATTTTTTTACCTTATCCACCCCCACTGCCACCCTCTATCACCACCCCCCACCCCCCACCCCACTACCGATGTAGGTTATCGTTTTATGGGTTTTTGAGGTAGACGAATTCAAATATTATATTATTAAACAATTATTTCCACATACAACATTTTTTCGTTGTAAGTGACTTGGACAGAAAATCTGGATGTGGAAGTAGTGATTCCTTGGGCAGAGGTTTTTTTTTATTGTTAAATTAGTGTACAATATCGATAATTCTATCATTTCCAATTGAAATTAAAATTTTGTGGACATGCCTATTGAAAGTCGCATTTCGGAGATATGAACTGTACTTTGCTTTTTTTTAAATTAACACTCCATATATGTACCATTTGAAACGCCATAAAAAAAGCTTTGTTTTTATAATATGGTACTTATCTTAAACAAATTTTGTCTAATTTACTATAAATTTACAATTTATCAAATTAGCCATGGAAAACAAAAGTATGTAAATTAAAATAAACAATATGTTAGTTCTGTCTAATTTCACTTTATTTTAAATAAAATGGAGAATTTCAATAATTGATACAGTGTGTTTCACTTGAAATGGTAACACCCCAATAACTTTTTTATTTTTTTTCCGATTTGAATCACATTTTACTTACAAATTAGTATATACTTATGACCAGAAAAACAGTCGCCTCCTACGGTACCAAAGCCACCTGCGGTACCAAAATATGTGGAGAAAATCGGAAAATCATATTAGGCATTTTTTTGTCGGAAAATTTTGTTAATAAAACTTGTTCAGAATTATCCAAAATGGCCAAAATTTAATCAAAATTAAAAAATGAAAAACTTGAAATTTTAAAAATTTTGAAAATAATTATTTTAAAAAAAACTGTAAATTGCTTTACAACTACCTGGCAGCTTGGGTTTAATTTCAAACAAAATTGTCATAGTACAGTTTTCTAAACGAAAAAACTCATTAAAATGATATTTTCGGACTGACATTATTTTAATAAAAATTTATATATTTTTTATTTTGATTAAATTTTGGACTTAAGGTTTCTGAACAATTCTGAACAAGTTTCATTGACAAAATTTTCCAATAAAAATATGCTTAATATGATTTTTTGATTTTATCCGCATATTTTGGTACCGCAGATGGCTTTGCATTTGTAGGAAGTGCATTTTTTTCTGGTCATAAGTAGATCCTAATTTGTTCCATACTTAAGTAAAATTTGATTCAAATCAGAAAAAAAAATTAAAAAGTGAAACACACTGTATATTTTTCGGACTACCATGACTTAATGTAAGAAAACATAAAACTTAATATCTACTATAGTTTTTAAGAAAAATACTGTGTCATATATCATTGGAAAGATTTTTCTATGGCCTTTCAAATGGTGTAAAGATATATTTAAAAAAACCAAGGTAAAGCTCATATCTCCGAAATTCGACTTGTTTGAATTGTTTTGCTGAAATGATGTTTGGAAAATACATGTGATATCCCCTAACTTTTATTTTTGAACTTATTTACGTAACTCCCAAAATAAAGAAGTTAAATGAGGTTCTAACGTTTGCACAACCACCCTGTACTGTTGACTATAATAAGGAACTTTAGTCTAGTTAATATAAAAAACACGTTCTCAAATAAATTAAACATGTTCTGATAGAACATATTAATAATAATAATTTTTTGTTTTTGTCTTTGGTGTTTTTCAAAAAAATTGCCGCCCTTGAATTTTGCCGCTAGAGCCACTATAGCCCCCCCCCCTAAATACGCCACTGACTGCGCTCCGTCAGAAACCCTAAAATACCTATATGCATGTTTGGAGCATATTTAATGTTCGATATATCAAAAAATATTACAGCTAGATCTATCAATCCTTATATGTTTGAAATCAGGGATAAAAGATCTAAAAGAATATGTAAAAATATACAGGTTTTTCATTTAAAAAGCAACCCTCATTGTTATATCACGTGACATATGCAAGCAATTGTTTTTTAATTGCATTTAAAAAAATATGCATACAACCCTACAACTCTTATACGAAACTTTTTTTATCTCCAATAATAACATAAATAAAGGGGGGTCAAAATATAGTTATAATTCGTCCGCTGTCCTGGATTCCTAAATTTTTTTAAAAAATTCGTAACCCGCATCCCCGAAAATCTCCAGATATCGATTTTCATTCGAATACGACCAGAGATAACGAAATTCATCCGCCATCTTGGATTCCTAAATTTTGACCAAAAATTCGTAACCCGCATCCCCGAAAACCCCCAGATATCGATTTTCAGTCGAATAGGACCATAGATGACGAAATTCGTCCACCATCTTGGATTCCCAAATTTTGACCAAAAATTCGTAACCCGCATCCGGGGATGCGGGTTACGAAAACCCCCAGATATCGATTTTCAGTTGAATAGGACCATAGATGACGAAATTCGTCCGCCATCTTGGATTCCTAAATATCTTAGCAGTATGAGATTCCTCGGAAAACCTACGTCAGACTGGATTTTGAACCATAAACTTATCTCAGAAACTACCGAGAAAACCGAGCATAGCGCGTTGACTGGGACACCCTGTACATTTGGCTTGGTAATAATTTCGAATAAATTGATTTCTGACCTAACTAAAAACCGCATTCAAATTTTCATAATAAAATTTGTAGGAGTGATTATACAAAACGGTCCTCTCTATTTGGCACCTTTTATTTATGTATTAACATTTTCAAGAATTTCATCTATTAAGTCATTCCAGTAAGATAAAATAATTTATAAATAAATTTAAGATTACAATAATTACCATAACTCCTAAATGCTTCCCTGGCAAGCATTCATTCGCGTCTGGTCTCCATGACAACAAGTTCCTCCCTAAAGTCTGAGAGCGTGTAAAGCTATGCGAATGCCGAGGCGAGTGCCATCTATTGACGGCAAAATTGGAAACTATTTATTGAATCTATGTTTGAAAATTAAGAGGTTATATTTTATCCACGTAATTAATTAAGGACTATCTAGGGCGTCACGATTTCGTTTTTTGTAAATTCCAATTTTTCGACGTCAATTTTTTCGTTGATCACGTGTTTTTGATTAAAACAAAAAATTAAAAACGTGACGAACTAGAATATATATTTTAATACATACGTACAAAATTTGAAGTTTCTATCTTCACAAATAAGCCGAATAATTCGTTTCTTCATTTCACTGATCGCAGATTATACTCTTAAACAACATTTGGAAAAAATAATTACAGTACTTTTCGACTCAGTAGATACCTAATTAATTTTCAAGACGTACTCGATGGAAAAAGTATGGCATATTTGTTTTTTAAATAATTGTTTAATTAATTTGTTTTTTGACTTATTTCAACCCGCTATTTTTATTGTATGCACCATAGTGTAACATATTCGTTACAGTTGAATAATATATGTATAAGCCCTTGGTTTGCTCAGCGGCTGCGGTAGGGCGTGGGAAGTAGTGTTGTAAATTTTAGAGGCGCCAAGTAATTTTCACCCTATACATATATCTGCGGGTTGCTGAGACACTGAATTACTAAACTTATCTCCCCTGAAAGTGTTAGCTAAATAACAAAAAGACTTTACAGGAAAATAATCAAAAGAGATTTCTAGATTCAATTTATTAGAAGTGTAAATGGATTTCAAATAATATCAACTTAAACCTAGCTAAAGATGGACCTCTTGCAAAAGACGCTTACTAACTTATAAATAAAATAAATATCACTAATAAAATATCATACAAATACATACGCAGGTTGTTTTTATACTTGTTGGTATAAAATGTAGTAATATTGTTTACCGAGCTTTAGTTTTAAAATTACCTAGGTACTTAAAAGCACTAATAAAAACTATGCATATTATGACGCAAAAGAAGAGAAATAAATTCCCACAAGGGGTACTCAAGTTCATCCAGCACAGGGAATCCGGTTGCTTAATGCTAGCGAAGCGGGATCCCCGTGAAAGGCTGTCAAATTTCTTTGCTGAAGTAAGATACACACAACGATACTCTGGCGGGTAGGCAGCAAGACGAAACCATATAAAAACGGGAGACCAACTAGGTATGGCTGATAACCAAACAACCCCCCCCAAAAAAAAACGCCTAGTGGAAGAAAAGAAACGTGTTAATCTCGCGGAAAATTCCAGATTAAATATATGTAAATTTTTACCGTCATAAATTAGCTAATTGACTATTTAAAATACGAGAACTAGTAATTAAACAATTAATTTTTTTATACTAACCTCTAGCACAGAACCTTATTGCAAGAGACGTTTCCCTAGCTCGAGCGTGTCCAAAAGAAAAAGTCCGCACAATACGCAGCAAGACGTAAATATAACCATATGCACCAAAATCTAATCTTTACGCCTTCTGTGTGACTTAAACTTCTTATCCATCTTAAACGGGTGATACAACAATAATTTTATTTAGAGTCACAGGACACTTATTACTCAAAAAGAACGGAAGCTAATTGACCGGTTCTAATTCGAATCTATCGAGAATGTGTTTTTTCCGCAAAAACTCACTCCTACGCGCTAAGCGATAATTAAAGACTAAAGGTAAGTACACACTTCTACGACTTAAAGTATGGATATTAAAAATATTCGTATCAATGGGCATATTGTATTGTATCTGTTTGAAATAAAGTAATATTATTTTTATTATCATTATTATTATTATTTTATTATTATTGTAAAAATAATGAAGAGATAATATTTACCAATAAATGTTCATAATAAATATTTTCCATTTTGCGTATTTTTTTACACTATTACCTTAGTACGGACCTGGAATGACGCCCAAATTTCCGATCTTTGCACATAACATACGTCCTGTCGTCAGGGTTTAAATACATAGATTCTCGATAAACTAGCGTCACGTCTTTTCTATTTACTAAAGTTAACTAATTGATGTATGGGAACCCTGCTTAATAACCATCATGATGAAAGATAATTTTATAAAATAAGTATATGATAAAGTACAAACATAAGAACTGCATTTGCCTCAAGAAAGAAATCTGCTGTAATTAAATGCTTCATGTAACTAATTAACCCACCAACCTCAACAAGATTAGGTAATAGCTTATGGGAAATTTAGATTATGTGTTTTTAATGCTATATTTGTAAAGACTGCTTCCTCAACTTAATTAAGTACATGACAAATAAAAGGAGGAATTATAAGCGAGCTAGTAAGAGTCTTGAATCTGTCTATGTTTATTATTATGAGAATATTTCTACAAGGTATGTGGTATGAGCTATATCTCTTAAATTTAATCTAATATTCTTCACAACATTTAATTATCCCTATTATTTCATATGAAGAAGCAACATCCTGTTTCGTTTTCCAAATTTCTTGGGATTGATTAATGGTTCTTCAGATAGTGTGATAATGATAAAATATGTGGGTAACGTATGGAGACTTAATTGCGGTTATTAAAATAGAGCAACAAAAGAAAGCCAGGCATTGATTAATTAATTCACTTACTCCGAGAACGTAATAAACAAAGACCTATTAATTATAAAAAAAATCATTTGTTTAATCAGTCCACAAAAATGTGAATATATGTTCAAAGGGATATAATCCTTCCCCGGACAAGGTTTTTATTGACACATGGAGTGTAGAGAGTTTGACTTCAGCACCTTAATTGGAGTCAGCAATCCATAAGGTGGACTTCCCGGAAAGTGGAAGGAAGTCTAAAATGTTTTTTCAGATATAGAGCCAAGAAACCGAACGACAGACGGACTTAAATGAAATACCTAAATTTTCATAATCTAAATCTGAAATGTGAAAATCCTAAGTAATATGGAAATGTGATTTTTTCACGATTACAATACTTCTCTTCGGTAAACGAGAAATATAACAAATTTGTAAAATTATTTGCAAAAATCTTCCCTCTCCCTTTGACACCTATTCATTAATTACCTTATTTCGTTCAGTGATCATTTTGTATATTTTTTTTTACTAAAATTGTATCCGATTTTCATCCTTATCACCATATTCCAGGTTTTCCTGTCGTTTCATTTTTTTAAATCTCCGGCCTGTTTATTTTACTTCCATATCCAGTGGAAGTTTAGTTACGACGAAAAAAAATGAAAATTTTTATTGTTCAAATAGGCTTAGAATGTCATGAAATGTCGAGAGGAATTCTATCTGTCTGTCGGTAACTTTTTTTATGCACACGATTAATCTGGAACTGTTTGGGATATTGACTTTTAATTTGGTACACGTATGTATTTTAACGTCATCTGGAACTAAATTATATTTTCATCTAATTTCGTTGAAGGGTAAATTGGGGTAAATGGGGGTAAAAAGATAAATCAAGCAGGTAAGAGTCCATCAAATTGGTATTTTGTATATACAAGAGAAAGTATGAGGTCTCAAAAAAAATTTTGGCATTAGCCATCCCCATTACCATTCCCACCTCATTATTAAAGGGGGTGAAAATAAAATTGTGATTTAGTGTCTATACAAGAACCAAAAACTTAAAAATATTTTTTTAGTTCATCCACCCCCACCCCACTACCTATGTGGGATTTCGATTTATGGGTTTTTGTGGCAGACGATTCCAAATATTATATTATTAGAATTCCATAAACAATTATTTCCACATACATTTTTTCGTTGCTAGAGACTTGGATGAAAAATCTGGATTTGGAAGTAGGGATTCCTTGGGCAGCGGTTTTTTATTGAGTTGTCAGGTCTCCTTCTTGGCAATAACGTAAACTACCTGTCAAATATTATTTTCAATCCATCAACATTTCAGAAAGCGATTTTTTCACGAATATAATTAGCTACAAATAATACTTTCCAAACCCTAGTCAAAATTATCTTCGTTGTTATCGTCTTCATATACCCTAAATAAATAGAATTGACTAATGCAATAAAATGCAATTCAACATGACCAGCGAGTGCACCATATGAAAGTAACAAATTTTCTTATTCAGTTATATCATTAATGGGCTCTATATAAGATTGGTCACAAACAACAAAACACCTTCATATTGTTAAAAAATATACAAATTAACCAATATACAATTGCCGTCACCTAAAATGGGAATAACATGTCGTTCCATGATGAAAACTCTGACTGATTTAATCAGATCTCTTCGGTCAGCTGCGACCTCTACATGCGCAGTTTAATATAGTAGGGGCCATCGGTACGTTATAGTTCGAGCGCTGAGCTTCATTTAATTATTTCAACTTTTATTTCGTTTTTATGTTCGAAAATAACAATTTAAGAAATTAAAAATTATAATGACACATCTGTGGATACAGAGTTTTATTTTTTAAAAGAATCATTAAAATCGGTTTAGTGGAAGCCGCTGGCGAAGCCGAAAAAGAAAACAGCTTGTGTTTTAAATATATAGATTGTCGAGGCAGTGGGAAATTACTGTATTAACTAACATTTTCAGTTAAATTATCCTGTATTTACATGCATTGACATTTATTTTAATTATACGAATTCGAGATATAATTATATTTCAATTTTATATAACTACTCATATATAAAGTTCAAATCAGTTGAAAGAATATCAACAGCAGAACTTGAACTAGTTACGAAATATCACCTGAACAGTCAATTCAAGTTCACCAAAGAGTATGTCTATGTCGCAATTTTCTTAAAGAAACTTCGGTTAAATTGTGTAGGTGCACGTAATCAATTTATTGATGTAAGAGTAAAAACATCGCTACACAGAATCCGAGTTCACAAGTTTTTTAAAGTATTCAGTTAATTTAAGATTTAGGTTATTTGTTTCAAGAAGAATCTCAAGTGGCACAGAATTCTTTAAGATATCTTTAAGAAGTTCTATTTACTGCCCGCGAGGATATCTTGTATTTATGCACTCTAGAAGTCCTTCCGAAATCAAAATGAGAAATCTTTATATGTGCTCAACTTTTATGCACTGGGGAAATGTAAACTGAGCATTATATAGGAATTTCAACTTTTGTTAACTCACAGACATCTACTAGAAGTTCTAAAAGGGAATTACCATACAGCCCAATTCTCTAAATATTATAGAAATCAAATAAATTATTAAAAGAGAAATAGTGTTATTATCCTTAACAGAATACTTGTAGACATCTTCTAGAAGTTCTAAAAGGGAATTACCATACAGCTCAATTCTCTATGTATTACAGAGATCAAATAAAGTATTAAATTGGAAATATTATTATTATCGCTAATAGAACACCTATAGAAATCGCAAAAAGAAATTCTTTTAATGCATAAAATTTGTTTGCTTACGACGTAGTTTGTTACAGAAATTATTCCTAGATGACGCCACGTACAAACCACTGACGATAATCAGTCATGCATTATCTTATACTCATGAATTTATAGAACATTAATAACATTACTGCAACGTTCAAATTCTCTCAGGGATCATCGATTTATTTGGATGAATCTTATAACGATCTCGAATCTTTGGTTTGGTTTGGTTTGGTTTGGTTTGGTTTGGTTTGGACCTGATGTCTCAAACTGAAATTTTGATTAACCAACATTTCACCAGCTGCCGCTGGCAATTCTATAAGAAGTGTGTATTGGTACATCTAATAGAAATCCTATAATAATGTTTTCAGTACCGTTTATATTGGTAAGCGATAAAATACCCGAAAGATTACTACAGGAATTAAATCTGTTTGCAGGATCGATGCAGTACTTCTAACAGAAATCCTGTAAAGATGTCCTCGGGACCATTTATATTGGCAAGCGATAAGATATCCTAAAGATTACTATGGGAATTATATGCAAAAGGCTGCTCATAAGATTCTATACTAATAGCTTTTTTCGATTACCATGGGAAGTACTACTTAATACTGATATGCTGACATTTGCCCATCTTAGGGAACTCTTACAGACCTCTAGAAGATATTTACTAATTCCTAAATTTTTATCCTCGGGATATCTTGGGGAATTAATTGTGCTACTTAGGATGATTCAGAATGAATAATATTATACTGTCGAATATATTGAAGAGGTTTGTATCTAGGCCTTGTATATTTTTCCCCTTTTCGATAAAAAGGAAAAACATAACAATTCTAGCTTTTACGTGATCGTCTATTTTTGTTTAGTTAGGACCCAAATTTACGTTGTGATAGTAATTTTATTGAACAGATTCTTTTTAAAGTTTGATATTACTTGTTTCTGTTTTCTGATTTAATTTATTTACCTTAATTTTGGAAACGTTAATTTATTAATTTTCTTTACTTTTGATACCTTTTTATTTATTTGTATTTTACTTAATAAAGATTTCACTGTGATTTCAATTTTATTTGTAATCGATTTATTTGTCTAAAGAATTATAATTTTATTTAAGTTCTTATTCCTGAAAAAGTATAATATTGAAAGAAAAATACTGAAAGCGTTTTAATACATTTATTTTAAGACAATCGTCCTATTCATTAGTACAGATTACACATTTGCTGGGCAACTGCCACATTTTACATGAAAATAATACAAAAATAAGTTGGGACAATAGTCACAATAATTTACTATAAGTTTAAATTAAGTATTCGTTGGGGCAACAGCCACATAGAAAAATAATGGAAAGTATTCTTTGTGAAGAATCATCACTATTACTTCCATAGAATAGTCAGGTCAGCTATGCAAACAATAAAATAAATTGTTTACAATGACAATAGTCATTACTCGTGAAATATTTATAGTTGGAGCCGGACATACGTAAAATCTGACACAAAACTCGGGAAATCTCCCAGTAGTGATATTATGATAAAAAGACAATCAACAAAATCCTGTTTAACTGTCACGTCAACTGACGTCGGTTTGTTTCGGTGTTTCGAAGATTCGTAGTATGGCTAGTTACAATTGTACTTGGCCGAGATCAATGGATCTCAAATTTAACACCTGATATATTTTTAGATGAGGCGACAACCAACAAAATCTTGTGATTGTCTTTCGAAAATATTTGAAAATATAATTGATAACAAAGAGCTGTGTTCAGATCTTATCATATGTAAATAACAGATATGTTCCAGTTGTAATCACAGAGATGACAATTAAGAACTCTGTAAAGCAGAATCCTGCAAAAGTAAATAATTGCCAAGTCTAAAGCTACAACATCACGGATGTGCAAATAGCGTTTGTATAGCTAAGCTGAATATTGCCCGGACTATAACAACAATCGTGATCAGATTTTAAAAACCAAAGAAAACTTCCCATTTATTAATCAAATAAAATAGTAAGTTAATTCTGAATATAATTAGCTATACGGTGAAATAAATCGATATAGAATAATTCCAAATAAATTAGCTAATCAAAAAGTACCACAGCATTGTCGCAATCGCGAAGCCGAGGATATAAAGTCGTTTACTTTACTGATATTTAAATAAATATTATTTGATACATTGTTATACTACCAGTATTTCTCCTCCCCCAGTATCAGACTAAGTCTTGGTGTATTTGAGAAAAATAGGTCTATGAAGACGCCGAAGCGTGCTCCTAGACTAAGTTTCTATTTTCTAGCGCTCAACAGAAAAATAGGTCTATAAAGACTAAGTTTCTTGTTGGGTGCAAAATGTTTGACAGTTAGGACCAGGTTAAGCATAAGTAGATGGTTCTAAATAGTTGCTTGGTTTGATCTAACTGACCAAGAGACCAATTTGTGGTCCCTATTTATACGAAATTTCCTCAGCGTTGTTTAAGAGAACATATCTATTTGATATGAAAGAGTAAGTGAGTTAGGTAATATCTCCGCGGATGCTGATATGGCCCGTTCTTTGTTCTCGTTACCCTGACGTAAACGTGGCTAGTCCATTACTTTAATATGTTTATTTTAACACCATAAAATCTGTGAGTTTCGAGGCACGAAACTGCGTTTAAAAGAAATATTCAAAACGATTTCTATATAGGAATAAAATTATTTTAAATATTATGGAACTGTAATTAGCGTATTTAATAGAACTGAAGTTTTATAGCAAAAAATTATAAAGCGAAATGGTTTCTAATTATTAGGCGGCAATTTAGTTTTATTTAATATCCAAAATTAAGTAAAATTTGATTAATAACTTGGGGAATTCTTTCACAAATAGACGACCTAGATACGGGGCGTCTCAATATTTGTTCTGCTATACGGAATGACTCGTAATCATCAAATAAAAACGAGTAGAAGTTGCAGTCGGGCGTGGCTGACTGCAAATGCCTACTAGATTAACATTGAGTGAGAATACAGCACCTAGGGAACTCGCATAAAATTTTGAAAATAATACTCGCAAACGTAAGCTAATGTCATTAAAGAAAGCGTTGTTCGCAAAATACCACCATGACGTCATACAGTGCGCCGACATATGGCGCCAGTCTTAAACACGCTCAGGCTAGTAGAAGGTATTTTCTATTCGTTTTCGTTGTTTACAAATTTTGTGTGCCAATTTATTATTAATTATCAAAGGTTTAGAAGTAAATATTCTTTCAAAATGATCTGTGAAAGTTTTTTAACCCTAGAACGGTATCGATATTTTATAGTACTGTATTGGTATCGTACGTAAATTTTACGTACATATTTTTTCTATAAGCTTTATGCTAAAATGCGGTTAAATAAATTAATAAAACTCAATTAATATTTTGCTTAAAGGTTTACTTTGCCAAGTAAACATACAATATACATGGTAACTTAAATTAGTAATGAATAAAGTAAATTTACTAGCTTCCTCCAAGTCTTCATCTGTTAAACTTCGTTTCGATATTGTAAAAGTTTATTGGTATCGGACATGTAAAAATTATAAACTAATTAGCGGGTAGGGGCCGTTCAAAAATTACGTAACGCAAATTTTTATCAAATTTGCCCCCTCCCTCCCCCTTGTCACATGTTGTCACGTTTGAAGATGCCCCCTAAATAAATTACGTCACAAATTTCACCCCGTCCCCCATCAAAATAAGATTTTTTTTATGTCATATATATTAAAGTCCCGTGTAAACTTGGTTTGTCTTGTGACTAAGGACAAACCTTGTACAGTTTATACAAAAATAGCTGTTTTCTTTAGATCAGAATTTTCGTGGAAAAAAGAATAACATTACGTTACGCAACACTTGATGCAACCCCCCTTCCCCCCATGTCACAAGTTGTCACGCTTTTAAGTACTCCCCCTCCCCCCTAAGAGCGTTACGTAATTTTTGAACGGCCCCTTATTGGTAACGATGCGTAATATTTACGTATAGAACTCCAGAAAATAAAAAATGTAACCTCTAGTACGAGCACAATGTAAACAGCCTATCGCTAAGATATTTAGGAAAGCATATCTGGGGGGTCGAGAAAATTTGCGGGCGTATGGCTCTGTAAATGCAAATTATTAATCTTGCACACGTAAATTTTACGTACGATACCGTTCTAGGGTTAAAAGGACAATTGGACAATTTACCAACTACTGGATATGTTTATGATGGCATCTTTTATAAAGCGTGATTTACCATGATATGGGGAAAATAAAATGGTGTATCAGTCTTCACTGTGGGAAAGCCCCTGCAAAATTTTAGAGTACTCCGAGGTAACTTAGTGTATTAAAAAGGGTTAAAACTTACCAAGTTACGTTAGTGTTACGTGTTTGTGGTCAGTAATAGAGCGATGAACTTACTTGTGAAAGAACATATCGGCGATGTTTACATTTCCTTAATTAGCATAAAAAGTTAAGCTGGTAGGTGCGGTCAAAGTGCTGTGTTTTTTGCCTTCGGTCGAATAATCAGGAAACCGGCAGGTACAAAGCACCGCCGAAAGTTGATGCTTTTGTGTTATTTACGGGTTTAAGTAAATATCTCTTATATCTATTCGTTGTTGTAGAGTTCACTAGCATAGGGTCAATGTCTTCTCGATTTATTTCGCTATTTTCGTAGTGTGATTTGATAAAACCAAAAAGTCACTTCTACCCTCTTCAGCTCTGCTGTCTATAGTGTCAATCCCAAGTCTGATAAAGGGGGAGGGGAAGTGACATGGTTGTTCCGCGTTACGTCAGATTGGTTAAAGTCATTAGCGGCGCATTTCTACAAAAAAAATAAGTTAATTTTTTTGGTCATTATTTTTTTAATTTTTCATTTTTTTGACTCCTTTGGGTGGGGACAACCTACCGATAAACTTTCTGCATGACGTGGTAGATCACCCTGTATAAAAAAACATGGACAGTTTTTCTCTTGGTGCAGTTGGCGGCGTTAAAACTAGCAAGTAAATTTATCAATTAATTTTACTATTGTTTTAAAAAAAGAAATCCGCAAAAATATTATTGTTTTAAACTTACTAGTATAGAAATAAATGCCTTCAAAATAAAAAAATATTTGAGTTTTAAGCATAAACTAAAAAGGTTAGAAGTACGTTTATTTTTTGACTGACAACTATATCTCACTACTTGTAGATATAATGTGTCTCGGGCAAGGCAAAACGAAGTGCAAAACTTATGATTTTGTTATTTACGATAAAATAGGTATAAAACAAGTATAAAATTTCATTAAACAAAAGCAATATTTAAAGAGAAGCAAAGTTTTGCGCACCATACTTTAGCTAAAAATAAATAGAGGAACACAAATAAAGAAAGGTAAGTACATAGCTGGCGTTGCTCTTTTACTGTAGTAGTTATATACATACAATATACATTTTTACTTATTATAATCAGAAATGTACTATTTTATACCGTGCGTGTAATTTTCCATTAGGCATGTACATTCACGTAGCGCGATAGATATGACAACACAGCTGCCGTAAATTCCTCCGTCGAGTGGAGCATCCCAGCTCTGTTATTTCATTTCAGCCAGCTGGCACGCGCGATGTTGTAATTTTACTCCCTATGCCTAGCGCTCCGCTACACGCACGGTATAAGTAAAAATAATTCATGATATTTCGGAGTAATACTTATATTAAAATAATATTTACATACGTAAAGGGCAGTATTTTTTCAGAAATATATCTTACATTTATTTTGCAGCCAAGTATCTGCTACCCTTATTGGAATATATATGCCGTCAGAACGTTTTTATAAAGTTTTGTACAAGAGCAGGAAAGCTTCATCTAAGTCATATGTTGCTGTAAAAATTCTCTCAAATGACAAGTTCTAGTGAATCACTGTTAGGAGCTATTAAGCTGGCTACAAGCGAACCCAGATTTAACTGAATATATATTATTACCACCAGTCTCAAGTCTCTCTCAGGGAGGCGTCGGTCCTTACCATGTTTGGTAAGCAGATTCGAACGTTATAACCAGACAGTATTACTTGAACCCTTGCATTTCCTTGACTAAATTACTAACTTTAAGTTAAGATCATCATAAGGTCCTCAAGTCTGTTATTCAGGACATGGATCGGGTCACAGCAACTAATGGGAGGAATTCTATAAAAGTAATTAGGGAATTAAACAGTGATTAGAATAATAAGAAGTGTTTAGAGATAAGATAAATGCACTATAAAAGCCTGAGACCGGCATTCGGGGAAACCCAGGTGGCGAATGTCAGACTGCCGGAGAAGG
Source organism: Rutpela maculata (assembly GCA_936432065.2). Lineage (NCBI taxonomy): Eukaryota > Metazoa > Arthropoda > Insecta > Coleoptera > Cerambycidae > Rutpela > Rutpela maculata. The sequence goes on from OW386292.2 coordinate 54,716,688, forward strand.
TCGCGATAGAATTACTGCAAAAGGGCAGCTTGAGAGTGGAATGGCTGAAGTGCAGAGTCCGTGATAGGACGGAGACCCAGCGATGCTATCGGTGCTGGAGACACGGCCACATCTGCGCGAACTGTAGAGGCCCGGACAGGACGAGGACATGTCTCAGGTGTGGAAAGGAAGGGCATCAGGCCAAAAACTGTGGAGGTGAGACTTATTGCCCCATCTGTGAGAAGGGCGGACATCGAGCCGACTCAACGGCATGCCCGCTCTTTGGGAAAGCGCCGAAGGAGGATCGGCGCATGGAAGAGAGAGAACCGCCGCCTTCAAAGTGATTCAGGTGAATCTCAATAGGTGCCGGGCTGCCCACGACCTCCTGTGGGCAACGGGGAGACGTACTGCTGACGACATTCTCATCATCAGTGAACCGAACAAGGCGCTGATAAGAGGCAACAGGCCAGGATGGTTCACTGATGACGACGCTGACGCCGCAATAGCCATACTCACTCGAAACATCTGCGTGTATGGAAATGGGAGAGGCCGAGGTTTTGTATGGGTGGAACTACGGGAGGAAATAGTTTTCAGCTGTTATTATTCGCCTAATGCTGAAATAGTAGAATATAGACGAGCCCTTGAGGAGCTAGAGGATAAAATCAGAGAGCTGAGGCGGAGAGTAGCCAAAGAGGTTATTATCGCCGGCGACTTCAACGCCAGCGCACCAGAGTGGGGGATGGAGAGGACTAACAACAGAGGTAACCTCGTCGTGGAGTGGGCGGCGCGAAATGACTTCCAGGTGATTAACGAGGGGGCGATGTACACCTTCGTGCGAGGGGATGGTGGCTCAATCCCGGACCTCACGCTGGCCACTCCGGGATCGGCGGCCAAAATCAGAGGTTGGCGGGTCTCAGCGAGGGAAGAATCCTTGAGCGACCATCGCTACATCAGATATGAGGTGGCCCAACGACATAGAGATCCGATGGTGAGAGGGAGGGGATGGAAACTTGGCCTTCTCGACAGGGAGATTTTCAAGCGCTCGCTGGAACAGCTGACGAGGGAGGAGGAGATCATGACTGGTGAAAACCTGGCACAGACGATCGCGAAGGCCTGCGACGAGGCAATGCCAAGGAGGGGGACGGCCAGAGCTAGAGACGGGGTGTATTGGTGGACGCCCGAAATTTCCAACCTCAGGGAGGAGTGCGTGAGCGCAAGAAGGCGATGCGTAAGGGGAAATAGAAGGCAGGGACGAGAGGAAGAAAACGTAGCGACTCGAGAATACCGAGAAGCCAGGAAACACCTCCGAGATGCCATTAGAAAGTCCAAGAAGAAAAAATGGCGGGAAGTATGTGAGGACATCGACAGAAACGTCTGGGGGGATGGATATAAGATTGCGAAAAGACGCATGAAAGTCCCTCCCCCCCCCCGGCTATCCCAGCTGAAAGGATAGCGGAGATTGCTGATGCCCTATTCCCGGAGCAGCCGGAAATAAACTGGCGGATGATGGAGGCTGCGGTGATAACCCCCTTTACGGAGGAAGAACTTAAGACGGCGGCTGCCAGAATCAAGACTGGAAAGGCCCCTGGACTGGACGAGATTCCCCCGGAGATCGTAAAAATAGTGGTGGAGGAGCAACCCGGTACTGTTCTAGGAGTAATGAATCGGGCGCTCGAAAGCGGAGACTTTCCGGACAGGTGGAGAAGGGCGAGGCTCGTCCTGATCAAGAAGGGAGACAAACCGCCGGAGCAACCATCGTCATACAGGCCTCTATGCCTGCTTGACGCAGTCGGGAAGCTGCTGGAATATCTGCTGCTAGGGCGACTAGAAGTCGAAATCGAGGAGAAGGAAGCCCTCTCCGACAGCCAGTTCGGTTTCAGAAAGGGCAGATCGACCGTAGGGGCGATTAAGAGGCTCACGGAGACGGCAGGAGAGGCCATGAGGAACAAGAAGCTCTGCGCCGTGATAACCCTCGATGTCAAAAACGCCTTTAATACGGCAAATTGGGAAGTGATTGCTGAAAAGCTCGAAAGACTGGAGATCTCCCCCTATCTACAAAGGGTAATAAGATCATACCTGAATGACAGGTGGATAGGATGGGAGAATGAAGGGACGAGAACATGGAAGCAGGTCACTGCTGGAGTGCCACAGGGGTCGGTGTTGGGCCCGACTCTGTGGAATCTTATGTTCGATGATATCTTTCGGATACCAATGCCAACAGGAGTTACGATCACTGGATATGCCGACGATTTGGCCATTACGGCAACGGCAAGCGGGGTCCCCGAGGTGGTGGAGATGGCCAACACGGCCATAAGAAGGATAAAGAGATGGCTGAGGCACCAAAAGCTTGAGCTTGCGCCCGAGAAGTCGGAAATGGTGATCGTAACTAAGAAAAGAAAACTCCCCCAGGTGAGGATAGCTGTAGGAGGGATAATCGTCGAGCCAAGAAGCCATATTAAATATCTCGGCGTGTGGCTAGATGCCAGACTAACTTACAGGGTGCACGCCGAGAAAACAGCGGAGAAGGCGGGGAAAGCGGCCACGGCGATTGGCAGGTTAATGACCAACGTCAACGGGCCAAAAGCTAGTAAAAGAAGGGTATTGAGCAGTGTCGTGCACTCCATTATGCTCTATGCTGCTCCGGTGTGGGAAGACGCGATGGCCGTGGGCAGGACGCGAGGCGTGGTCGCCAGGGTACAGCGATGTGCGGCACTCAGGATCTGCAGCGCCTACAGGACTGTATCTTACGAGGCGGCGCTGGTTATAGCAGGGGTTCCCCCGATAGATCTGCTAGCAAGGGAGAGACGCGAGACCTATGAAGGCACTAGCACAGCCGTGGCTAGGGATAATTTATTTCAAAGATGACAAGAGAGATGGGATAGTGCAACCACAGGAAGATGGACCAAACGTCTGATACCTGACGTCAGGCCATGGGTAGAAAGAAAGCACGGTGAGGTTGGATATCATCTCACCCAAGCTCTCACAGGACACGGATGCTTCGCGGAGTACCTACTGGATATCGGGAAGCTCGACAGCCGAGAGTGCCACTATTGCGGAGAAAATGACGATGCGGAACATACTGTATTCCTGTGCAACAGATGGCAGGATCTGAGAAGAGAAGCCGAAGAGAGGTTGGGGGAACCCCTTAGGCCTGAGGAGATGGGATCCTCGATGGCGGAGACGGAGGAGAATTGGCGGACATGGGCTGGCTTGATCTCCGGGATAATGGCGGTAAAAGAGAGAGACGAACGGGAACGGGAGTAGTAACAGAAGTGTAACCAACAATATTTAACTTGAATGACCGGAGGACTGATGTAAAGTGAAAACAGTTCCAGACCTCTCGGGACACAGAAGAGGGGGGTGGTTTTAGTGGGTATACCATAAGCGGTGACTCCCACACTACCATAGGAGTGTCCATAAAGGATTTCCACCCCCCGGGAAAAAAAAAAATGCACTATAAAAAGGGCGGTAAGCAATCTACGGTAGGTACAAACTTAAACCTTTCTCGTCTACTACAGGACACCAGTCCTTAGTCTTATCTTAAAATTAACCGAACCCACTGAGAGTAAAAAACATCCTCAATTGAAGAAGGAGCATTCTCATTTCCTTCAGACGAGCGATGGTGAGTTCTTCAACATAAATTTTAAATTTGTGTAATGTGTGCCGGGAATATGTAATAACTTTATTCCTACATGATCCATGTTCCGGAACGCAGTATTGAGTGGCTTTGATATTTAACTCTTTCATCCTGTGTTGAACTTGCAGAGTAATTAATTATATTAATAAAAATGTACAAAACTTGAAAGTCATCGAAGCGCCATAGTACAATCAATCACTCATTTTATTTGCGAATAAATCCTACAAGGAATTTTTTGTTTGAACAATGTAAGGGGGGACGCCACTATTAATTAATGTTTTCCACAAAATTATCGTTGCTGCTACGGCCGCCATGTTAAAAAAACCGCTGCCCAAGGAATCACTACTTCCACATCCTGATTTTCTATCCAAGTCTCTCATAACGAAAAAATTTGTATGTGGAAATAATTGTTTATAGAACTTTAATAATATGTATAATATTTGAAATCGTCTACCCCAAAAACCCATAAAACGATATCTCACACGGTAGTGGGGTGGGGGTGGTGGCTTAATCCACCCCCACTTCCACCCCCCATCACCTATCTGTCGGTCTGTAACTTTTTTTGTGCGCACGTTTACTCTGGAACCGTTTAAGATATTTACTTGAAATTTAGTACACATATGTACTTTAACGGGATCTGGAACTAGATTATATTTTCATCTTATTCTGTCGAAGGGTTGGGGGATAAAATGGGGTAAATGGGCGATAGGTATATCAAGCAGGTAAGAGTCCATAAAATTTGTATTTAGTGTATACAAGAGAAGCTAAGGTTTCAAAAAAATTTTTGGCATTAGCCACCCCCATTACCACCCCTACCCCATTATTAAAGCGGATGAAAAAAAAATTGTGATCTAGTGTATGTACAAGAACTAAAAGCCTCAAAATATTTTTTTACTTCATCCGCCCCCACTACCACCACCTCCCTATCACCACCCCCACCTCACTACCATGTGGGATATCGTTTTATGGGTTTTTGGGGTAGACGATTTCAAATATTATATTATTAAAGTTCTATAAACAATTATTTACACATAAAAAATGTTTTCGTTATGAGAGACCTGGATAGAAAATATGGATGTGGAAGTAGTGATTCCTTGAGCAGCGGTTTTTTCCTGTAGTTAATATTTTACAATTTACAGCCATCAGGGTAGTAAAAGTGAGCTTCGCTGCAAATCCTTGCATTTATCTCTGCCCCCGTCGCATGGTGTGAGAAAGGTACTATTTTTTGGACAAAGATCTGTTGACAGTCGGCATGTTATCCGATTTGAATAAATCAAACGGGAAAATACTCGTAAAATATTGCACTTTAAGATAGTACACTGCGGAGAAGAAGGTTAAAATTAACATAACCTATAAAAAATTCCCTAGAATACACATATCCTTAATTATAAAATGATGTTATGAACAAAACAACTAAAACAATATACCTTTATGTTAACAAATAAATTTCATTAAAATATTTTATATGTATGCCTTATTGAAATCAATACAAAAAGGCGTTTGAATTCGTTACTTATTCTACACAGTAAACTAACATATCCATCTTTTGGAATTTGTAAATTTTAACGTCAGGCTCGTTATCAGAGAATCCTGAAATCTCCATATATTTCGTGTAAATCTGCAATAATGTTGGATTATGGTAAACGTATTGGATTCACAGTCTTGAATTCTTAATTTTTGAGATGAGATTCGGTACCTGCTACTCCTAAAAATATTGCCAAATTTTCAGCTAAAAAAATCTTGATTCCAATTTTTGCTCACCTTGCACTAGACGTAGCTTGATGTTATATCTTACAGTTTGAGAAAGATTTCCTAGCAATCTCTAAGGCCAATCCAGAGTAATGATTGTTAAGTATATACATAAATAAAAAAAAATTGTATTAAAAAATTATATGTAAATAAAACTTTTTACAAACAAGCTTATTATTGTTTAGGTGTACTATAACGAAAAAATAAAATTAATTGTCTTAATGCTTGTCGTGCGCGAGAAGTTCATAGAGGCATTAATTGTGTTTGACAGAGATTGTAAGTACCTAAGATCGGCCCAATGGAGGGCCTACCTTTTGTGTTTGTAGGGACCCTTAAATTTGTAGATGAAAACCGCAGCCAGTTTTAAAATTAGATATTATTGCACCGATTTCAAATTGATATAATTGATATAATAAGGAAAAGTTCCTTGCTACTTTCCACTAATAATGGAATCGAATAGTATAAAGATATTTCAGTGCTGGCGGCGAACATGCCCTTTTGGATATAGTTTCTACATATATCAAAGATCAAAAAACGCCCCAGACCCCAAAAATTTCGAACCCCCACCACCAGGAATGACGTCATCAAACTGAGAGTTAAAAAACTATGCATAGGCATAGACTAACTTACTAAGGGCCATTTTTAATAAAATTCAATATTAAATATGTTTTATATACTTAAATATATACCGGGATATCTGTTGTAGTATTTAGAGCGTGTTTACGGATACATACAGAGCTGCAAAGTTTTTAGTCTAGCGTGGAATTGCAGCGTTTTAGTGTTTAGCAGTAAAAACAGGATACCAAAGTATTCGTCAGTATTTGTGTTTCGTGTTGTACACCGTGAAGTTTCCGCAAAAATTGGTACGGGACGGTGCGGTTATTGTCCATTTACTAGTTCTAAGAAATGTGAAAACGTTTTTGGAATATTATAGAAATATATTTAAGCCCTACATTTGTGGGTTATTCCTAAATTTACAACGAATTGATTTAGTATTTGATACGTATAGCTCTGAATCTTGACAGCTGACACACGCCAATCAAAGAGGAGTGGGAGTGCACATACGAGTTACACCTTCCACAATAATTCCACAAAAATATAACGAACTTTTACGAGTATATGAACACAAAAAACAGTTGTTTACTTTCTTGGCAGAACAGCTAATAAACGAACATTTTGAAGGAATAACAATAATCTGCACGATTGAGGAAAGAGCAATATCGTCTTCAGCAGAGTTAGATCAGCTATTTCACCCACGTGGCATGAAGAAGCGGACGGACGCCTTCTTCTTCATGCAAAGCATGCAGCTGATAATGGCCACAACTGCTTTAGCATTCGAACGGTAGATTCGGATGTTGTGGTCATTGCAGCATCTGCCTTTTCAAATTTTGAAAATATTCAACAACTTCGGATTGATTTTAGATCTGGGAAAAATCGTAGGTTAATAAGCATCCATGACCTATGTTCTCATTTATCACAAGAGATCTGTAGCTTTTGCCGATATTTCATTCTGCAACAGGTTGCGATATCGTGTCTTCATTTTGTGGAGTAGGCAAGAAAGAAGCTTGGAAGATGTGGATGGCAGATCCTAATATTAATTTCGCTTTTGAGCAGCTGCTAATGGGAAGACACCCAGATGAAGATATCATGCGTGCCGTGCAAAGATTTGTGATTCTTTTGTATGATGTAACATCTCCCTTAAACACAGTTAATGAGTGTAGACGATTCCTTTTCATTAAAAAAAGTAGACCAATTGAGAATATACCTTCAACGCAAAATGCTTTATTTCAGCATATCAAGCGAGCCACTCTTCAAGCCCTTATATGGAAGCACTGTCTGGAAAAAGACTATCAAACTTCTTCGCCCGATATTTGGGGATGGAAAAAACTAATGACGGGTTTCAGCCATTGTAGTCTACTATTCCCGATGTCGCAAAAAGTTGTGAAGAACTAATTGCAAGCAAAGGTGTTCTGTATGCAAATGCGTCAGAAACGGTCTTCAGTGTACGCAATTGTGCGCATGTGAAGAACATTGTTCTCAAAATTATTAGTTGTAAATATATTTTTTTTTAGACGTAATTTTATTTCTTACTTTTTACCAGAACTACACGTATACCTATACAAAATTTCAGGTCAATTGGACGTCGTTAAATGGTTCAAAATTGACTTGCAAGATTTGACCTAAACATACTAACTAACTAACATACAAACTAACATACAAACAGGTGAAGTTATACAAAAACTTGAAAAGCATACAGGTCGAATTGGAAACCTCCTCGCTTTGTAATTTTTTTTTTTTTTTTTTTTCGGTTAAAAATTGTAAAAAGAAGCAGGTTCTCAATTCAACCCGAACCTATTTTTTTTTATTGTCCGTTTCCTTACTTTCTCCAATGTGTGATATTCTTCTGTCCAAAAAACCCTTCTGGTTCGATGAATAGTAATTTCACATTTTTCGTAGCAATGTGATCCGCATTCTTGTTGTATCCACATTTTACTAATGAAATAAATATTTTTTAAGTCATCCTAATTAATAGTGAACAATTATTATCTGTGAAGCAAATTTTCAGTTATGTCCAATCAACCAGCGTCCGTGTAGTTTGTCTGCGGAAGAATCTAATTGTTCTTTTGGACTGACATGAAGTAGTAAAATATCTCTTCAAACAAGCCGTTCACCTTTGACCGAGAAATTGTCGATATGACCAATCCGTTTATAAATATTTATTGGGTAATTATTTATACTAAGTTGCCTAAGTGTAGCATTAAGAGAATTTCCCCGTTTACTAATTATCGCGATATCTATATAAGACTCGTAGATTTTTCTACCCGTGGGCAGATCATTTGCAATACTAAATGCCAGTATAAAGGATGAACGTAACATAGACTTACAACGCTTGTGGAGCAATTTTTTTCACTTGACTATAAATGTTATAAATTCCTCGTCTATTTTTTCTCTGAATGTTCGATGTTCCACAGTATTGAACGAATTTTCTTGCCAAGAATATCATGTAAACATTATTTGTAATTAGTTGATTATATTAGAACATTCCAGAATCACAAAAATAATTATTTAGCTTTAGCATATAGTTTAAACTTGCCGCCAATTACACAACCAATAAAATAAGTTGCATCATTTGGCAACAGAAACATCACATTTCTTGTGTTTATGTAACTCTCGATGCCACTGTATTTTTGTATCTCTGACAGTTTTCTTCTTTCTCTTATTCACAATGTTTTGGCGAACATTTTGTGATCCATGTTGGCCTCTCTTTGCTGTATGGCACGTCTTACAGCATCACGCCATCTATCACGGTTGCCTGTTAGACGCATGGCCTCACTAATGTTCTCCCCCATCAACTTCTTGGAAACATCCCAGCATTTTTCAGGATGTCCTCTTCGCCACCTGCCATCTGATTTTCCATGAACTATCAACCATCAACCGTTCTGTTGTCTGTCTTCTGTACGGTTGATGTGGCCAAGAAATGAGAGGATTCGGGACAATACGATGATCGGACTGTCCAAGGAATTCACAGTAAACGTTTCCAGAGCAACACCTCGAGAGCATCGGCGTTTGCCTGCCTCCACAATAGTCCATGTTGAAGTTTTTAATGAGAAGTATCCAGATGTTACAGTGATTCGTAAAGCAATACGTAAATTAATTTATAAATTTGATTCCACTGGGGATATAAAAAAAATCCATAAAACAATTTAATGAAGATGACGCTGCTACTCTTGTAGTTTTAGACTCTGTACAAGAACACCCAAGATGGTCGTTAAGGAAAAGATCCAAATCTCATATTCAGAGGATTTTAGTCAGCAATAAATTTGATGCATTCACACCAAAATTATAGGTATTATTAATAATTATTATATTATTATTAATAGTCAAAAGTTGTATTTGACTGGCTCCCACTGAAACTTTAGACGGCCACCGACGGTGGCTCTAGTTGCAAATGAGTATAAACAAAAATAAAATAAAATACGACAATTAATAATAATACTGCATAAACTGTGGTACTCAATTTTTAATTAAAATTCCGAAAACTTTGACGAGTATATGTGACCGGGGCCACGGGGTTACATAGTCCAGTCCGTCCCTGTGTGTATATTTTAATTTCTGTCTATTACTGATAGTACAGTACCTAGAGGTAAAAAATATGCAAAACTTCGGAACAATGTCATATTGAACGGATTTCGTTCATTTTTGGCAGTGTAATAGTAAATGCTTCACAGAGAAGTTTCTATATTGTGCGGGGGCTTGCTAATTTATAGGGGGTGGATGCCACCCCTTCTCAGAGGGGATATTTATTGGAGCTGAAAAAGAATCAAATTTTAAGAAGAAAAGGTTCTATGCAATTTTTCACATAAATTGATAGTTTTTAAATTATAACGACTTCGAAATCAAATTTTGTCCCAACACAAAAATACTCCTTCGTAAAAGTCGCAGTAAATAGAGAAATTACAAAAAAATCGTAATTTTGATAAGAATGCTTGACTTCGATCGGCTGCTGCACCGAAACTCTTGTTTCTCGAAAAAATGTATAGGACATATTTTGTAGAAAATTTAATGCTCTTTCATTTTTATAAGAACATTTTTTGCCGTATGAGGCACCCGAAGCGAGATATTTCAAAAAAACTGTTTTTGTGCGCCTTTTTTACAATATGGCGGTGCCCCTCCCCGCTCTAGCTGTCAGCAAATTCCCAAATCAGGGTCCTCTCTTAGTGTACCACGTATTTTTACCGAATTTTTTCATGACCCGAGTAATATCGAAATCTCGTGCCCAACCCGTCTATAAATAAAAAAAAGGAATTTCAAACACTGTTTCTCATTAATATATAGCATGACGTAGATGCTCAAATTTTTTCATTTGTATACAGCACTTGCTTTAGAAAAAATTACGGTTTAAACTGTAAAGGCGTTTTCGATAAAACGTATTTTTTTTTTTCCTTTTCCAAATATCTCAATAAATATTAGTTTTATTGAAAAAAGGGTAGATACCAAAAATAAAGCTCATAAACTGATAATGAATTTCGGTTTTTTTTATTTATTTACATAGATTTAATAGTTTCGGAGATATGAAAGTTTACAAATGGCGTCCGAACGTTTATGAGACGAAAAATGCAGTTTAAATGTTAAATATCTCAGAAATTGTGACACCTACGTCACGCATGCTAAGAAATGAAATTAAAGACAATTAATTGCGCTTTCAAATTATTTTTTACTCGCGCCTGTAGCATAAGAGATAAAGAAGTTATGATGGAAAAAATTTTATATAAAAAGGTCACTATTTTGTTACTCTAATTAGCTAGTAATTTAAAAAAAATAATCTCAAATACAGTTTTTCGTTAAAATGTAGCATTACCTACCAAGTGCACAAATTTTTTTGCTCATTTAAAGCACTTGCTTTAAAAAAAATGCGTTTTAAACTTTAAAGGTAATTTCGAAACACTTGGATGCAAAATATAAACTTAAATATCTCCGAAATTATTAATCCTACATCAATAAACAAAAAATATAATTAATTCCCAGTTTGTACTTTCTGTAATTGGTCTGTAACATTTTTTCGATGAAGTAATACTTTTCGAAATACTTGACGAAAGCAGTTTGGAAATACCTTTTTTTAAGCTAAAATCGCAATTTTGAAGTTGTTATAACTTAAAAACTATCAATTTATGTGAAAAATCGCATAGAACCTTTTCTTCTTAAAATTTGATTATTTTTCAGCTCCAATAAATAAATATATTTTTCAAGTGCCACCCCCTGAGAAGGAGTGGCCCCCGTACAATATAGAAACTTTTCTGTGAAGCATTTACTATAATACTGCCAAAAATGAACGAAATCCGTTCAATATGACATTATTCCGAAGTTAAAACCTCTAGTTACTGTACTATGATATTTTCTTGTTTCCCCGAGCCATCATGCATTTGCCTGCTGGATAAGTTATTACCAATTCGTAACATTTTAAAATTATTTATACGCCATTAAATAAAAATGTTCCATATTGTATAATTTCTACAAATAGATAAGGAATAATTTTAAGCTATGTTCCCACGGTGCACTTACAGTCCTGTAACTCAATTTAACTAAAGACAAAACTATTCAATTAATGTAAATTTACACCATTATGTTTCATACCTATATAACACGGATGTGAAAAAAGAATCTCTCACAAAGAGACATTCTATTTAATTAGTGTGTTCGACAATTAGAAATTTAAACCATAATTTCTCCACTTCTAGTAACGCCGCGCCGATCTAAAATGTAATAAACTCACTTATCTAATTACTATGCATTACATAATACGTAATAGTATTATCTCAACAAATAGGTAAAATATTCTCTCACATAAATAATATAGAATAATATTGATATTGTTTTAAAAAGTGAGTACAGGCTGCGCTCAAGGAGCAGAACCAGGGCCGGATTATCCATAAGGCTAAATAGGCTATAGCCTAGGGGCGCCGAAGCGCGAGGGGGCGCTTCGGCAACTCAAAACTAACTAATTTTGTCTCCTGACGGCCGACGGACGACGGATGACATTTACTGTTTACCATTGATCTTTGGAAAATAAAATGTATTGCAGCGTCGTATCCCTGCCAAAAATTCCACATAGAAACTTATAAAAAAAAGTGATGCGGTTTTATCGTTCCTATAAGTTATTTTAGTATTATACAGACAGGATTTTGTCTGTTTTATTAAGTTTTAAATCGAAACAGTAATTCCGAATGAGCTATTTGGAATTATCATGTTGCCCTTTCATGAGTATTTATATGAAATATACATCAACAAATCTACAGTTTAGTGTCTGCAAATGCACTCTTGCCCTTATATCTGTAAACTAATGGAATTACAGATACAACTTTAAAGAGATTCTAAACTTTTCTATAAGTAATATCATATTAGTTTCAGTCCGTCCTTTCTCCAGTATCTGTCGTATGTAACACACCATTTATCAACATGTTTTTATTGTAAATTTCAACATTGTCTTTTTATTAGTATTAATGTGGATATACATGTCAACAAATGTACAGTTTCAATTGTATATTTTACAGATGTATTTTTATTGTAAACTTCCATTATGCTTTTTTATTAGTATTAATTTGGATATGCATGCCGACAAATGTACAGTTTAAATTGCATATTTCAAATAGAAATACCAATATAGTGGTAAACACAAAATACTGCAAAGTTCTTATTTCCTCGGGTGTTCTTGTTCTAGCCTAGAAGCAATGAATGAGTTAGCAGTGAAAGAGACTGCTTTACTTTTAATTTAACAAACACACGTCAGTTCCTTAGGTCACATTAGATTAGATATGAATTAGCGACACGTATAAGCTCCCTCTACTGGAGCCTGGAGTAAAGTTGCTGCTGAAATTTCTATCAGTTTATACCAGAATGGAGCAGCAAAATGAGTCAAGCCGTATTCATTTGTAAATCCAAACATTTACTTATACTATCTCAATGAGAATTTATGAGAGCAGTATCTAATGTAAAACGTGCGGCTTTCCGTGGTTAAATGGCAAGTGTTTCTATAAGAAACGAGCTGCATTAGGTTAGAACAGTTTTGATTTGCAATTTAAGATTACAAATTATAATGTTTGAATAGGGATTTATGAGATCAGTTTCTATGAGTACTAATGTTTTTTTTCAGTAATATATTAAATGTGTTTTCATTTGTTTGAATGGGTAAAAGGGAAGGTCAGTTTTCAACTGCAATTACAAATACAAGTTTAATCACTTCGAATGGAGTTATATGCGATCAATTTCTAACAGTATTTATGCTGTTTTCCGAATATAATTGTGATGAGGTTTAATCAGTAACAAATTGTTCACTACTTGTTATGATATGGTCGGAAATTCCAAGTACACATTTGGTATTCCTTCAAGAGGATTGATGAGAGCAGTTTCTACGAGTATCTATTTGTTGTTCCTCTAGTAAATTATATAAGTCTTTATCAGTACAGATTAGGATATAATTTAAATATGAAAATTATATCAGAATAAAGCAACCAAATATATTAAACAGTATCTATTTGTAAATCCAGACATTTACTTATACTATCTCAATGAGAATTTATGAGAACAGTATCTAATGTAAAACGTGCGGCTTTCCGTGGTTAAATGGCAAGTATTTCTATAAGAAACGAGCTGCATTAGGTTAGAACAGTTTTGATTTGCAATTGAAGATTACAAATTATAATGTTTGAATAGGGATTTATGAGATCAGTTTCTACGAGTATTAATGTTTTTTTTTCAGTAATATATTAAATGTGTTTTCATTTGTTTGAATGGGTAAAAAGAAAGGTCAGTTTTCAACTGCAATTACAAATACAAGTTTAATCACTTCGAATGGGGTTATATGCTATCAATTTCTAACAGTATTTATGCTGTTTTCCGAATATAATTGTGATGAGGTTTGATCAGTAACAAATTGTTCACTGCATGTTACGATATGGTCGGAAATTCCAGGTACATATTTAGTATTACTTCGAAAGGATTGATGAAAGCAGTTTCTACGAGTACCTATGTATTTGTTGTGCCAATAGTAAATTATATAAGTCTTTATCAGTATGCATTCGGATCTAATTTAAATATGAAAATTATATCAGAATAAATCAACCAAATATTTTAAACAGTATCTATTTGTAAATTCAGACATTTACTTATACTATCTCAATGGGAATTTATGAGGACAGTATCTAATGTAAAACGTGCGGCTTTCCGTGGTTAAATGGCAAGAGTTTCTATAAGAAACGAGCTGCATTAGGTTAGAACAGTTTTGATTTGCCATTGAAGATTACAGATTATAATGTTTGAATAGGGATTTATGAGATCAGTTTCCATGAGTATTAATGTTTTTTTTCAGTAATATATTAAATGTGTTTTCATTTGTTTGAATAGGTAAAAAGGAAGGTCAGTTTTTAACTGCAATTACAAATACAAGTTTAATCACTTGGAATGGGGTTATATGCGATCAATTTCTAACAGTATTTATGCTGTTTTCCGAATATAATTGTGATGAGGTTTGATCAGTAACAAATTGTTCACTACATGTTACGATATGGTCGGAAATTCCATGTACATATTTAGTATTCCTTCAAGAGGATTGATGAGAGCAGTTTCTACGAGTATTTATTTGTTGTTCCTACAGTAAATTATATAAGTCTTTATCAGTATGCATTCGGATCTAATTTAAATACAAAAATTATATCAGAATGAAACCCCAAATAATTTAAAAACTGTTCACCTGTAAATCCAAACATTTAAAGATAATATTTTAATGAGAACACTATCTAATGTAACGTGTGCGGTTTTCCGTGGCTAAGTTTTAAAATTATTTGCAATAAATAAGCTTTAACGGATTCGAAGAGTTTTCATTTGCATTTCCAAATGAATAGTTTTAATTGTAAAATAGGGATCTATGAGGTCAGTGCAATGTTTTTTTTCTTCAATAAAATGTGTTTTTATTGGAAAAAACACATTACACAAAGACACTGACCTCATAGATCTCTATTTAACAATTTAAACTATTCATCTGGAATTGCAAATTAAAACTGTTCAAATCCGTTAAAGCTTATTTGTTAAAAATACTTTTAAAATTTAGCCGCGGAAAGCCGCACGCGTTACATTAGATACCGTTCTGATTGGTTCTCATTAAAATATATCTTTAAATGTTTGGATTTACAAGTGGATACTGTTTAAAATAGGTTGTTTCATTCTGATATAATTTTTGTATTTAAAGTAGATCCGAATGCATACTGATAAAGACTTATATAATTTACTATTGGAACAACAAATACATACTCGTAGAAACTGCTCTCATCAATCCTCTTGAAGGAATACTAAATATGTACCTGGAATTTCCGACCATATCGTAACATGTAGGGAACAATTTGTTACTGATCAAACCTCATCACAATTATATTCGGAAAACAGCATAAATACTGTTAGAAATTGATCGCATATAACCCCATTCGAAGTAATTAAACTTGTATTTGTAATTGCAGTTGAAAACTGACCTTTCTTTTTACCCATTCAAACAAATGAAAACACATTTAATATATTACTGAAAAAAAAAACATTAATACTCATAGAAACTGATCTCTTAAATCCCTATTCAAACATTATAGTTTGTAATCTTCAATTGCAAATCAAAACTGTTCTAACCTAATACTTATAGAAACACTTGCCATTTAACCACGGAAAGCCGCACGTTTTACATTAAATACTGTTCTCATAAATTCTAATTGAGATAGTATAAGTAAATGTCTGGATTTACAAATAGATACTGTTTAAAATATCTGGTTGCTTTATTCTGATATAATTTTTATAATTAAATTAGATCCGAATCTGTACTGATAAAGACTTATAATAATTTACTAGAGGAACAACAAATACATACTCGTAGAAACTGCTATCATCAATCCTTTCGAAGGAATACTAAATATGTACCTGGAATTTCCGACCATATCGTAACATGTAGTGAACAGTTTGTTACTGATCAAACCTCATCACAATTACATTTGCAAAACAGCATAAATACTGTTAGAAATTGATCGCATATAACCCCATTCGAAGTGATTAAACTTGTATTTGTATTTGCAGTTGAAAACTGACCTTTCTTTTTACCCATTCAAACAAATGAAAACACATTTGATATATTACTGAAAAAAAAACATTAATACTCATAGAAACTGATCTCATAAATCCCTATTCAAACATTATAATTTGTAATCTTCAATTGCAAATCAAAACTGTTCTAACCTATTGCAGCTCGTTTCTTATAGAGACACTTGCCAGTTAACCACGGAAAGCCGCACGTTTTACATTAGATACTGTTCTCATAAATTCTCATTGAGATAGTATAAGTAAATATCTGGATTTACAAATAGATACTGTTTAAAATATGTAGTTGCTTTATTCTGATATAATTTTCATATTTAAATTAGATCCGAATCTGTACTGATAAAGACTTATATAATTTACTAGAGGAACAACAAATAGATACTCGTAGAAACTGCTCTCATCAATCCTCTTGAAGGAATACTAAATGTGTACTTGGAATTTCCGACCATATCATAACAAGTAGTTAACAATTTGTTACTGATTAAACCTCATCACAATTATATTCGGAAAACAGCATAAATACTTTTAGAAATTAATCGCATATAACCCCATTCGAAGTGATTAAACTTGTATTTGTAATTGCAGTTGAAAACTGACCTTTCTTTTTACCCATTCAAACAAATGAAAACACATTTAATATATTACTGAAAAAAAAAACATTAATACTCATAGAAACTGATCTCATAAATCCCTATTCAAACATTGTAATTTGTAATCTTCAATTGCAAATCAAAACTGTTCTAACCTAATGCAGCTCGTTTCTTAAAGAAACATTTGTCTTTTAATCATGGAAAGCCGCATGAATTACATTAGATACTGTGCTCATAAATTCTCATTGATGTGGTATAAGTAAATGTTTGGATTTACAAATGGATATGGCTTGACTCGTTTTGCTGGTCAATTCTGATATAAACTGATAACTATTTCAACAGCAACTTTATCTAACTCTTATAGAAACTTATTGACCATATAGGTTCTCATAGATACTTATTAATTTTTGATAATTTTCAATACGGATTGATGAGATTTTTTTGACAGGGATAATGAATAAGGGCTGGCGAAAAAAACAGTCACAAAATCGAGTTGGGATAATGAGCGTAAAAAACTGTTTGTTTAAGGAAAGACAAGCATAAAAAGCTTTTGTACCCGCCGTCTTATCTGGGCTGAAATTAATAAATTTGTATGTCTATGTATACCTATTCTATGTAACTATTTTGGTTACATTTTGTAATTATCTCCATATTAAGAAGTACAAATACCAATATTCATTTACATTTAATTCTCGGAAATATCAGGATCTGGGAGAGAAGTAAATAATATGAAATAAAAAATGCCATATAATTTTAAGCAGAGTCCTGTTCATACGTTTAAAGTAATTATCCATATCTGAAGTTTTTATTGCCGTAATCCTTCCGGGTGTAGCCTGAGGTCTTCCAGGCCTGTAGCTAGGGGGGGGGGGGGGCAGGACGGGCTATGCCCATCCTGGAATAAGTTTCGCCCGACCTACGGTGATCGTAATGGGGGCAATTTTAACTGTCTTTTTAATATTTTGAAAGAGATTGGGTAACAATAAAATTCCCCCCCGCTCATCAAAAAATTTTTCGGACTTTTTTTACGGGCCCGTCCTGAAAAATTGTTTGCCCGCCCTGAAAGCACTTTCTAGCTACAGGCCTGAGGTCTTCCTTATATAGTTGACCACAGATTTAACAGGCACTCAAATAATGTCGGCGCCTTTGACCCGTCAAACACGCTGTATCGCAAAGCCAAAGATGCCGACATTTTTTGAGTGCCTGTTAAATCTATGGTTTACTATATCTACGTCGGTATTTTTTTTGTTTTTTTTTTTAATACAAGAAAATTATTTATTTGTTATTTGATTATTTTGTTAGGATAAAATTGTCGAATTTATTACAATACCGACCTGTATTGTATAGTTCAGCGAAGAGATGTTTACCTAAACCCGTGGATACCCTAACAGCACACGATGTCCGCCGGACGTCTGTTTTATGTCCATTTAATGTACTGACGTCCATGAACATACATTGGACGTCTACCGGACGACTATCATCGGATTTACTTTGGAATGGACGTCCTCTGAATGACCATTT
This sequence comes from Rutpela maculata, assembly GCA_936432065.2. NCBI lineage: Eukaryota > Metazoa > Arthropoda > Insecta > Coleoptera > Cerambycidae > Rutpela > Rutpela maculata. The sequence goes on from OW386292.2 coordinate 54,734,784, forward strand.
TATGTACGGAAAGTATGCACATTTTATGTCCCTATAGGGACAGGAGATGGACGTCCATTTTGTGTCCGTTGATTTAAATATTATATTTTTGTAATAATCTCAATATCGCTTTATCTCCAACACGTTTCCGAAATATGTATACATACCAACGAATACCACACTGGCATACTGAACGTCCAACATATGTGCCGCAACAGACGTCCTTATGTTCGGCAAATACACACTTTTTAGATCCCTATAGGGACAGCAGCAGAACGTCTATTTAATAGAAAAACAAAAAAACTGGTTTTTCAATTTTAAAATGTTTTTGTTTATACCTATTTGACCGTTATTTCTGTAAAACTTGTAGTTTATTTTTTATATTAATTTGTAATTTGTAATTAATAATTTAATTTTAACCTTTTTTGTAAATTATTGATGATACTATTTGATACTAAACATTTATTAAACATTCAAATACTTTCTACATTTTGAAATAAATAGCTATATTAGTCTGAGACCTACTTTCAACTATACAGTCTTTAAATAAGTACTAGTAAACAAGGTTAGTGGTCGAGTGAATTACAAATCATGAGATCGGCGGCGGTTCGATCCCTACTCATTCCGATTTTTTTTTTCTGTTAAAATAATTGGGATGTACAAATATTGTTCAAAGTTGTGGCATTTGGACGTCCCTCGGCTGCCCGTCAGGTATACTTTGAACCAAAAACGAATGTTCATCGGATGACCTGTATGTCCGTCGAGGACGTCCTTCACCCACATAGCACAAGATATTCTAAGAATGATCTGTAAATGTCCTCTAGGGAGTATATATATTCGAAATAATATTGTATTGTTCCAGGAATATATATAATTTAACATGTTGATACTAGAATATTTCATACGAATAATAAAATAATATTCTTTCTGAACAATAGTATAATATTCTTAGTATATATATAATTTTTGAGAAGGAAACAATAATATTCAAGGAAATAATACAAGAATATTCTTTTTGAACAATAGTCTAATATTCTTAGAAGATATATGATTTTTGAGAAGAAGACAATAATATTCCAGGAAAAATAATACAGGAATATTCCCATGCAAACGTCGGTTGGAACTATAGGTAAGAGATGGCATCAAATGCCAATTATGTAATAATGTCAGCGAAGGCAATTAACTGTTATGTCACGTGTATTTAGAATTAACCGCTTATTTATTGGTATTTGACTCATTTCGAAGCCTTTCCAAGTTTGCAATAGATTTTTGTAGATAAATTTGGTTATAACTCGCCGACTTAGTCCTACTACTGGTCTATGAGTATTCACCTAATATTTCGTATCGGTAATCTAACATAATTCTCCGGTGTGATACCTTGAGACAGAATCTTACATGCAATATGCGCTACACTGATGATTCTGACGAAAACCAAGAGTTAAAAATCGATAGTTGTAAGCAATTATCGTGACTCTTGTTGTAGTTTCGTTCCATTCTGGTATTATTCTCGTATATTAAACAATGATAAGTCAAGAAAATAATCATATATAAGTAACTGGTAAATGCCATTTCAGTTTAAAATTGGGTATTATTCGTCGACTTATTATTACATATTATGTAATGCAACATAAAAATCCAATAAAATAGGAATCAATCTGTATGTGAGAATAATATAAGCTTATACCCATAATATTCATGAAAGAGTGAAATAATAATCTAGGAATATTCTATTAAGGAGAAATTGTATTATTATAATATTTTTCAAATATTCCTAGAGTAACTTGATTATTCCTGTAATATGCGTTTTGGATAATCGTAGAATATCTAAAAATTGTGCCATTTGGATAAAAAAAGAATATTCCTGTAACGTCTGGATTATTTAAAAATTATTTTAGGAATAATCAAATCTTCCAAACGTATAATCAATGAATATTCCAGGAATCAAATCGTGCTATCTGGGCAGATATTCATAGGACAATGTTGTGCTATTAGGGTAGTACAAAAAAACACCCGACCTGCGCTCCACTTTATATAGGCGATTCAACTAACCAACCGACCTCCTCGGTACACTTTAAATATTGCCATGCGAACTCGTAAAAGTGAGCTGGTCTGCTGGAGCCAACATTGTCGGTACGCTTTGAAGACGCTGGAATTCCAGCAGACCAGCTCACTTTTACGAGTTGTCATGGCAATTTTCAAAGTGTCCCGAGAAGGTTGGTTGGTTCGTTGGTTGGATCGTCTGTACACCTCTTTATACCTTCCGCACCGGTCTTATTGTTCGTCCGAAAGCTCGTAAGTAAAAAATGCTGCAATTTGACCGGCATGCGCCAGCTTAACTTTTTGTGCCAATTAAGGAAATGTATACGTCTCTTATATATTCCTTTCCAACTATGTCAACATTTTACAGGATTATTATTTATAGGAAAATAGGAACGAAAAGAGATAGATATTATATCTTTCTGCTCTTATAGTAATGGCGCTGCCCTTTATTGTAGCCGCTGGCCACCAGGGCTGGATTATCCATAAGGCTAACTAGGCTATAGCCTGAAAGGGCGCGCACTAGGCATGAGGGCGTCGTGAGTTCTTTACGCTTTCTGCTTATTAAAAATTTTCGTTTTTGAGAAAAATAATTTCGGTTGGTTGGTTAAAAAATTTTTTTTAGATTTCTCCGCCCGCTCATCAATTTTGAAACTGGGACAAACATTTTTTTCATATATCTCCGCCCCCCCCGCTCGTCAATTTTGAATCTAAACAAAAAATAATTTCTTCAGATTTCACCTTCCCGCTAATTAATGTTCTTCCATTATGAATTAGAGGTCGCAAATACATGATTAGCCTAGGGACGCGTTAATCCCCTGAGCAGGACTATCTCGACTGTTGTGGGCAACACTTTCTTACGAACTCCGGACAATGAGCTCATTTAGCATTTTTTTATTACATTTTCTGAAAGACCTATTAATTCTGGAGCGAAATGCAAAAAAAAGAATTTTCTTGGGTGTCTCTAAGCTTCAAATTAATCGAGAACATCAACGCGTGGCGCTTTCGTGTTATAGCAGGGTAACGTCAGTCGCTCCTCTATCGCATCGGGAGACGTAGACGTACCCGCTTGCGTAGATGTCAACCAGTTTGTGCATAAATGCCGCAAATGCGTTATGCCGTTGAGTGCAAAGTTCTATAGGACTGTTCAATCAACGGTTATGCGATTTGAAAGTACCGTTTGTATCATAAATAGTGCAAATACCGTGGGTGATGGAAAAACTAAAGCAAACATTTCTGTTTGTAAGTACTGTATTGTGCTCAAGTGTACAAACACAACAGTAAAACCACTGCCCAAGGAATCACTACTTCCACACCAAGTCTCTCACAACGAAAAGAATTTGTATGTGGAAATAATTGTTTATGGAACTTATTTTGAAATCGTCTACCCCAAGAACCCATCAAACGACATCCCACATCGGTAGTGGGGTGGGGGTGGTGATGGGGGGGTGGTAATGGGGGTGGATGAAGTAAAAAAATATTGTGAGGTTTTTGGTTCTTGTACACACACTAAATCACATTTTTTTTTCATCCCCTTTAATAATGGGGTGGGGGTGGTAATGGGGGTGGCTAATGCAAAACATTTTTTGAGACCTTGGTTTTTCTTGTATAAACTAAATGCCAATTTTATGGACTCTTACCTGCTTGATTTATCTATTTACCCCCTTTTACTCCAATTTACCCCCCAACCCTTCGACAAAATGAGACGAAAATATAATCCAGTTCCAGATCCCGTTAAAGTACATACGTGTACCAAATTTCAAGTCAATATCTTAAACGGTTCCAGAGTAATCGTGCGCAGTTACAGACAGACCGAAAGAAAGACAGAAATTTTGTTTCGCTCAAACTTAATATCTCGACGTTTCATGACATTCTAAGCCTATTTGAACAATAAAAATTTTCAAATTTTTTTTGTCGTTACAATACTTTCACTGGATGTGGAAGTAAAACAATAAACTATTTATTAATCTACCGCAGGATCCTGTTAGAAGAAAATTGTCAAGATTTGTAGAGTATCCAATCTTGGAAAATTGTGACAGAATAATTAATACTCTATACAACAAATGTGCATGTCGCATATGCAAAAGCTAATACAAACAACTGTATTATGTGTTGCCTGTCCGTAGAGTAGCCCGCGAAATTAGCTAACCGAGCGAACGAAGCGAAGCGCGGGCAGCTAATAGCTAAGGGCTGCTAATGCGTTTTCTGTTGTTATGAGTTTAGCGGCCCAAGGGACGATAAATATTACTTTCGGTCATATTTTTAGGTTCACTTAGGTTTAGATTCACTTTCACATACGCTAGGCGGAAAAATACATATTTGCCCTCAATAAAGCAGTTGATAAAGCATCACAGACGTGTTTAGAAGTCCCCTACAAATAACGAGTAGAAACATATACCTACCCAGAAAAGATATATAGTTTATCTTTTCCGTGACATATAGTACAGTACCTACAGGTAAAAAATATGTAAAATTTCGGAATAATTTCATATGCAATGATAATTTTTCTTTATGGGTTATATTATTGTAGTAAAAGGTGTCGTTTCAGTTTCTATATAGTCCGTATACTCGCTCTTACCGTTGATTGAAGAGTCTATTTCACTCAACGCTCTTACCCCAAATTTGAATACTGAATGTTTGAAGAAGTGTTATTAATTTATTTTTGAAACGTAGGATAGTTATGTTTCTGAGATGGATGATTCCGAATCTGAAGTTAAAATTTAGGTCAGAACCTCAGAATAAGACCTTATTTTTGCCCATTTTAGAGAATGAAAGGGGTGGGTGGTAGAGAAAAACTGACATGATAGATTTTTTTTTGTTCAAATTTGGTTTCAGTGCATCAAAATACTTTAGAAAAGTTAGATCAGAACCTTAGGACAAACAAGACTTTTTTACACTTTTTAGGAGATGGCAGATGAAAACTGACAAGATAGTTTTTTTTTCCAAAATTGGATTCAGCGCGTCAAAATACTTCAGAAAAGTTAGAAGAGAACCTTAGAAGACCTATTTTTGCTTTTTGTAGACTTGCGTTATTACTTGATTCACATTTATTATTTATTTGAAGATTATTAAAAGGTAAAATAATAATAATAATAATAATAAAGTACTTTATTGGTAAAACCAAATGGCTATGGACCGAGGTCCTTCTGCCAGTTGCATATTTAAACTTATTTTACATATAATTTTATAGGAAGTTATAATAGGAAAGTATAAATATCTTGATTTACAAAAAAAAAAAAAAAGAAATTATTCTTCATTAAGTTCTTTAAGGAGTTCCAATATGGTTTTTTCGGGGTACTTGTGCTTCGAGCACTGTTGTTCTCGTGTCTTACAAAATGGTTGCATCGTAGTCAGAGTATGTTCGTTTTGCAAATTTAGTGGAGAGGTGCACAAGACGTTGGGCTATGGGTTGGGTATTTGTTGCTTCTTAGAGAAGATTTAAGGTTATTTATTGCTGGCTTTCTGCAATTTATATATAATGGGTGTGCATATTCAAGAATTGGTCTGCATATGGATTTATATATGTGTGCCGCTGTTTTCTTGTTCATTCCCTTATCTTTGTATGTCAAGTTTCTGGAATGTTTTCCTCTGGTTATGCATTTTTTCTTTATGAGGTTTGTGTGGTGGTTGAAATTAAGCTTGTGGTCTAAATGTATACCCAAGTAATTGGCAACAGGTGTATTTTTTAATGTTTGTCCATTTATTGAAATTGTTGGTGAATTATCAGTTTTGGTGTGATTGAATATAATGAACTGTGACTTAATTGGATTTGCTTTTAATCTCCATACATTAAACCAGGTTGTTGTTCTGTCCATAAGTTGTTGCAATTTAGTTACCGTACAGGTAATCGAGCTGTTATGAGATACCAGCGCGGTATCATCAGCATATTGGAGGGTATAGAGGTCCTTGTTAAATGTGTTTTGGTTTGCCCTGTTATTGTTATATATATATTGTAGCAGTATATATTGTATAGGACAGGTGAAAGTGGCGAGCCCTGGCGGACTCCTTGTTGTGGTGAGAAATTATTAGAGTATTTGCCGGTAATTTTAACTTGTAGGCTGCGATTATTCAGATAGTCTTTTATTAAGTAAATCAGATGTTTTGGACAGTTTAACAAATGTAGTTTGTATAATATACCTTCATTCCACACACTGTCGAAGGCCTTGTTAATGTCTAAAAAGATTGCAGCACTGTGTTGACCTGAGAGTTTCGCTGTTTGTACATTAGAAACTAAAATTGTGAGAGGATGCACTGTTGAACGTTTTTCTTGAAACCCAAATTGGTAGTTTGGTATTTTATTTTGCACATGTTGATTGAGAATGTTTTTTATTATTTTTGTTCTTGGCCAACACCGACAGCAAGATTATTGGCCTATAATTACTTGCTTTGCTATGGTCTGTGCTAGGTTTTGCAATGGCTATTATAGTTCCTCGTTTCCATTTATCTGGGAAATAGTGTGTGTTTAGGCAGTATTCGTAGCATTTTATTATAAACAGGTGAATTTCTTGATCTAGTTTTCTTATACAATTTTTCGTTATGTGGTCTTCTCCTGGAGTCGTGCTTTTTCCTTCGTTTATGATTTCATAATAGGTGTCTTCATCTATTTTGTGGTTTTCAGTTCTCCTCTCATTTTCAAAAAAAATTGTGTACCAGTTTGTTACTTGTTCCAGTGGCGGCTGGTGAAATTTCAATATTTTTTTTCTCGTCTATGGCGCATGGGACCCATACGAAATTTGTGAAATAACATCTAGAGAAGTACTTCTCTAATGACACCTAAAAAATTTTGAAAAAGCAGTTTGCGAAAAAATTTTTGAAAATTCGTTAGCCTCCCCTGGGTCTAGGAGCTCCTGTTTATTTTTATTTTTTTTTGTCATATGCATTTGACTTTCCATAAAAATACAACAACAGATTTTGGAGTTTATGAAAATATTTTCATTACTAACTGAAATACAATGAACTGAAATTTTGTAATTTACAATTTAACAAATTACAATATTTCAATTCGTTGTATCTCAGTTAGTAATGAAAATATTTTCATAAACTCCAAAATCTGCTGTTGTATTTTTATGAAAAGTCAAATGCATATGACAAAAAAAAATAAAAATAAACAGGAGCTCCTAGACCCAGGGGAGGCTAACGAATTTTCAAAAATTTTTTCGCAAACTGCTTTTTCAAAATTTTTTAGGGGTCATTAGAGAAGTGCTTCTCTAGATGTTATTTCCCAAATTTCGTATGGGTCCCATGCGCCATAGACGAGAAAAAAAATATTGAAATTTCACCAGCCGCCGCTGACTTGTTCGTATTGGTTTTGATCGAAATGTATGTCGTTACCTTTTTGAAGTGCTTTTTCAAAGTGTTTTGCGAAATGCTCAGCCTTTTCCGAATCAGTTGCAAAGATTTGCCCATTGTCTTCTAGTTGTGGCATAAGGGATTTTGTTTTATATCTGCTGAGCTTTTTAACTTGGTGCCAATAATTCTTCCCCTGTTGTATATTTATATTGTTGCATGTTTCTATCCATTTATTTTCTTTATACTGTTGGATCAATTTTTGTATGTTTTTATTGTACGAGTTTAAATTTCTTTTAAAGCTGGCATTTTGGTTTTGTTTGTACTCTCTGTACATTTTCCTTTCATTTTTTAAGAGCCTTATTATAAATGGTGGTAATTCATGTATATAGTAATTTATTTTGACTTTCGGGGAGTGTTGTGCCACACATTCTGTGAGCTTATCATTGAATTCATTAATTATTTCTTCATTGATGGGACCATGTTGGTTATTAATATAGTTTTTCATTTCAATATTTACTTTTTCAATATCACATTTATTATAATTTATTTTGAACTCTGCATCCAGTTGTATGTTTGGCATATTCAAATCCAATGTTATCTGAATGGCTAGATGGTCAGAGCCTATATCAGGGTGGGTTTCGATTTGTTTTATGCTTTTTCCAAATTATGTGTATGTAGGATTAAATCGTCTGGGTTGTTTTCCATAATGAATGTGGATGGTGTTGGTGCCTTTTTGAATGTTGAGTTATCTGTGAAGGTTTTTATTTGCTTTTCTCTCCTTTTGTTGACGTTAAAATCCCCTATTATTAGTGCATATTTACATAATGCCGCTTTGTTGAATATTGCGTCCTCAATATTATTAGATGAGTGGTGTATGTACACCAAGAATACATGTATCTTGTCATCCTGGAACGGTGTGGAGAAGTGTGTCACTTCATTTAAGGGATTATTAATTCTAGCTGTGTTTTCTTTCGTCATTCTTAGCGTAGGACATAACTGCACCAGACTTCCCCCACGGGCATTGTTTATTATGTTTCCATCTCTTTGAATTATATCCCAGTTTCGATAGCCTGTATTACTGCCCTTTTTGGTTATTGTTTCGACAAATAGAGCACAGTTGATATTATCCTGTTCGACAAAGTTGTTAATTATGTTTTTTTGGTATGTAGCTGTTAACGTTTGCATATAATATATTAAATAGGTCAGTGAATTTGAACTAAGGCAGTGTTGCTTTGTTTGGGTTCAGTGGGTGAAGTTGAATTTGGGTCGTCCAGGTCAAGCATAAATATCAATGCACGGTTTCCTGTGAACACTATGCTTGTGTCGATGTTGAATTCGCTTATAAATCTTTTTTTGAGTTTCTGCACTAATTCCTCTCTGTTTGTATTTTTGAGTTTGTTTAATTGTCTCATGTAAGTATTAATAATGTGGTCGTGGATGGTAATTTTTGAGTGGATTTTGGTGTTTTTTTTTGCATTGTCTTTAATTTCCTGTGTTTTTTTATTCAAAGATTTAATCGTGGCGTTGGGTATTCCTTCAATGGGCTTAGTTGGATTTAAAAGCCCATGCTTGGTGGTCCTCTGCTCCACAAGCATTACATTTAGGAGGCAAGTTTGTTGAGCATTTGTTGGTGGCATGGTTTTCACCACATTTATTACATTTAATAGGGGTGTTGCAGTCTTCTGTTTTGTGTGTAAATTGTAGGCAATTGTTACATGGTATGGGGGTTGGTTCTGGCGATGCACTGGCATATATTGGGTAGTGTCTATTTCTAAAAAATAATCCTTCATTTAAGAGTTTTTCGTAGCTTTTAAAACAGCCCGTTATAATTCTGATGAATGAGGTTGGTTTTCCTGTAGCTCTAGAGATGATTCGTTTACAAAAATGTTGTTCAATTCTGTGATTTCTTAGGTGTTCGCTAATATCTTTGTCTTGTATCACTGTTTCGACTTGAGAGATTATGGCCGAATATGATTCTTGCCGTTGTATTGTTTTTGGTTTCTGGGTATTTGAATTGGTTTCAGTATAATTAATGATGGTTTGGTGGGTTTTAAATCTCTCAAGGTGATTTGTTATGATTACTTTTGGAGAATTTGATTTTAAAAGGAAGCCTTTTTTTGTTTGTATTATTATGTCTTTAGCATTGGGTTGCTCTTTCTTCCAGATGTCTGCCATTTGGATTCTGTTGTTGATATTTTGGTTTGTGTTCATATAAAACAAATGGTTGTATTGTTTGTTTACAATTTCTAGCATTTTAGCTGAGAAGTTTTTTGTTGGGTAGGCTTTTTGTGTTTCTTTATCAGTGTTGATGTTTTGTTCAGGTGGAGTTTTTTTTTGTAGGTTGGTTAATTTCATCTCCTTGTTGTGTTCCAATAATTCTGTGTATATCTTCTAATGATGGCTCTTTTCTCTTTCTTCCTGATCTTTACTCATTTCTCATTCCATTAGGTCATCATTGGTTTCACTTTCACTCATACACTGTTTACTCTGTGAATGCTTTCTTTGAACTGAGGTAAAATAATTTAATAGTTTGAAAACATTTTAATTTTATAAGAAAACAATTTTAGGTGCGGATTTTGTATACCAGGTGCCATTGAGTGTTTGTGTGTATTATTTAAAATATCTCTCATTTCTGCTTTCTATTAAATCTGCTAAATACCCAAAATAATATTTCTCACTAATGTTTTATTTGTTAAACAATATAAAAACGAGTAGAAGTTGTACTCGAGCATGGCCGATTGGGAATACCTATTTGATTAATATTTTGCTCGAACACGCCATTCACTTTTTATTGATTATTAAGGTCAATATCTGTTGTATTATTTTTTTTTTAAATGAGTGGTTGCAATCGGCAACGTCCGACTACTACTTTTATTCGTTTGCTGTATTATTAACATAAAGTAATTCAAAGGGTTTAGCCGGATAAGCATGAGGAGTCGGTCCCCAAATGGCAACCTATATCGAAACTTATGTTTTAACATCGACTTGATGTATGAACATAATTTATATCTGTTTTGCCGCCGTACTCCGCTTTGACCTTGAGATATGGAAAAAAAATGAGCGCATGCATGACTATCGTTCAAAGAGACATATCTCGAAAACTAATTGAGCTAGAGAGGTAAATCTAACGGGAGGTTTCAGGTAACCTTAAAGAGTATATTTTACTTTTTTTTGAATTTTTAGAATAATTACGCACATCATTAAAAAATAAATAAAAAATACAATAATTAATATTTCCGTGTTTTCTGTGACTTACAATCACTGAAATAATATATGTTGTAATACTTTATATGCACTATTACTCATAAAAGTTCCATTAGAAAGAAGTTCGTGCAACACTTCGAAAAAAAAATAATATTCGACGCGCACTACATCATATAAGGATATCGACTTGACATGGGACACACATATAAATATTTTATGAATTGGAATTATTGTTAGAAGATAAATTTAATGAAAATATAAATAATTGTCACGTAAATATCTATTTCATACGGCGCACAGTCGCACGAACTGTAGTTTTTTCGTTCAAAATTATCTAGAGCACTTTCCAACCGATTGGGATAATTTTTTTTTTTAAATACTCGTTATTTAATTTCAAAAAAACGTAAGAGAGCCGATTTTTGAATTATGCTAACCAAAATTATTGAGCTTAACCAAAATGTCTATTTTTTATTTAAATCTTAATAAAACATAAAGAAATTTTTTTTTTCTCTAAACCAATTTACATAAATCTTGTTACTCCGGGAGTTTTGAGGTCACTGATTACGAATCTGATATCCAAATTGTCATAAATCAACCTACAAGATGGCGGAATCAATGGCGGCTATAAAATGCTAAAAAATTATGAAAAATTAAATATTTTCGTTAAAGTTTATGCCGAGAAGTTTTGAATATTTGTAAGTCACAGAGAACACGGAAATATTAATTATTATATTCTTTATTTATTTTTTAACGATGAGCGTAATTATTCTAAAAATTCAAAAAAAATATAGAACATACTCATTAAGGTTACCTGAAACCTCCCATTGGTTTTACCTCTCTAGCTCAATTAGTTTTCGAGATATGTCTCTTTGAACGATAGTCATGTATGCGCTCATTTTTTTCCATATCTCAAGGTCAAAGCGGAGTACGGCAGCAAAACACATATAAATTGCGTTCATACATCAAGTCGATATTAAAACATAAGTTTCGATATAGGTTGCCATTTGGGGGCCAACTCGTCATGCTTATCCGGCTAAACCCTTTGCAATTAAATTCAACAATACAGTGCTCTTTACTATCGCACTGTACCGATCTACCGTGTAGACTATTTTTATTTTAATGCTGCATAATTACACGCCTCATAAAAAAATTGTAAATAAAAAACTATACACGTTATCCATAGGATCTTTTTAAAAAAACTTTTTCAATATATGGACTATCTTTGGTATGTAATGTAATTATATATAAAAATTTCATAGATTTAACATAGTTGTCCGCATATCGAAATGTTTAGTACGTAAATAACATTTTGATTTAAATTTTTTTCCAAAAAAAAAAATTGTTTTCAAAAAGACCAATAGCTTAGTTGGAATTGCGTATATATTTTGAGTATACATACCAAAAATCAAATTGGTAGGTTTCATAGTTTTTTTTTAACGGAGAATAACCATTGTAAATCATAATTCTCATAATTTTCAATCCACCATCTTTTTTGTGGTTTCTGAAGTTGCGCAAGAGCAAAAATTAATCCAACAAGTGTTTTCTAGTACCTCAGGTAATGCTCTTCATTACTTATATCAACATTTGTAAGTCATGTCGGAACAGGTGAACTTGATTTTGGAGTGCTTGGACCCCAGACTAATGCTGATCGCTACTGTAGGAAAACAACTTTTGTTTTTTAAAAAATTAGGTATAATTTTAATCCGCAGGACTTGTAGGGATAGTTTTAGAAATAACAACATTAACAGTGCATATTTTATATTGAAATGTGTTACAGTGTGTAAAAAATAATTCGTCAGATTGTATAGTTCAATGAAAACCCCAATAAACAATATTGAATTCATATTATTGTTGCATTTAAAACAAATTAATTGTTACAACAGATCTAACACTGTAGTAAAAACATGCCTGGGTCGACTGTTTTTTATAATATAGATATTTGGATACATACATAATATTTGTACTTGTATATTAACGGATATTGTTACATATTTATTTATATTTCTTGCGCATAACAATTTATATTTGTACTTATAATTTAAAAATATTAATGATGGATATTTATATCTATGTATTTTGCATTTGACTAAATTTCTGTCTGTATTTGTACATTCAATGTATTACTAAATAATTGATAAAAGATCTCTTTATCCATCATAATCTTTTATAATTATTTATACACCTAAGATGAGGGTAAAAATCTATTCGAATAAGTACATATCAAGAGAAATCACTACACAAATACAAAAGTACATTGGAACGAATACAATGAAGTAGGCCATTAATGTTAAAACTAGAAGGGCATATCTTTGGTATTTGTGTCACAAATTGGACTGGATGAATAAAATTTATACATATAAAACTATCACAAATACAAAAAATAAAATAAACAAGAATAAAATAAATCTAAATAAAAACAGATTGCCTCGATTACCAGATTCTCGTTTCGGAATCAGTTTTTACACAAGAAATCAATAATGTTATAAACACAACAAAAAGGATCTGTAAAAATAAAATGTATCATTAAAATTATTTCATAATTATAAAAAAATAGACGTACGATACCACATAAATCGTAAAATTCTGAGAAAAAATACAAGTCTCTTGAGAGGCCAATTAACATATATTATTTCAATAATTGATATTATAAAGTTGAGATTGAGAGAATTCTTTTTAAAAGTATTTCACTACAATCAATTTAAATCACTAGATAGTTTAAGGTAGTACTGTCTTAGAATTAATGTTCAGAATTTAATAAAATTCGGCATATTGGTAGATTATGGTAAGATAATGATCCAATTAAATTTTTGAAGAGCTACAGAGAACCAGTAAAAAAATATTGACATTTGAAATTTTATGCTTTTAACATTGAGAAATCACAGGTTTTATCATATTTTACAAAAAGTACCGTTCAGATTTCAATTAAAAAGGAGAAAACAAGAGAAAATAATATACAAAACATTTTAGACACTTAAAAATACAGCTTTAAAGCATGTGATAGTAGTAATTATTAGCGAATACACATTGATCCTTATGAGAATTCACAGGTTTCATCATATTTTACAAAAAGTACCGTTCAGATTTCAATTAAAAAGGAGAAAACGAGAGAAAATAATATACAAAACATTTTCGACTCAAAAGTACAGCTTCAGAGTAGTAATTAGCCAATAAATGTTAAAAGTCTACTTTTTATATCGTAGTTTATTAGACGTGGAAACGTCGTAAAAGAAGTTACAATACTCGCGAAATTTAAAAATGCATGGAATATGAGAATGTAGGTTTCATAAAAGTTCTTTATTAAAACTAACATGAACGATGTTTGATTAGCACAGCCATATTTATTAAATCTAATAAAATATAAATGACTAATAATGTTACAGATAATAATATTTCATTTTGTTAGTAATTAATCTTATAATAACGAATTCTTGGTTATTTTTTCTTTATTTTCTAAAAAATTAAAAATTCTCTAATATTTTTTGTGTTTGGTAACTTTAACAATACCGTTCTCAACTTTCCCTAAAATGTTTAATAAACCATTATATTTATTTTTTTTATATGCATCTTCAACCATTTCATCTTAAAAAAATCATCTTTCCCAGAAACCTTGGTTTTGAAGGGTGGAGATTAATGGAGCGTCTAGTTGATACATGATTTGAAGTGGAAATCGTATATGAGATCAATTTCAATTAATTACCGATTAATCACGGCGACAAAATAATTTTACCGGAAAACGAAAAGTTTCCAATTCCGCCCAAATGCTGATGATAGCAAAAGATTTGTAGTGGAAAATACTTGTTTAACCTTATTTTTAATTTTGAGCTAGCTCTAATGGTTCCGGAGATATCTGCGAAAAATAGCAAACATTCGCAAAAGAAAAATAGCAGAGAACAATTAGCTCGCATTTCGGAATCGGAAAAATTGCAAAAACATGCGATCTTGACACATTCATATTTTTGGAAAAATATCAGCCTTATCGTAAATCGCACATCGTAATTGGAAAATTCGGCTCGGCACGATCGAATCGAAAGTGGCATTTTTTGACGTTTAGTGATTTCGAAGGCAGTTGAAGCGACGATTTTGATAAATCATTATCAATTCTCTCTCACTCCATCACGACATTGTCTAGTCTACATACTGCGCAAGTCCAACGAGACAGTATATACTTTTGACTCCTGCAGTATCGACAGTACTACCTTAATACAATAAACAAACACATATTGGCACATGGAACATTTACATTACAACAATGACAAAGCTGTATTTATACATGTCTTAAAATAGCCCAGACGACAGAAAATTTTATAGTGAAATCTCCAGAAACTTGCAAAATTAATAATATCTCTTTTAATGAGTTCGTGAAACTGTATAGAATAATATCCTGAAAAGTTTGTTTCGCTCAAATGCAGAACATAAAAAAAAAGTGAAAAAGAAAATATCTTTTATCCATTTTCTCAAAATTTTGAAATTAAGTCAGGGTAGGAAAAATAAAAAAATACTGGTGGATAGAACACGTCTTTCTGAACAAAAAATATTGTAATAAAATTTATTGCCAAAGCCACGGTTTTTCTGAAAAAAAAAAATAGTGAAGTAACTGTCGCTCTGCGGGGCTAAGCGCACAGTTAAATGCATACTATTACTACCGCATACTAAAAATTCTTAGCAGTTCTAACGAATAAAACAAAGCTTTTTTCTTTCTGATTACACATTTTTAACATTTTTTTTTTTTTTCATAAATAGGAGAATAAATAGTGAGTATGGAGGGAAAATATATAATTATGAACACATACAGACACCACACATAGCCGCTGGATTGAAGCAGATCTGCCGCGTCGTCACTTGCATGCATTTTTACCAGCCTTTACTGTGTTGTATTTATTACAGATACATCTTTCCACATTTCAACTATATCCAATGGATTCCTTATACATTTGTTAATGTATTGTATGTAATTCAGTGCGTCGGTGTCACAGTCATGCGTATTCAAGCATGCGCACGCATGGATCTCGTTCGAGTAATGTTATTTGACTATTTTTTTCCAGAAATACTGTGGCTTTAGCGATAAATTTTGTTAGGTTTTTTTTTGTTCATACACACGTGATCTATCCATCTGTATTTTTTATTTTTTCCTACCTTGACTTAATTTCAAAATTTTGAAAAAATGGATGAAAAAATGTTTTTTTCACTTTTTTCTTTAATGTTCTGCATCCGAGCGAAATGTAAACTTTTCAGGATATTATTCTGTACACTTTCACGAACTCATTAAAAAAAAATTATTCATTTCAATTTTCGGAAGTAAATACCTTCAATGACTAGGCTAAAAATCGCAATACCAAGAATGCATGGAAATGTTTTAGTCAAATTTACAAGCCAATTTAATGAGGCTGGATGTTTTAGTTTTAATTTTTGCACTATTGTTGCCTTCAGTGAATGAGATACGGTTTGTCAAACCAGTGGCGGCTTGTCCTATGAAGCAGGTTAGGTAGTGCCTCACCAGTAAATTTGGGATAATACCAGCGCCCCATCCTTTACATACCTTCCTATTAGCCTTTCCAATATCTTCAAAAGAAAGGATCTCGGGCTTGTCAGTCTAAAGGCTTTCATCTGATCATATATGTTACCAAAGACTCCTTGGTAGGAAAACCACCTTCATCTCTCTCCAAGACATTAGTATATAGCCTTGAGCTGAGATCTTAACCGATGATACATGTGATCCAATATCTCTACATAATTCTGTATTAAAGCCGGATATCGGCCAGATCACGGAGATTTAAATAGGTCCAATAACGATATAGTCCATCTCAATTTTTCAAGTGTTATCCATCTGACTCTTTCTTCCAATTTTAGGCAGTTGCCTCCAACATGAATTCAGTTACAGAGGGCTTCGTTTTCAAAATCTCTGACCCTGCGAAATCAGCATCAACAAAACACAATTGGCACATCGTCATTGTTTGTGAAGAATCCAACTGGAAGCCTGATACAACGAAGTAATAATGAGGAGTTTTTTAGAGAGTATTGCGTAGTCTGGCTACCGCCAGGAGATCTTCAACAGTTTCACAGAGGGTCTTCCAGCTCTCCTTTTTGCTTGCTTATCAAGCTTTTATATCTCCGCTGGGCTGTTTTGTAGATCTCCCAGTTAGCTGACTTTGAAACTTGTTGTTCTAGTGAGCAGCTTACTTCTTTCTTTCTGCAAACCCACTTAGTCCCTTGTTTCATCGCGGAGTGCTAGCTTCCCCTTTCTTACTTGCAAGGGTCAGTTAGTTTCAAACAATTATTTGCCGCTTGGCGAAACAAAGTGGGAAAATATAATCTGAGTCATCAGAGTGAAAACCACTCTAATGATATTTCAGTTCTCAAAATCACTTCGACTACTACACAGAAAAATCATTTTCGCAAATTTTGCTGGAGAAAGGTCTTTTTTAAAACAATTTTGCATTTTTTTAGCAAAATTGTTTAAAAACATTATAATGTACAAAACCATTACTCTAAATATATATTATTCATTTGCACCAATGTTTCTCAGTGCCGGTTTAACCACTAGGCACTTTAGGCACGTGCCTAGGGGCGCCGACGCTCTGAGGGGCGCCGAAGGCGATCCACAAAAACAATAATTCTGAAAAAAAAAATCGAAATTTTTAAATCTAAAACATAAAATGCAGAGACGCCTGTAATACCTACCTATTATTTAGTGTTAATTCTTAATTCATCATAAAAGCGAACAGCAAACATCAAATAGACAATGATAATGACGGATTTAATTAGATTTTGGATTGGAGAAATGCTAAAATTTATTAGATCTAAAGGTCTTACCTCTACATTTCCTAACATAGAAGTCGCTTTACGAATATTTATAAGTTTGGCAGTTATGAACTGTACAGGGGAGAGATCTTTTTTAACATTAAAATATGTAAAAAATTATTTAAGAAATCCGTAAAAAACGAAAGACTAAGTGAATTAGCTTCTTAAAGAGGAAGAAATTTCCAATAAAAAAGTTCCAACTCCCGAAACTCTACCTCTAATACTAATAATTTTAATTTAATGTTGACAATAGCTGCGAACACTAAGCCGTTACAATGCTCTGAAACCGGCCGTAATAAGTAAAAATATTTTTTTATATTATTAAATATTAATTTGAAATTTTTTTAAAATTATACTATTATTTAGACACTTAAAGGAACAATATCCCATTGGAAAATAATGTTTCACTGATTTTTCATAAAATGAGCCTATTGTTAATTAATAAATTTTGTTTAGAGTTTGCGTTTATATTTCAAGTCGGATAATTGTTAAACAGAAGCCACTAAAATTATTTCGCTTCGTGGAGACCTTATGTCAACTATACTTTAAGGGATTATGACATTGCGATGTTTTTAAGTGTTATAGTCTATTAGTTATTAACTATTTAACCTAACAAAAAACTAAAAAATGAAAAAGTGAGGTTGAAAATTTTTCTTTATTAATTTTAATTATTATTACTGTTTTTATATTCAAAAATACTATAAGATTACATAAACTTTAAATTTTTATTGCTATTTGTTTAAATAAATTTTATAAACAAATAGATAAATTTTATTATTAAAATTTATTATTTGCAATTCTTTACAAGGTGGAAAAAAGAAATTAATTAATTAATTTATTAAATTAACAAATAAATTACCAACAAAAATTTGTTTTTTTTTTCCACCTTGTAGAGAATTGCAAATAATAAAGGACAAGGGTAGATAAGCTATATAATTTTCGCCCACTAATTTCATAAAAAAGAAAAGTTCTCCTTAAAGTCATTAAGCGTTATTTATTTATAGTTGAACATATGATCTCTATGTTTCTATACGTTCTACATTTGAAAAACAACAGTAGGTCGTAGTAATAGCATTTGAAAGTAGGCATGTTTGCAGATTTTTGGTAATTTTTGACCTTTTTCCGAACTTTTATTGTATATTTTCAGTTAGATGCGCTCGATGAAACAAGATAAACTATACCTTATTTTATTGTTGAGCATTTAAGTTTTTAAATAATGGTCAATTTATATTGTTTCATCAAGCGCTTCAATGTATAAAAAACAAAATCGTTTCCGCGGGAGTCGTAGTAGTGTAGACGTTGCGTGCGAATTTAAAAGTGTCAGCGCTCAAAACCACATATTGTGGTATGTATTGAATAAGAATATGTTTATCCACGACCATCGTATAATCATTGCATTCTACGTTTAACAATTGTCAAATAATGATAGTCATTATTCCAACCTAACGTGTAATGAACATAATCTGATTCTAACACATATTTAACCAACCAGGAACTAGTTGTTTTCATTCTAACGCACCTTTAGCCAATCAGGAACTAGCAATTTTCACAAGGAAACGGCGAATCCATTATTCCATGTTTTCGTGCATATTTTCGTGTTTGAAGTTTAACACGTCAATGTTTTACTGTGAACTTTATTTTTTCACTTTTAAACGATTAAAACAGTTAAAATATGAGATAATCGTGGATAAATTATAGTATTCAGCTTGCATAAAATGACTATTACACACTCGGATGATTTACGACACACCTTCGTCTCGTGCCGTAAAAATCACCCTCGTGAGTCATAGCCATCATTATACGCTCACTGAATAATCTGCTATTCCAAAGAACAGTTTTTTATTACTCATCAAGACATATACTGCTCGGAAAATATAATGACATACAACATGGCCGATGGGCGGAAAAAGGCCCTTATCTACCCTTGTCCTTTTAAGAGTATTTGTTCTTAATAATTTGTTTAAATAATGAAAAAAGGAAAAAAATTATTATAAACAATTTAAAAAAATGTTTAAGAAAAAAAAACTCTTTTTTTTTAATCACAATATTTTATAACAGATATAATGACAAAATTTTTTTTATCAAAAATACGTAATTTATCCATTTGTTTATAAAATTTATTTAAACAAATAGCAATAAAAATTTAAAGTTTATGTAATCTTATAGTATTTTTGAATATAAAAACAGTAATAATAATTAAAATTAATAAAAGAAAATTTTCAACCTCACTTTTTCATTTTTTAGTTTTTTGTTAGGTTAAATAATTAATAACTAATAGACTATAACAATTAAAAATATCGCAGTGTCATAATCCCATAGAGTATAGTTGACATAAGGTCTCCACGAAGTGAAATAATTTTAATGACTTTTGTTTAACAATTATCGGACTTGAAATATAAACGCAAACTCTAAAAAATTTGTTAATTAACAATAGGCTCATTTTATGAAAAATCGGTGAAACATTTTTTTTTCCAACGGGTTATTGTTCATTTAAGTGTCAAAATAATACCGTAATTTTTAAAAATTTTTAAATTAATGTATAATAACATAAAAAAATATTTTTACTTATTACGGCCGGTTTCAGAGCATCGTAACGGCTTAGTGTTCGCTGCGCGGAGCTCTATTTTCAACATTAAATTAAAATTATTAATAATAGAGATGGAGTTTCGGAAGTTGGGACTTTTTTTATTGGAAATTTCTTCCTCTTTAAGAATCCTTTAAAACTTCTTAAATATTAATAGTTTTCGAGTTATTTGCAAAAAACGAACGTTATTTTTTCAATCTCCATTTGTTTATAACTGTTGCAATTGTTTACGTGCGGGTTTGAAATGTTTGCACATTTTTCTAGACGTCATTCCAAATCCAATGAGCCCTCACTCATATTTTTACGAGCTTTATCAAGCATTAACACAGCTTTGAACTTATGAACTAGTCTAATAGATAGTCCTATACTTGTTTTTCAATAAAATCTACCAAAAATGAGTTTTTCATCTGTACTTACTTTTAAACAAATGTAGGTTGGTTCAGGTTCGTCTTAAGATAACAAAATTAAACAGCAATAAAAACCCCAAAAAAATCATTTTTTGGCAAACTATTCAAAGTGGTGCCGCAAAAAATTTTCGCCTCCGACGAATTTGCCTGCGACACTAGCTTTCGCTTTCGGCGCCATTTCATTTAGAAACTAAGGGGGGCGCCAACAAATTTAGTGCCTAGGGGCACATAAGTTCATAAACCGGCACTGATGTTTCTGACACTTTTTTAAGAGTAATTTTTACAACTGGGATAAAACGTCATATAATATTTTCTGTGTAAGTGCTTATTCGATTTTTGAAATCATACAATTATTTCCATCACTAATCATGTGCTGGTACAATTAGATGTTTTATTATTTATTACTACTTGTATGAAAACCTAAATAGTTTGAACTGAGGTAAGTATGCCGTATGGCCATTTTCAAAATTAACATTATCATGCACCACAAGAATTTAAATATTTTCGAGCATTCTAGGTATTTCGTTTCTTCAAAGCAGTGAATTACAATTAATTTTAAAATACATTTAGATAATCAAGAAATTATTATCTAACACTTACATGTTCCATAAAAGTTCAAAAACAACTTCATCGTTAGCTGACAAACGAATCAAATCACCCAAACTATTGTTGGTAAGGGAAAATATACCAGATAGTGTTTATGATATTGCATTAATTACATAAAATGCATCTTCAACTTAGGTTGAGCATAAATATAAAAATAAAAATATATTAATAGGTAATCAGCATTTTTCTTAATATATAGTTGATAATACGATATTTACGACTTTATCTTCACCTAAAGTTCTAGCTGTAACTGCCTTTCTACAGTTTCTAAAACACCATATACGAAACGTCCATTAAAGTGACTCAACTAGAGTCTAAACCGTGATGTTGACTATTGTAATGTGACGTAAACATTGCTAATGTAGTGAAGCTACGATCACAAAGCTCACATCTGTGAGGTTTGTCAGGTTTAGGTTGGTCACTTTCATGCTGCTGCATATGTTGGCTTAAACAGTAACTTTGTCGACATGCATATGGACACTGAGAACATTTATATGGCTTCTTGCCTGAAAGCGGTAGAAATTAGGTAATGCATGTTCTTCTATACTTAAAAAAGACGTTATGATATGAAAGAACATATACAGGGTGACTCAAATGAGATCGTGCATTTCTAGTTATCTGCGGTGACCAGTAGTTTTATAAAAGGTATATAAGTCTAAGAGGTCTATATAATCATCTTATAAGATTTATACTGTTACTAAAGTAGTAGAACGACAATATATTTAGAGCCCTGGATGATAAATAAGCGACTTCATAGCTAGGGAGCTGGTGGCAATACGGGTATATGATTTCATTGTAATTAACAATAAAATGGAATGAAGGCATTGATACAACAGACTAATTAGAGCTTGGTTGCTGCTGATTTTTTAAATAAATGAATTTTAAATTTACAAAAAAAAACGCTCCTATATTATTTTATTGTTTCAGCCATTGCTATAAAACTGTTCTTTATCAAAAATATAAATAACCATGACTTTGATTTTTTTTTTATAAAACTAATTGTTAACTTGCAAAGAAAAAGCGCTATTAGTCTTTTCATTGTACTTCGCAGTGGTTTTAGTTTGTTAGTTTTTATATCCATAAGTAGAGAAAAACATTGGCTGACGTGTACGTTGCTGATTTTCAGAAATATTCCCAATTTACTCCAAAAAATGTCAAAATATCAAAGTAAGAAAATAGTTCAATCAGTGGGGGATTTTGCCCTGTAAAAGGTGAAGTAGTAATTAGTCCACTCAAATTAGGGAAAAAAAACGCCGTTTTAGAGAAAAATTTTGAACAGCAGTTTCTCTGCATAGATAGTAAGTACTCAACCTTTAGAACAATTGAGGTGCTCGCGTGCAAACCCCGATAAATCCACACACACAAAGTTGTGGGAAATTACAAAAAACTATATTGGATTTATCTGGTTTCCTTCGAAACGGTCAACTTTAACATTAGATTTATATGGGATTTATCGCGTTTTGGTTACCAAAGATTACTTATAGGCTTGTAAAGTTAGTCTAACATACATGAAACTATTACAAACTCAAAATTGACTTTTTGTGGGTTTATCGGGTCCACATTAGCATTAGATTTATATGGGATTTATCGCGTTTTGGTTACCAATGATTATATAGGCTTGTAGAGTTTAGTCTAACATACATGAAACTATTACAAACTCAAAATTGACTTTTTGTGGATTTATCGGGGTTTGCGCATGAGCGCCTCAATTTTTTGTTTATGCGCAGAAAAGAGATGAGATATATACATATATATACGTTTTTCCGTGTTTTTTTTTATTTAGACTTTTATATCTCGAAAAGTACGCGTTTTTAAGGCTAAACGAACATAGGTAAACATGTTCAGAACACGATTTCCTACAAAAAAAGGTTGTATACATTTTCCGATTATCCCATTGGCTTTTCCTGCTTGACTTTCGTGCTTTATTTTGAATGTATCTCGAAAAGCACGCGATTTTAGGGCTAAATGAACATAAATAAACTTGTTCAAAATGAGATTTTCTACAAAAAAACTCCTGTACATTTTCGATTATCCCATTGGATTTTCCGGAAAAGCTTCTTGAAGATTATACAGGGTGTCCCATAAGTAATGGTACATAGAGCAATGGTAGATTCCTCACGTAAAAAAAAAACGATTTTACCAAACTTACCTTAGTCCAAAAGTTGATATTAACAGAGATACAGGGTGTGTTAAATTTTTCTTTTGGTTTTTTTTAAATAATTTCTTTAAAAATTGCAATATTTTAACAAAATTTGATGATTGGAGATTTTTTAAGGCGAGGAATTCAAATCTATTCATACTTTTGTTGTTATTTGTAGAGGGCGCCACCTACGGTAGTTTGCATGTCGTTTATATGTCATATATTTTTGGAGAATTTTTTAAAATTTTTTCAAATAAAAATTCATATTTTCCTGTCTTTTTTACGTGAAACAGGTATACCTTCTAAATGTCGCTACGAGTAACCGTTTTCGGGATATTTGGTTTTAAAGCATTCAAGTTTGGTTAAATCGTAATATTTTTACGTAAGGAATCTGCCATTGCTCTATGAACTATTACTTATGTATATATTTGCAATTTTGTGTTTTGTTTTTTTATTTGGACATACAAATCTCGGAAAGCAAGCATTTTTAAGGCTAAATGAACAATCAGTAAACTTCTAAAAAGGTTCTATATATTTGAGAGATATATACGTCAAAATGAAAAAAAAAATACGAAAAAGCAAATATATATTTTTCAAGAAGTTTTTCCGGAAAAACCATTGGGATAATCGGAAAAATGTATAGGGGTTTTTTTTGTAGGAAATCTCATTCTGAACAAGTTTACTTATGTTCATTTAGCCCTAAAATCGCGTGCTCTTTGAGATATTTGCATTCAAAATAAAAAAAACACGAAAAAAATGCATATATAATTTTCAAGTCGCTTTTTCAAAAAGCCAATGGGATAATCAGAAAAATGTATAGAAGCTTTTTTGTAGGAAGTCGTATTCTGTACACGTTCACCTATGTTCGTTTAGCCTTAAAAACGCGTACTTTTCGAGATATATACGTCTAAATGAAAAAAAAAAACACCAAAAAACGTATATGTATATATATCTCAAAAATCATTTCTTTTTTTTTTTTCTGCACATAAGCAAAACCTTGTTCTAAAAGTTGAATACTTACTTCCTATGTAAAGAAACTGCTGTTCAGAGTTTTTCTCCGCTTTTTTCTTAATTTGAGTGGACTAAATGGTTTTGATATATGTTGATTAAGTCGAGGCCTTGATAAATACAAGTTTTCGACCTTGGAGAGTGGAGGCGCAAGCCGCCATCTTGAATTAAAGGTGCAAGAGAATTGTTTTTCAAAATAATTCAGCAATGCTCAATCCTACGAGAAAAATGTTCAAGACAGAATTGAAGAGGGCAAAATTTTCTACATTTTTTGCATTTACATTTTTATTACAAGTTTAATGTTTAAAGAGATACAGCATCAGAAAGATGGATTTAAGAAGAAAATTTTTTCTTTATCGTCTTGTTTATATCAATGTCCTGGCGGAGTTTAGCCGTAGGCTATTCTACCACTCAACCAGGACGGACACACACACACATAGACAACATCACAACACCCATTCCCTGCAACATTGCCATCTGTTACAGCTGAGACTCGAACTCAGGAGAGGAGAGCGACTAGACCGTGTTGTCTCTCACACAAGCGCAGTCTAGCCCACTGCTACCGTCTCAGCAACACATGAAAAATGCCACTACACATCCATACCCTAGCCAGGATTCGAACCCGAGACCCCGTGGTCGCAAGCCTAACACCTTAAGCACTACGCCACCGAGCCGGTCGTTTACAACAGAACATATTACGGGACACCCTGTATATAAATACAAGCGAAGGAAAAGAAAATAATTGTAAAAAACATTAGAATATTTTTTGGGACTACCTAGAAAGCTTTATAAAAATAATACAGGCCGACAAAAAAAGGGGCTGTTCTTTTGATCAGAACTGTCTTATCCTATGTGTTTTGACATGCTAAAACCGATTCTGATATTAAAAAACAATATATTG
Source organism: Rutpela maculata (assembly GCA_936432065.2). Classification (NCBI taxonomy): domain Eukaryota; kingdom Metazoa; phylum Arthropoda; class Insecta; order Coleoptera; family Cerambycidae; genus Rutpela; species Rutpela maculata. The sequence continues at coordinate 54,759,737 of OW386292.2, forward strand.
CATCAGTTTTTGTCTACCACTCCTACCCCTTTACATCTCCTAAAAAGGGCAAACAGGTCTTGTCCTAAGGTTCTGATATAACTTTTCTGAAGTATTTTATTTTATGTGCTGAAGTTAATTTTGGGCAAAAAAAATTTCTATCGTGTCAGTTTCCCTATGCCACCCCTAGGAGATAAACGGAGGTTGTAGAAGGAAACTGACACAATAGAATTTTTTTTGTCCAAAATTGGCTTCAGCGCGTCAAAATTGGCTTCAGTGCGTCAAAATACTTCAGAAAAGTTAGATCAGAACCTTAGAACTAACCTCTATTTGCCCCTTTTAGGGCAAAATTATATTGTTTTACATAAAACTAGACCCCGAGGATTAAAATAAAATCCGTTACTTAGGTTACATAATTAATAATATTAATAAGATATTACGTATGTATATGTGGTATATGTTTTAATGTAAATTTTATCCCTGGAGTTTTAACTACATTAAACCACATTGAAATATTATTTGATTTTGATTATGTAACCCCACATAATCTGGTCTCCATAAATTGGTAACCCGAAGCTGAACCCGACGTTCACGTAAATTGGTAACCCCGAAGCTCACAAATTGATTACTCCAACGTCCAGATAATTTGGTGAGCCCGACACGAAACCTTCGTAATAACTGCGATACTATCCTTACCAGTGTTGCCAACAGAGCTTTCTAAAATTCTCCGCCTACTGCCTTAAAATTCTCCACAAATCGAAGAAATTCTCCGCCAAAAATAAAATATCAAAATCTTCTGTACAACAAAAAATATATTGATCTTTATTTGCTTCCCAATAAGTAATCCATTAGTCCATTACTAATTTGCACAAATTGATATTTTCATTCATCAGTAATGAATTAATAAAACTTGGTTTGGAGCACGCTTGAGATTAGTGAACTCTATATACATACTGGAATGAGTATGAACAATTAGGAACCTATTGTTCCCTTTCACTCCAATACAGGGCGCTTTTCTAAATTCACCCGTGAGTGCACCGATCTCGACCGGTTTCTCACCGAACCGTTTCAAAATTAACCAGTCACCATTATTAAAATGTTTCTAAATTCACCGGTGTGATCAGCTATTTGAACCGGTAAGGTACCATATCCACCAGGTATTTGAGTTGGAATTTCGGTGAATATGTCAAGAAATAAAAACAATACACTGCGCACGGCTGTTTCTTTATTGCGCATGATTTGAACTACCCGCGAAGTTGGATCTAAAACAATCCTACTGGTAAACCGGAAAGCCTCACCGAAGCGTTTCAAAATGTTTAATCAACCACATGCAACCGAATATTTACCGGGGAAAAATGTTTCTAATCGGTTCCCTCCACCAGTAAATTTACTGGTAAATATTGAAAAGTGGGGATAGTATCGAGCTCACTACTTGAGATCATTGGTCGACAACCGGCCTCTGTTGACCCTTAATGAAACTGAATACACACATATCGCTATCTGTTATCATTTACATAAACTACTAAACTGCAAGAAAACAGAGCTACCTTATTTTGTTATTTGTTTTAATAAAGAAATAATTATAAATTCTGTCACCCTATATTCTCCGCCAATTCTCCGTCAAAAATGAATTCTCCGCCAGATTCTCCGCAGGCAGTCAAATTCTCCGAAAAGCGGAGAATTCTCCGGAAATTGGCAACACTGATCCTTACCACAATTCTTTTATCGTCAAGTACATTGGACAAGATATAGATTTACGTAATTTAATTATATTGCTTCTAAACATTCTTTGATGTTGAAGATTGGTGACCACAATTAATATATTGTAATATGTTAAAATTTAAGGTTATGTTGGTTACTAAAAAGTAGGCACAGACTTCAACAGATCGAATGTCTGAATGTGGTGTATTTGCACCTACTCGAGAAAGAACCTAGTTAGTTCTGGTGACATCTGGAATTATCTAGAGAATGGTGGCGTCATCACAGAAAAATCGAGATATGTCATTTTTAGGTATAAAAGACCCACGGTCAATAAACGATACGGTTGCATCAATCAGCAGCTTTAGGATGAGAGAGACGCGAGGGGCGGGAAATCGAATGAAAGAGATAGACATATCTGATTTCCGTGCAAAAGACAGAGACAAAGATGCTTGTAGTGTCTACGGGTGACGTAGGCTGTAGACCCTACCGGAATCTTTGTCTCTGTCTTCTGCACGGAAATCAGATATGTCTGTCTCTTTCATTCGATTTCCCGCCCCCCGCGTCTCTCTCGTCCTAAAGCTGCTGATTGATGCAACCGTATCGTTTATTGACCGTGTAAAAGACCGACCGCATTCTCAGCGAGTAGTTCAGAAAGTATAGAAAGTGAGGTTAAGACTCCAAAGAGAAACAAGTGATAAACATTGTGATTTTTAGTCAGTAAAGTGTATCTAAATTAATAAGTATTGTCACAGAAGAAGAAACGATTGTTTCTTCTTCTGTGGTATTATGAAGTATCCAGTAAATATTTAATAAAGTGTGCTAGTGGACATCTCTTGTTATAATTTTTGGAACCCACGGAATTTGCAAGGGGTGGTTTCCTAAGGGTGGAAACACGTGACAAATTGGTGTCAGAAAGCGGAATTTTATGACAAGAGGAGCTCTGAAGTTGTGTTGGAGTGTTCGAGAAGTATTCTCGAGAGTTAGTGCTAACACAGGACTAATTTACTGGACATTGTTCAAGGGTTATTTTCGAACAGGAAAATAGTGGTTAAGTGCATTTTTGAGACATTGTAGAACATTTTATTAGGACATTAGTGTGATAATTAAATCCTTTGAACTGAGAAGTGATAGAGACACTGAAAAAGACTCATTTGTGTTAGTGCGTGAAAAATTACTAGGACTTCTATTTGGACATTAGTGAAGATTATTAAATTCTCTGAACTGGATAGTGACAAAAGACTCTGGGTAAGACTTTTTCGTGCTATTTTGAGATTTGTCTGGAAAGTTCCATTACCGATATTGACGTGACAGTTAAATTTATTTTATTTTAATCGTATGCCCATTACAACAAGAAGCATGGCTACGGAGAAACAAATACAGGACTTATTCGAACGGTTCCAAAAAATGATGGCACAGCAACGGCAGGAAGACAAAGAAGAACAGGAGAAAAAACGTCAAGAGGAGAAAGAAGAACAAGAAAAGCGACATCAAGTAGAAAAAGAAGAGCAAGAAAGAAGACGTCAAGATGAAGAAAGAAGACGTCAAGAAGAAAGGGACGAATTAAAGAAAATAATGGAAGACTTGGAAGAAAGATGCCAGGAGGAATTAAGGAAAATCCTAAACGATCAAATAAAAATACAACAGGACGCAATCATTTCTGTCAAGAGTGAAATCAAAGAAGAGATAAACAAGGTAGAAGAAAAAGTAGATAAGGTCGAAGATAAAGTAGGTGAAGTCAAGACCGAAGTCGGTCAAGTTAAAGAAAAAGTAAACAAGTTCGAAGAAGAAGTCAAAGGAAGTTAAACGACAGTTGAGAGATAGAGGAAGCCAGCAGGTGGTATCATCAGGTCAGCGACTAAAACCTCCTTCTTTTGACGGCCAAAGTTCCTGGACGACGTACAAGAGGCAGTTTGAGGCGGCAGCGTGTGCTAACAACTGGGATAATGAGGAAAAGGCCATGGCATTAGTTCTGGCGTTAAGGGGCCAGGCCTCAGAGTTACTCCAAACCATCCCAGTTGAGAAACAAAGGGACTTCAAAGTCTTGGAAGCTGCATTAGACTTGAGGTATGGCGATCAACACCTTGCCCAATTATACCAGGCTCAGCTGAAATCCCGGATGCAAAAAGCTGAAGCTGAAAGAATTTGAAGCTGCGATAGAGAGACTGGCACACCTGGCATATCCAAGTGCACCTAAAGAATTCCAGGAACAATTAGCCGTGGGGGCCTTTTTAGATGGTATAAGGACGAAGAGGTCAGGTGAGTTCTGAGGCTGACGAGACACCAAAGTAGTAGCGAAGCTTTGGTGCGTGCACTGGAAGTAGAAGCTGCATATAGGGATACTCCAAGGTCGAGAGTGCGAGCTGTGACTCTCGAAGAATCGCAACCAGAAATGAATCAGAACCCTATGTTGACTGAGATGCAGAAAATGTTTACCAAACTATTCGATAAATTGGATGGCCTAGGAAAGCAGGATAAACAGCAAAATAAAGGGAAGCCGAGTGGTGGTATTAAATGTTACAACTGCGGCAAGGTGGGCCATATGAAACGAGACTGTCGACAGCAGAAATCGGAGAGTCGAGTAAATGCTGTGAATGTTGAAGAAAAGCAGGAAAACTAAAGATAGCCAGCACCAAGGGGGCTGTGCTGGCTAGGGAATGCGGTGCCCCCAGAGAAATAAAGATTTCCCAGCTTCAAAGAATTCCAAGCAGTCTGTTGTTGCAAGGATATGTGAATGGAAGAAAATGCGTGTTTACTATTGACACCGGTGCTACGTCATCAATGGTGCGGACAGGGTTTATATCAGGCTTGCAGATTAACAAGAAGCAAAATGGAGTAATCATTCGGACAGCCACGGGGGACAGGGCTGTGGTCCATAGAGAAGTCGACTTGGAACTGCAGGTTGGACGGTTGAGGTTCAATTACAAGGTCATTGTGGCTGACATTATGGATGATTTCATTTTGGGTCTGGACATCATGGGAGAGCAAGGATTTATTGTTGACGTAGGGGAGCGAGTCTTAAAAATTGGAAATGAGGAATTTATTCTGGCAAACGCAGATGACCAATTCCATAAAGCAAGGTTGTTAACAACACAGACGATCAAGATTCCTGCTCATTCAGAACAAATGATCGATGCTGCCTTAGAAGGAAATCCTGGAGGGTACCGTGTTGGCCTAGTTGAAGATGACGAATCGATTAAGTCCCTACCCAATGTTATTGTGGCGAGAACTTTAACCCAGACTAAAGACAAAATCCCAATAAGAGTCGTTAATTTAAATTCCCACTCAGTGACAATTAAGGAAGGCAAACCGATTGGCTCCTATGAACCGGTCACATGGGTAGCAAGGTGCGAGGAACAACCAGAGGGAAGTTCGTCTACAAAAATAGACCAGGAAGTTTTGACCTTGCTGAGTACTCAGTTGGAGTATTTATCTGAGGATGAACGATGGGAGGCAATCAAGTTCCTGGAAAAGGAAAGTTCAGTATTTGCCAAGAATACAGAGGCCCTTACAAAAACAGACATAGTCCAGCATCGGATAAATACTGGCGACTCACCAGCTATTCGACAACCACCTAGGAGGCTTCCATTAGCGAAACAAGAGGATGCCTCGGCAATGATAAACAAGATGCTGCAAGATGGAGTCATTGAGGAGTCAACGAGTCCATGGTCATCGCCAGTAGTTGTGTTTGCCAAGAGGGACGGAACATTAAGATTTTGTGTCGATTATCGAAAATTAAATGATGTCACGAAGAAAGACAGTTACCCATTACCACGAATTGACGACACGTTAAGCACGTTGGCAGGCTCACGATGGTTTTCTACGTTAGACCTTAGGAGTGGATACTGGCAAGTGAGGCTTCATCCTGATGATAAGGAGAAGACAGCGTTTTCAGCAGGCAGTGGTCTTTATCAATTTACTGTGATGCCTTTTGGACTTCGCAATGCGCCAGCTACCTTTGAAAGATTGATGGAATTCGTACTGCGAGGGCTAACCTGGAGGACATGCCTGGTTTACCTTGACGATGTGCTTGTTATGGGACAGGATTTTACAGAACATTTGAAAAATCTTCAAGAAGTATTTGGGCGAGTCAGGAATGCCCATCTGAAGTTGAACCCGAAGAAGTGCCTGCTATTCCAGAAAGAAGTCAAATTTCTTGGTCACGTGGTGTCTTCGGATGGAATACAAACAGACCCCGACAAAATTTCTGCTGTACGAGATTGGCCAAGACCATCTAATGTTCATGAAGTACGGAGCTTCCTTGGCCTCTGCACTTATTATAGGCGCTTTGCAGAAATTGCGAAGCCACTACACCGGCTGACAGAAGAGAAAGTGCAGTACCAGTGGACACCGGAATGTGAAACGGCATGGAGAAAATTGAAGGCAGCTTTATGTACTGGTCCTGTGCTAGCATACCCACAACGGGAAGGACTTTTCATTTTAGACACGGATGCCAGCAATTCTTCGGTCGGTTGTGTACTGTCCCAAATCCAGAATGGGCAGGAAAGAGTGATCGAGTACTTCAGCAAGGTGCTGTCCAAACCGGAAAGAAACTATTGTGTAACTCGGAAAGAGTTACTAGCCATCGTTAAATCAGTGGACCATTTTTATAAATATCTTTATGGACGACATTTCAAGATCCGGACCGACCATGCTGCATTAAAATGGCTGTTGCAGTTGAAAACCCCTGAAGGTCAACTGGCTCGTTGGATAGAACGGCTGCAACAGTATGATTTCAAAATAGAACATCGACCTGGAAGATCTCATAAGAACGCAGACGCTTTATCTAGAAGACCATGCAAGGAAGATTGCAAGCACTGCCGCCACGTTAAGAAATTGCAGGGTACGGTGGCCGTCAACACTATTAAAATAGAGGTTCCGGACGATTGGACAACCGAAGCCCTGAGACAAGAACAACTGAATGACACAGAAATTGGGGCTATATTGAGAGCAAAGGAGAAAGGAATTCGACCAGCGTGGAAGGATGTTTCGGATAAGGCAGTTGGATTGAAGGCTTTGTGGGCCCAATGGGATTCACTTAAAGTCATGAACGGGCTGCTAAAGAGAGCTTGGGAAAGCCCGGATGGCAGGGAAGTTGTTATGCGTCTAGTGATTCCCAGGTGTCGAGTACCGAAAGTACTTCAGGAAGTGCATAATGGAGCATCCGGTGGGCACTTCGGCGTTAATAAGACCCTGAATAAAGTACGAGAACGATTTTATTGAGTAAATAGTCGTCAAGATGTGGAAGCTTGGTGTCGCAATTGCAAAATTTGTGCAGCCAGTAAGGGACCACAGACTAGAAGTAGAGGTGCAATGAAGCAATATAACGTCGGAGCTCCTTTAGAGACGATCGCGATCGATATAGCCGGCCCATTCCCAGTAACCAAGGATGGGAACAAGTATATACTGGTTGCCATGGACTATTTTAGTAAGTGGCCAGAGGCCTATGCAATTCCAAACCAAGAAGCAGTCACTGTCGCCAAAGTCTTGGTAGATAATTTGATATGTCAGTTTGGTGTACCCCTGGAGCTGCACTCAGATCAAGGGAGGAACTTTGAGTCAAGGGTGTTTCAGCAAATCTGCAAGTTATTGGGGATACACAAAACACGGACAACAGCCCTTCACCCGCAATCAGATGGAATGGTGGAACGACATAAGAACACCATGAAAGAACATCTCTCTAAAGTGGTTCATAAGAATCAACGTGATTGGAATCTCCACATACCGTTCTTCCTCATGGCATACAGAGCTGCTATCCACGAGTCTACGAAACAAACACCAGCCCGTGTAGTATTTGGACATGAGATCAGACTGCCGTGTGATTTGATTTTTGGAACACCAGGCGGAGAACAGCTTCCTGTGAACAGCTATGTGGATGAAATGAGTGAACGGCTAAGAAATGTTCATGAGCTGGTTAGAGACCAAATCACCATAGCCAGTGACCGAATGAAGGCTCGATATGACCGTAAGGGTAGTTCAGAAGGGTTCAAGGCAGGAGATCTGGTTTGGCTGTACAACCCACATTGGAAGGAAGGGAAGTCACCGAAACTTCAACCTCCTTGGGAAGGACCTTATACTGTTATTACCCGAATTAATGATGTCGTCTATCGGATTCAACGAAACAAAAAGTCCAAGATGAAGAGCGTACACTTGGATAGACTGGCGAAGTATGTGAAAGAGGCTGAATTGCCTGACCGGGACGTTCAGGCTTAAGGAGGGGGCAGTGTAATATGTTGCAACCCCTTAAAATTTAAGGTTATGTTGGTTACTAAAAAGTAGGCACAGACTTCAACAGATCGAATGTCTGAATGTAGTGTATTTGCACCTACTCGAGAAAGAACCTACCAGAAGTTAGTTCTGGTGACATCTGGAATTATCTAGAGAATGGTGGCGTCATCACAGAAAAATCGAGATCTGTCATTTTTAGGTATAAAAGACCGACCGCATTCTCAGCGAGTAGTTCAGAAAGTATAGAAAGTGAGGTTAAGACTCCAAAGAGAAACAAGTGATAAACATTGTGATTTTTAGTCAGTAAAGTGTATCTACATTAATAATAGTATTGTCACAGAAGAAGAAACAATTGTTTCTTCTTCTGTGGTATTGTGAAGTATCCAGTAAATATTTAATAAAGTGTGCTAGTGGACATCTCTTGTTATAATTTTTGGAACCCACGGAATTTGCAAGGGGTGGTTTCCTAAGGGTGGAAACACGTGACAATATCAACATTTTTTCAAACATGGCAAAGCTTGCGTAGTTGATGTTTTAGAAGATCTTTTCTTAATAAAGGATTTTTAAATATTATACTAGATTTGGACATTTTTTAAATACGACTTTTGGTATTTTTGGAGATTTGGACCATTTAATAGAATAACTTAATAGAAGATTACAACACTGGAATTTACCTTTTGAAATTATCAACTATTGTATATGGTTAGGTAGGTACCCTATATATGCTCCTTTCCATTGTTTTATTTTAAACCAGTCAATCATTCAAATAATTCATTCATTTGATTTACTGTTTTTTTTTTAAATATGGCCGTCTCAAATGCAGTTGCACCAAGGGATCTTGAACTCTATTGTCAATGATCCAGTTGTTGCACAAAATCAATACGTCACGTCATTCAAACTTCCCCTCTTCTGGATAGCTAAACCAGAAATATGGTTTTCTCAAGTAGAAGCTCAATTTAACGTGGCACGAATAACTTCTGATCATAAAAGATATGATTACATAATCGTGAATTTACCGATGGAAGTAGTCAGTAATATTTATGATATTATTATTGCTCCATCCGCCGCTAACCTATATAATTTTTTAAAAAATGCTATCATTGCGCGACTTACTTTTTTCCAGTGAAGAAAAGCTTTTAGATGACCTGTCATCAGGATCACAGATGGGCGATAGAAAACCCTCAGAATTTGATCGTATTATGTCAGGAATTGTCGGTGACTCCAATATGGTTAGTCAAGCCACTCTAATCAAATTATGCAAACGACGTTTACCCAAAACGATTTATATAGCAATTACTGCTTCAGGAAAAACAGAAATAGAGGATATCATTGACACAGCCGAGAAGATATGGGAATCTTGTCATAGTACTGCAATATCCTCGTTCCAATCTAACGTTTCTCCAGTTACGATTCCTAATTCAATTTCCTCCACAACATTGTCAGATTTATCAGATAAATTTAATGCGTTTTCCGTTGATTTTCAAACAACTTTAAACAAGATTTTATTTAAACAAAGTTCTCTTGAAACTCAGATATCTGCCTTACAGACTTCTAATCGCCAAAGTCGAACTACTACCTCTTTTACTGGGCATCAATGTCCCACTTGTCGCAATAGACCTCGTTCTCGTTCTAGGTCTTCCAACGGTAACAATAAATTTGATTCTTCTAATAAAACCGTTTGCTATTATCACCAGGTATGGAAAGATAAAGCTTTAAAATGCAGCGGCCCTTGGTGTTCTTTTTATAATACCCCATTATATAAGAATCATTCTGATTATCAAAAAAACTAATCAACACTAGCATTTTATCTGCGGATTCTAGTGATTCTGACAGCAGATCTAGACTTTTCATTTATGATATGTAAAACAAATTAGATTTTTTAATAGATACTGGTGCAGAATTATCGGTTGAACACAGGAATTTATTTACTGATTTCAAAAAGAATCCTAATTAAGTCTTAACTGCAGCTAATAATACTATTATTTCTACCTACGGTAAGAAACTTTTAAAAATCAATTTAGGCCTAAGCCGCAATTTTACTTTTATTTTTACTATCACTGACATAGATGTTCCTATCTTAGGAGCTGACTTCATAGCACATTTTGGTCTACTTGTAGATTTAAAGAACAAACTCTTGATAGATAATATGCCAAGTTTGTCAATTAATTGTTACGTCAAAAAGTTTTTTCATCTCTCCCAGATTATTTTCTGTTGAAAATCGATATACCAAATTGTTGCGTTCTTTTCCTCATCTAATTAGCACACCGGATTACTTTTGCCTATTAGACATTCCGTGAAACATTATATAGTTACTGGAGGACATTTATCTTTTAGTCTCCCAAGACATTTGGACACTATTAAATTTAATATTGCAAAAAGTGAGTTTGATCATATGGTTGAGTTAGGTATTTGTGAACCTTCTTCTTCGTCTGTTGCATCTCCATTACATATGGTTTCCAAAAAAGATCCCGACAATTGGCGACCTTGTGATGATTACAGGCAACTAAATGTTATCACCATACCTGATTGATATCCTCTACCGCATATTCAAGATTTTAATGCCCAGTTATTTGGTTGCTCAGTTTTTTCTAAGATTGGCTTAGAGCTTATCATCAGATACCTGTTAACGAAACAGATATTTTCAAGACTGAGATTACCACTCCATTTGATTCGTTCCAATTTAGACGTATGCCTTTTGGTTTAAGAAATGCTGCTCAAACCTTTCAGAGATTTATGAACGAAGTTCTATCACATTTGAAGTTTGTTTTCGTTTATTTAGATGACATACTAGTCACAAGTAAAGATCATGTCAAGCATTTACAACATTTACAGATCGTTTTCGAACGTTTAGAAAATGGGATAAATGGGATAAATATTAAACTCTTCAAGTGCGTTTTCGGCACAGATCAATTAACATTTTTAGGTCACCACGTCTCTCATAAGGACATTTCCCCCACTACTGAGCGTGTTGACATTATCAAAGAATTTCCACAACCTACAACAGTTAAGCAACTTTAAAGGTTTTTAGGCATGGTTAATTTTTATCATAGATTTATACCTAACCTTGCTGAAATATTCAGCCCTTTACATGCACTAACTACTAAATTGTTACATGACAAAATAAAGATTATAAATACTTGGTCAACGGACTGTTCCAATAGTTTTATTAAAGCTAAACAAGCTTTAGTAGATGCTACTGTCCTAATTACAACGATGGAGTAACTCTTTCGTTAACAGTTGACTGCTCAAATGTGTCCATAGGATCAGTTTTAGAGCCGACTTTTAACAATGTCTCCACTCCTTTGGCTTTCTTTTCTAAAAAGCTAACTGTCACTCAAAAACGTTACTCAGTTTTTGACAGAGAACTTCTCGCCGCTTATTTGTCAATTAGACATTTCAGAAATATTTTAGAAGGTCGAGATTTTACTCTTTTCACCGATCATAAACCTTTGGTTTCTGCATTATTTTCTAAAGCGGAGAGAACCCCCAGGCAAAAACTGCTGCGGTCTATTTTTAATATCAGAATCGGTTTCAGCATGTCAAAAAACATAGGATAAGATGGTCCTGATCAAAAGAACAGCCCCTTTTTTTTGTCGGCCTGTGTAATTATTAAGAAACATCAGCCAATGAAAAATTGAAATAGCAGATTTCAGCCAACATTTTTTGTTGTTCTTTACAGATAAACAAAGCTTCCTGCAAAGTAGCTGACACAATATAGAAGCGTTTTTTTACCCCATTTTTGAAAATTCATCCATTTAAAACGAAGCAGTATACAGGTGACTGAAGTTTGTTTCATTGTTTTTCAATTTTTTAATATTTTTACTAGTTTTTAGACATGTATCAAACAAAATTGTAGAATTGTTGTCAGTGGTATGCGATAAATTCTATTCTATTCTTATTATTTTTTATCACTTTCCGAAACTTTTGATGTAAGGTACACCGACAATAAATTCACTTAGTTTTTAGTAGATCATAAATTAATTAAAAAAATTAAATTGCAAAAAAACGCAAACACATAGATTTCAGCCAACTGCATTTATACCAATGTCATATTGACAAGCAACGTTTAAAACAAATGGCTGACACAATAAAATCTTATAGGAGCGTTTTTTTATTGCATTTTTAATTAACTGTTAATTAAAAACTCAATAATGACCGTAATGACCGAAATGGTTTTTCCGACTTTTTATTATGACGTCTTTACACTTTTCAACTTCAGTCAAACAATAAAGTCAAACAATAAGCCATCAGTTCTGTTTGTTTTCACAAAGGCTTTAAACAAATTACATCATTAACTTTTCTGTGCAAAGTTACACTATTTTGGTTTTTCAGACAGCTGTAAATTTTGTCAAATCTTATCTTACTGGTTAAAGTCGGAGTCATTATTGAAAATAATTGTTCTCGAAAACAGTTAATACCATATAATGGGGAATTTCAGCAATTTTTTTTTAATTCGAAAATGAGTTCTTTAGGTTAAAAGAAGAGACCCATATTTTTTTTTTCTTTTTTAAGCAAATAAACGTGAAAAAAAATGTTAAAGTTCAGTTATATATTTTCCCCTAAAAATTTATGACGTATGTAAACATAGAAAATTTTAGGCTACTAAAGATACCTACCCTGGCCAAGAAGTTGAGAAGAAGAAGATAACCTAAAATTCTTAATTGTCATTTGAATTTTAATTGCTGTCAGTTTTGTCTCGGTCAGTGTCGTTTCTATTATCTTATGCCTGTTGTGTTTATTTGTTTTGACCCATTGTTACCATTACCAATTACCTTGGAATGTAATTGGTAGAAACTGGTGATACCTAACGATAGTAAATAAAGACAAAAAATATTTTTGAACAAAAATTTGTCACAAAATACGACCGACTAAATGTACATTGTGTTGTGTAAATAAAATAAGGAATATCCGATTGCGAAGCTTGAGACTTCATTCTAAAGCATGTGTATATAAAATATGCTATTGACGGCTGGTAATTAGGCACACAACAAACACAACTTAAAAGCAAACTTTATTAACATAATAACACTTAAATACATGAAAACACCGCATTTATGGCTAGCGAACAAGTCATCGGCATATTTACAGTTTGAAGTTTGATATATATGATGACATATTTTATCTGTCGAGCCCATAGACTTCCACCTAGTCTATAATCGGGCCACAGATTAAATCAGAAAAGTGCCGGCAGCCCCGCTAGGAGTCATAGTATGAACCAGAAAGACCAGAAAAATATTTTGAATTAACTTACCATAGCCTGGTCTATGGCAGAAAATAACATGAAAGTAGATACAATGGGGTATCTTCCATTTTTTTTTTAAATTTAGTTTTGGTGATATATACCAAATAATGTTATTAGTTTAACAATTACTGCATAATCAATTTAAACCAAAACAATAATTTCTTAAATAAAAATGAGAAATAAGACGTCTAGACACAGATTTCAAAGGATTTTATTTGGCGGGAAATAATTTAACCAATCATAGACAACTTTCGCTTAGACTGTAACTATCTTATATGAATGCCAAATTGTGTATTTACTTTACATTATTTTATCTATAACACTTTTATTTTGCTCAATATCTTAAATATCAATAAATATTATATACATGTATTTAGAAGGAATTAAAAGGTATATTTGTTATGTAGAAGTTATCTTAAAAATGTAAACAAAACTTACGGCGAGGATTATGTGGCAACATTTCTTGCATGTTGTCAGCTGTCCTTGGCCAGCTGTCACTTCTTGACCTTCTTGTCACAATACAAGTGAAAGAGATATATTGGTTAGATTTCTTTATTTATGTGGTGTTTGATTTTGTTATTTTATATTTGATCAATAAACTATTAAGATGGAGTTGAATTTTGTGAGAGGAGATTCATCTAATTTGCCCAAAGTTGACTATGACATGATGGATTCTTTCTATAAACAAAATTTGGGTTTTTGAAGGGATGGGATCAGAAATACTGGAAGCTTGCCACCAAGTTCTTCAAATATCCATATTTTTCAGAACAGTTACAAAAAATTTTTCCGGAGCACTTATATTTGTTTCCACAACTTTTTAGAATATACCTTAAATGACATCTACTATTTGTAAATTACAGCAAATACCTCGATGAAAGAAACTGAAATACTCCAAATCAACATGACGGCGACATTAGGGCACATCTGTCATTTGACTAGCCGTTGACATTGTTGTCGTGTTTTGATAAATATGTTTTTAAAAATCTAATCGGCATTAAAAATTATTTAAAATATTTAATAATTCACGCCTATTATTATTTTTTACATGAGAAAATTAAATTTTGTGGATAAATATATTAAAATTGGATTTAATAAATAAGCTTTATTCTCCAGTTTTCCTAAATTATCTTTTAGTAGAACTAGAGAAGGAATTTCAACTTGGCAACACCACAATGTTTTGTATAAAACCATTCTATCAACAAATCCACACAGTCTAACTACGTCATCGGCCAAACTACCTACGTCACCAATTTAAAACACCTGTTGCTCCACTTATTTTAACTTCTGTTTTCTCAAAAAATTGATAATTATTTTCGCGGAAATCTGTATTGGAAGGCTTGTTTGTACATATTCTATGATATTATTCAATAAAAAAAAAAAGATAGGAAAATACCCCCTTATGCAGTATTTACAACCGTCACCGGTAAATCAAAGAAATTTTCTGCTATATTTGTCTACGTCACAAAACGTTTAGTAACTTTTTGAGACCAAAACTTATGGGGCTTTAAAAAATACAACGAACTGAAAATAATTGTTTAAAATATTACTGGTAAGTTCTGAATATATTATATTTTCATATTAATACTTGTTTATAAATATTTAGACTGAACTGAAATTCCCCATTGGACAATGGTTGTATACATAATGTAGAATCATGTCCACAGAAAAAATAAACCTGATAAAAAATTCGGGTACTCAGCAGATAATCTTCAAATAAAACCATCCCTCTAGTGAGATGTTGATCACCCTGTACACAAAGGGAAATCTATCAATTATTCATAGCCAACACTCATTAAAAAAAAAACAGCAAACATTTATATTGTTAGATGTTCATCAAGATTTTTAGAGTATAAGGTTCTCTCGTTCAGCTTTTAGGTGAGAAGTGAGTGCGTGCGGTGATGAAAAGTCAGACTCTTCTTGTTCTTCGAACGAGCAGTAGCGGCGCAGTTATCTCTTTCTACAAGGACGGTCCGTACTGACCCAAAATATATCCAGAAGTATACTATGACCTGTAGTGTTAGATTCTACAACTTATCCTGATTACCACCATGCAAAACGGTAACTCAAAATACGAGGTAATTACTCCCTACTTCAGGCGGGTCATTGCGAGCTCGTTCCAGTTACGAGTTCTTTGTTTAATTATTAACGTTACACTAATTCTTACAATATTTTGAATCAGGCTCTGCATCTGGTGTGATTTCACACCAGCTGCTCATTGGCTAATGACATTTGTTGGTGGGGATCGTGAGTTACGAAGCAACCTTATACTCTAAAAATCTTAGATGTCTATACCCCCCAAAGACATCTATGGAGATTTTCTCTAAGTTCCAATTATAAGGGCAATAAAAAGCTAAGCTGGTTTGGTTAGTTTGGCAGCCAGCCCAGAGATGGCGCATGGTGTCAGAGTCTGGAAGTAGTAAAGAGCCTACTAGAAACATCTAGAGAGTGATGACATCATTGCAGACTATTCTGGAAGTCTCATCTTTGGGTATATAAAGGCAAGACAGTTAAGTTGTAGTTTTGATAACAGTTTAGTTTGAGTTTAACTACAGTTCACAAGGAGTTCAGATCAAGGAGTAAACAAAGTGATAAAGGGACTGAAGTAGTGAATTATAGTACACAGTGTAATATTAGTAAAGTAATTGTTTGTTGTAATTAGTACGTAAGTTAATAAATTAGTGTTATAATTTCCGGATCCACAATACAGGGTGTTTACAAAAGGGGTATACACCGTAACAATATTATGTGTGTTTAGTTTATCAATCAAGGTTAGAATAGATTGAACTAGACTTCGCCTTTGGTTCCTTTCATGTACCATAACGTTATTTAATAACAGTTATTTAATGTTATTACTGTTATACTTACCATTAATACATACCTAAATGTATATTGATATGAGATTTGAGCGTGCCAGACTGTTTAAAGCTCTTGTCACAATAATCACACTTATATGGCCTTTCATTACTATGTATCTTGTTGTGTTCAACTAGATGGCTTTTCTGTTTAAACGCTTGGCCACAAGTTGCACACTCAAATGGTTTTTCTCCTAGAAAAAATAAACACCAATCAGATTTTGTATTTGTCATTAAAGTCATCTAATTCAATTTCCAGTGAAAAATTCCCGTATTATTTTTTTTCCCCCATTGAATCCTGAATCCTATATTTCTGTGTCAATACTTAATCCTAAAATTTATTCAAATTACATTAAAAGCAAGGACTGAGAACTGACCTATGCTCTGCTTTTGTTCTTTTTCTCAAAAACAACATTTTAAAATATAAATAGCAAAAACACAAAATTTACAGCTCATTATCACTAAAATATTCATCAGACGAATAATAACGCTTATTCAATAATAATTTTTGATATTTCGTTTAAAAATTCTTTAATTTGAGCTTATGTATTTTCTAGGTAACTTGTAAGCTTTAATGGCAAGATATTCAGAGCTTTTTTCAAGGAGATGTAAATTATGTTGAGGAATTTCTAGCATCAAGTTATTTCGAGTGTTGTAATCGTGGTTTTTTCTTTAAATGATTCGGCTGTTTAATTTCGGATTTGGCATATATTAATAACTGTAGTATGTAGACACAAGGTAATAATTAATATCAATACTGCCAACTCAGTAAATATAGGTTTACAATTTGTTCTTTGATTCACTCCTACTATATGTCTTATTGCCCTTTTCTGCAATTTAAAAATTCTTTCACTTTCCTTAGACCTACCCCAAGCAATAATACTATATGAAATCACTGAGTGAAAGTGAGCATCATAGAAATAGATTGATCAATAATTTTTCTCAACTGATTTATACAATAGCAAATGGGTGCAATTCTTTTACATACAGCCTCTATATATACACTCAGAGCAGTTATCAGATATATGTATTCCTAAAAAGTTTATACTTTTCCTTTGTTCCACAGATCTATCATCGATTTTTATTAACAAACTATTATCTAGTTTATTATTGGATATATTAAATCTTATGAAGCTAGATTTTGTACTGTTTAGGATTAAATCATTATGATTGTACCACTGTTGTATGTTTTGGAGTTGTGTATTTGCATTACTAGTCAGTGGCGGCTGGTGAAATTTCAATAATTTTTTCTCATCTGTGGTGCATGGGACCCATACGAAACATGGGAAATAACATCTAGAGAAGCACTTCTCTAATGACCCCCCAAAAATTTTAGAAAAGCAGTTTGTGAAAAGAAATGTCAAAATTCGGTTGCCACTCCTGGTCTGTTTAAAATTATTTTTTTTTTGTCATATACATTTTACTTTTCATGAAAATACAACAATAGGTTTTGGAGTTTATGAAAATATTTTTAATTGAATTTTCCAAGAAAACTTTTACACCTACACATTCAAAATGCCTATCAACTGATAACATAGTACACGAATTAACAAAAAAGCGCCTTGCTTAGAAACAATGGTTACATAGCACGCACCTCCGATTAAAGAACTTATATCTAGATACATACCCTACAAACACTAAAGGTCGGCCTTCCAGCGGGCCATCACGGGGCCAGAAGTTTGATTTCCGGCCTAATGATGGCCCGCTGATGGGCCGACCTTTAGTGTTTGTTGGGTAATGGCATTAGTTTGTATGATGCTGAAAGACTCACAATCTAAGACACTTCTTCCCATAAGTTTCTGATTGGCCCATAGGCCTATTCGTGGCTGTTTCCTACACGATCAGTTAAGTCATCGTCTTAGTTTGACGTTCCGCCATTAATGTCAATGAATGTTTTTCGTGTTCTCCGATGAAAAAGTGGTGAAGAAGTCATATTTTATTTAAAGTTGTGATTTGCTAATACCTAAATAATATTCTCTATTCATATTTAGACAGTTTAGTAAAAATTTAGTGCTACATGTTGAAGTGCTGTGCCCTTTGCAGAAGGCAGTTTAGAAAAGAAGAAAATCGATCGTTTCATAAGTAAGTAGGTCATAGTCATAACATGATGGCGTTCAGTTTACAGTTGTAATAATATCATAAGTAATATCCTTTCAATACATATTTCCCTTGAATAAAACATCTCTACCTATTATATTTTTTAAATCCGCGATTATGTCCCTAGAGGTTAACCAAAAATTATTACATAAAATAGGTACAATATTGTACATTTTCCCTTCTACACATACCCACCACTGTTGCCTATGGGATGTGATGTTCATCTATCCATTTTAATGGACATATAATGTGACTATGTTAGGATCAAATAAGGTATATGAAGATAAGATAGCCATTGTGTATCTAGATATAAGTTCTTTAATCAGAGGCACACACAAACCGATTTGTTAGAAATATTGTCAAGGGGAATTTTCCCTAACCCTTTCCCTAATTCCTTGACTTTTTCCGATTCCAGAAAAAATTTCAAATTCCCTGACTTTTCCAGGACTTCCCTGTTTTCTAAAAACAAACTTATAGAAACACATCATCTTACCTGTGTGATTCCGCATATGTTGCCTCAACTCCGAAGGTCTACAAAACTTTTTAAAGCATATCGTGCATTGTTCTGGCCTCCCTGTGTGCAGCCTCATATGCGTATTAAGTACACTAGACTGTGCAAATCTCTACAAAACATTTATTTAAAAAAAGAAACAGTTCCTTATAAGGACAAAATTTACCCTGCCACAAACTTTACAAACATGTGGTTTTTCACCAGTATGGGTACGCTCGTGAACCACTAAATGTACCCTTGTAGTCATCCTCTTGTCACAGAACGAACATTTATATGGGGACTCTCCGGTATGTATTCGGACGTGAACTGTCAACTTTGCAATGGAACTGGAAAAACGTAACGTAATATGACATAAAAGGAGGAATATTTCTACTACCTACTTAAACTGTTTCCCGCAATATGTGCATAAGGCCTTGATATCTTTAACGTCTTTCTTTTTATTAGAATGTTGTTTTTCTAGATGACTTTCAAGACTTCTAACTTTTTTATTACATATTTTACAGTAATTTTGTGGTGCTTCCTTGCTAAAATAAGTAAAAGAAGTATTATGTAATTTTGTAGAGGAATATTGAGACTTTTTTTAATCGAGTTAAATTAAACTCACCACTTATCGCCTGGTCCATCTTCCCTATCTTCTTTATAAAAACATTTGTGTACAGGATATTCTGTAATAGGGTCTAGGTATTCTTCGCAAGTTGTACACCAATGCTTTTTGTGACTTTTTAGATGACTTTTCAATGACTTAAGCAATATAAACCCTTTAGAGCAAACCTGGCAAATAAACGGCTTATCATTCGTATGGACTTTATAATGCATCTTTAAATGCCTGGCCGAAATGAAGGATTTTTCACACATTTTGCATACGTATTTCCGCTCAGCTAGAAAATGTGTTGATGTAAGTAGATTTAATAGTAACAGATAGTATATCAAACTGCCAAGATTATGGAAATACTAGTAATAGTAGGAATTTAGAATAAAAAGTTCTCCATCGATGTGGTGCCTGCTCTTATGGCTATCTTAGAACATGACAGAAAATCTCTGATATGGCCAGCCCAGCACACTGCTTATATAGATGTACAAGGTGTTTCAGAGAACATACCCACATTTCTAAGGCTGCTAGTTGTTTTGAAATGAGTTTTTTTAATATTGACAGTTTCGCCCTACATATATGGTCCAATAAAACTCACGGGTGTATAACAGTACACCATCAGCCGAACTAACAGAATAGAAATCAAAAAAAAATTAAGGGATTAAAAAAACGGGGAAATTTCTAATAGTTTGGTTTTTGTTAAAAATAGTAATAAATAAATAAAAATAAATTACTACAAAATTATTTTATTGTTTACTCTATTTTAAAATTTTAAACACCTTTGGATCTTGTACGATCTAACTGTGGACTGTAGTTGATTCTATTATAAACTGAATAACATTGATAATTTTGGAATAATTTTTATAAATTGTAAACTGTAACATGATTTTCTAACATAAAGCAGCAGGCAGTATGATGATTGCTCTCGTCTAACTAATTACTCTAGATATTTTAAATTAGTCTGTCCCTTTTAGTAAAAACTTGCGTGCACACACAGAATCGTTCCTTCATCTTCTACAGGTCTTCAGTCAGTGATATCTGCGAAATATCTTCAAAAATGTGTGCAAAAAAGCCCTCACTAAATTTTCTAAGAACTTTCCTATTTCAGTTAGATTAGAGCAATTACCAACATACAAAATAATGCACATGCACGGTAAAAACAGTTTGTTTGATTCAGAAGATTTTGTTTGCGTATACGCAAATAAATATTTTCTTTATTCTAAATTTATTCAGATAAAGGTTTCTGATCCTTTTTAGTAATATTAAAGTATTTGAGTTGATAATACATTTGATGCTGGCTTTTTCCCTCGAATTCAAAATAATTCCATCCTCCGTGTCGTAATTTTTTTACTTCCTCGATTTTCGAGAAAGTTGAATGACAACCAAGCTTTCCTTAAAAATAACTAAATTCGGCAAGTTGACAACCTTTTGTATATTTACTCCTGATAAATAAACTTATACCCGCCCACAGGCATCGTGGCGCAAAAAAGATAAATAATTTTATATAACATTCTTAGTAATAATAGTCCACAGTACAGCGCCCTTTTTTTTTAATGATTAGTAACAGTCTGAATTTTTGTGAGTAGCTTCGTTTTAATGAGACGCCCAACTTTTCTCTCTGCGAAAATTCTCGGTAGTGGTAGCTAATAGCTGCACTTGGGTATATTTGCAACGAATGTAAATTTGCAAATTAGGGTTTAAAATCAAGGGAAATGTTGTTTTTTGGTAATCTGAATCTATGTGCTAAATTTGATAGATATCAGAATTCCGCTTAAGTAATAAAAGTATATTAATTTACCAAAACCGCAATTATAAAATAATTCGTTACTTAAAATAATTTTTGTCGGACTAGTGATACATACCAATTTTTTTGTAGGACACTATTTTATTTGGGCAGAGAATACTCTAACCTATCATGTGTTATCTTTGTCCTACAGTTACTAATGAGAAAAGCGTTACCTTGGAAACAATTTCCGAGCATAGGACTGGAAAAACATACCTTTCAATTTGTAGGACAATGTGGCCATTTTATTTTAAAAACATTTATTAAGCGATAGTAAAAAAATCAGCTGGTTACTAATCATTTTTTTGACCTCATTATTTGGATATGTTGGGGGTGGGGGACGCTTCGGTCAAACCATCGATTTTGTAGGACAAATGTTTTTTCGTGTTTTTTATCAAATTATCTCAAGATTTAACTAAAAAACTAACTGTTACTAATAAAATTTTAGCAATCACCCAATCGACATATATACACCCAAGCGCAGTTATTAGCTACCACTGCCGAGAATTTTCGCAGAGAGAAAAGTTGGGCATCTTGTCAAAACGAAGCTACTCATGAAAATTCAGCCTGTTACTGACCATTAAAAAAAAAAAAGGGCGCTGTACTGTAAACTATAACATGGCAACGAGTCTGGCAATATTTTTCAACTATGGCAATACCATTAATCCAGGCGTTTAAGTTGTAAAATTGACCTCTGTGCTAAATTCGTGCCCTACGAAAATTTTTTCTTTATTATGTTTATTTGGAAGTCTTGAATAACACTTGATAGTTACGCCACTAAACACCTGGAGGATTTCGTGAAAACCGCGTTGGAAGGTTGCGAAAACCACGAAATCGCGATTAACTCAGTTTTTATGGCCCAAACGGGAACAACACCTATTATAAAAGTTGTACATTTGTAAATTCTCTACCTTAAAGGTCCTATACATTTTTTTCGTACGCCTAACCGTTTTGGAGATACGATGCAGACTAAGTGAAAAATGCAATTAGTTCCACCAAACCTCTTTCGCACCACATATTTCGCAATTATCTTGCTTCCTATGTCTCAGAATGAAAATTAAATATTATCAAGTTCAAACCTGGTTGGGAAACGACGTTGATCCTGAGCAGTGGGGCTGGATTAGGAAGAATGATATTTTGCAGCCAGTACCAACGCAGTTACCACCAGCACCAGACATATTGTTACACTCAAAGAAAATGATAGGTAAATTCAACCAAAAAGAGCATATGAAATCGCGCCTATCTAGTTTCATAGTTAAATCAATCAGAAAAGAATAGTCATACAACTTTATTTGTTTTTGTAAACAAATAGTAGTTTAATAATCATATCTTCTTGTAACAAATTAAATAGTACAATGACATTTTTTTATGTTCACTAACCATTTTCAATTTGGTCTACAATTAATAGTACAACGACTTTGTTTTTTGTTCACCAACTAATTTTTAGGTTGATCTACACTTTATTGTATGATGAAGTTTTTTTTGGTTAGCCAAAATCTCAGTATTGAGACATCAGACCACCCAAACCAAAGATTAGAGATCATTTATAAGATCCATCCAAATATATCGATGTTCCCTGAGAGAATTTGAACATTGCAATCATGTTATTAATTTTCTATAAATTCATAAGAGTATAAGATAATGCATGATTGATTATTGTCAGTGACTTGTATGTGGCGTCATCTGGGAATAATTTCTGTAATAGACTACGTGGTAAGCAAGCAAATTTTATGGTAAACCGTTTAGAACTTCTAGAAGACGACAATAATATTGGTTTGTCTACCAAGTACAATAGTACAGCGAACTAATACTGGGTTAGAATTACAATTCGATAATAGTTAAAAATAAAATATACTATTATCTAGTTTAACTTGACAGAATTCAACAAAATAATAGTCAGACGAACAAAATAATAGTCTTATTCATCTATTTTTTAAGTTAATGTTTGTTTGGTTGTTCGACAACTTTTTATTAATTAAAATAACAATCACCTCTTGTTTAAAAATATCATCAATATAGTTTGGTTTAACAAAATTAACGATATTGTTAGTTAACCATTTTTTTTTGTTGAATTTACCCATACTATTTCTTTGAGTGTAAATTCAATTTTTTGCAACTGTACGAAGGGTTGTTAAGGAAAATGTAGCTGTAGGAAGGTAGGACTATGAATTGTTCAACAGCTTGTGGCCATTGCCACGGTCACTCCTGCTTGAATACCGCACCTATAATTGCTATGAATGGCGAAATGGGCGACATAGAATCTTATCAGAATGAAAGTAATGACAACGATTTGTCATTGGACGATAACGTTTCAGATACTGAAGGAGTCGGAAATATTGACTAATTTAAGATCCTGCATGGATTAGGCCTTCTGGGGAATCATGTAAAAAAGAAGCGCGCCGAGCATTCTACTTCTCTACCGGGTGGTGCGGAAACGAATGCATTTTTTGAATTATTCACTGTAAATAAAAGTAAATAAAATCTATAAGACATTCTGGTAGAGAATAAAGATCACCGAGCTCTATAACAGCAATATTTAATTTTCATTCTGAGACATAGAAAGCAAGATAATTGCGAAATATGTGGTGCGAAAGAGGTTTGGTGGAACTAAATGCATTTTTCACTTAATCCGGGTCAATCTCCGAAACGGTTAGGCGTACGAAAAAAATGCATAGGGCCTTTAAGGTAGAGAATTTATAGATGTACAACTTTTATAATAGGTGTTGTTCCCATTTGGGCCATAAAAACTGAGTTAATCGCGAATCTGCGGTTTCCGCGACCTTCACAAACTTTTCCAGGTGTATCTTGGCATAACTACCAAGTGTTATTCAAGAAGTCCAAATAAACACAATAAAAAAAAAATTTCGTAGGGCACGATTTTGGCAGCAAAAGTCTAATTCGCCTGGAGTACAAAGCATTAATAGGAATAAAAAGGCATTAAGGGCAATAAGTAGGAAATAAATCCAATTAAAGGAAATAAATTGGCAATAATGGTAATATATCAGCAATAACAAAAAAATACTACTTTATTACCGGCAATGGGCCTTTCCCGCTATTTTTTTTTATTGTGTTATTGGAAAAATCCTATCAAAATATTACTAAAAATGAATTTTAATTTTTTTTCTGAACGCATAAAATACTACAGAAAATATTCAAATATTACCTAAATCAACAGCAGATTTAAACGATAGCATTCGGGCGGCAATGTGACGTCATCATAACCACACCAATCAAATATGATCTTAAACCGCTGCCAGAATTAACTATAAAGGTGCATTCTCAAACCCAGTTTCCAAACAATCTCACTTGCGTTCTGTTTTCCATATCTTGCAATTCTATTGGTGCCTGAAGTACATTTATGAGGAACCACCAATAGAATCTCGTAAAGTAAAGTGCTAACGTTTAATTGAGAACGTCCGTTTATAATCCCGATTGACATTGCGTAAACGTAAATGTGATTTCAATCTAAAGAGACAAATAAAGTATAAAATCAAGCCCACTAAAAGGAAGTTAGTAACAATATACACATATGTTAAAATGATCTTCACAATAGAAAAATCCAGGAGCAGTATAAACAACACCAGGAACTTTTGCAACTTTCCACCACAATTTTCGAATTTTCAAATTTGTTGGGACGCGCAAAAATAACTTGGTAGTATTTTCACTAGTGATTGGACACACTGGTACAAAACAAACCCTTGTAAGCGGCATTTTCTAATTATAAAATAAAATTGCGTAAATATCGTATCAAACATAAACAATAGAAAGTGAGGTTATCGAATATGATTTGAGCATTTCAGTACAGCGTTGCCAGATGATACTGATATTATACCATATGTGAACCAAAACGATCAAAAATAGAGAACATAAACATGATATATGGATTTTAGACTCAGACAGTGAAAGGTTGACAGAATTTTTGCTTTTATTTAGCATCAGGTTAACGAAGAGTACGTTGTAATGAAAAAAAATGTACTATTCAAAGTAGACAGTTGATATCGGAAATACGATGTTCACATAAAAAGACATACACCTGGCAATAAACAACTCCCTTTAAAAATACGACATTTTATTGGTCTAATCAGACTGACGTTGCAAGCTCGCGCCTTAGAACTCATGTTTCAAATTAAGTGAAATAAGACTGAGTAAATATTTGGTAGAACATACAAAATTGCAAGAAACTAAATTAACATAAAATTATATTACAGTTTATTATATGGTTTGGTCGTGGTGAAATAGTAAAATTCAGTCATGCGGGAAAGGCCCATTGGCAATACTGTACAAAATTTTGGCCAGTTAGAAGCCCCTCGGTTGTTACTGACTTTCTAAAAAATTTTACATTTGATAGAAGTTAGTGCATGTCCTCAAACAAAAAAGAGGCTGCACAGATTTGTGTTAGTCCGGGTCGCTTAGGTTGGAAAATTAAATTTTTTGAAATTGGCTCAAGGGTAAACTAGGTTTATTTTTGAGGATATCGAAAAATGTTATTGTAATAAGTTGCTTACAATGCGAAGTTATATCCAAATATCAAATTTGGTTGTTCTATTTTAAAAATAAAAATGTTTCATTCTGTTATGCATAATTCCTGAATTACACTTGTGTGCAATAAAATCCCCTACCCCTATTTTTCGCTATATTAAATTATTCTTTATTTATTTGTCAGTGTTGCGGTGTCATACTTTCGAAATGCCGAAATTAACTGAACATGAAAAAATTGTAATTCTCTCTAAAAATGAAGAGGGATGGTCTATCAGAGCAGTTGCTAACCATTATTGCTTGAATAAAAGCACTGTTATGAGTGTGAAGGAAAGTGGGAGAAGGAAGGTAGCGTAAAGAGAAACGGGGTTCAGGCCGATTGAGAAGTTCAAATCTCATTCAAGATGAAGCACTCCTGGGCTATTTAAGGGAAAATCCAACATCCGTTTCAAATAGCAGGAGACACTGTTCATGACAAATTTTCCATCATCGAAGTCAACAGCTAGCCGAAGGATAGGAAAATCGGAAATAAAAAACTGTACAAGTGCCAAGAAGACCATATTAATAGAAGCAAGCCCGCATTATGTTTTGTTTAAATTGTGTCTATCGCCCATTGGAGTTTTGAAACAATGTTGTGTTTACCGATGAAAAAGTTTTTCAGTCTTGTAATGACGGACATATGTACAAAATATAAGGTTACATTATTTACACAATAAATACAATCACAGTTATATGCAGTCGTATCTGTGAATTCTTCAACGACAATTTTTGCATTTGTTATATATCGAAAGCATTCCCATCGAATGGTGTAAAAAGGTAAAAAAAACAAAAATACGTTCTGGATTAACATTATTCAAATACCTTACTTACGACATTTCACAATCAATGTCACTTTTTTATAACCTTTATGATAATAAAAAATCTAAATTCCAAAACTGATTCACATCACTTAATATTAGTAAAAACCAAAGATGTTTTAACTCCTAGATCACTCAACCCTATCTCAATTCTGCGTACAACATATCCTGACTTTTTCAAGCAAAGAACCGCCCATTATCTATCCCACTCTGGGCCCAACTCCAAATACACGTGTTGTCTATGCGCATGCCTCACTTCTAGTTGCTTCTGGTCGCAAACTTTCGCGACGTTGTCAAAGGTCAGAGACAAAAGTCGTTTAAAGCGGGGAATTTTGAAGTGGTCAAATGCAATAACGTTGTGCGAACAGAGAATGTAGAGAAAATGGTGGCAGTTTGGCAACACCGCTGGTTGCTCCAGTTAGTTGTTAGTGCCGGTTGATATTTGATTGCATTTGCGCTTTAAGAGCTAAAAATCTTGTTTAACAAACTCGAACTGATCCGACACTAGCAATGGTAAAGTCCGACAATTCCAGCATTGCTATTTCGCTTTTTGAGGCGTATTAATATTGCTTTCTCCGTTGAGATGTTTGCAGCTTTGTCATATAGAAATTCCTTATGGGTTAAACCATCTAGTAGTTAAAGATCTTTGGTAAAAACTGGATTACTTGATTTTTCAAGTGTACGAGATTTTATTGCAGAGAAGTGTACATTATTTTAATATTTTTAATAATTAATAATTCTCCCCGTTTATTGGTTTCAATCTAAGTAATGGATTAAAATCCTCTTTGAAAAACTTCTAGCAGTACTTTTTTGACCAAATAGGTATGTTGGGAAAAAATGCTGAATCTCTTGGTGCAGACTATTTAGCGGATATTGTATATCGATATATTCTATAATATAATATAATAAGTGCAAATTCAATGATGAAGGGTTACCGCCTGCCATTTGGTAATGGAAGGGACCATATAAGTATCAAATTTTTTTCTCTCTGGAAATTTTTGGTATGGTGGGGGATATGGAGGAGGGGGGGAACATTTTTTTAAATCAAATGATTATCAATATCTGTCCGCATACTGTACGCGTCAAAACAAACATTTTGCACCAAATTTAGTCCAATAAGTAAAAAAATTTTTTATCAATTTCCGGTTACTGCGCATACCAACCGGAAATTTCGTCTGCTAGCGTAATTGAGGTATGTGAAGTACATATACTAACTACTTATGCCGACAGATATCGATAATCATTCAATTAAAAGAATATATTCCACCTTCCCTATCCCCCCGCCACTCCAAATATTTCTAGAGATAAAAAACTTTGGTACTTATATGGTCTCTTCCATTACCAACTGGCAGACGGTAACCTTTCACAGTCGAATTTGCATGCTATTTCCTAGACTAATAGGGACCTTTTTATGCTATACAGACACAGGTAGGTACTAAAGGTGTCCTCAAAAATTATCTTTTTTTTAAACTAAAATGCTACAGAGCTTAAGGTACTTGTATACTAAAATGAACTTTTACAGTTTTAAATGTAATTTGGTATACTAATAAATAAAGTGATTTTACACTTGAATTTTTAATAAAAATAAAATCGTCCGTTTAGTTTCGGAGTAATTGATTCGGAAAGTTTGACTTTTTTAGGCAAAGATGCCTTATTTGACGTAGTAGAGATCGGCTCAAGTTAATTTTCGCTCTTATTACCACAATTTTTGAGAAATATGCTTCAAAAACTAATATACCATTAAGTAGTTACTTATTAACGCTCTGTTAAAACCCTGAAAAAATCGTCCGTCTAGTAAAAAAGTTATTAGAACATTAATCAATTTTAAGACCAACATTTGTGTAAATTAAACAGCTGTTGAAATTGATTGGCAATGTTGTATATTAAGAAAATGGTGTGAATATTTAAATTTTTAAAAAGTATAAGATTAAAAATTAGTATAAATGCTCTTTAGATTTGTTGCCTACAATTTTTTCTGAAAAACCGATGAATATCAAGATATTCGAGTAAATGGAGAAAATTTCACGTTTTCCTAGAAAATGCATGTAAATCTTAAAAAAACAATTTTGTCAGAAATCTTTGTTTTGAAGGGCCGAAATTAATAAAGTATCTAGGTAATACATGATATTAAGTGGACATCGTATATGAGATCGATCTTATTTAATTAACGATTAATTACGGTGACAAAATGGCGAAATTTTACAGAAGAAAGAAAAGTACCAATTTCCGCCCCCTCTAATTCTCTAATTTTTGCCGAAATCCAAAAAATAAAAGAAAGAGTTTTAGCAAATTTAATTCTATTTAAATTAGCTAGAATAGTCTCTTGGCGTAGGAGTCAAGATTAAGAAGTTGACAACTTTTGAAGCACAAAATTTGCGTTTTTACTACATCATCGACATTTCAGTAAATATCTCCGTAACGAAGAGAAAAGTTAAAATTCTGATGGTAGCAAAGGATTCGCAGTGAAAAATACTTGTTTGACCTAATTTTTTATTTTGAGCTAGCTCTTAACATTTCGGACATATCTGCAAAAAATAGTAAAAAACAGCTGGCATTTCGGAGACGAAAAAATTACAAAAACATGTGATCTTGACACGTTCATATTTTTTGAAAAATACCAGCGGGACAGCCGTATAATGTCGCGACGTAAAGAGGAAGACTTCCAGTTAAACCTCATCGTGAATTGCATATCGAAGTTGGAAAATTCGGCTCGGCACGAGCAAAATATAGCCAGATTAATTGTAGCAGATTAGTATATGACAGTAATGACAATCGTATTTGATACAGTGTTGCCAAATCCTTTTACTCTATCTCTCTCGCGCTTTAATTTATTAAATCCACCGCTAGATTCGCTCTTATCAGTGTACAGGTACCTTAAGATAAAGCTTTCGAAAAAGTTTTACAACCATTTACACAAATATTATATGCAACATTAATATTACGTAGCAAAATTATATATAATAGTTACTTGAGTGACTAGCTAGATGCTCCATGAAATGACCTGTGCTCGTTCTATATTTGCCGCACAGTGGGCATTTAAAGTCATCTTTGTGATCATTCTTTATATGGTCATCCATGTTTTCAAAACTTTTGTTACACCATAGACACCATTGTTCTTTTAGTTCTCTAGAATAACAAAAACCTATTATAACCAAATTTTAGACAACTTAATGTTTATATATTCTTGAAAAATATAATTACTTATGCAATCGCGTCATATGCAGAGACAATGCTCTAGAGTCTTTTGCCGTAAACCCGCAATATAAACAGTCAACATGTTTAAAAAATCTCATTCTAGTCCTTGCTATAATTTTATCTACTTCCTCAGGAGTATATTGTGGTAATCTCATGGTTTGGTTACTTTTCGTTCTCTTATCAACCTCTGAAGGTTTGACAAAATATTCCTCATCATTCAACAATTCATTACTATTACTATTCTCAACTTTTACATTTTCATCTTCATCCTCGGGACCATCATTACCGATAAAAGTAGTAGTTGATTCACTTTTTAGTTGTTCCGACTGCATTTCGATATTTGATGAGTTCTCATCAAATTGTATTATAATTTTATCTACTTCCTCAGAAGAGTATTGAGATAAACTCATAGTCTGGTTACATTTGATTCCCTCATCAACCTCTAAAGTTTCCACAAAATTTCTCTCACTAGTCAACAATTCATTACCAGCAGTATTCCCGATTTTTATATCATAGTCCATACATGTTTCATTTAAATTATTCAGTTTTTCAAAACAATCATTTGATGCAACATTCGGCGTTTCCTTTAAAATTATAAACTCCTCGTCATCTGCAGGTACATCTGTTTCTTCATAAGAAACCTGTACTTTTTCCTCGAGAATATCGTTATTAATAAAAGTAATAGAACTATCTGAATTATTTTCCAATTGTTCTGAATGTATTTCTGCATTTTCTGAGGTATCGTCTAAGTGTATTGGTTTAAATATGTTATTTACTTTTAGAGATACAGATGTAGTTGCTGATAAGCACGCTAAAATAAACTGATGAGATTTCTGACATAATTGTTGAAATTCATAAGAAATATGTAATTTTTCCTCACAAGTGTTACATAGAAAACAGGGAAGAGTGTCATTAACTTCAATCTGTAACATTTTAAACAATGTGTAAAGGTGAATATATTTTGTATTAACAATATCCTAACCTCTAGATTTGAAACTGATGATAATTTTGTAATTAGTTGTAACATTTCATCATCGGCATAAAGCAATTGCTTCATATTTTCAGTTTTTATTAAACAAGCAATACAAACTTCATTTAAACTCACTATTTCTTGTTCTTGTATTTCCATTTTGTAATTATTGACATACAACAGCTCACGACATACGACAACTGACGACAACGTACGCGAAACCTAAATATGCTGTGACCTAAATTTAGTTGTTTTGTCCTGTCATCTCGTCGGTAGGCCTAAACCACAGAATTATTCATCTGTATAGACTGTGTCTGTATCTAGTCAAGATATGTAGAGTGTAAGTGTAAAGTTGCCTTATTAACTCACGATCCTCACCAAAAAATGCCATTAGCCAAAAGAATATCTGGTGTGACATCACACCAGATACAGGGCCTTATTCAAAATATTGTAAGAATTTGTGTAATGTTAATTAAGCAAAGAACTCGTAACTAGAACGGGCTTGCAATGACCCTCTTTTGAGGTCGGGGTAATTATCCTCGCATTTTGAGTCACTGGTATAATTTTTTAATTTTAAATGCCTTATTTATATTAACGTCCTGGCGAAGTTTAGCTAATGCTACTCTACCACTTAACCAGGAATAATGAGACTCGTAATGAGAATAAGTTTTAGAATGTAACACTACAGATCATAGTATACGTCAAACCATATCTCGGGCCAGTACGGACGGATCTTCTAGAGTGAGATAACTGCGCCGCTACCCGCTACTGCGAGTTCGAAGAACGAGAGGATATAAGGTGTTTTCTTTCTACCGACAATCTTAGCTAAGCTAAGTAGTTTTAATGTCACACGCAAACTGTGGTACACGAATATTTCACTCATCATCAGGCGTGACTGAAAAACTACTTAGCTTAGCTAAGATTGTTGGTAGAAACAAAACACCTATAGTCTGACTTTTTATCTCCGCACTGACTTCGCGCTTAATTTCAATAACCGCGAATACTAGCTATTCAAGTTATCTTATATAATATTCTTTAATCTATGATTCAAGTGATTTCAATAACCGGATAATCATTCGAGTGATATGGTCACTTGAATACTATGCATAACTTACAGATTATTATTATTATTATTATTTGTTCAAATTCAGATTCATTAAAAATTCAATATTTTAATGGGAAATTCGATCAATTAGTCGCAATCAAGCAATGTTTGGGAAAAAGTGTACAGGATACATCAGGATCAAATGATTATTATTAAATTTGCACATAGCCTGATTATTCTTGACATAATAAAATATATTAGAAATAAAATAATTATAAATAGTATAATATGGATATTGATGATGAGACTACATTAATCAGTTCGGGTTCATGCATATATAATATTTATATTTTAGATACTTATAGGTTAGTAATAAAGAGGTACACTTTGTTATGGGTTACGAGTTAACATTTAATTTATCTGTGAAAGTGACGACGATGAGTAACGACGATAACTAGGCAATCCAAACCACGTGACATCTAACATGGCGTCTGTGGGCGTCATTTTCATTCGTTAAACGTTTGCGTTTTTCTGTTGGCATGACTATGTTTTCGGAATTTAGTAAAAATAAAAATAAACCGGTGTTTCAATAACTGTTCAACATTCGGTTATTTTTCACTCGAGTAAGTATTTGTTGTCGATAACCGAGTAATGCAGGTTATTTCAATAACCGGTTATTTTTCACTTAAGTGAACTTCATACTCTAAAAATCTTGGTATCTAGTTACTTTTCTCCATCTGAAAAGGTCTATTCCTTTGCACAAGAAGTGTGACACTAATTTTGGGTGACAGAGATGATATCAATATGGATATCATAGGTTAAAGAGAGACAAAATGGTACTAGCACAGCTCAGTGCCACACTTTTAGTGTAAAGGAATAGACTTAAACATATGGTGTTACCAAAGACTAGAGAGTTAATTCTTTGCTTATGTACAAGTTCAGAAGAGAAATTATTCTATGCTTAGAGCATATCCAACCGAAGTTGGGAGTAGGTCAAATAAATTCCTGTTTTGTAACAAACTAAATATGAGAGAAAATTCAAGTTTATTTATCGAAAGAAAATAAAATGACACGGAACATAACAATTGAAGGTGATATTAAGGAATATTGCATAGCTTGTTTGGATAAAAGCCACAATATGCACAATTTAATTGAAAATTCTGCCAAGAAACTGTTGTTTTCATCTTTATTTAATATTGAGGTTAGAACTTTGTTTTAATGAATTTTAAGTTATTTATAATTAGATTTTCAAAAATAGCATAATTCTGAAATTTTAGCTTACAAATTACAAAGAATACCCCCAATTTTTGTGTTGCGTATGTGATATAAAATTAAATGTAATGCACGACTTTCAAGTAAGCGTAAGAAAATGTTTAAACGTACTCAAAGAGTTTAATGAAAATTTAAAGGTAAGTTTATTAACGGACTTTAAATGTGTATAGTATTTAGTAATTTAATTAAATAAAATTAATTAGTATATCTACAGCCATAAATATATTCTTTGCAGATTAAGATTGAAGATAACCAACATAACGATGTAGAATCTGAAGATGAAAAGGATTTTCAATCAATATATAAAGAAACAAATGTTACAAAAGAAAATATAACTGATGAATCTGGGGTAAAAGTTTATCAAAGAATCGACACCTCAAAAATTGAGTCTGTGCCTTCTGAAGAGGTCAATCGAGTCATAGAGGAATTTAAGAATAGGCTTTCAGAAAATAAGACTTGTGTTCTGTGTGGATATTTCGCAGCCAACAGAAGAGCAATTTCATCTCATATGGCATTATTTCACAAGTATAAGCATATTAAACTATATGCATATTTTAGTATAAAATCATATACATATTTTAGGAAAAAACCTCAAGCAAGGGAATCTATAGAAAAAGTTTATGTAGCCTTCTGATTGAAATCCTATAAATTCCCCCCAAAAAAAGTTGTGCTCAGGCCGCCATCTTTAAAAATGGCAGCTTGACTTTTTTTTTAAACCATCCAGTTGTTGAGCAAATAGTTACCTACAACTTTTGTTTTTACCACTTTTTTTGTTGGAATAATCCTGGAGGTACAAAATGATGTTGAACGTTTCCCACAGGCATATCGTTATAAACCTCACCATTGTGACTGGTATGGTGGATGATTTAAACAATATCTATAGAAAAAGTTCATGTAGGTAGCCTTCTGATTGAAATCCTATAAATTCCCCCCCCAAAAAAGTTGTGCTCAAGCCGCCATCTTTAAAAATGGCCAGCAAAACAAAGGTTTTTGACTTTTTTTTTAAACCATCCAATTGTTAAGCAAGTAGTTACCTACAACTTTTGTTTGTACCACTTTTTTATACAAATTTTAGTAACACGTCTTTAAAATTAATATTATCATGAGGGTGAATACTTTCTGGAAAGCAGAGAAAACCTGGAAAGAAATTATAAATTTATAAAAAAAAAGTGAAAAGGGAACATTTATTAAAACTGCTTATATCCAAAATAGTTCTCATCTTGCACCCCCCCCCTCCTTCGCTCATCAATTTTCACTTTCAAGCAGAAAATTTTCTCTAATTTTATTGAAAAGTCCTTGAAGAAATTATGAATTGGTATACACCCTGCATCATAGAAATAAATAACTGCTTTCGTCTAAATTTCTGTAAATCATACTGGTTAATGAGTTCACTAAAATCCATCCAATTTCCCTGAATAGTTATAACTTATCGGTGTATTATCATCTTTTTAATTTCCTTTGTTTATCTTATCGTTATTTTTCGTAGTTTCAGTTTCTGTTTCAGCACTTTTAGCACAACCAACTTTCTTATTGTCAAGTACCAGTACTGTTACACATTTTTCACCCTCCTCAAATTCTTCGAACACTTCACTTTCGTTAAAATTTATTTGCGGTTAATTTGAAGATGAAGACGTCAAAATTTTTATAAATTTTGACATAGATGCCGAACTTTTTTCAGCTTCTTTCAGAACTACCATTTTTCTTTTACGATTTCGCGCCCCGCAGACAATTTCGAAGGCATTTTTCTTATTTGCTACTCTACTATACACTGTTACTATTGAATATTGTCAATATTGAACGTCAACAAACACAACACAACTTTAATTTTTAATTACTAACGTACCTAATTATAATTGGGTGTTTTCACAAATTTTAAAATCTCATTGACTAAAGGTAATACTTAATTATAACTAAAAACATTTGAATTTCCACAATCAGTTGAGTAATATCCAAGAAAAAGTATTTTTAAATTTGAATTAAAATTTTACCACCCAAAACACTAAGCTATATTGTTGACGTCATCGGTCGTAAACACCTAACGTCAAAAATACATATCTTTTAAAAATTTCTGAGTAATATGTCACTATTATGAAAATTTCCGCTTGATTCTCTTACTTTCAACTAAAATCTTGTTCAATGTAATGTTCATAAAGTTTTAAATATCTTCTCCCAATAAAATAAGGTGATTTTTATAGGTTGGAAATCCAACCTATAATTAGCAGCCCATTTTTAGTAATCAACAATATTGAGACATCATTTGCGTCAATTTTTCAATGTTTGCTTGGAGCCGTACTGGTTTCAAATGAGAAGTGCGGATACAATCATTAAAAATGACAATAAACTTAAAAAAAACCTAAAAGTTGAGGTTATGTTAATGCAACCGATGATGTCACATCCTGTTTTGTATAATACCCGTTCAGTTATTCAGTTTTGTTATTTATTTGTTGAAATTTTAAATTGACAGATGAAAGAATGGTGTTTAAATATTGGTAAGTGCTTTAATGTATGGAGTACTTCATTTTAATAATATCAAAAAATGAAATTTGCATACAGTTAAAACACCTAATTATTAATATACAAAATCCGAAGAAAGCTAGTAAAGTTACAAGCTGTCGCGCTACTGGTCTTACCAACACTACGTCTATAATAGGCTGATTTGAACAATTTGCTTTTTTACTTAGTTAGAAACTCAAACAATAAAAAAAAACCGGCAGTCGGCGGCATCGATACGGCGACTTAGTACTCCACCGACGGCTGGCAGGGGCGGACTTATTTGGAGTACGTGCTTTTGTTTAAAAATTTAAGTTTAATTGTTCAGAGACCACAAACAATTTGCGGCAAATTACTTGCCTTTTGCGTCTTGGCGCCTCCCAGAATCCAGCGCCCCAAGGGACTGCCTGTATCTCCAGCCCATCGGGCCGGCCCTGGGTGGAGCATATATGCATGATACTTTATTCTGAAAATGTCTGTTCCCACATATTAAATGTAAGGCAGTCAGCGTCAAATGATTATTTTGATATTTTCCTCAATGTAATCTTCAAAATCGTTATCAAAATCTCCTATACTATTTTCACAAGCCAACCCTCGACACGTCGCACACATTGGCAAATATCACAGTTCTGCTTCCACACATCCACAGTGCTTGTTAGAGCATGGTTTTTTGCAAGTACGTGACACTAGTTTTAATAATTCGGGTGATGCAGGCTTTTTGAAAGAAATCACAGTAAAAAAATCTTACAACTTACTTTGCATCCACTTCTAATTGTCGAATCGATTTGAAACTTTGCAAACTTATGCGATTCTGGAAACAATACAATAATATGGTACCAAGAACCGTAAAAATAATGATTTAATATAAAACTAAAAAACAGTAAAGTAAAAAATTATAATTTAAAAAACTAAAAGACAGGTTTTTATGAGTAGCACACTAAAATCAATTACACAGCCCCACAAAAAAAAAAGTGATCTGTCCGGCAGACCAGACCAATCTGGATCTGGATTGTTTGGCGGGGGGTGAGCTTACGCTCACGTGCACTCAGGCCTCATAAGCGGGCCCATTGTGCTGCCCCCGTAAGTGGTGGCATGTCCACCGAGCCTCTCATTCCTCAAGCCAACCAACACTTGTGATGTATTTGAGGAGAAGACCAGGTGAGGCGCCACCTATGCTGGCCATACTGGGCCAGAAGTTCCCCAGTATGGATCCTCTTTTCGTTGAGAGAGCAGGGCCGTGACAAAGCATATGCTCGGGGGTCTCGTCATCCAGATTACACCCTCTACACTTGGGGTTGTCTATAACTCCCAGTGTATGGAGGTGTTTGTTTAGTCTGCAGTGTCCTGTTAGTAATCCTACATAAATGCGCAGATTACTCCTGGACATCTGGAGACAGTGTTTGCCTAGCTTACGACTGGGTGTGGCCAAAGCCATTCTGCTATGTCCGCTTCTTCGTTACCCTGAATTCCGTCATGTCCTTTCACCCAACGGAGCTGGACACTATTGTTTTGTGCGAGCACATCTAGGGCCTTTCTAATTTCCAGAACCAGCCCCGAGCCTGTCCTACAATTGTTTAGGGCAAGCAGAGCTGCTCTGCTGTCCGTTGATATGCGCACTGTTTTACCACTGACGTTTGCCTTCGTGGTTTCTATTACCGCTTGCAGGATCTCTACTAGTTCCGCCTGGAAGATAGTGGCATGTGTGCCTAGCGGTATTATCGAATGTAGATCTAGGTCTTCTGAGTAAACTCCAGCTCCTGATCCACAGTCCATTTTTGAACCATCGGTGTAGATTGATATGTCCGGCTCGTCATTATCGGACACATTCAAACTCACCTCAAATTTCTTGTTGAAGTTATATATAGGGGGATTCGGTCAGTTCCCATTCCCAGAAGAGGAATTTGTTTTGTAGCCTCCTCTAGGATACGGGCATGTCTCGTAGCCGTGCCCTTAATATACCATTGGCCTACAGATCGCAATCTCAGAGCAGTCCTCAACGCCACCTCCTCTATGTACAGATTTAGAGGGGGGATGCAGAGTATAGTCTCCATTGCAGCTGTAGGCGTCGTTTTCATCGCACCAGTAACGCAGAGACATGCCAGTCTTTGAACATGCTCCAGTTGAGATGCTGCTGTTTTTTGCCTTACTCTGGGCCACCAGACTATGGCTGCGTAACAAAGTATGGGTCTTATCACAGCAGTGTATAGCCAGAGGGAGATCCTGGGTGAGAAACCCCAGGACCTACCGACCGCCCTGCGACACTGCCAGAATGCCGCACATGCCTTGTTTATCTTAACTTCCAAATGTCTCTTCCAATTCAGAGTGCGATCAAGTGTGACCCCCAGGTACTTGACCTCACTCGCTGAGTTGACTGCCCGATAATTTGGGCATTCTCATATTTGGTAGTTTCTTTTTGTTGGTGAATAGTACTAGCTCAGTTTTCTGGGGGTTAACCGAGAGAAAGTGTTCTGTGCACCAATTATCGACCAACTTGAGGGCTGTTTGCATAAGTTCGCATAGCAAGCCCTCAAATTTTCTATTTAGCAGGATGGTAATGTCATCTGCGTAACCTATTGTGAAGAAACCAGAGTTATTGAGGCGGTGTAAGAGGCTGTCGGTGACCATAACCCACAATAGAGGTGATAGGACGCCACCCTGTGGACAGCCTCTATTGACCATGCCTCTAGTCTCTATGTTCACCACGTTTATTCGGACGGCTCTCCATTTGAGCATGTGTGTTATCCATTCACTAAGTGTGTTGGGAACACCGTGAGTTTGAAGGGCTATCCCTATACTCTCGAAGGTTGTTTTATCAAAAGCACCTTCGATATCAATAAACGCTCCCAGGGTAGACATGTTCATATCCACCGATCTCTCGATACGAGATACCACGGAGTGAAGTGCCGATTCTGTTGATTTCCCTGGGATGTAAGCATGTTGATTTGGATGCAGTGGATGTAAAACTAACACTATCTCTAATTTCTCGATCACATAGTCTCTCCAGACCTTTCAATAGGAAGGAGGAGAGGCTGACGGGCCGATATGATTTTGGTAGGGAGTAGTCCGTACGTCCTGGTTTGGGTATGAATATTACCTTTATTTCCCCCTCCACTTTACCGGGATGTATTTAAAAGCAATGCACGCCCGGTAAATATGCACCAGATGGTGGTGTATGTATTCCAGCCCCCACTGGAGTAGAGCTGGAAAGACACCGTCTATACCTGGTGATTTAAAGGGGAGAAAGGTGTTGATCGCCCAGGCTACTTTTGCATCGTCCATTATCCCATTCGCAACCTCCCAGTCAGCCGCAGTAGCGACTGGGTGAGGTACGTTGGGCCAGTCCATACAGGACGACACAGTGCTGCCTGGAAACATTGTTTTTAGCAGGAGTTCAGAAGTTTCAGAGAGGTTGGTTGTAAAGGAGCCATCCTCTCGTTTCATGAGTCCTGGTGGTTGTTGGGGATCTTTGGAGAGTATTTTATTGAGCCGAGCTGCTGAGGCAGTAGATGCAACCCCACCACAGAAAGATCTCCATGATGCTCTTCGACTTTCGCGAATGGTCTTTTTGTACAGCCTTTGACTGTTCTTGTATGCCTCCCAGTCTTCGGCACTTTTAGACGCTTTATTGACAAGTTTTCTTGTCTTTTTTCTCAGCCAGTCGAGTTCTTTGCTCCACCAGGGTGTTGCATGCCCCGTTCCGACTTCTCTTAAGAGACAAGAGTCC
Organism: Rutpela maculata; assembly: GCA_936432065.2. Lineage (NCBI taxonomy): Eukaryota > Metazoa > Arthropoda > Insecta > Coleoptera > Cerambycidae > Rutpela > Rutpela maculata. Next base: position 54,798,745 of record OW386292.2, read on the forward strand.
TCATAACTTGAAACGAGGGCTTCCTGTAACTTAACCACGTTACTATCAATATCCTCTATCGTTTCTATGTTATTTGTGTTGAGGAGCCCCAGGCGGCTGAAGAGAAGTTCTTGGAACTGTGTCTTATTTGCCCGCCTAGGATTCCGGTAGAGGATTATTTCTACCAACCCCCCTTCCAAATTAAATTGAATCCATCTATGATCTGACATGGAAACTTCCGTAGATACATGCCAGCTCTTGATGTGTTTTGAGATATCCCGAGATGCCAGACCGTCTGACTGCGCGAGGTAACGAAAGTGGCTTCGCTGCCTCGGTTGAGAATCTCTAAATTAGTGGTTGCCAGGTATTCCACTACCGATTTTCCTCTCTTATTGGTATGTTCGCTGCCCCATAGGACATGGTGCGCATTGGAGTCACCACCAATAACGAGGTGTAGTTTCATTGCCTCACAGTACTCTACCAGCCTCACCATCTCTTGAGGTGGGGGTGGTTCTACCGAGTCGCTTGGGAGGTAAAAAGACGTTATTAAAACTTGTTCTTTGCCGTTGCCCAAATCACAGTCCAAGCTCACTGTTGTCATATCCCGAGACCAGACCAATATATCCGTATGTATTTGGACCCGCTGAAACCGAATCCGAAGTCGGAATTGTCAGATCAGGTCGTTTTTCAGACCCAACCCAAAAAAACACCCCCCCCAAAAAAATGCTCTGTCCGGCGGACCAAACCAGTATATTCTTATGTATTTGGACCTGCTGAAACCGAATCCGTAGTCAGAATTGTCAGATTGGCTCGTTTTTCACCCCCAACCCCAAAAAACACCCCCAAAACAATAACAAAGTGGTCTGTCCGGTGGACTATACCAGTGTATCCTTATGTATTTTGACCTGCTGAATCCAGATACGAAGTCAGAATTGATGGATTGGCTCGTTTTTCACCCCCAACAACGAAAAACACACCCCCCAAAAGATACTGTATAAGATACAACTTTACATTTAGATTCATTTAGAACCAGATCATTATCCTCACAAAATTCAGAAATGGCTCTGATATCACATTGGAGCTTATCAATATCTTCATTAGACCTTATCGTGCAATAGAGTTTTAAATCATCTGCGTACAGCAGAAATTGGGCATACCTAATATAATCAGATATATTATTAATAAACAGTATAAAAAGCAATGGTCCTAGTATGGAGCCCTGGGGCACGCCTGAGGTGGAAATAAAGATGTCTGAATTGCTATTGTCAAATCTCACAAAATTAGGACGGTTGGTTAGATATGACTCTAAGAATTTCAATAAGTTGTTACTAAAAGAAAATGACTTTAGTTTCTCTAACAAGATTTTGTGATTTACTCGATCAAATGCCTTTGCTAGATCAGTCTATATGGTATCAATTTGATGTTTATTTATATCTTTTGCTATATAGTCACTGAATACAGACTAATTTGTGATGGTTGACTTTTTGTTGACAAAACCATGTTGTTCTTCCAGAAGTATTGGCGAATACATGAGAATACACTGGTCTAGTCCGTCGGACAAACCATTTTTTTGGGGGGGTGGGTTTTTCGGGTTTAGGGGTGAAAAACGAGCCAATCCATCAATTCTGACTTCGAATCCGGATTCAGCAGGTCAAAATACATAAGGATACACTGGTATAGTCTGCTGGACAGACCACTTTGTTTTTGTTTTGGGGGTGTTTTTTGGGGTTGGGGGTGAAAAACGAGGGAATCTGACAATTCTGACTAAGGATTCGGTTTCAGCAGGTCCAAATAAGAATATACTGGTTTGGTCCGCCGGACAGAGCATTTTTTTGGAGGGGTGTTTTTTGGGGTCGGGGGTGAAAAACGACCTGATCTGACAATTCCGACTTCGGATTCGGTTTCAGTGGATCCAAATACATACGGATATATTGGTCTGGTCCGCCGGACAGACCACTTTTTTTTGTGGGGCTGTGTTATTAAAATTTAAAAGCGTGTGACGCAATTACATGGCGTTCTAGGCATAATGAACAAAATGTAATGTAGAAAGATCGCTATATAAGTGTACCACACGTTTTTAAGTTTAAAATAATTAACTGGCTGATTAATTAATTATTTTTAACTTTTTAGTGCGTTACTCATAAAAACGTGTTTTTTAGTATTTTAAACTATAATTTTTTTATTACTCCCTCCTCATAATGTTGACCTCCACATATTTCTATTACAGTATTCCTATTGCACTTGTTAAGTACACACGGTAAAACCGCTTTACACTTTGCAATTTTCATTGCTGGCAGTAAAATTACCCTTGCGCATATGCGCACTTCTAAGTCTTTAGCTCAGCTGTGGCAATGCCTTGCATTGCAGAAATTGGAACCGGACCTAATTTTAATTACATTGCGGCGGCAATCTAGTGATATTTTTATTACCAGTTTCACAATCGTTGGTTATCTTTTTGGTTGACTAATCAAAACCTGAAAGTTATAATTATTAGTAAACACTTGACTATTGTCAAGCCATCTGGTGAGTTTGTAGAAGAACGCACTACCGGGCGTCAAAATGACGCGACACCAATTTATTTCTCAGGGGGCGCCAGTCGCGTATTACCCCGTTCTTCTACCTCCCAGGCGGGTTCGAGATAAGATGACTTCGGTAGCCGAAAAGCGGGACCAAGGCTGCACTACCACAGATCGGAAACTACGCTCTCTCTGGACCCGAATTCCCTCGTTAGGGGTTTAGGCACCTCTTAATTTCCTGAATTTTTGCATAAAAAAATCCCAACCGAAGAATTTCTCTGCGGAGGGATTAGTTTTGGTACGCGAAAATCGCGTTTTGGTCCATTAATAACGGAATATATTTCTCAAAAAACGCATAAAAAAATCCCTATCAAACCTTCGTAAAGCAACCAGAAGGTCGAACGTTAATGCGAATTAACTCGACACATCCGGCTTTCTCTACGAAAGTTCCAGGGATTATAGACCGTCAACAGGCCTCAAGATCAATTAAGAAATATTAGTTCAAAGAATCCGTTTATTTAACAGAATTGGTTATACAAAATTCTCAAGAAAGAATCGTGCCTTCCCCAATCAAGGTAGTGACTTTCAGACCATACAAGCGAGAGCGCTCGCGCTAACGATCGATTAGGTAGAAAAGATTCATACGTACCTTCTCAGAATCAAAATGCGAGCTTTTAGAATCATTTCAGACTCTGGGTAAATGAATAATTAAGGCTGACTGAAATTAACTTAAAAAAGTTTTACTAAATGAATTTAGTTTCGCTAGAGACTACCTAGCTTTAAAGTTCTTGTATCGTGGAGATTCACGTACTCAAACACATTCAGAGGACTTATTACTGCATAAGTTGAGTGGCGTTCGATCAGTCCACGACTTACTAACCCTTATCACAGTCGATTAATAATATCGATTTGGCAGCGTCTCACCTTCGAGCGACTATTAGGCAAAATTGAATTTTTGGATTTTTATGCACAAGGCGTTTTCCTCTATAACTTTGTCATTTGAAAAGCCCCGTTATTGGCTTTTCTACCATCGCTTTGTCTGGACTACTCAACGCGCTCGATCAAATTGCGAGCCGCTGGGTCAATCCAAACTCTTTCCATGCGAGAAACCGGCCTTGTACATGTGCATTGATTTTTATCAATTTTTGCTTATCGGCACTACGCCGGCTTTGACAAAATCTTCTATTTTGCCTTTTGGATGCAGTGCATCGTTAAAATTTTATGCTCATACTTTAGAATTGGGCTTTCAATGATCGTACCTCAAAGGTCAATGTCTTTGGTTGAGGAATAAAAAAATAAAAAATAATTTAAAGTATATTTTCGTGGTACTTTTTAAACTGACTTCGTGGTACTTTTGAAAAATCCAGTTTAAGACCAATTTTAGCGTACTTTTGAAAAATCGATTTTCGAGCCAAATTTCAAGGTACTTTTGAAAAACTAATCTGCGGGTGAAATTTTGGCGTACTTTTGAAAAATCGATTTTCAAGCCAAATTTCAAGGTACTTTTGAAAAGTTAATCCGCGGGTGAAATTTTGGCGTACTTTTGAAAAATTGATTTTCAAGCCAAATTTCAAGGTACTTTTGAAAAGTTAATCTGCGGGTGAAATTTTGGCGTACTTTTGAAAAATCGATCTTCAAGCCAAATTTCAACGCAGTTTTGAAAAATTAGCCTGCAAGTGAAACTTTGGCGTACTTTCGATAAATCGATTCTTGGGCCAAATTTTGACGCCCTTCCAAAAATATTATTTTTCAAAGTCCAATTTATGGTACCTTTGAAAAAGTTTATTATTCATAAATCTTTGTCATTATATACTTCTACTCTGATATTCTGAACCAAAAACATTTTTCCTAAGTGAAAATTCGGTGTTCCTTCGAATTTTCGCCTGGTCATTTCCAACGCCTTATAGAACCCAAAACGGTCCTTGTGGACTGATCTGCGCCTCTGCAGACTCCCGAAAATGTCTTTAAATGAAATTTTTTTGCCTAAGTCGAATTTTGATTATGTCTTCAACTTAGGACGATTTTGGAGAGTTCTACAACACTCCCCTCCTTTGGTTGAATCTTTTCTACTCATCGATTGCCTTTAATTTCCATATTCACTTGTATGTCTGTATGCCTTCATTTGACGGTCTGACCTATGGTACAGATGTTTTTAAAAATAACGGCCTTAATTGGGGCAGACGGCTGATTCGCCTATCTAACTTAAAATAAATACATTTTTTAAACAATACGACAAGTTGATACAACATTTTTATCAACTTAATTACACCCGCGTCGAGGTGCGAAGCGAAGCGAAGCGTAGCACAATTTTGATTAGCGTCCACTCTCACTAACTCGTTGCACTCGCTTTTTTGCCTTGGTCTCGCTCTTGCTTAACTTCGGTCCTTTCTAGAAGAGGCTGTCTATATCTCCATGCCGCAGCTTGGACGGTCCTCGCCTTTGAGTTCCAGACTTCACCATGCCGCGCCCTTGCGACAGGCTGGGTCATCTTTCCATTTTTGCACATGGAAAATGCAGTTCTGCAACTAGATTGACTTTTTAGCAAGTCGTCGACTGGAACGCGTCGACTAACAAACACAATGTGTTGTTTTTAATGAAATATTTTTCTAACATGAATTTTGTTAACTTATAATGGTTAGAAATTGGTTCTTCGTAAGGTAGATTGAATCGGCTTACGATACTCGTGCGGTCATCACTACTTTGTGAAAAAAAGTATAAAAAAAAAAAATTGAAGCGTCTTCTTGAGCGAAGAACGGCTTCTGAAACTCGTCTCGTAGTTTCTCCTTCGTAAGGTAGATTAAATCGGCTTACGATACTCGTGCGGTCATCACGACTTGTGAAAAAAGTATAAAAAAAAAATTGAAGCGTCTTCTTGAGCGAAGGACGGCTTCTGAAACTCGTAGTTTCCATTTGGGGTATACGTTAATTTTGTTGACTTAAAATGATTAAAATTGAAGTTGTCTTCTTGCATAAGAAAAACAGCTTCCGAAACTCGTACTGATTCGTACTTATGCCTACGTCCATTACTCGAACTTGGCGGCTCTCGCTCTTGAGAAGCTAGGCTTACCGGATCGCGCTCTTGCGTCGGGTTCGCCGTCTTTCCATGTCTGCTCATGGAGTAGACTTTAAATTTTCGATTTGACCGCATATAGGTCAAAACCGCTACTTAGAATTTTGAGAAAAAATATAAAAAAAAGCGAAAACGGCTATTAGCCGTGGTCGACCTCAGAAATATCTAGAGGTGACTCTTCTATATCTGGCTCATCTCGAGCATCTTCGGGATCTCGACTTATTACATCCGGCTCATCTTGAGCACTTGCGGGAACATTGATTTGAACTAGTGTGGTATCGCTACGTCGCTCTGACCTGGGCGCGATCTCATTGTCTGATGAGGAAGCGTCGTCACTAAGATGAATTTCATCCGGACTATCTTCTGATTCTTCAGACAATTCCAATTCAACATCGGGGTCTCCCTTAGGTGCCGGCCTGATGGCATCGACATGTAATCTCGTCGAAGTTACCCCCTTGTGAATGAGGTAAACTTCATTGGACAATCTCTTTAAAACCTTGTGTGGCCCACTCCACGACGGTGTGAAGGTATGATCCTTCCTGATCCTTTTAGTCATTACCATATCTCCCACTTTATATACGACCGGCGTTACCGCCACTTTGGGCGCGTAACGCCATTGGTAATTTGTTTGATTTTTACGAATCTCTTTGACTCTTTCAAGGCGGGGAACGTCCGCTTGATTACGACGTTCTTGTCTATAAGCGAACATATTCCAATCACCAATCTGCGGTAATTCATAGCCGAGCACTACGAAACTGGGCGTATGCCCCGTAGCGGCGTTTTTTCTTGTTCTCAAGATATATGCCATCTGACTAACATGTCGATCCCACTCGTCGTTGGGTGAACCATATAATAAGGTTTTTAAGATCTTCTTGGCTTCTTGCACCCTCCTTTCTATTGGATTGGCCTGTTGGTGGTAAGCTGCTGTGAAGAATCTTTCAATATTGTTACGTGTACAGAACGTATCGTAAAAGCCGGAATTGAAGTGGCCTCCCTGGTCGGAAATGATGACCCTCGGAACGCCATATCTCGCCACTAGTTCCTCTTCGATAAATTGTGCTATTGTTTTTCCACTGACTTGGGTGAACGCCTTGGCTTCGACCCACTTACTAAATACATCCTCTACCATTAATATATATCGGTTATCTGCATCTTTGGTTCGCTGAAGCGGTCCGATTACATCGACGCTTAGAACTTCGAACGGATGCGATGGAGCATGGCTTCTGAGAGGAGCCTTCGGTTGTGATTGTCTGCTTTTTACGGAATTACAAATAATGCACTCATTTAAATATTTGTTAACTAGTCTCGACAAATTATTAAAATAATAGCGGCCCGAGATGATTCTAACAGTTTCATCGCGGCCGGGGTGACCTACTTCCGGTCGGTCGTGAAAATGAGATATTACTCTCATGACCATACGTTTTGGTACGTATAATTTTTCTATAACATTTTCGCCTCTCGTCCAAAGTGTGCCGCCTATCACTTGTCTTGTATTGACGAATTTCACCTCTGCCTCGGTTTTATCTGCTTGTCGCACTAGAGTATTCCATCGTTCGATTTGGTCTTGGATATCTCTGGAGTGCGTTTGCGCTTCTCTGACCTGATCGTTTAATTCCAATGTGGTAATCACTGATATTCGTTCCTTGTACGAGAATTTTGGTGGGTACATTCTCTCCTCTTCGTCGTCTGCTTCGACGTTTGGGCCTTGAGGATTTCTGCTCAAATAGTCTGCCAATATATTTTCCTTGCCGGGACAATGTTCTATTGTGAAGCTGTATTCCTGAAGTAATAATGACCAACGTGTAAATTTCGTTTTCTCGTCCTTATGCTTATTTAACCATAGTAAAGCTCGATTGTCGGTTTTGACTATAAATGGACGGTCTGCCAAATATATTTTGTATTTCCTTATATAATTAACGACGCTCAAACATTCCAATTCATTGATATGGTATTTTCTCTCCGTCGGAGATAACGTATTACTAGCATAAGAGACGATGTGCTTCTGGTCATTATCCCCCAATTGATATAATACTGCAGATAATCCTATTAAGGATGCGTCCGTCTGCAGTATGAACATTTTATTGAAATCTGGCCGGTGCAGTCCTAGAGGTTTATTCAATACTTCTTTTAGTAAAATAAAAGCTTCTTGGGCTTCCGGATTCCACTTGAAGCGCCAGTCTTTCGAGAGTAGTCGGGTCAAGGGCTTTGTAATTATTGCAACATTAGGGATATATTCACGTACCCAATTACATAAACCAAGGAAACTCTGAAGCTGGCGCCTCGTCGTAGGGGCCGGATAATTTTGTATCTGTAATATGTGTTTTTCTAATGGTTGAGTGGTGTTGGCATTTATTTGATGCCCGAGATAGGTTATGCTTGACGTGGCTACTACACATTTTTCCGGTGACACCTTTAAATTATGCAAACGCAGGCGTTCAAAGACGGCTCTCAGATGGTTTACATGTTGTTCTATATTTTCACTGTAGATGATAATATCATCGAGATATACTTTGCAGAAATGATGCAAGTAGCCGGTCAATACGTCTCTTGCCATAAATTTTTGGAATGTACATGGAGCGGTCTTCAATCCGAAAGGCATCACGTTAAATCGGTAAGATGCTCCATCTAATGTTGTAAACGTAGAATAGTTTTTTGACGACTCCTCAAGAGGGATTTGCCAATATCCGCTCTTGAGGTCCAACACCGTAAATATGTTGGCGTTTCCTAGATCCTTTATACTCTCGTATATCTTTGGTAAGACGGATGCTTCGTCTTCCGTTACTTCATTTAAGTGACGATAATCAATGCAGAAGCGAGGCTTCTTGCCGGGCCTTTCAATTATAATGGGAGGCGAACTGTACTGAGCGGTACTCGGTTCTATGACCCCGGCTTTCAGCATCTCTTCAATTTGATCGTACATAACTTTTTTCTTAGTAGGAGACATAGGGTAGGGTTTGATATTGAACGGGCGGTCATCTTTAATTTTTATTTTATGTTTTGTTGTCACCGTGGTAGCTTGGGTAGGCACCGCGGTGAACAATTCAGCAAATTCCTCGAATAGAGGTTTTAAATTATCGTTTTCGATGATCAGTTCTTCGGGAAGCCGGCATTGCTTCCTTGCCTGATGTGCCGCTTGATTCCAGAAGACGGTTATTCGCTCTTCGGTGCCGACGTAGACACATTTACGTTGATAATCGAATACGACATTGTGAGCATATAAAAAGGGGGCTCCCAGAATGAGCTCTTCGTTTAAATTTTGAATGACCTGAAACGTGGTCTGAAAGGGTACATCTAGTACATTAACGTTTATGGTCGTAGTCCCGAGGGATTCTACTAAACCATCGCCACAAGCCATAACAAAAGTTTGGGGAGCTGTAAGTTGATCAATGTCGTTCAAAAATTTCGGTTGGATAATATTCCTTGTCGAACCTGTATCCAATAAAGCGTTAACCGCTCGATTATTAATTATAATCTTAATGCGAGGCAGAGGGAAAGCGTCGTTGGTTTGATTGATAGATTCTAATGGAGTGAATCTGTGGGGAGATAGGTTGACTTCTTGATCCTTAAACAGGTAATTAAGGTCAGGAAGGTCATCGAAGTTTTTTAATTTAAACTTCTTGCTTCGGAGCTTCCCCGAGGGTCGCTTCGAGCCTGCTGGGGCCTGGTAGGCGGGGCTGGTACAGTTCGGCCTGGGCCATCGCCTCTGACCCCCGCTTGGTTTCCCGTATTCATATTACGATAGGGATTGTTTGGGCATTCTGCATGAAAATGCCACTGCTCCGTTGGGCAATATCTGCAAGGGCGATACGGGACTCGGGAGTTCCTTACGTCTCCAGTACCCCTTCTCGGTATATCCCCTCTAGGCAGCGAGGAAATACTATTTGCAAAATGCACCCTTGGTGCTGGCGGATTATCTCTTCTTTGAGATCCATTGAATGGTGTCCTAGATGCACCAAAGGAACTGGAGGACGGCTTCGTTAAGGCGGAGGGTTCCGTTCTCCAGTTACTGCTCGATTGCTGATTCCCTTGAGCTGAAGCGGTAGAGGTGGACGCTTCTCGGTCTTTGCTTTTCTTTGCATTTTGCAGAATCTCGAATTCTTTATTCTCATCCATGATTTTAGCCATTTGTTCGGTCATCGTCACTAGTGTATTTGTATCTGGTATGACGGCACTCTTTAGGAGCATTTTCATATCAGGTCTCAATTGATTGAAGATGGTAGCCGCCTTCATCGCCTCCGGCTTAAACGGATCGATCCTCTTGAAGAGGCATACCTTCCTTGAAATAAATACTGACGTATTTTCCTCGGCATCTTGTTTCTTGCCATATAAATTAGCTACTGCTTCGGTGAGTATTTGACCTGAATCATAACGGCTTCTGAACCGCTCGAGGAATAGAGGATACGTGGTAATTAGGGTTCGATATTGTTCGAACCATTTCTTAGCATCATCTTTGAGCTGTTCTGATATTTTATATAGTCGGTCGTTATCCTGCGTAATTCGTACTCGGACGAAAAATTCCTCCATTTGATAAATGAAGGTTTCAGGGTCTTCGTGTTCGAAGCCATGAAATTCCGCATTTGGATGCTTCGACCGATACTTATGCTCGTGCGTGGCTTCGCTTAGAGCTTTGGCAAGACCTGCTGCCATTTGGGCGAACACTTGTTCTGAGGAGGGCTGTATGACTCCTTCAGTGGTACTCGGGCCAACCCCCGAACTACCCAGTACATCCTCCGCGCACGGCCTCTCTAACCCTCTAGAGACGTTGTCCATCACAGATGTCGGCTCGTCGTAAAACTGGAAAGGCGTTGATTCATCCATATCCTTTCCAGAAAGCCCTGCTGACTAACAACGCCCCACGTTGGGCGCCATGTAGAAGAACGCACTACCGGGCGTCAAAATGACGCGACACCAATTTATTTCTCAGGGGGCGCCAGTCGCGTATTACCCCGTTCTTCTACCTCCCAGGCGGGTTCGAGATAAGATGACTTCGGTAGCCGAAAAGCGGGACCAAGGCTGCACTACCACAGATCGGAAACTACGCTCTCTCTGGACCCGAATTCCCTCGTTAGGGGTTTAGGCACCTCTTAATTTCCTGAATTTTTGCATAAAAAAATCCCAACCGAAGAATTTCTCTGCGGAGGGATTAGTTTTGGTACGCGAAAATCGCGTTTTGGTCCATTAATAACGGAATATATTTCTCAAAAAACGCATAAAAAAATCCCTATCAAACCTTCGTAAAGCAACCAGAAGGTCGAACGTTAATGCGAATTAACTCGACACATCCGGCTTTCTCTACGAAAGTTCCAGGGATTATAGACCGTCAACAGGCCTCAAGATCAATTAAGAAATATTAGTTCAAAGAATCCGTTTATTTAACAGAATTGGTTATACAAAATTCTCAAGAAAGAATCGTGCCTTCCCCAATCAAGGTAGTGACTTTCAGACCATACAAGCGAGAGCGCTCGCGCTAACGATCGATTAGGTAGAAAAGATTCATACGTACCTTCTCAGAATCAAAATGCGAGCTTTTAGAATCATTTCAGACTCTGGGTAAATGAATAATTAAGGCTGACTGAAATTAACTTAAAAAAGTTTTACTAAATGAATTTAGTTTCGCTAGAGACTACCTAGCTTTAAAGTTCTTGTATCGTGGAGATTCACGTACTCAAACACATTCAGAGGACTTATTACTGCATAAGTTGAGTGGCGTTCGATCAGTCCACGACTTACTAACCCTTATCACAGTCGATTAATAATATCGATTTGGCAGCGTCTCACCTTCGAGCGACTATTAGGCAAAATTGAATTTTTGGATTTTTATGCACAAGGCGTTTTCCTCTATAACTTTGTCATTTGAAAAGCCCCGTTATTGGCTTTTCTACCATCGCTTTGTCTGGACTACTCAACGCGCTCGATCAAATTGCGAGCCGCTGGGTCAATCCAAACTCTTTCCATGCGAGAAACCGGCCTTGTACATGTGCATTGATTTTTATCAATTTTTGCTTATCGGCACTACGCCGGCTTTGACAAAATCTTCTATTTTGCCTTTTGGATGCAGTGCATCGTTAAAATTTTATGCTCATACTTTAGAATTGGGCTTTCAATGATCGTACCTCAAAGGTCAATGTCTTTGGTTGAGGAATAAAAAAATAAAAAATAATTTAAAGTATATTTTCGTGGTACTTTTTAAACTGACTTCGTGGTACTTTTGAAAAATCCAGTTTAAGACCAATTTTAGCGTACTTTTGAAAAATCGATTTTCGAGCCAAATTTCAAGGTACTTTTGAAAAACTAATCTGCGGGTGAAATTTTGGCGTACTTTTGAAAAATCGATTTTCAAGCCAAATTTCAAGGTACTTTTGAAAAGTTAATCCGCGGGTGAAATTTTGGCGTACTTTTGAAAAATTGATTTTCAAGCCAAATTTCAAGGTACTTTTGAAAAGTTAATCTGCGGGTGAAATTTTGGCGTACTTTTGAAAAATCGATCTTCAAGCCAAATTTCAACGCAGTTTTGAAAAATTAGCCTGCAAGTGAAACTTTGGCGTACTTTCGATAAATCGATTCTTGGGCCAAATTTTGACGCCCTTCCAAAAATATTATTTTTCAAAGTCCAATTTATGGTACCTTTGAAAAAGTTTATTATTCATAAATCTTTGTCATTATATACTTCTACTCTGATATTCTGAACCAAAAACATTTTTCCTAAGTGAAAATTCGGTGTTCCTTCGAATTTTCGCCTGGTCATTTCCAACGCCTTATAGAACCCAAAACGGTCCTTGTGGACTGATCTGCGCCTCTGCAGACTCCCGAAAATGTCTTTAAATGAAATTTTTTTGCCTAAGTCGAATTTTGATTATGTCTTCAACTTAGGACGATTTTGGAGAGTTCTACAACAAGTTCAATACCACTATTAGAGTCAATCAGAATATGAGAGGTCCGTCGTTTTTCTTTTTGCAGCTCTTTTAAAGGAGCTTTCTCTATATGGTCAGAGCGGATGGTACCAATACATTGAATTTCATTATTTTGCAGAAGCTCAAGTAATGGTAAGGAGTTGAAAAAATTATCCAAATATATGGTCGAATGCGGGGGAATATATCTCATACAAAGTTCTCGGTGACACTGGATCCCAAAATTTTACCCTTGACTTTATCCCCACTGCCCGTGTAGGGGTTGAATTTCAATAAGTACCCCTGGGGGGTTGTCAGGCACCAAAATTTAAAGCCATAGCGAATTGGCTTTCCCTTTATAAATTGCTTCATATTGTTACGGCCAAAATAAGGCTCCATAGCCTCATTCAATGAAAAAGAAGTTCTGAAACAAAACTAACATTCATACCGTCATCTGCCTACCGTATGATATATCATACGAAAAGTTTTTTCCGCTGCTGATGCAATTACAGAAAGAATTGATATGACTATGAAATGGTATAATTACATCCTATAATATATATAAAGAATTATTACATGAATAAAAGTCAAATAAACTACATCCAAATAAAAATTGTGAAACATAATCTTACCGTGAGCTCATTTTCTGCTGTGTAAAAATTTACTGGTAATAGAACGCTCAGTTATAACTTATTCAAGCATAAAACTATCGAATTTTTGTCCTAAACTTTTTGTCTATATATGCAAATAACACTTTAGATGAATAAAATCACTGAATTTATCACACTCGATTTGTTTACACTTCATTAGAGACAACCTAACCTCTGTATGATAAATCATACAATAGGCACTATTGGGTTAATAAGTTCATTGTACTGCGATTATTAACCATTCTTGTATGTTGTTATTACTTCACTTGAATTAGTATTTAATTAGTTTTGAAGGTTGAGTGTAAGAGCGCTGCTTTTTCGATGTTTTCATCGAACAAGTGCGAACTCTGCTTTTTGCATTCACACTGAGAAAATCTCCAGAAATAAATTCTTTGCTACGATTTTTTTAGCTAAAATAGCCATAATTTTATTTAATTTAGAAATATCTGTTCACTACCTCAGAAAAGATCACTTTATGAGTGTGTATATTAGCCCTTAAAAAGTACTTTTCAGAATTTATTAGTTGCTTTACTAAAGCAGTAGATCATTTAGCTATCATTACAAAGAAGAATATGCAAAGAATAGTTTAACTGTGACAAATAAAAATTTTCCTACAATTGCAAAGTTCTTTGCTGAGATAGATAATCAGAACACCATTCGGGCACAATCGGTCAACTTTTATTCAGGCGGAACATCACGAATTGTTTCTCTCCTGTAATTTGTTTCCATTCTCCGCTGATGGTGTTTACGTTGACTCCGCGTTATGCATTTAGTCATTTCTATAAGTATTTGTATAGGTATTGTGCAGTGTATTATTATTATAAAGACTTTGGTAAGTCGTTTGCTTTTGGTTTTTTAAATCGCGGTGTCTTCTATCAATATTAATAAGATCTCATCATAACTGTCCTATAAGACATATTAATGTTTTTAGGTACCTACGCATCAGGTCATGCGTGTGACTTGGAGAGGTTAACTTTTATGTTTAGAAAACAGTTTGATTCTCGTTGCAATGTTTTAGTGGTAGTGGAGTCAAATTAAGGATCAAAATAGATGAATAAGGAATTCTCTGCCTACAGCAATTTTATTGTTTTAATTTGTTGTAGGTATAATAAGGTCCATTGCTTCTTGTAAAATTTGAACAATTTATTTTCCAGCAAATTCTCTGTTATTTTCCTTATTATCTCCGATCTTAGTAATCGTATCGTAAAAATAAAAATATCAAACTGTTCACAATAAAATTATGATTAAGACTAGGCATATGAAGAAACTTTCTGATAATTTGTTAATTTGTAAGAAAATAAAAACCACTAAAAATTGCCTTTTTTGATAATTTAAGAAATATAACGTAATAATGCACCAATTTGAACGAAAGTTGGTGGAACTATGCCCATTATTGAACTAAACATTCGTGCCAAATTTTAGCGTAAACTATTTATTGAAACGGTTAAAAATAAGAAAGGTTTCGAAATTTTAATCGCTTATTTTTTGAGTGCATCAACTCGTAGGAGGACGTTTTTTTTTCAAAATATAGGTTTTTACATATATTTTACAATGGTGTTAAGAGAAAAAAAGGTTATCTTTATTTAGATTGTATTTTTTAAATTTGTTTATCATTCTCAAAATTATAGTAATTACAACAAATTCAAATAACTGTGGATTTTTTATAAAACCAAAAGTGGCAAACGAATTATGAAAGTAAATGATGATTACGTTTTATATATTTTTTACTTTTACAGGTTATTATACTAGGCTGCGTATACCTATCAAAATAAATGTTTATTTTTCATTGGTTTCAGTCATTTATACAAAATCCTTGACCATAGTAATCAATTTCTTTCCAAGGTATACCAATTTTTCGCTTGCAGTTTCATGTTTAGATAATTTAATATTCATTATTCATTGTCTTGTTTGGGAGAAAATTATTTCCTTAAAAAAATATTCTTCATGTAAGGTGAACAAGTATTTAGTCATTATATAACATTTATTTTTCATACACTGAAAAAAATATGTTCGTAAAATTAATGAATAGGTTCATCGGCTGAAAATTGATGAATCTATGTATTAATATACATTTAAGTACATAGTATAAATAAATGTGTACATTGTATTAATGAACGTACATTATATCAATAAACAGATTCATAAATTCTCAGCCAATGAACCTTTATTCATTAATATTACGAAAATATTTTTTTCAATGTACTTATTAAGCAAGTAAACCTAGTGAGGGAGCTACATATGTCATTATTCAATTTCAACAGAAAATATGATCGAACAAGTGTCAATCTTTGAAGGTAACCCTTCACTAGGTTATTTTGATTTGCATATAAAACTTCTTAAAGGCTAATTTAAATTACAAGCAAAAAACTCGTATTACCTGGAATAAAACATTGGTCTGCCACAGAAATTTATGTCAGAGTTTAAGGCCACTAGTAATATAGATTTTTTAATTAGACAACATTAATGTGCATCTGTAAAGTTATATTTTAGGAATAAATATTTTCTGCTGAAACTATATGAAGACGTGCATGTAGCTCAGAAATAATTGTTTATATAAAATTTTTTCGGATTCAGACTCGGATTTACATATGTTTAAATGGTTCTGTTATAAAGTTTATTTGCATTACCATCAATTAGTATTATGTACTTGGTAATTGCCAGTTTCCATTTTCCATAATTATATACAGTGTGTCACCGGATTGTGTTTGCGATAGGTGTAAAATATCAAAAAAAATTAGTACGGCTTTCATTTTCTGCAGTCTCGGTCTGCTTGACGTAAAATGGATTTTTACCAAATTTCAGTTAAAATGGGATCTAACTCGCGGAGTTAATCTAAGAAGAAAATAAAAGAAAATAAATGATTGTAGGTAAACTGCTCTTTCTGTTAATTTTAAGGAAAAATTCTATTTGGATAAAATATTTGGCATTGAAAGTTATAGCCACATGCCAACTTTCATTGCATTTAAACAAAAAAAAAATATTAATAATAATAATAATAATATCTCCTGAAGAAATTAGAAGTTACAAAGAATTAAAAGAAGGGTGGAATTATGTAGTAATTTAGGTGCGGTACTATTTGAATAGGTTTCTAGTTGAATTCCTTGAAATTGTTAATTGTGTTAAAAAATAAAAAACTATTTACTAAAGTAAATAGTTTCGAATACAACTAAATAATTTTAGGAAATAACCGCAAACTGCACAAATTATATGTCCGAATCATTGCACTAGATAGACGACGTCAACTACAATATGAGTGTGTTTTCAGATATGCCCCTTCTCCCGGATATTAGTCGGTGATTTCAATACTTTCCAGTTAGAAATTATGAAAACAGATTTGATAATTGCTAATATGTATAAATTAATTTAAAGTACACAGCACATGCAACAAGCCTATTACTTTAACAATTTTTATTTGAACTTTTGTTTGTAAAATGGACGTTTTCATATTAAGTTAAAAACAGTATTTTGCCTATAATTTTTTAAGATGACGGCTTGAGCACAATTGTTCTTTTCTAGGGGAATTTACCATATTTCAATCAGAATGCTTATAGACTATGTCTACAAGTTCCCTTGCATCTGCGAGATTTTTTTAAAAGACCGCATTTGTAATGTAAAATGATTGCACTATTTAACCCAACAAATTAATCATGATATTTTTAGAGATGAAAAAAACAGTTGGTGTTTAGAATGTAATGATATATTTGAGAACTATGAAGAGCATAAACAAACCCATAGCAGTAAATACGAATGCCCATTTTGTAAAAAAGAATTTAATCAGTCACATTATGTTGAACATTTACAAAGTCATGCTGGTAAGGATATATTTTGCTAGAATCTGTGTAATACATAAATTTAATTTAAAAAAAAAAAATCTTGTTATTAACAAGCTGTAGAGCTGAAAATGCTGACTAGTGGAGTAGTAGCAGCTGACATCACAAAATTTTGGTAAGTCTGAGGTTTTCGGAAGTTTTCTTAAACTTATATCATTATAATAAGGCTTATATTAGTTGTTTTCTTTCTACCGACAATCTTGGCTTACCTAAAATTTTCAAATTCCTTGAATCCCTAAATCTACACTTGGACACCTAAATTACCCTCCAGTGTCAACCGATGATGTATGTAGTAAAGTTACTCTCGTTTGAGCCGCCATTTTCAATTTCGCTCAGTTTCTTCGCGTTTCCACATCTACACAGTAGGAGTAAAGATGGCTAATGGGCAGGTGGTTAGCTCAGAGCTCTCTGACAATAAAAGTGAAGAAAGTGGCAAAAATCAGTGTGCTTTCTGTAAAAGTGTTGCAGCTAGTGGTGTCAAATGTAGTGCTTGTAATAAAATGTACCACAATTCTTGTGCAACTAGAGTTATTGGATTAGAAATAATTGGAAGAGGGATTGTTGATTGCTGCAGAAAAAACAGTAATCAGTCAAATTTACAAGAGCATAATATAACTCCTATAACTGATTCTCCTAGTGAAGGTCAGTTAGAAGTAATTTATTTAAAACAATTATTAGAAGAAAGAAATACAGTAATTTGTGAATTAAGAAATGTTATAAAATATCAAGAACAAGTTATTGATATGTTAAAAGATAAGAAGGATGAAAAAAAGCAATCTACTCTAAATAAAAACTCTTCAGTACAAAAAAGAGGAGATAACATGAATTTACTTATCCAGGACAACAATAAAGTAGACAACCAACACAGCACTGCTGAAAATGGGACAAAAATAGGGACAACAACTTATGCTCAGATTTCTGCCTCTCAGGTAAGAACTGCTGTAAATAATGCTCTTGCATCTTCACAACCAGAAGGAACGTTCAAAACAGTCTCGTACAAAAGACAGAACACATCTAGAGTTAACAGAGGTACTGCAATTTTACCTGAGGAAGAATTATTTAAAAGTTCACCTAGCAAAATGTGGTTATACATAGGTAAAGTTAAGAAGGATGTAAATACTGAAATTGTTAGAAAATATATAAAAACAAAGGCGTCCATAAAAAATGAGGACCAACTGATGGCTGAACAATTAAATACAGTCGGGCATTTAAATTCATTTAAGGTAGGAGTCAATTATCAACACTTCGGTTTGATTAACTCTACCGATTTTTGGCCAGATGGAACGATCTTCAGGAGATTTAATTTCAAAAGGAAGCTTGCAGCAATTCCAGTGGTACAGCAAAATTGGGAACAAGGCACAGAAAAATCAGAAAGTTATGATGTAGGTAATGGGCAGGTTAATGCCACTGATAAAAATTTTCTGAAAGTTGTCAACAGTCACTCTATAAAATAGAAGGAATAACTATTTATTACCAAAATGTTAATGGCCTGCGTACAAAAATACCCAAACTTATTAAGAATATACCTGTTACTAATAATGACATATTCATTATTACGGAAACATCATTATCTACAGACATTCACAGTTCTGAACTGGGGTTCATTAACTACAATGTTCTAAGAAGAGATCGTGACCTGGAAGCCACAGGGAAAATGCGCGGTGGAGGTGTCTTAGTGGCTGTTCATAAGAAATTTAGTGCTCACGTTATCGCCTACGATTATGGTATTGCTCAGAAAAAATTTGAAGAATTATGGTTATCGATTAACCTGGGGAAACAAAAATTAATTTTATGTGCGGTGTATATTCCGCCGCAGTCTAGTCAAGAGAGTTATCATTTACACTGTGATGCTACTGAACACATGGCCACAGAATTTAGTGATTCGTTAATACTTACAGTAGGGGATTATAATCTACCTGACATAACCTGGTGCTATGACCATCTTGGTTTTTCTACTTCAGGTCATAACCTGGCTGCAGAAAGTCTATTAGAATCATTTTCTTATCTGAATTTGTATCAACATAATAATATTGCTAACACTAATAATGTTATTTTAGATCTAGTTTTTTCTACCAGCTCTAATATTATTACATGTGCAAATGAAGCTCTGGTTAAATGTGACAGACATCACCCAGCATTAAATATTAATGTTCAATGTGATGTTCCAGTTCAGAGTTTGGATTATGAGGAGTTTGTTTATGACTTCAAGAACTGTGATTACAATGTCATTAATAATTTTCTTTTAAACTTAGACTGGGATGACATCCTTCATGTAGAAATTGAGAGTGCTGTTGATCTATTTTATGTATATCTGTATCGATGTATTGACATTTTTGTTCCCAAAATTAAATTAAAAAGTAATTTTAAATTTCCCATATGGTTTGATGCAAATTTAAAACAAAATATAAAAGCAAAGCGAAGTGCACATAAACAATATAAAAGTTCAAAATCTCAAGATGATTACAACACATTTAGTCAATTAAGAGCTTTGTGTAAGGAACAATCGGAAATTTGTTATAATAAGTATATCAATAAAGTCGAAAATAGTATTATGTCTGACCCGAGAAATTTTTGGGATTATATACGTATTAAACATAAAGAAGATGATATTCCTAAGTCTTTGTATTATTATGACGAAATAGCCTCTGATGGAGAATCAATTGCAAATTTATTTGCAAAACACTTTTCTTCAGTTTATAATGACCCTATCGATAATGATTCAGTAAATTTTTTAGACTACAGTCTCTCATCTATTAATATTAGTGGGATATATATAGGAATTACAGAGGTTTTAGAGAAATTAAACAATATTGATATTAGAAAGGGCCCTGGGCCTGATGAAATAGCATATTTTTTAAAAAGTTGTGCATTTGCTTTGTCTAGGCCATTGTGGATTCTGTTTAATAAATCAGTGTCCTCTGGAATATTTCCAGAAGTTTGGAAAAAATCTTATGTGGTTCCCATATATAAAAAAGCAGGTGATAAAAACTCAGTTCTGAATTATAGACCAATAACGAAAATTTCCCAGATTCCAAAAATTTTAGAGTCCTTAGTTAATGATTACTTAAAAATCCAATTGAAAAACGTTATCAGTACAAACCAACATGGTTTTTCTCAAGGACGTTCGATCAGTACTAATTTATTGCTATATGAAAACTATATTCTCAACGCCCTAGAAAAAGGAAACTGTGTAGATGCAATCTACACAGACTTCTCCAAGGCATTTGACAAGGTAGATCATTTGCTCCTAATAAATGTGCTTTCTCATTATATCAGTGGTAAGTTATTATTATGGCTTCAATCGTATCTTAATAATCGAACACAAACAGTAAAAATCAAAAGTTTTTTTTCCACTATAATAAAAGTAACCTCTGGAGTGCCGCAAGGGGCACATTTAGCTCCATTGTTGTTTAACCTCTTTATCAACGATGTTGAGAACTGTTTTGTGCATAGTATGGTATTACTGTATGCCGATGACTTAAAGATCGTATTTGAAATAAAGGATAGTGTATCATCCCTGGAACTTCAGGAAGACCTTGATCGGTTTGATGTCTGGTGTTCTCAGAAAAATATGGTGTTGAATACTGATAAATGCAAATATATACACTTTGGTAAAGGAAACTGTAATTCTCCCAATTCATACTTTATTAGAAATGCACCAATTGAAAATGTTAACTTAATAAAAGACTTGGGAATATATTTTGACTTTAAACTTAATTTCCATCACCATATAGATTACATATGCAACAAGGCGCTGAAGACACTTGGTTTTATCAAGAGAAGTACAAAAGACTTCACTAATATATGTGCAATTAAAGCCCTATATATTAGTTATGTTAGATCATGCATAGAAAATTGTAGCAGTGTATGGGCACCTTATTTTCAAACACATGTAAATAAAGTAGAAAGGGTCCAAAAACGTTTTTTACGTTTTATATCTTTTAAAATAGGTATACCAAGTGAAATGATGGCATATGACTTTATATTGTCTAAGTTAAATATCCAAAGTCTTGAAAAACGTAGATACAATGCCGATGTTATCCTGGTCTATAAATTGTGTAATAATTGTATTGACTGCCCTAATTTGTTAGCATTAATAAACTTTCATACTCCACAAAGACAACTTCGCATGGTCTATAGCTTTGTTCTGGAACATCACAGAACACTTTATGGGATGAATAATCCTATTAATAGAATGATGTGTAACTGTAATAAAATTAATTTGGATTTTTTTAATACTAGTCTTAATGTTCTTAAAAAATATTTGTGCAATAGTTAATGTGATGTAATCTTATATTTGTAGTATTGTTGTTATATTTAATTGTTTATACATTTTTTGTATGTTTATTTCAGTATTTTTGTACTATTGGGGGCATCCCGTTAAATAAATAAATAAATAAATAGAAATAAATAAATACATTGAAGCATATAAATGAAAGCTATATACATGCCAAATTTCATGCTTTCTTTCAAAAGGGATCATATATTTTAGAAAGAAGCCATACTAGAAAACACCTAACATTGTTAGTTGGTTAATAATTACTTTATATTAGCTTAACCACCCCAAGATTGGTATTTATATTTTTTTGTGAAGACCTACACTCTAGCTCACTCAGATTAGTCGGCTCATATGTAGTAAATTCTTTTGAGGAAAATCTGTTTAGTCTGATACTAAAAATATGCTCCACTGATATTTAAATAGATCAGAAACTAACATGTACTTTTATGGGAATTACCTCTTCTTGCCCCCTGATCAAACGTTGTGACGTCACTGCTACTATTTTCTATTTACTTGTAATGGAGAAAAGTTTAATATATTTTTTTAAATCCGAGATCCGAGAGCTCTTATAAATATTATCCATGTTTTTATGTCGGTTTGCCATATTCAAACTGACCCTCGTAAAGAAAGACATTTCTTTCTTTACAGGAGGCAATACTTTTTAAAAATGATTCTGCTAGAATTTGTCTTATTTAAAACTATTTAATAATGACTCAAAATATATAGCAATTCTTAAAAATCTGGAGGTATTTAATTTTGTATTTAACCATGTTGTGGGTGAGTTCCTAAGAAAAAAATCTGTCATGTATTTGTTAAAATATAGAAAATGGTTATCTGCTATAAATTCCAATCAAAGTATTCTCAATGTTTTTGAATTTTCAAATTTTCTTGCCATACCCCACTAAATGGACTTGGAAAAGGTTGGATAAGTTAATGTCGCAGTTGTTACTTAAATAATTATAGTTTTTACATGAAACATTAATCTTTGTTGTGCGTATGCCCAGTTTTAATGTGATTAAATGCCTTGTGGATAGTTTTGGTGCAATAAAATTAATTTGACGCAACAAATTGGGGCAATCAATATAAGAATAAATTAAGTTATATATAAAAATGTTAGAGATATATTCTCCCTCCTAGTATTAAGAGCTAACAAGTCAGATCTATTCAAAGATGAAATGTGGTCAGCACCTTGAGGTGGATATGTCCGATTGACTTCCACGACAAAAACTTGATAAAAATATTGAATAGATTCGAATCTAGTTTTGTAACATTCATAGATAGAGTATTAGATTAATGAACCATATTCCAGCCTAAACCGAACATATTGTAAGATATTAAGTATTTCTTATTGAATAATTCTGATATATTAATTAAATAATTATTGACCAGGTATTTTTGAGTGTGAGTTTTGCAAGAAAACATTCAAGTCTGCTGCCTGGTTAACAAAGCATATACGTATTCACACGAACGAGAAGCCTTATGTTTGCCCCAATTGTTCAAAGTGTTTTATACAGATGAGTTCACTACGATATCACATAACCACCCATGGAAAATTTTCCTGTGATTCTTGCAAAAAACATTATAAAACTGAGAAAGACCTGACAGAACATGAATGTGTGTCCAAGAGTGACTTTGAATTTCCAAGTGAAATTTGGATAAAATCGGAGCAAGCAAACGAAAACGATACTGATGTTGAGGAGACTATTATTATTAAAGGATCTGAAACACCCATGTAAGTTTCACTGAAGTTTATAAAATTTAGGCGATTCAAATTAATATTTTCTGCTGAGTTAGAATGAGGGAGATTGTTATTTGTCTTATAAACAAATTTTTTTGTATGCTGTTAAAACATTTTATGATAATTTTCTTTGCGATTTTAAATATCGCAAACAAAATTTATAAACACACATTGCAAAAATTAACTTTACAAAGTAGATAAAATAGTTTTTGGAGACACATTAAGATATTTGAAATAGAAAATCACAATAATCTATCAATATTATTGCAATATAAAATGGACTTGGAAAAGGTTGGACAAGTTAATGTCGCAGTTGTTACTTAAATAATTATAGTTTTTACATGAACCATTAATAAGAAACCTTAACCTCATATTTGTTGTGCGTATGTCCAGTTTTAATGTGATTAAATGCCTTGTGGATAGTTTTGGTGCAATAAAATTAATTTGACGCAACAAATTGGGGCAATCAATATAAGAATAAATTAAGTTATATATAAAAATGTTAGAGATATATTCACCCTCTTAGTATTAAGAGCTAACAGGTCAGATCTATTCAAAGATGAAATGTGGTCAGCACCTTGAGGTGGATATGTCCGATTGACTTCCACGACAAAAACTTGATAAAAATATTGAATAGATTCGAATCTAGTTTTGTAACATTCATAGATTGAGTATTAGATTAATGAACCATATTCCAACCTAAACCGAACATATTCAAAATATACCATTTTTAAGCAACAGTATTAAAAGATAAGGAGTTGCGTACTATGATATACCCTCCAATATAAAGAAGATATGTTCATAATCTTAATGTTCACAGTATAAAGATACAGTAATAAATCACGATGAAAGCTCAGTAACTACTATTACAATTAGGAGTCCTAAATTGTTTATTTATAGCACTGTTTTCAATCTTTTTGATTTATTACTAGCCAATACTCAACTCCACGCTAAACAAATAAGATGAAGAAATAAGAAATTTATCTATTATGTTCACAAAGTGGATGACATTTACTGCAACTGCAGTGCATTTCTGAAATAGTAGTACTCCATTTGTGCCGTTACTGAGAGAATTTAATGCTGAGGTCTGATACAGATGTAGACTAGGCTCCATGACCTTTCGGTAATTTTGGTTATCCAATAATTTATTTCTTACAAACCGTTGCATGAAAGATGTAAACTTAATGTATCACATGTTTTTTCAGGGATATTGATTCACAGAATTTCTGCAAAGAATGTAATAAAAGAGTCAAAAGCTTGAACCAGCATTATAGAAAATATCACATACCGAAAGCGGCACAAGAGACCTCCACAATTAAAGAAAAACAATGTACGTTGTGCCAAAAAACATTTAGGTAAGTAGCCCCAAGGTTGTTGATTATAATGAAAGACAATTTGTGAATCATGTCTTCCAAACAAGTTGATTAAATGACTTATAGACTACAAGCCCATTGTAATTTTTAAGGGGTCAAGTGACCCAGCATGAATTATATCCAGTACGATGCTGGTATACGAAACCAGAACTTTAAGCACTATGTCGTCACTGTTGGGCGGTACAGGTGAGTACACAGGTAAATTGAATTTTCCATCCGAAAGTGCGCTCTTCAGACAAAATATTCTTGTATGGCATTCCTTATGTTGATAGTTCATAAAAAAATAATCACCTAGAACCCACTGCCGTAAGCCAGAAGAATTTTTGATTTTCCAAAATTTTTTCCAGGCAAATAGGTAATTTAATACTGTATGGCGTTTGTACAATTAGATTTGTATGCTTTCGTATATTAATTATTCAGCAATGCCGTACATATTTGGTGATTACAAGGTGAGAAATCCGGGGCGCAAGCCTTTCCCTAGACCTGTAGGGTGCAAGATCATTGCAAAATGTACGGCATCAATTCTACAATATTATACAACACCTACAATAATTTTTAACAATTGTGCCGTCTAAAAATTATGGTAACTATAAATATAAATAAACAATTAACTGCGTTTGGGGTTGAATCTCATTTTTTTGGCAATCAAATCATAAACTCCTGTAAGGCAGCCGATTTTTTCACTTAATGTAACTAAATTTTATCATTGTACATTATAGCCGGTTATAATTAATGAAACCAAATGAAAATATGAATTAAAAAAATAAATAAAATTTTCAAAATTTAAAAGATTTTCATAATATGCTGTGTATTAATAAAAGCAGGCCCCCCGCATTAAATCGTGGGCCCGGTACTAAATTCACTGGCGGGCCCCCGCGCCTAATAATTGATGAGCGGGAAACAATTTTGTTGACAGAATATCTGGCGGGCACCTCACTACGGGCCCCCGCGCATAATAATTGATGAGCGGTGGGGGGGGCGAGAAATTTGAAAAAAAATTGCCAAAATCTCTGGCGGACCCCCGCTACGGGCCCCTCGGAAGTCCGTACCCAATAGACCCCCCCATGAATAAAAGGAGTAATATTTCTAAAATTATTGCTATTTTGAATTCTTTACAGACAGAAGTTTAAAGAAAAATAGATGCCGTACATTTTTACTTTTAGGATTTTCTACAGCTGATGAGATTTTCCATAACAATTTCACCAGACTTTAGGGTCATTAATTACTGTACGGCATTTACAAAATGTTATCGACTATATCAAATAGTAATCGAAAATTGTGATGCCATTCATATTAGTCCATTCAATGTGGCAGCCATATTGACTTATTGTTTTCCACGTGTAACATGGTCTCCCTATTTTTAGTTTGTTACTGTTCAGTGTTAGCGCTTCAGTAGGATTTCTGCTGTCCTTTTTGCTTTAGCGTTCTTGATCCTTTCCCTTATCTCTCTGCTTACATATGATCTATTTATGAGATTGAGATTCCATTACTCCAGGTGTCAATGCAGGCTGGACTTTTGCTCCATGTATTTCTTATTGTTAAGTCAAACATGTGTGCTAGGTTTTTCTGCGTGTTTCCATTTTCGTTAGGCCATGTGTGGAGTAAAATTTTTCCTATGACACTTTTCTCCTCCTCCGTCTGATCGTCTTTTCCTATATGTGCATTGAAGTGCATTGAAATCTCCTAATGGGCATTTTTCTTGATTTTTCATTGTGTTGGTGTGTGCCGGGGTTGTTTTGTTTTCTCTTTCTAACTGATGACTAAGTGCTTCATATAGACAGTTCCCGTCACCATCAATTTTTTGTACCAGTAGTTGATGTGCCTTCGTTCCTACGTTCTGTAGTGGATACATTATTTTTGTGTTTTCTGGAGAGTTATTATTTCTTGTGTCTTTTTTGCTTGTTATTATTATGATCCTGAACTTTTTAACAAAATTCCTTACCTTACCAGAGCCTTACCTGATGTGAAGTATAAAAACTAATAGTCAGTAAAAAAAAATTTTTTTTTTAAGAAATGTTTTTTTAGCATGCATGCGGTTTTTTAAGTACTTCATTGCGTGTATTTCTATCCTTTTTGTAATTGTCTTCCCTCCTGGTTGTGTTGATGTTTTATGTCGCTGTTTTCGTCTTGTTGCTTTTGTGAGTAGTTGGATAATGTCCCTAATTCAAAGTGTTGAATAGGCAGTTCAGTAAATTGACCAGTTAGCATCAACAAAATAGTAAAACAAAATAGGACATAAAACTAATAATGCCATTTGAGCAATTTGAGCTCGTCGTTCACTGCATTCTCGCCATACTCGCCATAGCTAATGAATCAACTAATACAATGTCTTATAAATATTCCTTTTTTTTACTTCAATTTGAAAATTTAAAATGTAAATTAAAATTTAGAATACTACACTTGAAACAAGTATGCTATTTGGAATAATCATTAAAAATTATTAATTTGAAATGTAACCTTAAAAAGATTTTTCGTCTCCAAGGCTATTTTTTATTTACTATTTCAAATGCAAATATTTACATAATTTTTTATCTCGAATGAATATGACACTATATTTTATTTTGTGTTTCAAATAGTGCCATTAGTTATTTCACTCAAGTGTTAAGAGAAGCGTTACAGAATTTATTGGTCTGGCCATAGTTTATACCCTATACCCCGCCAACTGAGGACAGCCCCTTGAGAGCATGGCTTATAATTCTAAGAAATTTGGCATTTCCTGCCCTTTAACATTACATTGCAAACAATTTTATATGTTAATTGCAAATCGGGAGTTTGTTACTAATTTAAATAAGATAGTAAAAACTTATCCTTTGTTGTGTTCCTCTCTTCAGTTATTACTGATTTCTTTCTCCTCTTTGCCGCCTGTCAGGTACACGATTTCACTGCACTCTATATATACTATATGATTTACTGCGTTAGAGAGGAAGCACTGTGTAAAGTTTTGGTTTGTATACCTAATTAAACACTAACTAATATTTCTTATCAATTACTGAAAATGTTCCGAGATATATATTGTTTTACAAACACATCCACTTATACAAATTTAAATATATCTTCTACACATTGTCACTTTGTATTTAACTTTTATGGGTATCCATTGGTGACAGAGCACTACAAGGCATGTTTGGTCGCCTCGACAGCAAGATGACAAGTCCGCAATAGTATTGTATAATATTCATTAAAAAAGTCATATAAACTATGAAAATCTTGTACAACAGTGACAGATCTGCATGAAGGTTGTCTATACCTCAGCTGGTAAAGGAGGATAGTAATAAATGCACGTGATGAGTGCATGCAACAGATCCTATTGGCGTTTAAATTTGGAGGGGGTGTAATTGAAAATATTTTTTGCAAAGGCTTGTCAAATCAGCGTCACTCAATGACATGTGCAGCTTAACACTATTGACAGTTCAATTCAACACTATCCTCCTTTCCCGGTTAATGTATAGTAATACATTTTTGCAGCAACTTGAACTCGGCTTTATTAAAGTTTGATCCTATTGGGCTTGATGACAGTATTGATAAATCGTATAATTAATACTTTTAGCAATGCCTATAAACTGAGGGTCCATAACAGAACTCATACTGGTGTACTTCCTTACAAGTGCAAGTATTGTGATAAAAGGACAAACAACAGATCTCAACTAAATGACCATGAGAGAACACATACCAAAGAAAAGCCGTATATTTGTAGTGTTTGTGGCAAGGTAAGTTAATTTTACAGGATGTCACAAATAAGAAACATTTGGAGCCCATAATGTTAGAGAGTTTTCCATATTGAAGAAAAAATCTTAATGGAACCATTCGATTTGGAGCACCGTTTCAAAGGTATAAGGTTTCGTGGGTAGTTAAATGTTTCTGTTACATTAACTTAATTTGATTATATGGTTAAAATAAAGAAATAGTTTTTTAATTTTATCGATTTGTTAGTAAAAATAAAGACCACACTGCAATTTTAATTGTTTCTATTAAGAGTATTAGTATTTTTTTTTCAAAATTTTAGGATATTTCGTAAAATTAAAAAAACAGTATTTTGGTATTTGTAATTCATAAATTCATTTTTATTATTAAACTCCAAAGTCTTCTTCTGAAATAAAATAAAATTCTATGAAATAGAAAATTCTGAAACAAAACAAAATAAAGCTATTATTCAGTTATTATGGGCATTTCTTCTATTCTCAGGCAAATGTCTACCAAATTTTACCCATTCAGAAACTACCAGACTACATGAAATAACAAATGAAAAAAAAAAAATTAAACCTTTGTGACGTCACTTAATGCAAATTCAGATAAGGTACCTATATAGTCAATTAAACTTTAACTTAGCAGGTGTACGAGTTGTTAACACAACGTGCGATTTGATATGCGATGCGCACAGAGCCATTGCAATGACGCAGAGAAAAACTAGTCACGTATGTCTAATTTTTATGAAGCGACCTTTGGACCTGCCAAGTTAATCTTTAGGGTATTATCTGTAGTTGCATGATATTGTTCTTGATTTGACATTTAACTGTAACCCCGATAACCTCATAGATTTCAGGAAAATTTGAAAATATTAAAAAAGTTTTGATGTTTTAGGAGGAATCTGGCTGTTGTATTACAGTTTTCTGCATGAAATGCTTAACATTATGGGCTCCAAATGCTTTTTTATGACCCTCTCTATATTTGCAAAACTAATTTTCTAAACTGAATTAATATTCGCAGGCCTTATCGCAAGCATCGGCACTTAGAACCCATATGAAACAACATACAGGGAGACCAGAAGTCTGCGCCCTTTGCAACAAAAGATTTTGCAGAAAATCTGAATTAAAGCTTCACCTGAGTAAGCACATGGGTAAGTAGAAGTAAATAAGAGATTACTATTGCTTTTGTCCAGATCCTAGAGACTAGTAGTACGTTAAGAAAGACATTAAAAACGAGAATTAAATAGCAGATGGTGTATAACTTCTACATTTATAGGACACGTGCATGGATATGGGATTTGACAAAAGATTCGAGTAATTCACACCAATATTCTTCCCTATAGATTTCTCTTATCTGTTTAATCAGCCTTATAATGAATGATGGTTGTGTGTAATAACGAGCCTTTTGTTTTGGCATGTTTTTCAAAATGACCTTGGTTAATTCAGAGTTGAAATTTGAGATCTTTCCGTGTTGAATTTGTTGAAAATGGGGGGTTATTACCCCCAAAAAATCAATATTCAAGTAAGATGAGGTACAGTTCTGGTTTCAGTGGCGAGACATATTGATTGGCGAAGTTAAGGCACGCCGTTTGAGTCCGGTACTTGGACGGGTGACTGTATCTCATCTTGCCGTTCTGGTTAAGTGGTGGAGTAGCATTAACTAAACTTCACAGGACTTTAATATAAATAAAAAAAATAAAATAAAAAAATAAAAGTACCTATAATATAAATTATTCAAATAACAATGTTCAACAAGATTAATCATTTGTCATAGTAGATGAGTTTTTCTTTTTTTCTTGAAGATTAAGGCAAATGATTGCATTGTAGTTGTGCAGTTAAATAACAATGTTTCGCTTATTTTAGGCGAGAAGCCATTTTTATGTACTGAGTGTGGGAAGACCTTTGCTCAGAAAAGTCATTTAACGGAACACATGGCAGGACACAGCGAGGAAAGACCGTTTCAATGCCAACACTGCGATAAAGCATTTAAAAAGAAGATTTTGTTGAAAGAACATATGAAGTTACACAAAGGTAAGGTTTAATGTTTTTCAAAAATCCAACTAGCAACAAAAAACTATAGAGCAGGGATTCCCAATAGGTGGTCCGCGGACGATGTCTTGGGGTCCGCGAAATGTCACTGAGATATTCAATTGTTTTGTATTTTACTTGACTTGCAGTGGTAGATTCTTCATTTTAAGAATTTAAGCTTTGAAGTATAGCGACCGATGAGGGGGTCCTTGAAAAAATCTTGTTGGGAACCACTGCTATAGAGGATTAACTACAACTTTAGCCAACAAATTTTTATAATATGATGAACTATCAACAGTTAGACTCCGGTCAGTTGGCCAGTCTAACAATTTAGAAAAAAGATCTAACGCTGGTCTGCCTGATGGTCAGTCGTTGGTTTACCTTAACACTGTATTCTTAAAATCTTTTCTTCAAACGTCAGAAAAACATTTCTTAACTCATTTCATGACATTAAAGTTTGACTTTTTAGACGCCTGTGCGTGGCCATTAAGAACGGAGGTAAAAGTAATTCTACCACTGTGAGTGGCAGAAAAAGTAATATCCATAGCAACGCGTATTTTATTTAATACGCCGGCCATGCGATATTAACACAATGCGTTTTTGGTGGTAAAATTCGAAATTTTTTATTTTTATTTTATTTATAGCTAATCGACGTTTGAAGAAAAAATAGCATGTTTTATTCGGAGTAAAAGCCACTTGTTGTGACTCGTCTGTAATTCCCAGACGAACAAACAGACTCGCCACAAAAGTATCACTTTTACTCGTAATTAAACAATATACTATTTTGAAAATAATCGATCATTTTTTACTGATCGATTATTTGACAAGATTTTTACAAAAACAAAATTATTGCATAGTATACCGATGAGCGTTTCGCTAACCAAACTGGCATCATTGGGAGATGACTAAATGATTAAAATTATATAACAATATACCAAGAATGTCGAGCAATTGACGATTTGCACGAAAGAAAGTTTGGTAAAAAGTGTGTAGATTGGTATCACTGTATTTCACTGCACATGTTGACCAACTCGTCTAATTTCCAAACTTTGCAGCAATTAAATACCTATAATATAATAATCATAACATTGTTTTCATTATCCTTAATGTTAAACCTACTTCCATTGAATATAAATCATCTTTATTAGGTTGTTTCGTAGTCTACAATATTTAAAAAATGTCGAATTATGCATTTTGTCAATCACTGCTGTCAACTCTCAGTTTAGAAGATGAGTTGGCAGCAGTGATTGACAAAATGCATAATTCGACATTTTTTAAATATTGTAGACTACGAAACAACCTAATAAAGATGATTTATATTCAATGGAAGTAGGTTTAACACTAAGGATAATGAAAACAATGTTATGATTATTATATTATAGGTATTTAATTGTTGCAAAGTTTGGAAATTAGATGAGTTGGTCAACATGTGTAGTGAATTACAGTGATACCAATCTAGAAACTTTTTACCAAACTTTCTTTCGTGCAAATCGTCACTTACATAAATACATCAATAAACTGGTGAATAGTATAATATTTACACACAGCATAGATAGAGAGACAGCAAAGAAACTCTTGTCAACTCCTTTGTGTTGGAGTGACTAAAATCTTTCACCTTGAAGTCGCCATTTCGGCTTAAAAGTCAGAGTTGGATTCCAAAGAATTTAAATGTTTCCGACAGGACCGTAATTCTCCAATTTAAATTAAACAATATATTTTCTTGCACAGTGTGTGTTGCTTGAAAATGAAGACTAGAAACTACGAAACTGTAGTCATAAACTGAAAAAATATTGTGATATTTAACAAGAAAAGTTTGTGTTCGTTAAAATGGAATATCACAAGGTAACAGACAACTCTACTGATTTCTTTAAATAAACAATAATTTTAGATAGCTAAAAAAGTCATATTATATGTAATTTTTTTCCAACCTGTAAAAATAGGAAGTAAAAGCATATGAAACAGAATTTTCTTTTAAATACATTGATATAATTTTTTTTTCAGTATTTTCAAATAAAAATAGCTCAAAAAAATAGAACAAAAGTTCCATCCAATTTTTATTATAAAAATCAGACTATCAAATAATATGACAATCTATAAATTATCCAACATAGGAAGTTCCTAAAAAAGTTAACTCAAATTTAGGCCGCTATATTGGGCCGGCCATTTCGACTTTCCAATTTTATTAATTTTCTTGAGAGTTTAGTACATCTACCTGCAAAACTTCATATTCTTAGCACGCCTGGAAAGGCCCAAACAAACAGATCTAGCCGTTATATGACTTGTTAACTACGTCGAGGCATCTTGCGAACTAAACAGTAGAGATGAGTTGCTATTTAACAACCTGTTATTTTATAACTGTTATTTGTAAATAGCATTAGTAGACTGTTATTTCTGTACGAAAATAACAGGTGAGAAAATAACATATAAGAAACACGACGTAGTAAAAATGTCCTTGCTGGCTGCTGTTAAACTGTTATTCAGAAAACAGCAGTTGCAGATAATGAAATCACAACGCAACCGCTAATTGAATATTATTGTGGGTATCTTGAGTCATCGGTTTTATGTATACACTTCTTAGTTGCTTTTTAATCATATCATCTTTTCGAATTTCTTCTCCGCGTGTTTATTTTCGATTACCCGCATACCGAGTTTAAAAATGAAGGGCTGCCAGAGTTGAGTTGAATATTTTTGTAGAAATCTTGAGCCATCCGCTTTATGTACTGATTTTTAGCTGTTTTTTAAATCATAATATGTTCAGAGCATTTATATTTTCTTCTCCATATGTATGTATATTTTCGTTTACCTGCATCTCCAATATTGTCATTGCATACGCTGTGTTTGGCGTGTTTCTGTGCTGGTATTTCTTTATTAGTTTAACATAAAATAATAATAATTAAAATTTGAGGCTTAAAAAATGACTTTGCACAAATAACGTTTGTTCTGGCAATATTTTGCAGCACAAACAGAGCCCATACTTGAAAATAATAGAAAAATTTTAAACAATAAATAACACAATAACACACTGCACTAAGTACGTCTATGAACTAAATTAATTGTACCCAAATTGTACCTACATCGCCCGCACTGTTTTTCAAGGTTTTAAACCCAAATGGTTCGTGCGCGACGATCTGTGCAAACCGTTCCCGCCATTCAAGTTTCCCTGCTGTCTCTCTTTCTATGCTGTGATTTACATCTAGCTTATTCTGTTTTTAGGTTATAAACCATTCCAATGTCCTTCGTGTTCATATGCTTGCTATAAGGCATACAGACTTCAACAACATATGAAGCAACACATCTGATTTTGATGAGTAACCTAACTAGACATTTTACAAGACAAGATTTATTCCGATATTAGTTATATATGAATAATGTTATATAGTGTATAAGATAATTTTTCACAAATTTACAACCATTTACATTTTTACATTTACCAAATTGCCACATTTACATTTAAAATATAATTTCTTTTTAATTACATTCATTAGCACTTGCATAATATAAAGCAATGGTGACGAGTAACAATAGGCGCCAGGAGGATTTGAAGTACAATACAGTAGTGCTAACTATTTGGAATAAAATGTTACCGGCATATATCCAAAATAAAAGCCAACACTAATACAAAAAATTCATTATTTGTTTTATATTTAGCTTAACCACTCATTGTCACTGCTGCTCATATTAAGTTTCTGCCAGATATACGAGTAGTTTATTTTTACATATTGCGCTTTTGACAATATTTTGTTATGTACGAAACAAGATTGAATCGTTATTGTATACACATTAAATAACTCTAGATAAAAACAAGTCATTTTTAAATTCTTTTAACCCCTTCACTATATAGAATTTTACAGATCATGATCCTTACATACCCTAAAATTGATAATCATGGATTTGTACATCTTGTGTACTTAACTACCAATTTCATATTAATTTTTTGTATTGTTTTTAAGCAATGTCGTCTCTCCTTCCCCACACAACAAAGTCATGTATAATATACATACAATGCATATTCATTCTGTGAATATGTATATCCATATGATGGATCACATTCATCTAAAATACATGAAATGGATATGAAATTAACATTCATTTTATATACATTTGTCATTGACTCCATATCCATTAAGTGCACATAAACATATGCAGTGGACATTCACTGGGCATGAAA
Organism: Rutpela maculata; assembly: GCA_936432065.2. Classification (NCBI taxonomy): domain Eukaryota; kingdom Metazoa; phylum Arthropoda; class Insecta; order Coleoptera; family Cerambycidae; genus Rutpela; species Rutpela maculata. The sequence goes on from OW386292.2 coordinate 54,832,946, forward strand.
CATATACATATACATAATGGGCTTGTTACCGATAACCTTTTTTCGTTATTCAATAGAAATTGATCATCAAGATAGGCTGTTAAAATTTCAGCTTCAGAAGTATATCCAATCCTTCCTTAGATATTCAATGTTAAAGATTGGGTTTCGGTACAAAACGCTTCGCCGACACGTGACGTCATTTTGCATAAACAAAAATTGAAAAAGTACATTGTTTCTGTCATAACTTCTTTGTTTTTATGCTATAGAAATAGAAAAAAATCATTTGAAAGTCAAATTAATAGTCTTTCATTTTTGTTCTTGCCGCTTTTGAATAAGTGCCGTAGTTTCTAAGATATTTAACATTTAAACTAAATACTTTGTCTTATAGACGTTCGGACGCCACCTTTATACTTCCAGATCTCCGAAACTCTACAGAAATTAGAAAAAAATAAAATTCATCCTTAATCTAGTAGCTTTCTTATTTGTCTCTAGCATGTTTTAGCTCAATGTAATACTTTTCGAGTATTTTGACGAATATTGTTTTGAAATACATTTTTTTAAGCTAAAATCCCAATTTTCAAGTCATTATAACTTAAAGATTATCAATTTTTATGAAAAGTTGCATTCACCACCTCGTTCATCACCAATGTTTTTAATTACTAAATCTCGACTGTTGCCTGATCAGTATCTACAAAGTGACGTCACGCAAAGCTCCGCCCCGTTTTTGTACGGCCCAACTTTGGTAATTTATTTAAGGGCTTAATCGTCCGAATAAAAACATAAAAATTTGGAAATTGCCTTAAAGTGTTTTACTTTCGGTATCTAAAATTAAAAAAAAATGCTGAACATTGTATATTTTATGGATAAGGTAAACCGCCCAGTCTTCGACACTATTAGCGCATTTTTGCAATAAAAAATTTATTGTATCACTCCTATTTACTTTACAAACATATTTCACTTGTTAAAAAAGTTATTGGGGTTTATATTAACTGGTATGTGTTAATTGGGGAAAAAACCATTCTCTCAATTTAAGAAAAAAATTAAAACGAGTAGTCTCGGACGCCCAGTTATTGACAACTAAAATTCAGTTATTGACAACTAAAATTCAGTAATTGACACCCAGTCATTGACATTGATCCATAAATTGACACCCAGTCATTGATAGTTTCAAGATAGAGTAAAGAGGACATTGTGATGTTATATTTATCAAAGGTTTTAGTTAAATATAATAAATGATAACTTATTACAGCAGTTTTGTGGAAGAAATAAGGAAAACAGTAAAAACTTGAATTCTTAAAACTTTAATAATAATTATGATGCTTCATATACATCGACTGGTTTGACAAATTTATATTTTATTCTATCGCCAGAGGTAATCATCATAGGGTGAGGCAATTTTCCTAACACAGCATTCCTATTTACACTTGAGATGTCGTTTTCATCCATTCTAAACATTGTTTTGTCATCATTGATTCCCTTTAGAGACATAACTTCTATCTCATTGTCGTCATCATATAAGTTTTGAACAACACAAACGTATCTGTATTGGGTTGCTTTTCGCTTGCCTCCAAAAAACTTTATCAGCAAATAATCTCCAATGGAAATCTGGCTTGGTAAATCAGTTTCACAGACGTCCTGTTCAACTTCAAAGAGATCAACATCGGCCAAACTATCGTCACTCTCTTTCCACTCTTCTTCAGATGTTTCTAATTCTTCTGTGACCGTCTGTAATTTCTTTGTCTCCATTTTTCTCTTTTTGTTTTGTTCTCTTTCTAACTTTCTTTGCTCTTTCTCTTCAATTTTTCGTTTTTTCTCATTCTCTTTGTTGGTATTGTATTTTCGCCATGCTTCTGATGTCACAACTGAAGGTAGTTTCTCTTTGGGTTTTTTCTTCTTAGTCGATGTGGAAGACTCTGGCCAAAAAAGTGCCTTTTTAAACGGCGACGGTACGTTTTTTAAAGGTAAATTTGTAGATTGTTTATAATTAGGGGCTACTTCATTTTCTTTATTTTCTTTTGCTGGTGTTTCATGGTTAGGTAAGGGCAGAATCACTTCGTTATCTGTATTTTTTATCGGCGATTCCGTACTATGTGGAACCACATCATTCGCTGTATCTGGAGTGTTTTTAGTGTCGGTAACAGGTGAATTAGGAATACGAATCGTTTTATTATTTAAACTTTCAACCAGATCTTTCCAAAGATTGAACAGAGAAGTGTCCTCAATATCTCCATGCCACAAACCTCTTGCCTCTGTCAAGCAAGTTTCAAATTCTTCAATTTTTGGTTTGGGAATCCTAGCTTGTAATTCTCTTAAAAACTGTCTTGCAGTTTCATTCAAAGGTACTTGAGTTCCAGACGGTTTGGAAATTTTTTCAAATTTGACATTCTCTACCTCGAAAGGACAAAGTCCTGACACACGAAAACCATTTTTCACCGTCGCGTTCGTCACATGCTCCAACGCCTTCACAAATATCGATCCAAAATTTTGCTTTTGTAATTTAATGCTGCCATTCTCCGATCTCCATTTTTGGGCTTCAGTTCTCCATGCAGTTTTGAGTGGTCGGAATACCGCCACATCCATAGGCTGTGAGAGATGTGTCGAATTGGGAAAAAGTGCTATCAATTCTATACCATTTTGTGAACAATAGTTTGATAAGTGTAGGGTTAAATGTGAGACATGACCATCTACAAAGAATAAGACCGGTCTCCCGATGTTTTCTTGGTCTAGCCATGGAACAAAAATATTTGTTATGTATTCATAAAATGTTGCGCTACACATCCAGCCGTTTTCCGAATTGCCGATGGCCCGAGAAGAAGGGATGCTTGTTGAAATGTACCCAGGAACTCTGACATACGTGAAAAGAATCATGGTAGAAGCTATTTAACCCTCAGCGTTAGCTGTTAACAGGATTGTGAGGTTGTCTTTTTCATCACCACCCATTGAGTATATGTTCTTATCACCTCTTTTAGTGAGTACTTTACTACCTTTTGGGTTTAAATAAAAGGCACTTTCGTCAGCATTGAATACTCGTTTGGGATTGTTAGTAATTTCGAACAACCCTTTTGAAAGTAAGTAGTCTTTTACTTCAGCAAACCAGTTTCTAAGTTGTCTTTCAGTCACATTTTCTCTTGCAGGGGTCAAATTTTGGGTTACCCGTGGAGATATCTCGGGGTGCCTTCGCAGGAATGACTTAAACCATATGTCGCCGGGGCGATTATTTTTAAATGGAGTACCTCTTTTCGATTCAGGAACAATTTTTTCTACACTGTCCAATAACATAGTCTTTGTTATTGGAAAATGTCTCTGCTGAAGTAAAATAATCCATTGAACCAAAAACGTCTCCTCTTGAGTTGTTAAAATTGTTGCAGGCCCCATCCCACAAACTTTTGGAGATTTTCCACTTGACTTGTACAGTAGAGTTGTGCGGGGAATCCCGGTTTGCAACTGGGATGCCACTGGCGATATGTTGAAGAGCTTGAGCCATTTCTTCGGGTGTATACTGTTTTTTGGGAGCCATATTCTAAAACCAAAGAAGGATCCAGTAATTGACAGTCTTTCGGCCAGTAATTGACACCCATGTCAAACACTGTAAGAATCATCATAAAAACAAAATAATTTAATTTAGAGGGACGGCCTTGGCTCGCACATTTGCAACATGGCAACAGCTCGATAACAACCTCCAATTCAGTCTTTGACATGGGTGTCAATCATTGGAATGAAGTTTATTTTTCTAATCCAGTGATTGACATTGCAATGTGACAGCTTAATAAAGATTGAGGATATCATTTGAATACATCATGCGATTCCATGATTCATTTCAGAATAGTCGATACAAAAAACAATATCCTATCATGAAAAACATAAAAGTAATAACCTTAAACTTAATGTACTTACCTTATTATATTTGCTTCGACAAGCCACTAGATTATGTACCACGACAGTATAAAAATTTATTTGTCCGAAACAATGGCGGTTAATGAGACGAATCAATAGGCGATGTTGCCGGATAGACATAGCAGCTAAACGGCGCGGCAAATTTAAAATTATATAGGATAGTTATGTTACAGATTAATTATGTATGAAAGGGTGTCAATTACTGGGCGGTTTACCTTATACATTACATATCTATATCGAATGGATATAAAATTTACATACATTTTTATAGCTTAATTTCGTATCCAACAAAAGCATCTACATAAATACAGATTCTATTTTAATTTCATTGTCATTGACTTAAGCAATAGTTATTTACATAACCAGTTATGAAAAGAGTAATTTTACATGACGAATGTAATATTTGCCAAAACAAGCGAGCGAGTTTTGCAAATTACATGAGTCAAGTAAAATTACTGTTTTCATAACATGTTAAGTACAAAATTTTATCTAATCCCGCTCTAAATTAGAAAAGAAATGACAACTTATTTTGAATAATATTTTATGGTCCCCATCATAGCTACCGCTTGCAGCCGTACAAATAAATTCTGTGTTTATCGCTTTACCTGAGCATTAATACAGATTGATATTTGTATAAACAAACTTTACTTGTCAATCTGCTGAATTTTTTGAAGCAAATTAAGTTGAAATTGATTAATTCAGATATGGATATTCCATCTGATATACTTAAAACAATTGGCTTTAGCAGTAAATTCAATAACACCTGGTAAATCAAAAAGCAGGTATGAAGAAGTATATAAGAAATTAGAAAATTGGTGTCAACAAATAGGTTCAATAATCAGTTACGTAAAAAAAATTTTTTCTTCAAGCGTATTAAAATGTTTAAATTATGTCACCAAAAACAGAAGTAGAAGTAGGACATTGTTTTACTAGTAACAAAATGTTAGTACCGAACGCCACCGTAGTGGACATTGTTTTACTAGTAACATAATGTTAGTTCCGAAAGCGCCACCGCAGTGGGTATTGTTTTACTAGTAACATAATGTTAATACCGAAAGCCACCGGTGGCACGCTATCCACTAGCCACTTGTCATATTGTGTCAACATGTAAGACTGTAGTTTGAATATTTGTACATTTATGATAAATAAATGAATTTTTGCATTTTAATACGCTTGAAGAAAAAATAGTATATATTACACGGAGTAGAACGCCTTTTTTTGTGTTTCGCCCAGTTCGCAAATCCTGGGCTCAACACAAAAAAAGAGTGCGTTCTACTCCTAGTAATATAATATACTATTACATAACTAGTTATGTAATGAAAATGACAGTTATGAAAAATGTGACATTTCGTAACTTCAAAAATGTATTTAAAATTTGACTTTTCATAACAGGGTTAGATACAGTTTATTTACTACAAGAGAGACGATAATTGCTTGCAACTACCGATTTCTAACTGTTGGCTATTGCTAGTATCATCAGAGCAGATTGCATAAAAGATTATGCCTGATGATGTCACAGAGGAGGATTTATAGACTTCTGAAGAGTGAGGGCGAATACTCATAGACCAGTGGTAAAACTTAGTCAGTAACTTATAAGCAAATCCATCTATCAACATCTATTGCAAACTTAGAAAGAGCAGCACAGCATAATGCCATAAACTTGTAGTGCATGTGCATTGAATAATGTCATTAAATTCTCGTGCAAGCGTAATGTAACATACAGGTGGTCTACGAATGATCGAAATGAATTGCCTGAAAATTTTTATTATAGTATATACCTTAATGGACATATTTATATTGTTTTATATATACCACAAAGCAAAAAAGTGTTATATTCTTATAAGGCAAGAACTTTTTCTTGCCTTATAACCTAAATTAAACATTCTTTAAAAATACCATATTTTCAGGCCAGATATCACGAAAATATTACCTAGGTATAACAGCTGACAAACTAAACCGTAAGTTCAAGTTCACTTTGCAACTTACATTTCTCTTTTTATTATGTTAAAAAGCCTTTAATGGGAGATTTATAAGAAATCCCCATCGAAACTAACTCGTATAATGGATCCTGTGTCAATGCTAAATTCTGTCACATTAATGCTTGTTCTATATGTAATAAACTACCCGAACTGAAATTTTTTGTTTTGTTTTGCAAAATGATTTTACCGCTATTGCTATTAGCGAAACGTGGCTGACCTCTACCATCTGGGATGATCTCATCAAACTTCCAAACTATACTCTCATGCGACATGACCGAGACTGACAAATATATGGAGGGGGTGTTGTATTTTACATCAAATCTAAATTCAAGCAATGTCATGGACATAATGGTGGAAGCTGAATCATCTGTGGAATTTCTTATCGTTCAGATTACTTTAAACAAGCAAATATGTGCAATTGGTGTATTATATTGCCCTCCTAATGTACATTACTCGCAAACTTCTGTCCTGTCTGATATTTTCTATACTTTTATTTTAAATAATTTTGAAAATTACATTTTACGAGGGGATTTAAACATTAATCTTATAGCTGGCGGGACTTCACTACATTTCCCAAACAACTTATTGTTGCTCCAACACAATATAATAATAATTGTACACAATCTATAATAACTATTATAGATTATTAGTATTACTATACGGGCAGAAGGACTTCAGTCGATAGACCTTTGGATCTTTCCAATAAAGAACATATTTATTTATTACATTCAGGATTTTTAGGGATTTTAATCTGGATTTATTTAATAGGGATGCTGCTGAAATTGACTGGAGTTCAAAGCTCTTTTCAGGCAGCCAAGCAGCTCTTATTAAAGCTCTCGGCATCGTTGCAATTCTAAAGTGGTCTGGAACTGCCAAAAGGTTCTAACCCGATTGGGCAGAAACAACAAGTTTACTCTGGCATGGAGGGCAATGAAACTGCGACTTCAGGGAATGTCCTGTATATGTATTATTATATAAAAACAGTAGCGTCCTGACTGGGCCCTAGATCCTTTAGGGCCCCCCATTCGATCAATAAAACATATTGCAAAAAATGCATACCTTGCATTATGAAATTGCTGCACAAGTACAACTTTCACGCCTCTGCATACAGCAACTTGTATGTACAAGTTTATTTTAACCCTTTCGTGTACAGAAGTAGCTTGCGAGCGGTCATTCTCCAAGTTAAAAATAATTAAAACTCGATTGAGATCTTCAATATCTCAAGAATTATTGGAACCACTTCTCTTGATTTGCGTAGAGAATGACAAGATTTCTCTTGTCGAGGAAAATTATTAACAGCTTTGCCCGATCGTCTAACGAGTTGAAAAAAACATTTCTTATGTAATAAACGAAGCAACAACCAAGCTAGTCAATTATAATTATTACTTATATTATCCTTTTCTGTGATTTACAACTCGAATGTGATTTTTATTTGTTTTATGAAATTAATTATTTATAATTTGTTTTTTTCTTCAATTTTTTTAACTTATTACTTGGTGACTTAATATATTTTAATCGAAAGAATATATGTTTATTTTTTGTAAATAAATATTTTTTAATATACGAATTAGGTATTTCGATTTTCTCAGTAATATGACATTTTTTAACAATAAATAATATTAACTGGAAGGCATGAGCGTCATAAGGACCGTACAAGGAAATAGATTGCACTCCCCTGGCTTTACTCACCTGCCTGAAAGAAATACGACAGGCGATACGAAAAATATCAGTTTGAATTTTGAAATTCTCCTCACTGCAAAGAAAAAAATTGGGCCCTTCTAAGCCCAAATCGCGGCCCCAACTAAAATTTGCCAAGACGCCACTGTATAAAAAAATAACTTTTTTTTTTTTGCTAAAAATAATTTTAAAAGCATCATAAAGTTTATATCATTGAATCTTTCGTTCATTTCCAGTGCGAATTCCACTGATAACACGAATTTTTCCAGAAAAAAAAAAAATTGACGTTCCAAGGTCATTTGCGGGAAAACTGTCAGTTCCACAAAAAATGTATAAGATCTTTTTGGGCAGAATTTTAAGAGGTACATTTTTCATAATATCCTCCATTTTGTTATTTCTTGAGCGTTCTTGAGTTACAACCAAGAAACCGTTCTGGAGCACCTAAAATGACGATAACTTTGCGAGGAAACATCATAGATGACCATTCGAAAGCTTATTTTAAAGATGAAGAATGGTACTAAATGATGTATTTATTAAAAATAAGCTGAACAAATTTTTGAGTTCTATACATAACCTCAAAAGTTGCCAAAAAAGCGATGTTTTATAACCTCAAATGTTTCAAAATCCTGATGTGATGGGCCAATTCTGAAGGCAGATTCGGATTCAGCACGAAAAATTACTTCGGAAATGATCCTCAGTTGCTCAACAACATTCATGACCCCTTTATTCGAATACCTATGTAATTAGTACAATACAAAAAATAAATGTCATAAAATTTTATTAAAAAATAACTCAAATATAACATGTAAAATAAAATACATAAATCACAGTACAAACGACAAAGAGGCTAAAGTAATTCCAGTATATTAAGCGGTACACGTCATCGCTAGTGATATTCTGACGTCATAAAGTACCAACTGAAAATTATAACAGTGGCAAATTCCATATACATTTATGGACCACCTAAGTTGGTTTTGCCTAAAAACTTTGTTTACATGGTAGATTGCCACGTTTATTCGAATAATTCGGTTAAGCTTGCATCATTTTCTTATTTTGCTGTATGTTAAATTGATTTTGTTTTAGTTTTTTGGTTTAATCGGTGAAAGTTTTATAACTAGATGAAGTTTAATACTTGTATTTTTCAATGCAATATTATTGTGAATACTTTAATTTACCATTCTTATTAAAACGAATAATGTTACTTTGAATTCATGTAACCGGAATTAATAACGTCGCATTTTAGGGGTGACATGCAATGTTTGATATATTGGAAGCACTCTAGTAATGGGCTTGTTACCGATAATTCTTTTTCGTTATTTTTTTTTATGGTACTCAATAGAATTAGATCATCTAGATAAGCTGTTAAAATTTCAGCTTCATAAGTATTAGGGTGGGCCGAAAAAATTTATTTTAGAAATTCCAAAAGGGGTAGTTCACAAAAGTTGTCTTAGGTGTCTCTTATAGCACACAAAAAATATCGAAAATAATAATTGATATCTATAGACCATGTGCCAGACCTCTTAAAGTCATTATAATTTGGGGGGACTGAATGAAACTTTTACCACCTGTTTCTGGGCTCATGTGGAGCAAAAAAATCGGGGGGGGTCCATCATGGGGAGGTAGCTTTCAAATATGGCGGCCATTCAAAATGGCGGCCCGACTGCGAATCTTTAAATTCAATTATCTCGAGATCAGGTGGAGCAATCTTGAATTTCCTTTTTTCTAAATGTAGGTTAATGAATTGACTACATTTTTGTTCGTAATGTTTACCGCCAAAAAAACAGTATTTATCGGTCAAAATTCGAAAAAACTAAAAATTGGGTTTTTGAAATTTACGTTCTGCTGCTTATTGGACTAACGGTTGGGTATATCGAGAACGTGTTCTGAATAAGAGTTTTAGAGCAACATCTCACCTTTAAAACGCAAAAAAGAAATTGAAGATCGGATCAATAGAACCCGATATTTCGAGATTCAAAGTGGACGGGGCGGGGTTGAGCATTAATACTGTATTTTAAAATAATAGTGATTATCTATCTGTCCTTATAATTTTGTAATCGAGCAATGTCGTCCTTTTGGATGAAATATATAGACCTAGTGGAGCAACTTCTCGCTTTTCTTCGGGATAATCGGGAAGGAAATTGGTTTCTGTTCTTAGCTGCCGTTGAAAAAATGGCGCCTTGGTGTTTTGCACTGGATAGGGTGAACTACTCACGCTATCTATCATACCACTTCATTGAATTAAAACTGGAAAAGGATACCCCTTTTCTGTTTTTCAGTACAACTAAGAAGCAAAAACCCTTTTTCTAGAATTCCAGTAGACCAAGCCATCGAAGGCACCCAAACTGTTGGAGGTACTAAGGGTTTCAGTCTAAAAAAGTAGGCTGTAGCACGGTACTCTATTAATGCTGAGCACAGAGCTTCTGCAGTAGGAAACCTCCGCAGCGTCCTATCATCCAGCGAAACAAATCACTGCCATCCTGACCTCCGAAGCCCACGGATAATTAGAGATGAGTAAGATGTGACACGTCTCACAGAACTTCTAGCCCACGAGTAGACGAACCCCTTTGATCCTAATCCTTCAGATATTGTACATTTATCTACTGGTATATGTGTTGATGAATCAACAGCTTCTGATCTCATTGATTCGGAAAACAAGGGGAAAATAGCGTATCAAGATTTCACGTTTCTCCTAGCCAAAGGAGAAGGGTTTCATAATCCTATTAAGAAAGTGGGTCTCAAGATAAGTAGACCAAAGACGAGCAAAACGACCAAGGTTGGAAACAAAGAAGTAATCCTCCGATGCGACTGAAATCTATTCAGCAAAATGATTTATATCGCAGAAAATAAAAAACTTGACATGAAGGAAGTGTTCAAATATCCTCTGGCACCATTTCCATGAACTCTGGAAAATGTTGATGAGTCTTTGAAGAAAACCTGCAAATCAGTGTTTGCCCATCACTTACAAAAATACATCACCCCTGCCAGTGAATTTTCGTAACAGTTGGTGAAATCTGCTTCAGGATCACATCCACGACTGGCTACATTAAAGACGGCCGTGTCACATCTACTGGGAGCGAAACTGTTCCTGAGCTGTTCTGCACTCAAGAAGAAGCTGATTCCAGAATGATGCTGCATGTAAGGAACGCGGCTGCATCATATGAATCAGTTCTTTGCTTTTCAAACGATACGGATGTATTAGTTTGGACCGTAGGTTTATGCAAAACCATAAAAAGCAAAAACTTATGTATTGTGAAGAGAAACAAAAGTGTTTTAACAGTTATTCAAGTTTCCCAGATAGTATCTGCCTTAGACGAACAACTTGTTACAGCTCACATCGGGTATTATTGCTGGTCTGGCTGTGACGCAGTCAGCGCTTTTACTGGCCAGGGAGCCATTTAAGCTTTTGTGCAAAAAGGAGCAAAGATTTATTGAAGCGTTCAGCAAGTTAGGCAGAGATTGGGTGCTGTCTAATGATGTTGATGACACCATAGAGGAATTCGTGAGACAGCACAGTAATCGTGCCAACTACCAGGCCGGAATTTGGCTCAGAAGCCTGGAAATCAGACCAATAATTCCTTTGCTCATGGGTGGGAAAAGAACATTTCTGGTAACTTATGCGTCAAGTGGATGGAAGGCTTGCCAGCACCGGAGTGCTTACTTTCCTTTTTGCGGTGCCACTGCAAGAGGAACTGTGTATCAGAAACTTGCTCGTGCTTAACAACTCAAATCCAACGCACCGAGCGCTGTGGGTGCAAGGGACGTACCAAAGCAACAATAGATGAGGAAGAGTACAATTACAATAGCTGCAATAGTGACTCTAGTGAAGAAGAATAAATTCAAGTTTATTAATGATATTAATAAGGCATTTTTATTTCTCTTAGTTGTTCAGATATCCCCCTGTTGCTTTCAAATTTGGCTCGCCGTCACGTCTCGCCTCACGGTGCTCAAAGCACCGAGCGCTTTGTCAATGCGCTCAACCCCGCCCCGTCTGCTTTGAATCTCGATATCTCGGGTTGTGTTCATCCGATCTTCAATTTCTTTTTTGCATTTTAAAGGTGAGATGTTTCTCTAAAATTCTTATTCAGAACATATTCTCAATATACCCAACCGTTACTCCAAAAAACAGCAAAACGCAAATTTAAAAAAACCTTATTTTTCGTTTTCTCGAGTTTTGACCCATAAATATTGTTTTTTCGGAAATAAACATTAGGAACAAAACTGTAGTCCGTTCATTCACCTACATTTAAAATAAAAGAAATTCAAGATTGCTCCATCCGATCTCGAGATAATTGAATTTAAGAATTCATAGTCGGGCCATAGCCAATTTTGAACGGCCGCCATATTTGAAAGCTACCTCCCCATGATGGACCCCCCCGAATTTTTTGCTCCACATGACCCCAGAAACCCGTGGTAAAGGTTTCATTCAGTCCCCCCAAATTGTAATGACTGATAGGTCTGGCACATGGTCTACTAGCCGCGCCCCTGGGGGGTTGAAAGTGGCAAATTTGGTTTTTGAAGAAAATTTGTGTGGGTAACATACAAATTGTTCTTAAATATTTTGTTATCATACATAAAAACTTTTGTCAAGATAAATTAACATTTAACCGTGCCCCTCTACCTTTAAAGTTAATTTAGTTGAAACGAATTTATATATTTCATCCCCTTTATGTACTCCGCTACTGACAAATATCGCGCCACAATTAACAACGAGTTCTGATTTGTAGATGAGAGATCAGACGATTTAATGTGCGTATTAGCCACTCCCACGTCACCTACCCAAACGGTAGTCTGATGACAGAGCACTTCCTAGTTGGACGTGTTTGTTGAATATGTGATAACAGAAGTAATAGCGGTAAAAGCGATTTTTAATTCTGTGCGTTTTTTAGTGCTTTAAGTTTGGTTGTGATTTTATAATGTCCAAAAAAACAACAATCAAGACTCGTACTTGTACTCGTCTTCATTTATTCGGCGGAGCGAAAGATTTGGAATCGGAAAATGAGGTTCTGCTTCCTACATGCGAACAAATTCTAGAATGTTTTCAAAGTGTTCGCCTTCAATTAAAAGATGATGGAAGTAAAGAACCTCCTGCCCATGATATTGCTAATATTGTGGCTCAAAAACTTGCAGTTATTTGGCGTCGAGCGTCACTTCCAATTTTAACACACAAAAGCATAGTAGATATGATTTTGCCATATCACGCTAAATACAAAAAAATCATTAAGCCTATTAAGAACAGGAATACTCCATTTCTAAAAGCAAAGTTAGAACAATTCAAGTTTAATGCTAAAAAACTCTCTGATATTTGCACATGCAAATGTTCCAGTCTTTTGACTTGCAAATGCAAAAAAGAGAAAAAGATACCCATGGTAGAGTGGCCATTTATTTTGGATCAACGAAGTCAACGCAAAATGTGCATTGGTTCGTTAGATAAAGTAGGTACGAAAAAACTTCAAGAGAGGATAGAAAGAAAGATAGTAGGCCGCCTGTAAAAGGCCTAAGTACAAACGAACCAGTAGCAAGTACCAGTGGAGTTTCGTTTACAAAAAATATAACCAAGCGCATGTTAAGTACTGAAGACGTTAGTGATGATGATAGTATTGATGATGATGATGTGGATTTCAAATGGTCATATCCCCTTGAGAAGACACCAAAAATCGAAGCAACTCCCATACCTATCCGCCAAATGAGAATTCACTTGATTAATACTGCTAAAGCTGCAGATTTAACTGGTGTTTCGAGTCGAAATGTGGCAAAAATTACTATGGCAGTTCTTGAAGACATGAACTGGTATCGGCTAAAGATCCAGTCAAAGTTGTCGACAAAAATAAAATACGGAGAGAGGTTGAGAAAAACAGAAAACCAATTACAGAAACTCACTTACATAACTTGAAAAGTATTGAGGGCCTATATTTTGATGGCCGCAAGGACCAGACTATGACACAAATGGAAGGACGTCGTGTGATAAAAGCTGAAGGGGGACGGTAGCTCAGTGGTTTAGCGCGTCTAGCTTGCATACTGGCGTACCTAGCGAAGCAGGTTCAATCCCTGCTCATCGCGAAATAATTTTAATTATAAAATTATCCCCAAGAAGTGGTTCGGACTCCACTATAAGCTGTAGGGCCTCGTTTCTTTTTACCTAACACAAATTCATTCTGGATTTTCAAGGAGTTACTTCGGTGACTTGAGAAGCGGTTAAGAAAACATTTTAAGAAACATTTTTTTTTTAAGTACACATCGCACTAATTGAAGAACCGGAAAGTAAATACCTCGGACATGTATCTTTAACACCATCAGTTAAAGCAGTTGACATAGAGGGACTAATATCTTTTATAAATAGGTACAAAGTTGATACAACACAACTAACAATAATTGGATGCGACGGTACAAACGTAAATACCGGCTGGAGAGGAGGCGTAATTCGATTACTTGAAACCCATTTAAAAAGGCCGCTACAATGGAGTATATGCCTTCTCCATGCGAATGAACTGCCGCTTCGCCATTTATTACAATATTTAGATGGTGAAACAACAGGACCTTATACGTTTTCAGGACCAATCGGTTCATTACTGGCTAAATGCGAACATTTACCTATTGTAAAATTTCAGCCAATCGATATTGAACTCCCAAACGTAGATAAAAAAAACCTGAGCACAGATCAACAATATTTATTTTTAATTTGTGAAGCAATAAAAACTGGTATATGTTCTGCAAGTCTTGCTGTTAGAAACCCAGGAAAGATGAGTCACTCAAGATGGTTGACTACTGCAAATAGAATCTTGCGTTTGTATATTTCTACAAAGGATATATCTACAAATTTTAAAATACTAGTGGAATTCATCATGAAAGTGTATGCATCTTTATGGTTTAAAATTAAGTCTAAACCATACATGCAACATGGAGCACGACACTTATGGGATACAATACGTGCCTCTAGATCATTTCCAAACAATGTAAAAGAAGTTATTGATAAAGTTATAGCAGGTAATGCATATTTTGCACATGCAGAGAATGTCTTACTCGCAATGTTGGCAGACGAACGGCCACATGTCAGAGAACTTGCTATGAGAAGAATATTGAAAGCAAGAAAAAAACAACCAAAGGGAAACATCAGGATATTCAGAATACCAGAAATAAATTTTGAAGCCCAGGACTACATTGACTTAATTGACTGGTCTCAGTCTGTAACGGAGCCTCCACTTACTAGGCACATTCCAGATGAAGAATTTCTTCGAATGATAAATCAACTAGAAACCCCCGTAGTAGAAAAATTCCCGTGCCACACTCAGGCAGTGGAAAGGGCTGTGCAAGTAATAACAGATGCTCCTTCAACAGTTTGTGGCGCAACAGCTCGTGATGGCTACATAAGAGCAAAACTTGAGGCAAGATCAAGTTTACCAAGTTTCGAAAACAAAGCTCAATATTATAAAGCAAAAAATAGCTAAATTATCTTTTGTGTGAGTGGGTGATGTAGGAACTTTAAGTGCTGCCGCCTACCCAACCCATGGTGAGTTCTGGGCTAGTTTAACATTCAATAATAACTAATAACTATATCATATTAATATGTAACATACAACTACACACAAAATAAATAACTTGAAAGTAAGTGCATGCGGATTGCTAAATGTGAACCATTACTAATCATTTAAAGCTATAGGGGCGCGGCTAAATATTGAAATATATTGCTGAAATTTTTTTTTAAGCAATAATGGGAACACAAACAATATTTTCCTAACTACCCCCTCCCCCAATTTTTTTTAAAATCCTATTCCCCCCCCAGGGGTGCGGCTATATATCAACCAAAATCGACCACGTTTTTTGTGCGGTGTACTCTATGTCTAAGACAAGTTTTGTATGCTACCCCTAGTAGAATTTCTAAAAAAAATTTTTTTTCGCGATTTTCGGCCCACCCTAATAAGTATATCCAATCCTTAGATATTCAATGTTAAAGATTGAGTTTCAATATAAAGCGCTTCGCCGATTCGTGACGTCATTTTGCATAAACATAAATTGAAAAAGTACATTCTTTCCATCATAACTTCTTTGTTTTTTATGTTATAGAAATAGAGAAAAAACCATTTGAAAGCCTAACTAAAAGTCTTTCGTTTTTGTTCTTATGCTTTTGACGTAAGTGCCATAGTTTCTGAGATATTTAACATTTTAAACTAGATACTTCGTCTTATAGGACGCCACCTTTATACTTCCAGATCTCCGAAACCATTAACTCTACAGAAATTAGAAAAAACAAACTTCATCCTCAATTTAGTAGCTTTCTTATTTGTTTCTATCGTGTTTTCGTTAAATGTAACATTTTCGAGTTATTTGACGAATATTGTTTTGAAATACTTTTTTTAAGCTAAAATCCCAATTTTCAAGTCGTTACAATACAATACAATACAATACAATACTTTGTTCAGCTTATCGTAGAATACATTGTCACAGCCCCGTCATAATATATTTAAGCAGTAATAAACACCTTACAAAATATAAAATCTTAAAAGAAAAAATAAAATATACAATCTTAATAACAGATAAAACCTTAAAAAATATATAAAAATAGATAAAATATCTTAATCTAACAGATCATATTATGTCACTATAGATAATAGGGAACTTGCGTATAATTTTAAAAATAAAAATAATACTAAAAAACATAGCGTAACGTTGTAATAAAACGCGTATTTCACAAAAAAATAAGATTTCTAATTCCACGCGATCAATATGAAGGATCTAAATAGCGATAAAATTGAGGTGGCCCGGAACGTGCTACTACTGGCTGTGACGTCACACCCTACAATATTCGGTAGTCGTCGCGTCGGGAAGCAACACAATCAGATGTTTACCGGTGTTATTAAGACTGTGGTTGATTTGTTAGTGACTATTCTGATATAAATATATAATTGTGTTTTATAGTAACGCTTATTGTAGTTGTACAGATATTTTGAAATGACCGATCAAGGTTTTTCAAAGGGCCAATCTGATAATTTGCCGAAAGTGGATATCTTTATGGTGGCATCTTTTATACAAAATAGTGAAAGTTTTTCCCTTGGAGAGGTGCGCGGGGTCAAGGCGGACAAGTATGTATTTTTTTAGCTTTTAGTAATAATTTATAAGCATAAAATAGTTATAACTTGATCACGGAATAAACAGAAATAAGTACAAAATGCTTAGTCGTAACTAAGCATTTTTAGCAGACTTAGTTTTATGTTTGAAAGAATTGAGATATTCTAATATTCTACGTTTTTTTTTTACTATACTATGCCTGTTTTCTACGATTATTATTTAAACAGTGGAGGACGTTTGTTCCCACAGTACCAAGGAATTATTATAATCATTATTATAGCAAGAAACTTTTTCATCTTATTAATATGGCACACTATTCAAAATAAATCTAAAAAAACTAGCTTATTTATAACACAACACTACCCATATAAGTATTTTGTTACTCTCCTGCGAAAAACTAGTACACAGACATAAACTAATTATTAATAGTATTTAATAATGTACTTACATTAAAATGATCTTCACACACATGTAGAGACTTACTGCTCTGTGAAATGTCTTTTTCATTTCTTCTACACGCTTTTAACCATTTTGATCGACGAATCTTATCATCTGGCAATATTATAAATATTTTATCTGGCACTTTCACTGTAGTATTCTTACACAACGGTACAATGCAATATTTAAAATAAGAAGTTTTTGTTTCCATTTTAAGTATATACTTCAAATTGATGGCGATACTGGTATTTTTACGGCTGAATATGAACCATGAAATCAAGTGGTCGAGTACTGGGA
This sequence comes from Rutpela maculata, assembly GCA_936432065.2. Taxonomy (NCBI): domain Eukaryota; kingdom Metazoa; phylum Arthropoda; class Insecta; order Coleoptera; family Cerambycidae; genus Rutpela; species Rutpela maculata. Next base: position 54,850,270 of record OW386292.2, read on the forward strand.
TCTCCGTCGTTACTTGTAAATTGTAGGGTATGACGTCACGCTTTTGAACCTGTTTCAAAAGGTTCGCTCGCGCGCGAAACTTTAATAATTTATAACAAATTTATTATTGGGAATTAAGGCGTCATATTTTGCATATCTTATTTGTTAGTATGGTAGAACATTTTTATGCAGTAAAAAAAAATGTGCAAGTTCCCTATTGTTACAATAAGTCGGTTTCATTAAAATATTCATTCACGCTCTAATATGCCTTGTCTAGAAAATATGAAAGTAAAGCTGCTTTAAAGGGAGCTAGTTGTTGTATGGTCTTCATCCTATTTGGCAGGACATTATATAATCGCACTGCAGTAATAAGAGGTCCCCTTCTGTATAATTCAAGTCTGGCCCTGCTGGTTGCTAATACTGGGTTCCGTATATAATAATGTGTTGCAACCTCATTTAAATTAAAGTTTTGAATATTAAGTTTTACATACTTAAAGACTATCAATTTTTATGAAAAGTTGCATAGAACCTTTTCTTCTTAAAATATTATTTTATTTCACCTTCAATGTTTTTAATTATTAAATCTCTATTATCTATTAAAGTGACGTCATGCGAAGCTCCACCCCGTTTTCACGTGGTCCAACTTTGGTAATTTATTTAAGGACTTCACTGTCCGAATAAAAATCTAAAAATTTGGAAATTGCCTTAAAAAGTGTTCTACTTTCGATTTCTAAAATAATAAAAAAAAAAAAATGCTGAACCTATTGACACACTTAATTAAAAAACTGAAATACACATGCCAATAACCTGTTTTGTTCAGTCTTCACTAAAACCTATGACTTCCAAATTTTTTTCACAAGATTTTTGCTCTGCACATTAAATGTCAAACCATCGATATTATTTTATAATCCAAATGACTTACTAACCGTATTTAATGCCATATTGACTTTCTATTTCTTTTTTAAGCGTTCATATAAGGGAACATATTCACAACCGAAACTATCATCACTTTCTTCATGTTCTACAAGTCGTGACCCCTTCTGTTTCAGATCATCCTCATTTTTATTGACCAAGTCATTCTCATCTACTTCATATTCTTCTGTGCTCTCACCACTGTCATCTCTTAAATCAAAAGTCTTTTCGAATAAGTCATTTTCCTCCACATTGTTAATGAAAAAACTGGAAGTATTTACACTGTTTATGGTTAAATCGTCATGTAATAAATTTAAATTGATTTTTTTCAAATTTTTCTCTAAATAATCAGGTTTCTTTCTGGAAATTATACTATCTACAATAAATGACAGATCTGTATCATCTTCATCTTCAAACTTAGATATGTCTGAATCGAAAGATGCATTTTTGTCAATACATTTTGTTGGGGTCGAAGTCTGACAGGTACTTAACTTTTGATTTGCTAAGTTAACATTTTGCAAAGGTTTGATATCACTCGCTTTCTGTTTATGGTTATTTGTCACTGCATTTTTGAGGAAATTGTCTAAAGTGGTGATTTTTTTGGATTTCTCGATCTTCAATTCTTTAAAACTATCATTGAGATCTTTCAACGCCTCATCATCTTGGGCTTTTTTGCTACATATTTTGTTCTCTTTATTTTGATTGCCATGTATATTCTTTTTAGTCTCTCGTTTTCTACTCTTTTTCAAAGCCGGCTCAGAAATCGAAGTATTTTTCATTAACTCATTAACAGCTTCTACGTTGATATCCTTTTTCTTCCTTTTAGATACCTTTTTGGGTTTAATTTTAGACAGTTTGTAATGTTCCACAAGTTTCGGGTAAGCTTTTTCAATAAGGACTTGTGGTTCTATCGTGGACCACAGTTTTTCTGGGTCTACATTGTGTTCGGTCAATTGTTGTTTAGGAATTAGGCCTTCAAATAAACCAGTAGGATCTGTCCAAATTATTTCGTAACTGGGAATCCCTAAAAAACAGGAAAAAAATATGCATATGAATGAAAAATGAATGCATATTATGTTTTGTTTAAATTGTGTCTATCGCCCGTTGGAGTTTTGGAACAATGTTGTGTTTACCAATGAAAAAGTTTTTCAGTCTTGTAATGACGGACATATGTACAAAATATTAGGTTACATTTACACAACAAATCCAAATGCAGTTATGTGCAGTCGTATTTGTGAATTTTTCAACGTCAATTTTTACATTTGTTATAAATCGAAATCATTCCCATCGAATGGTGTAAAAAAGTAAAAAAAAACAAAAATACGTATGTTTTTCTTCCGGATTAACATTATTTAAATACATTACTTTTGACGTTTCACAATCAATGTCAATTTTTTATAACCTATATGATAATAAAAAAATCTAAATTCCAAAAAGACTCATTCACACTACGGGATTTTATTGCACAGAAGTGTACGGCAAAAAATCGCACATTTTGTGTTTCAAAAGTGCCCGCAACTTCTCAATCTTGGCTCCTAGGCCAAATGACTACTCTTACGAATTTAAATAGAATTAAATTTGCTAAAAGGCCTTTTTTTATTTTTTGAATTGCAGCAAAAATGAGGAAACTGGAGGGGGCGGAAGTTCGGACTTCCCTTTTTTCGGGAGAATTTCGCCATTTTGTCACCGTAATTAATCGGTATTTCATATACAGAGTCCACTTAATATCATGTATTACCTAGATGTTCCATTAATCTCGGCCCTTCAAAACAAAGGTTTCCGAGAAAAAATATTTTTTTAAGATTTACATGCATTTTCTAGGAAAACATGAAATTTTTTTCATTTACTTGAATAGCAACTTTCCCCACCGCGGGTACGCTAGCTGACCGCCGTTTCGCGTATGTACATACAATAAACTACTACATGTGAAAATCAGCCTTAATGGATTGGAGTCCCAAAAATGTGTCGCTGCCTCTCGGTCTATTAGGTAATAAGGTACTTTCCACTAATAGGTAGACAGATATTAGTAACACTGAGTAAAATTTTATTTCTTACTTTTTAGAGATATTTTTTGAAGATTTCGATTTAAAAAAAAAAATTTTTTCAACCTTTTTAGTAGCTTCTTTTGTTTATTTAACTTCTATACAGTGAAGGAAACAATTTGAAATTCTCTTTATGTTGGGCACCATGTGAATGTTTCTAGGAAAATAATACCCTGTTGTTTGTGAATGAGGAACATTTCTTTTCATTATTTCCGCCAGAGTGTAGCAGCCGTACTTGGTTGTTTCACATACCTTTTGTTGTTATGTGGGTTGATCGCGCTGTTGGGGTTATGTTATATCCAATGTCAATACGAACAGTATCTCTTTGAATAAACGAAATTAATTAGAAAAACGTATAAAATGAAAACATGTTGCTGTGTACAAAAGTGTTCCAACACAGGAAATTTAAACTATTACAGGTTATATTATATGACAAGTTCAGAATGTCTAAACCGAGTACGCATGGTGCAATCTGTTGGATATATTAAGAACTGGCTTGGATTGTTCCCCATTGATTCAAATTATCGGCGACTCCGCCAAATCTTCACATATGGAAAATACACTCCATTATTCGTATAAAGAGGCACACTGATACAAGTGACAAGACAGCAAGCAAAATTGTTTCTGATGATCCGCATCGACCATGTCCAATGCATTTGAAAAGCTCGCATTCACTCAGGGAAGACGGGAAGTTCTGAGTTGGTATACCGGGTGCCACAGACTAGTGGCTCCCTCCTATATTTCTTTTATTTTTTAACTCATCCATTTGAAATTTGGGGTGCATAAACTACCTGTACAAATGGATTTTTGGACATAAAAAACAGTATATTATTTCCGGTTTACCCGGAAATGACCGCAACTTTCTATTTTTAAATGGAACACCCTGTATATTTTTACATATTTGGATTCAAGGCAACATTCTGAGTATACCATGAGATTTTCGCGAATTTTTGAGTCGATGTTTAGTTTTTTTAAGCATTTTAAGACACCGTCTAGAGTGCTTTGGAACACCAAAATTTGTTCTGCGGCAGGTAAAGTCAAATGGAAAATATGATTTTTCGTTTAATTTCATTAATAACTATTTATGAAGCCTCCAAAATTGAACAAATCACTTTTTTATCGAAAACTTTTTTTTTGCAAATGGTGGCTCGTAGTGTTCAATAAATTATACATTTTTTTTGAATTCATCGATATCCATTTTATATCTATGCACTTTGTTTTTCTATTTTATTGAATTTATTTAAAAACAAAAAATCACTTTCAATATAATTTTTCTTGAACTATAACATAGATAGATAGATAGATAGATAGATAGCTTTATTGGTGCTATAAATTACATTTTACACAGGTCAATACATACAATACAATGAACAGAAACATTAGAGATAAAATTACAATATAAAACAACTAAAGTGTAACACATTTACAGTTAAAAAGTCGAGTAAGATAAAAAAGAAACAATTTAAAAATTTTAAAAACTTGTCGGGGACTTGGATACATGATTACAGTTCAGAAATCAGTACATGATTTTAAAGTGATTACGTGAGGGGCACACATAACAACTAAATATTTTTGATATTGGACAGAATCTCATCAATTGTGTAAAAGGCATTTCCAATGAGATAGTTTTTTAACACAGTTTTAAGTTGGTTTGGAGTTAGATTCCTTACTTGGATCGGTAGACAATTGTAGGCTTTTGGACCATAATAGTTTAAACCATTTCTTGATCTGTTAACTCTATGAAAATCTAAGCAAATATTATTACTATGTCTAGTATCATGATTATGTATATTTTCAAAGTTGATTGTATTACTTAAATTATTTTTTGTATGCATTATACATTCCAAAATATAAATACTAGGCAATGTTAGGATGCCCAGTTCTTTAAAAGCCTCTCTGCAATCCTCCCTATATTTTAAGTGATTTATGATACGTATTGCCCTTCTTTGTAAACCAAATATTCGTCTTGCTGAGGACGCATGCCCCCATACTGTTATTCCATAGCTCAGGCGACTATGAATTAATGCGAAATAGACCGACCTCATTACTTCGCCAGACACTAAATTATTGATATTTCTTAACATGTAAGTATATTTAGAAATATTTTTGGCCAAGTGATTAATGTGATCATCCCAAGTTAACTTATCATCCAAAAGATGCCAAGCTGCCTTTACAAAAATCATATGTCTAATAATGTGAATAACAACCTTTTTGTGAATAATAGCCTTTTGGTTCTCTCTTTGTTTCTTAATAGTTGTCTTAAAATGCTTTAAAAAACTGAACATCGACTCAAAAATTCGCGAAAACCTCAGGGTGTTAAAAATCGAAAGTTGCGGTCATTTCCAGGTAAACCGGAAATGGTTTCATACGGTTTCTTATGTTCAAAAATCCATTTTTACAGGTAGTTTATGCACCCCAAATGGATAAGTTAAAAAATAAAGGAAATATAGGGGGGAGCCACTAGCCTGTGGCACCCGGTATACAGTAGAAACCATACTGCTGCGAATGCTAACGAACACGATATAATTATCAATATTTCGGGGAAACCACATCACTTTGAATGTAAACACGATATTATTAATATTTCGGGAAAACCACACTGCTGCTAATGCAAACACGATATTATTATTAATATTTCAGGGAATCACACCACTGCAAATATGAACACAACACGACATCAATATTTCGTGGGACCATTATCGAAACATATTCTATATATTATATGCAGACGAAAAGCAATAACTTCGAAATACGCTCGGAAATACATGTTCATACCTGCATCCTTGTTGCAATAGTTTCACATACTGAATTAAACTATTTTAAAAATTATAAAACCATTGAGAAAAATACAAAAAGCATAGTGTTGTTACATTAAAAATAAACATTAACATAATGATATTGAGTAATCCTATGCCATATTTAAAGTTTTCTTTTTTCAGAAATTGAGAAAATAATTACAGTATACAAGATATTGAGTGTGTATTCGATGTCTGTAAATTAGTCATGAATAGGTACTTTTTTCTTAAAAATAACTAAATCAGTTATTCTTTTTTAAAGTGTTAGGGGGTTCATTCTGAGTATTTTGTCAAGTTGGTGGGGTCGGCGGTCATTAGGGTTAGCCGCCATCTTTGCGAGAAGTCAAAAGGAAATATCTCGTGAACCATTGAAGCTAAGACAAAAACCTTTTCTGTTCAGCGCTAAATTCTATATAAATTTCTTAAGAGCCTCATTTCTGTAGAACTAACCATTTATAACCCCCACGGGGAATTATACTTTGCTAGGCCGTAGCTCTCTCGTCAGAGGCATTGGGTGTGGGTAAGGATCTTTGGAAATTTAATTATTATAGTCTTCAAAAAAGTAGACGCCACTTAATCCTGTTGACGTTAAGATTAAGAAAAAATTTGCCTGTCCTAGCCTATTGGACTTGTAGGTATTTCAAAAAAACACAAAGTTAAGGTTGGGTCCTCGAATTAGATTTAATAACAGTAAAAATGTATATGGCACCATAAGTTTCTCTCTACGAGCATAAAATACTAGTAGCTTATTAAATTTTACATGTGTTTCGTTCTATGGCCCCCTTAAATAGTACTATTTTTGGTTCACATTCAATGTGGAACTTACTAAATTTGTTGAACTAATGAAATTATCTGATTAAGATTATATATTAATTGGCTTTGAGATTTAGCAAAAAATTATTTGAAAAACTGATATAGTTTATGAATAACGGCTCCGTCTCGCACGAACGTTTATTATATAATCAAGGGTTGGAATTTCACATAGTTGTCTCTGGATGAAAATCGGCAATCGGCGCCTCACGGCACTAGGTTTCCCAGGGCTAATCCTTCCTGTTTAACGGGCTATAATATGTGTTCTCAGCCAGGGCATCTAACTCAGCGACAGGGCAGCATGCACCACATGCGACCGTAGTTATCCAACGGACGGGTAAATTATTAAGCAACACAGCGCCTCCAGCAGTGTAACAGTTCTATACCCCAAGGTATCATAAATTACAGGATCATAAAATCACACGGCAGTAAGACCATAATATAATAAAATCGTAAGATAGTAAGCTAGTAAGATAGTAAGATAGTAAGATGGTAAGATGATAAGATGGGCCGGCAAATCCACAAAAAAACAAGAAATATCGTTACCGCAACGAAAAACAATTAACAACCCGCCTACATGGCGAAACAAAATTCTCTAAAGAAAGGGCCATTCTCGCAGAATGGCCCTTTCTTTAAATATCAACTATCAATTTCACTAGGAGGGTTTATCCAGCCCATCTGCTCAGCGCCCCAACAGCTTCGAAAATGGCGGTTAGTTCCTTCCAGACCCGATTTACCCGAAATCGAATCCTTGTTCGTTAAAGATCCGTGTTAAAAAACAATTTGTAATTAAAATTTATACATCGCGCAATGATGTGGGCAACCCGTACCGACAGTGCCTTGGCTGGTAACCTGTTTCCAAATGCAAACAACTGACATGGCTGTTTCTGCCAAATATCGACGTGACCAGGTGTTTACTGAGAAATTTATGACTCAAATGCAATTAAGTCTCGGACATGAGGTGATTGAAAATAATCATGACATTACGCGGCATCTATCTGCCCACATTTTACGGAACTGAGAAAAGGATTTCATTAATCAATTATCATAATCATAATCATCAATTAATATAGAGTTGCTTCTTACAAAGCTATCTTTTTATAAAATTACGAATGTCGCATTAGACTGGTTCTCTAGCTACCTTCTAGGTAGACAGCAAGCCGTAAAAGTGTGTAAACAAGGCGAAATATTACTATCTGATTTTAAAACCACCCAAACAGGCGTTCCCCAAAAGTCAATTCTTGGTCCGCTTCTATTCTCAGTCTACACAGCAGATATATGCTCAATAATTCTAAATTGTTCAGTACACATGTATGCTGATGACCTACAGATTTATCTCAATTTCTCGGCAGATTCATTAGAATCTACTAATTTGGCAAACTTACATTTAAATCAAGATTTACAACATGTGTATCAATGGGCCACAGATAATTCATTGGTGATAAATCCTAAAAAGTCTCAAGCAATTATGTTTAGTCGGTCTGGTTTCGACACTAATAATTTCAACATTAAGCTGAACAACAATGAAATTGAATGGAAAGAATCTGTCTCAAATTTGGGTTTAATTATGGATACTAAATTAAACTTTGATAAACATGTCAGTAAGATTTGCCAGTCAAGTTTCTTCAAATTAAAAAGTATTTATGAATTTTGGGATAGCCTACCAATATCAACAAAATTGATGTTATCCGACATGATTGTATTTTCTATTGCCAATTACATGGATGTTGTTTATGGACCTTACTTAACAGTTTCTAACGTATACAGACTACAAAAAATACAAAATTCTTGCATAAGATTTGTGATGTCCTTACCAAGACGAGAGCATACCAGTCAACATATCAGAGAATCATGTTGGCTTACAATGGAACAACGGAGACTCCTACATATGAGCTGCCTAATACATAAAATATTAAAAACTAACAGTCCGACATACCTTCGAGACCTAATGATACGTCGTAGAGAATTGCATAATATAGAAGTTAGAAACAACAATATGCTGTCTATTCCCCAGCATAAGACAGAGTTTTATAAAAACGGTTTTAGTTATCAGGCAGCTCATATTTTTAATAAAATGCCATGCTTACACAACAATACAACAATCAGTACTGCCTCGCTCAAAAAGCAAGCCAAAGATTGTATACTTCACATGTGATAACCAGCGATTTTTATTTATTTTTATTTTCTAATGTAAGATTATATCTAATATTTTATTACTTGATGTCATGTCATAATATATACATGTAATATTAATATTAATGTAAATGTTGTCCATTAATATTTTATATACTAGGTGTTAGTGAAAAAACGTTATGCGGTATCTTTCACCTTTTGCCTGTAATTTTTTTTTTCTTTCTGGCAATAAATGTGTATTTATTTATTTATTTATTTATTACCGTTTTGCCCCGTGAAGGTTCCTAGTGCAATGAGGGAGTCGAACACCAATAATGGTAACTGTTACCTACATAAATCAATCGAATCAAATTCCATATAACAAGGATATAATTATACTGTGTCGTGTCTCTTCCACTTACACAATGAAGGAATGCTCTCGTCCCTTAAGTCCAGAACAAAGGTAAGGTATATAAAGGGAACCACGCATACAGCGTTCGCCCCGAAAAGTACTAAATAGCCGTTACACATTTACAGGTTACAGCACATCAAAGTTTTCAAAACGTAGTTTTTGTGGATTATTTCGTAAACGACTGATCGTACATTAAAATGCCAAACAGCAATCATGTAGTGTAACAGTCCATTTTAATTAAGGATAATTTGTACAATAATTTGACAATTTCATCAAATTTAATATATTTTAGTAGTCTTTAGTTGATCCATTACTGTACTTTTCTTAGATTCAGCCTAAAAAGGCTGGTAGATCCAAAATATGGTAGGTATAATAACCCCACTTTGACTTTAATTGGTTCCATGGGGACGCTCCCCCCACTGAATTGGCATTGTGCGGGCAGTATTTAATCCTAGGGTGCACTCGTTCGAGCGGAGATTGAGCGAATTGGTTCGAGTGTGACCAATTGGCCGATATGCCGCTGAGGCGGTCAATGTTAATATATAAATAGTTAAAACTCCGACAAGGGGGAATCTGCCCCAAGCAGTGGCTACTTTGTCGAAATTAAACACTACATACCCTTTGGATTTCTTGCTTTCTTAATATGATCAGGATACAAAATTCCTTCAATATTTTCCTGTCTTGAGATGACGTCGCAGTTTAAACACTGCCACCTCGTTAAAATTGGTAGCATTTTTTCAAAAGCATATATTTCCTCCCACTGTAAAAATTTTGTTGCAAATTTCTACAAAAACAAACTAAAATAACTACAAAATATTGCTTTGTCAAACAATATTCTTACCACAAAATTCACTAAATTTGGTTGTTTCCACTTGAGATCCAACCATGAGACATTGTCTTTTTTCACTAAATATTCCTTTATCAAGTTTTCATCTGGAAAGTCTGGGTCTTGTAGAGCTTTATTTCTCATATTTATTTCATTTTTTATGATTAATCTTTCTTCTCTAAACTTAAAAGGGTCACAACCCTTAGATGTACTACATGAACTGCAACCTTAAAAATTTTCAAGTTATTGACCTTTGAGATAGTCATATTAGAAAGCCAAAGGTTTTGAAAGACCCTGTCATCAAATTATTTATATGAAGTAAAAAAAAAGTTTTTTGTCAAATGCTATGCCAGTCAAGGTTTACAAGTGTAGCGGGTCTTTGAAGGATCCCGTTGTCTACACTGTCGTCAAAAATAAAAGGCCTGGTTTTAATTGTATAAAACATAACATTACACTTTGCCACATTTAAATCTGGATTATTTGTTAGCATTGATTGAAAATCAAACTTCAATATTGCTTGCTATATCATCAATAAAAGTTTTAGACAACAGAGATCTGAGGACTGACCCCTGCAGAACATCAGATATTGCATTGTATTAATATTAGACCAAATATTCAGGGTATCCAAAAAGTCTGGAAAGGGTCAAATATCTCGAGAAATACACATTGGATCCAAAAAAGAAAAAACACGTCCTTAATAATTTTGAAAGAGCTATCCAATGATACCAAACGCGACCCCCCACCCCCACCCCTTGGAGTGGGGCGGGGGGGGCAACTTTAAAATCTTAAATGAAGAATCGGATTCTACGGCAAAAATTACGTCAAGAAAATGAACTCGTACTTTATTATTTTTCATTCTTCCGTAGAATTTTTTAGACATCACGAAAAGAAATATTTTTGCGATTACAGCGGCATCTGTCACGAATCGAAAAAAACCTTTCAGACAAACTTGACGTAGTTTTTGCCGTAGAATCCGATTCTGCAATAAAAAATAGGGGTACCCATTTAAGATTTTAAAGTTGCCCCCCGCCCCACTCCAAGGGGTGGGGGTGGGGGGTGCATTTGGTATCATTAGACAGTCCTTTCAAAATTATTAAGGACGTGTTTTTTATTTTTTGGATCCAATGTGTACTTCTCGAGATATTTGACTGTTTCCAGACTTTTTGGACACTCGGTATAATATACATGTTCAGAAAATATGTGATTTGAGTCATGCGTGGCTAAATGTGTGGGATGATAGCCCACCATTCTACCACATAGTTGATGTTCCTTAAGTCGAATGACTACGTTACCTTTTTAGTAAACCTAACCGACTTTTATACAGGGCCAGTCAAAAAGTGAGAAATTTAAATTTGGCTATTGAGTAATAAATACCCTATATGAGGTATCGAGCTAAAATTTTGTATATAAGTATTTGAAACAACTACGAATCGAATATGCTATTCAATTTGCCGATAAAAAATTGCCTAATAGTCGATCTCAAAATTTCGACCCATTTAGACGAACTTTATAGGCCTAGGAAATATGAAAATTACAAATTTTTCAAAACAGTCAAATACAGCTCATCGAGCACTATATCTCAAAAAAAATGTATTTTAAAATCAGGCAACGCGTTCCAAAATAGCGGGGTGTTGCTGTATTAAATAACACACACCGTAGATAATTACCGTTTTTTGTATGCGACTGTATTTTTCCTTTGTGTCCACAAGAAGTACAAATGTTTTTATCATTTATTTGTTTTTCAAATTTCTCATATAGATCTGGTTTTGTTCTCCAAGACCTTAGCCTCTCCAGAATTTCATCGTCGGATAATTGATCAAAGAACTTTAGTACTGTTTCTTTTCCAATTCCCTGCACCCCCTCATTATAATCGCTTCCACATAATAAGGCCATCGCTATTATTTTGTTTCGACCAAAGTCTATAAGAAAAAGAAATTGTTTTAAAAGTAAATTGTAATTAACAATTATTATGCTTACTGAGACTCTTGTAGGCTTTTGTGATATCATAAATATCAACAGCTCCACCACTAGCTGCATGGGACCCCTGAGCAGAAATGGAAAAGTTACGGTAAACTACTTTAGCGCCATATGCAAAACAATCAGAATCCTGTGAAATGCAACCATCAACAAGCTGAAAATTGTCGCAAAATACAAAAATTTCCGTTTTTATATTATACACTAAGTACTTATAAGCTCGATTATAAAGTACCTAAGTATGTCCCTTATAACCAGACGATACAGGCTTTTTTTTCGATACAGATTCGTCAAGATGCTATACATTTTAATCTGTACCTATGATATATTTAACGAACCTATAGATTTTTAGGTACTCAAGCTATACAGATATAATCTTTATCACGTCTATATCTTACCTTTTACTGTTGTATTTACAGGTTTACCTTTATACATTAGATGTAATTCCTGTATCCTACATTTAACCTATCTATATAGTTTCTACACGCAATATCTATACAGCATCGTGACAGATTACTGTACAGAACATCGATAGAATTATTTACCGATTATAAGGTCTATCTTTACATATTAAAAGATTTTGTAATTCACGCATCTCTACATATTCTTTACAGCAACGTGCTCTGGACGATGGGTTGCCGGTACTGGTAACATTTTTTGATGCTTATGAAGAATTGTCGCTTGTGCAACACTGTTGTATATATGATATTCTACGTTAATCTCTCTGGACAACGCTGATATTATACCATTAATGGATGTAGTAGCAGTAGCTGCACTGATCAATGTATGCTGGTTTATCTTGGTAGTATTCTTTCGTCTTTTGTGACGACTGTTTTTCTCTATTATCACATCTTGATAATTGTTTTGCGATAGCGTTTTCTTTCACGCTGTGGCATTTTTGAAGGTTATGTTATTTTTATTTATCAGATTTGTGTCACACCAGTCAAGAATGAAAGAATATAGATGCGATGAGTCAAACTTGTTTGTATAGAAATTTAACCAATATGCAAAGAAAAATTAATCAAAGTTTAAAAACAATAACAATAACTACAGGTATTTTAAGGTTCTGCTTCACTAATAAATTTGAAAATTGCAGGGTCTCTTACGTAAGATAAAATGCACCTGTATACCTAATATTGTTTCTTAAAAACTATGCTACCATAAATATTCATCTAATATGTGTCTATCTCAATTTCCTATAATAAACTCAATTATTAGGTACCGATATCATTTAATAATATAAAATCCCGATATCCATTACTACAACTTTTATCATTAAATTTGCTGGACACCCTGGTGGCGCAGTCAGTAAGGCGCTAGGATAAACGGGATACGTACATAGTAGACGTGGGTTCAAGACCTAAACAAGGTAAGTAATAGTATATTACGTAATGAGTGATGTAAGAAGCAAATTACGCATGAATGGAAAAGTTGCGCACGATGCCGCGTAGCGGAGAATGCGTATTTTCATGAGTGCGTAATTGCCTTACAACTCGAATTATGTACTATACTTTACCTACGATCATATCTGTTTATTTATTTAGTAAAATCTGAATTTAGTTTACTTGTCAATAATATTATTCAACAAATATTATGTCAGTTTTGACAGCGTTTGAAAATTAAGTAGGCGCATTTGTTTTTTCAAACCCCGCGTCAGCGATTTAAGCCACCTATAATTGCCTGTCCCGTGCGTTTTGTTTACCGTGCGATTTGTTTACAGTGCGTTTTGTTTACAATATGTAAAATTCAACTTACATAGATCACAGGTAGTGTGTTTTTTACTATTTACAGTAGTGATCGTAGGTAAAATTGTTTAATTATCACTATAAATAATGAATTTACGGAATACTAATACTAATACTAATTGGAGCATGATAGCGAAGGAATTGAAACGCGGCGCGGTGGTTGGGTGATTAAAAAAGTGCTTATTATCATCTATTTTTTTAATTCAAAATAAAGATTTATTCTTTACCGGGCCTATGCAGTATTAGTACTCGTTATTTACAGAATCATAGAATAAACCTTTACATGAACTTTATTCCAACGAAATACAAACGTGCCTTTATCGATAACCAATCTTTATTGAATCGGTATCCAGGTGTTAGCGTACTGTATTAGATCGGTACGTATATCGTATCATTGCTGTATCCATAGGGTAAAGATAACCTATATCGAAGTAAAGATACGACTATAGATTCTCTATATAAACGGTACAGAGTGGTTATACGGGGTGAACTAATATGTTATTTTCATCTTTAAACTTTTACCTAAATCTTGTTATTTTCATTAATCAATTTGTTCTTTTTAACATATAGCAGGTATATTCAGATAAAAATACAAAATTATCAGAAACATTTCGAACTTACGCCATCTTCATTTAAATAAGCACATAGACTCTCTGCTTCTCCTTTGCCCTTTATACATACTAAACCCATATAGCTCAACATTTCTTCACACTGCCTCAAAACAAAATGAAATCTGCTCCTGTCTTTCCCTGTTTTGACCCTATCAGTTTTTGGCTTCGCACCTTTGAACTGAATTTCGTTTCTTGCAGCAATCGTTTGATGTTTCAATTCAGGAGCCTTACCTTCTAGTACAAACACAGGGTTTACTTCCATTAACAAAAGGTAACATGTTCTGAAGTACAAATTTCTACAAATCAACGATTATAAAAGGGGAATGAAAACGGCGCAAACTAACCTCAAATACATTCGAGGTTGTACTTGATAATCAGCTACATTTTGGGCCTCGCATATCCAGCAAGATAAATCTACTGCTATTGTCTTTCCTTGGATTTCGAATAATGGTTTGCGTTCACAAAAAGGAGTTAAAACGGTCCATAAATGTTTTATTCCCATGTTGAATAAAAAATAAGTTCAAAATTCAAATTATCTGAAACCATGACCACATAAGAAGAAGAAGTAGCATTTCAACACTTCTTATGTTCTTCGCAAGATTTGTAGAGTATAAAGGTGAGTTCATATCACGGTCAATAAACGATACGGTTGCATCAATCAGCAGCTTTAGGACGAGAGAGACGCGGGGGGCGGAAAATCGAATGAAAGAGACAGACATAATCTGATTTCCGTGCAGAAGACAGAGACAAAGGTTCCGGTAGGGTCTACAGCCTACGTCACCTGTAGACACTACAAGCATCTTTGTCTCTATCTTTTGCACGGAAATCAGATATGTCTATCTCTTTCATTCGATTTCCCGCCCCCCGCGTCTCTCTCGTCCTAAAGCTGCTGATTAATGCAACCGTATCGTTTATTGACCGTGAGTTCACATAACTGCGCGGTTATGTGAACTCATCCTAAGTTATCTTTTCTGTGTCCTAAGGTTTTCTCGTATTCAGCTTTTAGTCGAAAAGTGAGTGCGGAGATGAAAAGTCAGACTATCCTTGTTCTTCAAACGATCAGTAGCGGTGCAGTTATCTCTTTCTAGAAGGGTGGTCCGTACTGGCCCGAAATATGGCCAGAAGTATACTATGACCTGTAGTGTTATATTCTACAACTTATCCTGATTACCACTATGCAAAACGGTGACTCAAAATACGTAGTAATTACTTCCCATGGTCATTAAACCATACGGTTGTCTCAATCAGCAGCTTGTTGGCGAGAGAGACGCGGGGGGCGGGAAATAGAATGAAAGAGACAGACATATCTGATTTCCGTGCAAAAGACAGAGAAAGATGCTTGCAGTGTCTACAGGTGACGTAGGCTGTAGACCCTACCGGAATCTCTGTCTCTGTCTTCTGCACGGAAATCAGATATGTCTGTCTCTTTCATTCGATTTCCCGCCCCCGCGTCTCTCTCGTTCTGAAGCTGCTGATTGATGTAACCGTATCGTTTATTGACCGTGATTACTTCCTACCTCAGGCGGGTCATTGCGAGCTCGTTCCAGTTACAAGTTCTTTGCTTAATTATTAACATTACACAAATTCTTACAATATTTTGAATCAGCCTCTGCATCTGGTGTGATTTCACACCAGCTGCTCATTGGCTAATGACATTTTTTGGTTTGGATCGGGAGTTACGAGGCAACCATATACTCTAAAAATCTTGACGTTAAAGGGTAGGTAGCTGTTGCGACATCATTAGCTATTATTAGGTATGTTCAAGTGTGCTGATTTAAAACAGCTTCGTTAAACAAAGATAGTGCTATGACAAATAACGTGATTATGAGAGAGTTAACATATTTCAAAGTTGCTAGAAATCAACAGAAATGAACGTACCTATTTTCTTTCGTGCTGAACAAAGTGAACACAATCAGCCTCGAATTGATTGGCTGTTTAGTGATCACAGGGTTTGTTCAAAAATACTGCACTGTCTGCACTAGTGCAGATAATATAAAAAGAGTGAGAATATCATAGACTTTCTAAGTCTATGGAGACTATACATAAGTTGAAGAGAGACAAATTACACTGGTGCAGATAGTGGAGGATTTTTGACACGGTCATTAAACCATACGGTTGTCTCAATCAGCAGCTTGTCGGCGAGAGTGACGCGGGGGGCGGGAAATAGAATGAAAGAGACAGACATATCTGATTTCCGTGCAAAAGGCAGAGACAAAGATGCTTGTAGTCACGGTCAATAAACGATACGGTTACATCAATCAGCAGCTTTATGACGAGAGAGACGCGGGGGGCGGCAAATCGAGTGAAAGAGACAGACATATCTGATTTCCGTGCAGAAGACAGAGACAGAGATTCCGGTAGGGTCTACAGCCTACGTCACCTGTAGACACTACAAGTATCTTTGTCTCTGTCTTTTGCTCTTTCATTCTATTTCCCGCCCCCCGCGTCTCTCTCGCCCACAAGCTGCTGATTGAGACAACCGTATGGTTTAATGACCGTGGCTTGTAGTGTCTACAGGTGACAGGTGACGTAGGCTGTAGACCCTTCCGGAATCTGTCTTCTGCACGGAAATCAGATATGTCTGTTTCTTTCATTCGATTTCCCGCCCCCCGCGTCTCTCTCGTCCTAAAGCTGCTGATTGATGTAACCGTATCGTTTATTGACCATGGATTTTTGAACAAAGCTACAATCAGTTCGTTCAGCATGAAAGAAAATAGCTATTGTATCACAATCAGAAAGAAGCGTCATTCTTTCTAATTCGGTTACCTATATAGATTTGGCTCCTGATCTTTATGAATAGGTACGATGAAGATGAAGAAGAATACCTACTTACACGGTATGTCACGAAAAAAATCCTAAACGTTAAATTTGTGCATATCGTTGGTGCATATTAAAAACATTTCGGGGAACTTCAAAACATTTTTATCCAGTTCTGTGTATTGTTCTATTGTTTGTTAAGGGATAATAAGCAAAAATGGTAAAATAAGAATTAAAACTAACATGGGTAAAATAATGAATTGTTTAAATGCGTTCCCGCCTCTGACTCAAATTAATAAGACATCTTAAACTTTATTTACATCTTGTTATTTCGTTGACGTGTTATTTGTAATGGAAAATAGAGTTCAAAGTTTACCTTCAAAAACTTGACTCTTCAACACAGAAACTGATGAGGCGGATTGATATATTCTTGGTTTCTTATGATTTTATCTATTTATTAAAAGGGCTTTTGAAAAGCTTTAGATAAACAATTTTTGTTATTTAAGAATAATCGAATTTCTGAAATTCGCCGTTAATTTTGGAAGGAAGTGATTTTAATTCTTTCTCTGCTGACTCTTATTAAATAAATGAATCATTAATCATATCTTTTATTTTTAATGAACTATATAAAATCATAAACAATCCAAAGTACAAAAGTAAACTATTTTGAAATATTTATTTAAAATAATACCAACATAACAGTCCGAGTTTAATAAATTTAAAAAAAAATCTGGGTCAAACACTGAAATGACTAAAAATTCGTTGTCATTACAGTGTTATAATAAGGGTGCTCGTTACTCGTTAAAGATTCCCATTCTTGTTCGTTGGAATCGAAATCGTACATTTTAAGTATAGTATTTCTTAATCTATTCATCCTTCTTCTTTTTGCCATCAAGTAAACCTACGAAGAAGCAGACAATGACACACTAATAATGGGTCTTAGCTCTATGTGTAGCTTACCAAAACTGAAAGTAGCATTACTAAAACAATAACAACTAATGGAATTATGATATATTTAGCATCATCGGTTTCAGAGGGCTCCTCCGTAGTCGAAATTACTTCTGTTGTGAAATTTCCAAAATAATCCATTAGAATTTATTATTACAGAACACATTTTGTAGATATTCAACAAATATAGTAAATCGCATTAAGATTTAAAACACATGTTGATACAAGTTTACTTAAACAATCAGACAATTTAACAGAAATATTAAAACACCAAAGCCGAGGATAGATTATTTACATCGTAACAAAAATAAAAAGAAATTAAGGTTAGAACGCAGATGATGCATCTGTCAAAATTCAAATACTTAGGACAGTATTAGGAAAGTTCTTGCAGATATGTTGGCAGAAAATAAAGCTCAGTAGTAGAGTGTTTTAGTGTTCCACTTAGATAAACGTCTATATTCTGCCCCGGCGGCAACGTAAATTAAACAATAATTTAAATATAAATCGTGAAGTATAGGAAATTATTTCAATTTAACGTTTATTTTGCTGTTTTTGAATTTTTATGTAGTATTTTTATTGTCTAAGTAGTGGTTATGCTGTAATGCGACATCTGTCGGTAATATTTGAAGTGTCAAATCTGTATCGGGGTGGTGTCATTTTTCACGAAAAATGTAAGTTTTTGTCAAAATAAACAATATTCATTCTCATTTCACTACTTTTTATGATATGCCAAACGATTGTACGCACTGGCGTATACTTTTTGTAGCACATTTTTAATTTCTATATGTGAAAAAAAATTTCATTCTTCAGTGCGTTTCATTTTGTTTTGTAAAAGTAAATAAGTCATTTATTGCATATCTTTAAATACTGTACTTAGTAAAGCAGATTGTAACATGTAAGCAGTATTGATTGATTTTTCTTGTGAACTGCAATTTTTCATGGCCAAATCTAAAGAATTTACGATTTGACATATGTGACCAGTGAAGTAGTGAAAACAGGAGTCAGGGGTTAAAAATTGTGATTATATGTACGTTTTTTTTTGTTACAGATTTTTTTTTCGTTTAAGAATATAGTTGATATTGTAACTAGGTTACTCTCTAAGGAAAATAAATTGTGATAAATAGTGTAAAAAATTAAAACAGTTCAGTTAATAAATTGCTATTAGTGTAATTGAAATGAAATTGGTGCTTTTCAAGTAAATCAGTAAAATACATTTTAAGAAATAGTGAAATTACTAGCCTTCATACTGGAATTGGACGATTTAAAAAAGTATTCTCATTTCCTGAAAAATGGTAGTCCTGGAAGGAAGAGCAATGGCGTGCCAAATTTAAGAGTGTCTCGGTGTCAAGCTTGCCATCCCGAAAAAAATAGAAAAACGGGACAATCTTGCCCTAAACTTGATTCGAGAGGGTGAGTTATTTTTTTATAGATATATTGTAGCCCTATCGAGGTCCTATGGAGTATTTATCTAAGCAGTCAATAATTTGCAATATGAATGCCAATTTTAGAGACATATAAGTATATAGTTTTTTAAGTTTTTTTAGTCCAGTTTGGCTGCAGGTTACATGAGGTACAGTTTCTGAAATAATATATATCACTCTCTCTTTCTCATAGTGATAACTTGATATTGAGCTTGATATTGTAAAAATAAGTTTTTAATTCTTAAGATTTAGTGGGTGTCCCTCATAATCACTTATTATGAAATTTGTTGTCTACCACTTATTACTTAGTGTCTTAATCTCGGTCTTAATCAAATTCACTCAGATGTAATTTCGCTTGTCACTTCTCTGTCTGATTCTCTTCATGTATTCCACCTAGGGAAAATATTAATCAAGTCATGTAAAATTTTGCCTATTTGAAAATTTGCCTTCTCTCACACATCTATATTTGTGGTGTTTAGAAAATAGTAGCATTCATAAAGACAGATCAATGGGCAACCATATGTACCCCATCAGAAGAATGCTGAAGCAAAACTGGAGAGAAGGGACAAAACTACAATTAGTTGAGAACGATCTCCAAAAAGCATTTGGTACTCTCAAGTCACAAGGGCATACACAGAGAAAAATTATGAAAATTTACAGTGTAATTATAACATGGCTAACGGAAAAATATGTTAAAGAAATATTGCCCATACTGTGGAATTATAAACATACTCCGTGTAAATTTACACTAGTAGGCGTAATACCTATTTCTCTAACATATAGTGTATTTTTCCGCTAGCCATGTTATAATTACACTCTAAATCATTTTTCCCTGTGTAGTTAATACCATATCCATCAGAGGATAACCACACTACCTAACAAAGAAGATAATAAAAGGCTGCCATCACTAAAGCACTACAAATCAATTGTTTGGACAGATAACGGAAACTAAATAGAAATATTGGAGTCAAGCCAGGATGCACTGTATCTCCCTTATTTTTCACCACAGTCCTAGAGCAAGTGCTGCAAATCACAAGAAAATATTTTAACCAAAAACCAAAGAAATTTTAACAAAGACAATCATTGAGGAAAAAACAGCAGGATATTCTTAACGTCTTAGAAAACATAAAACCACATGTAGAAACATCTGGACTGAAAATAAACTAGTCTAATATGGTGCTAGAACAAAAAAAGCTGGTTAGCGGAGAAGAATACTTAGTAGATGACTATGACTTGTTATCAAAATAAACCTGACCTTCAGATTTTGGAGTTTTAAAAAATTATTTCCTCTCAATTTTCAAATGAAGACCTAAGTGGATAAAGGTGTTATGTCACACTTTTAAAGTTTTGAGTAAATTAAACAAAACGGTTTTGAGTTGGAACTTATTCATTTTGTCTTCGATTCATATGAATAGTACCTTATAAAATAGATAATTTTGGGTTATGTTCTTTTGTTTACACTAATATTAAAGAAAAATATCAAGCCCTCATGAAACTAGATTTTTCTGTCCAAAACTGTGCACTAATATTACTGGTTGTATGTATGACATGGCGCCTTTATAATTAAAAAGTTTCTATAAAATATTACAAATTTAGAATTTACCGTTTATTGGGTGTTAAATCTGTATCAGGTGTTCAAAAATTGCGTAAAGTAATTTTTTTTAAAAATGCGACATAACACCTTTATCCACGTAGGTCTTCAAATGATACACAATGGTATTAACTGAGTACTGTAGTTTTATGATAACTATTGACCAGCAGCAGTACACTTTTTGTCTTTATTTTTCCGGCAGAAAATACAATATCATTTTTGTCCACTATGTTACCAAACTTTAAAATTGTATATTGTCAATTACAGTTAAAATTACAAATACATTTATCAAAGAGAAATTACTGATAACCGATGCTTTAAATTTGTATTTAATTTTTTTTTTTTTTTGAAAATTCGTGTTAGCATCAATTTTTTTTGAGGTAGGATTGCACTTTGTTACTATTTTATCGACTTCTAAGTCGAAAAGTTACCAAAAAGCAAATAAAAATGTTTTATTTGTCAGCTATTCACATTTAAATGTCTATACTTTATATTCTATTATAGTTACCTACAATTGAATAAATGTTGAAAATATTGGTAATTTTATTATTTAAATTCGAGAACATGTTGTGGGAACTTGGGAGGAGATTTAACACGGGACAATCAAGTTGTATTAAATAAAATTATATATTGCCAGAAAACATTTATTAAAAAATATATATATTAAACACAGAACTCTGAAACTATAATAATATAATAAACTTTAATAAGGATAATATGGCATTTTTTTGCATGGTACTGCATGGTATCGCTCCCTTGTTTTTCGTTTCATTTCTTCTAGTTTATTCGCATTTTCTTTCAGCCTTTCCCTGCAATGCTGTTGTTTCTCTGCGGCCGTCAGGCATTTTACTCGGCTGTGCTTAAAATAAAGTCAAGTATTAGTTATTATATTTAGTCTACTCTACTTCACTGTTTTGGCCACTGCATTACTCTAAGACCTCTGCGTTACCTTGTAAAAAGTAATAAAATGGACCGATAACTCAGTGGACAAAATAACCTCAAAATGCATGTTTACAGTTGAAATGTGAAATGAAATGTAAACTTTAACATATGTGCTGTGTTTGTTTACTTAATTCATTTCACAATTTGATGTTGGCTATACGTTATTACTGTTTTTAGTCAATTCGGAGTGGGCGGCATCTACATTCTGGTAGAATAATATGTTCGGGAGTGAATTACGAATCATTTTACTATTGATGTTAAATAGAAGTTTAACTTTATTGTCATTGTTTTTAATAGTACCACAAATATCTACTACATTAAATGCCAAAACTTTCTTGTTCACACCACTTTCTGATATTCTTGCGAAAATCTCGGAGTTAACGACATCTACATCCTAGTAGTATAACACACGTTCAGGAATAAACAATAAATCAGTTTATAGCGCCACCTATTGGTAGGTGATTTTCGTGAATAATTGGCTACGCTGATTTTAGTTGAAAATATATAGCCAGTATCAAAACTCTAAAGTTACTAGTAGCAACCAATTTAAGAAAAATATGGTTAATTTAGGGTAACACAGGAGACACTGAAGTTTTACAATTTAGAGCCAATGCAGATACCATTTTGATACTTCCGGTCGCGGGATTTGGCATTACGCACGCGTCCATGATGTAATTTCCTTATGTCTGCACGTGCCCAATTTAAATTGTTATGAAATCTGTCCACACAACGTGCAGCAACCTTGTTGTGGAGGTTGCCCACCTCTAACATACAATATATTTCATAGAACAGAAAATGGGAATAAAAATATCTTTAGGCATGTGGGAATAAAGATTTATTAAACAAACGTGGACCAAAATTAAATAATCTTTGTAGTACAATAAAAATCAAATATATTAACTGAATTATTACATTTTAGTGATATACAGTGTGTTTCAGTTAACATTCCCACAGCCGATATTTTGGAAACTAAGAAATATATTTTTATTCTGTAAACGGTAATAGATTTCTATGGTTAATGCCTTCTTCAGGAAGTACAATTTATTATTATATCATTATCACCAGAGATGGTGCTGCAGTTTAAAAATATTTTTCGGTCAAGGACGGTTTGAAACATATGCCATTCGATCAAGAATTAAATTTTAAATAAAATTGTTCTTATTCCAAAAAGTCAGATCTGCAGTAGTTTTTGAGTTATTTTAATTTAATTGTCTAATTTTTAAGTGTTATGTTTTTTTTAATTATTGCTGTGACTTTTTTAATCTTGATTTTCGGATGTAGGTTCATAGTAATTTTTTTGCCTGCTATAAAAGAATTATTTACTGGTGTGGATTTTTTTTTAATAGCACTTCCGATTTTACCGAAAATTACTTTAAATTGAGAAATTTGAATTAAAATAATTGAATAATTTGCAATTGTTCATTTATTAACTGTCAGAAGTTTAATTTTCGTTTGCGTGTGTCATTTTAAGAATACGTTTGTAAAATTTATCCAAAATATGGCCCATACCAATGTTGACAAAGTTAATATGTTATTAATTTATGGAAAATGCAATAAAAATGAAAAAGCTGCCAATGACAATTTCCAAACAGACCACAACCCGATTACAAGACTTTTTCTAATTTATGTAACAACTTATTACAATATGGTTTTAAAAAGTTGAAATGTGAAAGAATACGAACAGCAAGAACCCAGGAGAATATGGCTTTAATTTTACAAACCGTTAAAAATGAACCCCACTCATCATTGCGACAAATAAGAGCCTCCACCAATGTATCATCATGCCAAAGAATTTTAAGAGAAAATAAGTACTTTCCATATAAGCCACACTTATGACATCATTTACTGCCTACGGACTATGATCGTCGCTTAACCTGAGTTTTCTGTTCTTTATGAAGGAAATTGTAATTTTCTTAAAAATGTACTATGTAGTGACGAAAGTAAGTTTCACAGTAACGGCACAATTACAAAACATAACTGTAGATATTGGTCGGAAAACAACCCAAGATGAATGATTCGAACAAGAACTGTGTTCAGCGTAAATGTATGGTGTGGTTTTTTAAATGGTTATATTATAGGTCCGTTTCTATACCATGAAAATTTAACCTGTGTGTGTTATTTAAGATTTTTAGAAAATGAGTTACCAAGACTTTTACAAAATGTTCCCCATAACAGAGCTGAAATTTGATTTCAGCAAGATGGCGCCCCACCCGACAAGTCTAATATTGTTGTAAATTATTTGACTGACACGTTTCCAAGGCGCAGGACCGGTTAGATGGCCCGCGCGTTCTCCGGACTTGACCCCCTCTGGACTTTTTCTTGTGGGGATATTTGAAAAGTAAAGTATGTCAAGAGCAATAGAAGATATGCGCTGGTGCAATTAATAGACATACATTATTAAGGACATGTAACAAGGATTGTTACATCGCTTTGACATGTGTATTCAAGCAGATGAAAGTAATTTCGAGCATCTATTTTAAATATTGTTGTCAAGATGTAATGTTTAAAAATAAAATTACCTTGTTTGTTGTTTTTCCATTTAAATTTCTCAATTAAAAATAATTTCTGGTAAAATCAAAGTGCTATTAAAAAAAATTTCCCACCAGTAAATAATTCTCTTTAGCAGGCAAAAAAATCACTAAGAACCTACATCCGAAAATCAAGATTAAAAAAGCAATTAAAAAATATATATATAACACTCAAAAATTAGACAATAAAATTAAAATAACTCAAAACTCTGCAGATCTGACTTTTTGCAATAAGAACAATTTTGTTTACAATTTAATTCTTAATCGAATGGCATATGTTAGTAGGTTATGCCCATGGAGACTTTTGTACCATACTAGAATTTGAGCAAAATTGACTGAGAACCAATTTCCATTGCCACCTTGCGGGTGGCAATGAAAATGGAAAGTAATAAATCTGATTTACACTATCTTCAATAATAAGCTGTGAAGATGGAACTTTGACATAGTTATATAGTACTTCTTCAGTATTTTGACTAAAACTAATTTCCTATTTGCATAAAAATTAATAAGTATAGAAATATGAAATTGTCGGAGTTCAGCTAAGAATTAAACAGCCTATTTAGGAGTTATTTTTGTTTTATTAAATTGCAAATTATATTACTTAAGCGACTTTAAAGTTGATTACCTATACAGCATGATCTACTATGATATGCGGAAAATAAAATGGTGTAGTAGTCTTCAATGTGGGAAAGCCCCTGCAAAATTTTAGAGGGTTCTGAGGTAATTTAGTATATTAAATTATGGACATGGCTAGGCACACGCCGCGGCGTATACGGAAATCGAAATTAAAGACCCGTCCGACGTGTTTTATTGAAAATAACTACGTGCACGCCGCGGCGTGTACGGAAATCTAAATTAAAAACCCGTCCAAGGTTCCTTATTGGCAATTACGAGTAAAATGCCGAATAATTTAAATTAAAAATCCGTCTAATAGGCCTTTACTAACTACCTAAATGACAAAAACATACAACGCACTAGAATTAAAAAAAATTTGAAGTAACTCAGGGGAAGATAAAGGTACCAGGTACCTTTTGGCTTTTTTGTAGCAATAGTAACATAATATGTTGCTTTTCAGTAATTAAAAAAAAACATAACAACCTAATTGGCACATTCAGGTATGAAAATAATTTTAAGGCAAAGAAAAAATATCTCAGACACAAAAAAACAAATGCAGTTCACAAGATTTGAACCCGCAACATTAGTATTGAGAGGAACCACCTTACACACTGAGCTATCGACTGCCTGGCAGAAAATGTGTAAAACTTGTACTTAACAAAGAAATTAAAGACCCGTCCAACGTGCGCATGCGCACGTCGGACAGGTCTTTAATTTTAATTTCCGTACACACCGCGGCGTGCATGTGGTTATTGTCAATAAAACACGTCAGACGGGTTTTTAATTTCGGATTTCCGTACACGCCGCGGCGTGTGCCTAGTCACTTCCTTAAATTATTAGTAAATTTGCGAAGTTACACTACTGATGTTGAGTAGGTCGGGAATAGGTTGACGAACTCACTTGTGAAAGAACGTATTGGAGTTGTTTACATTTTCTTAATTGGCATCAAAAGTGAAACTGCCAAGTGCGGCAAAGCACAGATCAAAGAGAGCCACGTTTTTTGCTTTCGGTTGAACACCGGCGTGTTATTGTAAATATCTCTTGCTATTGCAGAGTTGACTGGCCTAGGGTCATTGCCTTTTCGATTTAGTTCGCTATTTTTGAAGTGTGATTTGATTAAAACCAAAAAGTCACTTCTGTCCTCTTCAGCTTTACTATCAATAGTGTCATTCCGAAGTCTGATAAAGTGATATGGTTGTACCGCTTTAGTCAGATTAAAGTCATTGGCGGCGCATTTCTACAAAAAAAAATAATGTCATTTTTTGGTTATTTTTTTTTAATTTTTAATTTTTTTAACTCCTTTTGGTGGGGACAACCTACTGTTAAATTTTCCGCATGTCATGGTAGATCAAGTTGTATATTTTGAAAGTGACTACTATACATTGTGTATAAAGTATTGACGGTGAAGAATTGGAATCGAGTTGGGGATCTTAAAAGTGGAATGGCAGGTGCTTTAGGATACGCAGTATGCACAGCTGTTGATCGGGCGTGCCACTATACTCTTGGTAGCCCCAACTCTCATTTCTACACTGTCAGTACTTTATGCCTGATGTATACACCCTAGAAATGACCAACAAGTCGAAATACGTCAAGATTAATACGAGGGAAAATACTGACAAATAAGATAAAAACATACGCAATGAGGTACAGGGAACATATCTGAAGAAGGGACCCAACACCTGCTGTAAAAACAGCACTAATATTGAACAGCAACAAACTAAAAATACGGAGACATGTGGAAAACAGCATTTGAGATGATCATGAACAAACTAGGAAAGGACTGAGCATACTGGGAACGCATAGCAAGAAAAGAATAGAATACTATAAAGGAATTGCAATGATATAAATGCGCTGCTGGAATCAAAAACGGAGGAAACAAAACTCTGGAGAAGAACAGTTTTATAAACTAAAACACAAAAAAAGGAGTATGAATACTCCATATCACGACATAATGTGGCAACCTGATCATATATTGTTGTATAACGTGCCATTTGGCACTCGCTGCTAGCAACAAGCATGACCTCAATTCAACCGAGTATAGGCGGTGCGATTCCTGAGAGTGGCAGTAATGCCTCCCGTATGTTGATAAATCAGATCATATCAAAACCTAGCGAACACTGAACAAGGAATTTTTTGATAAGTTACAAACAATAATCATGTTTGTCACGAAAGGCAATTTTCTAAATATTCTTTTCCAAAAATGTACTTAATTAATATAAAAAAAATATTTATTATATATCTCATAGACAATTACGAACATTAGGAAATAGTTCAGGAAAACGAAATGTGGCTTGTTGACAATAATTTAATGATAAGCAATTATGATTAACATTTAGGAATAAAATCTCAGCCAAGGGCCTACCATATACCATATCATATTATCCACGGTGTAGGTGGCTTTGCTTCATTTCATTCATATTGACTTATATGATGATATGATAAATATTTTAAGGACTTGTCAGGTTATCAATATAATTAGTATTTATAGTGCAGTTGAATTGATTTTTTTTTGGCGACAACATTCCAGCCGAAATTTTATTGTTGATTCTTATGTGTTATGACTTCCTGATTAAGAAAAAAATATTTGCGCCCAAAAATTCCTCGTGCCTCAAAAGTTATATGCACTTTTTGACGCGCTTTCGCGGATTTTCAACTTATATATCTTGTACTAGTAATCGTATGGAAATTTTGAAAATACTGGCTTATTCGAAATAAAATTCTTAAAAACTATAGACGATATGTATTGATCAATCCGCCATCTTGGACAAAATAGAAAACACCAAGAATAGCCGAAAATATCAAAATTGAATATCTTTTCTATAAGAAGGAGTAATTTCACCAAAGTTGGCAAAAATAAAACTCATTTATGGTCAAATATAATGCACTAATCCCGGACACCGTATGTCAAATAGAATGGTCAAAGATGGCAGATGAAATAAAATTTTTGATTCTTCGTCAATTATCAAGGAGGCATTTTCCGTCGCTTTTTTTTCGATTGTATGTTATTTTATGTACTTTTAGGAGATAGAGTTCATTTTTTTTTTTGTCAAAAAAAGTTTTTTTTTTATTTTCAAAAAAAGTTTTTACAATTTTCAAAAATATATTTTCCTTGACCCTCCCTTTTTTCACCATTTTTGGACTTGGAAATAGACTCTTCAACAGTGTTTTTCTATTACCTCTTCAGTAGGTGGAATTGCAGACAATGGGCCTTTCCCATGTAATGGAACTTGATGATTATTTTGTCATAAATCATTTATTAACACCTAATAAATATTCTATATACGCGTCATATCGTATAATATTTTAATTTTAAATGAATATTTTAAAAATAAAAATATTGTCTAATTCACTCCATATATCGAACAAATAAACGCGCTCAAATTACGTCATGGGGGGAACTCCAATCAAAATTAAACAATTTCTGGATTCATAGGGCATTTGCACGTGACGTCACAGCTAACCTCAAAAATATGTGTTTCTTAAGATTTAAGAGTATTACCCAGCTATTATTAAAATTTCTGTTTGGTTCCCGTATTTTCAACTAAAGTCTAGTTCAGTGTAATGTTTATGAAGTTCTAAATACCTTGTCCTAATAAAATAGGACTCTTTTTGTAGGTTGGAAATCTAACCTGTAATTAGCAGTCTATTTTTATTAATCAACAATATTAAAAAATTATTTACGTGAATTTTTAAATATTTGCTTGGAGCCAGTACGGCTTCAAGCTAAAAATGCGTATACAAACATTTAAAATGAGAATAAACTTGAAAAACTTGAAATTTAAGGTTATGGTGCAGATGCCGTATACGAAAATTAACCGAACCTCTTGATGTTTCTGAATTTTACATCTCGTCTGAAAACCTGCCGATGAGACTATTTCCATGTTGCCTAATTTATATGAATGTTTAACGTTAAGAGGAAATGCTTTAATTATTTCACTAAAGAATGTCTACTTTTTATCTCCGCTTTTGAAAATAATGAATTTCCACTGAATAGTACCACTTCCTATAATAAAAATGATAAGAATTAACAGAAGAAACATACTTTCGACATGTTGGCTCCCAACAAATAACTGACACTTGGCAACAATGATGGAAATAAAGTAAATAGATAGGTTATGTTCTCTTATTTACGATTTACGTTGTGATCGCACGGATTTAGTATTTTGACTTCATAACTGTGTTTCTTAATTATTTAAAAGTGTACATAAAAAAAATGGAGACAGATTTTGAGAAGGCAGCAAGTGATAATCTCCCTATTATTGACAGTGAAATGGTGAATGACAATTCCTGTTTACTTAAATAAAATAACTTTTACTGATAAATCTTTAGATTTAATAATGATTTTAAAAATTAGTCAATAAATGTAAAAGAAAATAAAACACTTAAACCTAGTTGTTTATATTTATTAACTGTAATTTGTATACTACAAGAGTGAAATGAATCATATTTTAACGTTTTTATTCAGTTTTTGTTTTATAAATTTAACAGGTATGAAATACCTGTAACTATAAATGTATTATTATACAGGGTGGCCCACGAAGTTTTGGCCAGTCGATATCTCGACAACTATTTGAACTACAATTTTGAAATTTGGTGATTTTAAACAGTGGAATGCGGTGTCCATTTTTGGTATAAAAGGACTTTGTTGCAGCATCGCATTTCCGATCACGTGACATCAACTTCAAATTTTTAAATGAGACACCCTGTATATTACTCTTTTTTTGTGAAGGCCTTTCTAATACAAATTCAATGATACCATATTTGTCAGCGTTTTTGTGTGAAACGGCGACAATGTGAGCTGTAAAATGAATGGACGGATTTTTAAAAAATTTTATTAAAGAACACCAGTATAATTAAAAAACAAAATAAGTAGAAAAATCCCTACAGTTCATGCTCAAATTGATGTCCATCTTCAGTAAGGCAATGCTCAAATCTTGTTAAAAGATTTCTAGTGCATGCTGCCCTAATCATTTCTGGTGTAAGAGTTTGGCACGCTGCTCTGATTTTGTTTTGCAAATCGTCTAAATCTGTAGGCTGTGTAAAATAAACCAAACCTTTTAAATATCCCCAAAGGAAGAAATCTAAAGGTGTCATATCTGGGGAACGAGCCGGCCAATGTATTGTACCATTTCGCCCAATCCATCTTTCATGGAAAGTAGTATCAAGATATGTCGTAACTTGCCGGGCATAGTGAGGAGGTGCACCATCCTGCTGCTACCACATCGTCTCTCTCTCGTTTATGGGAATATCTTCAAGTAAAGCGGGAAGCATGTTCTGGAGAATATCTAAATACCTTACGCCGGTCAAAGTTCCTTCATACATATACGGCCCAATCAAGCGGCCGTTGAATAAACCGCACCAGACATTTACACCCCATATTGTCTGGAAATTAGTTTCTCGCATCCATTTTGGATTTTCAGGCGAGCAGTAGTGACAATTGTGTCGATTAACGATACCGTTGTTGTGAAACCGACTTTCATCAGTCCACAATATTTTATTTAAAAATAATGGGTCATATGCGAGTTTTACTGTCATTTCAGCAATAAAATTTAGCCTTCTTTCAGGATCTGCAGGGGTCAAACCTTGCGTTAAATGTATTTTGAAAGGATGATATTTATGGTTCTTTAATACTCTCTGGATTGTAGTTCTACTTACTCCACATTCTTGCTCAAGACATCGAGTTGAGATATGGGGATTTACTTGAAGATAAGCCAGAATATTAATTACGTTATCCTCTGTTTGAATAGGCTTTATGCGTGGAATTTGCTGTTTTCCACTAGGAAAAGAACCATGTCTTAATTTCTGTTCCACATCAGCGAAAGTATTTTTACTTGGAGTTCTTCGGTTGGGAAAACGTTCTCTGTACAAGTCTCGAGCACGCCTACTATTTTTTCGACACTCGCCGTATATGAGCAGCATATTGACATACTCGTCATAAGTAAAATGTAAAGGCATAATAGTCTTGATACTACTTATACACAAAGGAAATCTACTAATACTGATTGACAGCCCTTGACAAGTGCGACGTCTTCTGTTGGAAGGATACTTTTTTGTTTCTAAGCTATCTACGTTTTTTAAATAAAAATAAAGAAATGTTCATAAAAACCTCTTTATCTTTACTGTAGTGCCGAAAAAACCTGACAATTATGGTATCGTTGAATTTGTATTAGAAAGGTCTTCACAAAAATGGAGTAATATACAGGGTGTCCCATTTAAAAATTTGAAGTTGATGTCACGTGGTCGGAAATGCAATGTTGCAATAAAGTCCTTTCATACCAAAAATGGACACCCCATTGCACTGTTTAAAATCACCAAATTTCAAAATTGTACTTTAAATAGTTTTCGAGATATCGACTGGCCAAAACTTCGTGGGCCACCCTGTATATTAGTATAGTAACTAGAGGTTTTAACTTTGGAATAATGTCATATGATTTAGATTTCATTCATTTTTGGCAACTTGATAGTAAAAAGAAAAGTCTCTACCAAGGGTGCTAGAGTATACTGATTGGTCATTCCCCC
Source organism: Rutpela maculata (assembly GCA_936432065.2). NCBI lineage: Eukaryota > Metazoa > Arthropoda > Insecta > Coleoptera > Cerambycidae > Rutpela > Rutpela maculata. The sequence goes on from OW386292.2 coordinate 54,881,809, forward strand.
CATTTCGTCATCAGTGCAGAAGTATTGCCGCCAATTTTAAATTCATATAACATAATAATTTTTTCTGTAGAAAAGAAGCAAATTTCGTAAAAAAGAAAAAATACGGGTGAGTTTTTTTAAAGAGAACTTTTCAAATATTCAATAAAAAAAAGACGTGGGAAAGGCCCATTCTATTTTCGTCATGATGTTTGTCAATTATTTTATTAATCTTAGGTTTGCAAAAATATATTTTTTTATGATGATTCCGTGCTAGTTGAGTCATAACCAAAAGGTCAATATCTTCACCAACTATTATAACTTGATTGTCTTCGGTTTTCAAATCAATGGCGGTTTTAACGATTGTAATATCGGCGTCTTCCTGCATATTTTAACATTAAAGTCATTATCTACTAACTCTGCGCAATAATTTTATAAAGCTATCCTTATTTTTACTATTAGCTAGAAATTTTTTTTTTACTGACCGATGAATTCATAATGTCACTTGTGATTGAAATGTTTACGCAACAATTTTTTTCTAAACGACGAATGTGCTCATTATTCTTAATGCTATTCTGTTCATCGGCATACCCATAAAAAATAATACTACTGTAGTCTTGACTGCTTGGTTCTGATTATTCTTCATATATTCATATTATTATTACTATGCCATGATAGGTAGATTAGATAGATAGTTTTATTGGTGTCAATATACACAAGTGTTTACACACGTCAAAAAAAGTTAAAGTGATATAGGATAAAATAATATTGTAATATGTTGCAACCCCTTAAAATTTAAGGTTATGTTGGTTACTAAAAAGTAGGCACAGACTTCAACAGATCGAATGTCTGAATGTAGTGTATTTGCACCTACTCGAGAAAGAACCTACCAGAAGTTAGTTCTGGTGACATCTGGAATTATCTAGAGAATGGTGGCGTCATCACAGAAAAATCGAGATCTGTCATTTTTAGGTATAAAAGACCGACCGCATTCTCAGCGAGTAGTTCAGAAAGTTCAGAAAGTATAGAAAGTGAGGTTAAGACTCCAAAGAGAAACAAAGTGATAAACATTGTGATTTTTAGTCAGTAAAGTGTATTTAAATTAATAATAGTATTGTGAAGTATCCAGTAAATATTTAATAAAGTGTGTTAGTGGACATCTCTTGTTATAATTTTTGGAACCCACGGAATTTGCAAGGGGTAGTTTCCTAAGGGTGGAAACACGTGACAAATTGGTGTCAGAAGCGGAATTTTATGACAAGAGGAGCTCTGAAGTTGTGCTGGAGTGTTCGAGCTAGCACGGAGGACTAATTTACTGGACATTGTTTGAGGGTTATTTTCGAACAGGAAAATAGTGTTAAGTGCATTTTTGAGACATTGTAGAACATTTTATTAGGACATTAGTGTGATAATTAAACCCTTTGAACTGAGAAGTGATAGAGACACTGAAAAAGACTCATTTAGTGCGTGAAAATTTCTAGAACTTTTCTATTTGGACATTAGCGGAGATTATTAAATTCTCTGAACTGGATAGTGACAAAAGACTCTGGATAAGACTTTTTCGTGCTATTTCGAGATTTGTCTGGAAAGTTCCATTACCGATATTGAAGTGACAGTTAAATTTATGTTATTTTAACATAATCTTATGCCACAGAAGAAGAAACAATCAGAAGGGAATGTCGGCAAAAAATCCTTTGATCTCGTGTTGTAAATCTCCGCCTTACTATTGTTGGGCGAGTTCAGGAGAGTACTCAATATTTTTTACCCCTTTTAGGAACGGCCCGGAAGAGAATCAGAAAACCTGTGAAACATTAGACGAAGACAAATAATATTTGATTTAGATTTTCAATGTTTCTTAACAAATTAGGCGGCATCATGATACAAACTGTATCACGAGGTGAGATCACGCCATTTGTCGCTGACGATCCGGTTACAGAAGAAATCCGTGATCCGGGCCTGGAACGATTTTTTACAATTCCGTCCAAGACTGACAGTGCGCGAACTTTTCCCGCCAATGAGAGAGTATTTTCTGATTGTTTCTTCTTCTGTGCTTATGCCTATAAAAACTAGAAGTATGGCATCTGATAAACAAATACAGGACTTATTCGAACAATTCCAAAAAATGATGGCGCAGCAACGGCAGGAAGACAAAGAAGAACAGGAGAAAAAACGTCAAGAGGAGAAAGAAGAACAAGAAAAGCGACGTCAAGTAGAAAAAGAAGAGCAAGAAAAAAAACGTCAAGAAGAAAGGGACGAATTAAAGAAAATTATGGAAGATCAGGAAATAAGACGTCAGAAAGAAAAAGAGGATGAAGAAACAAGACATCAGAAAGAAAGAGAGGATGAAGAAAGAAGACGTCAAGAACAAGAAAGACAACGTCAAGAGGAAAAAGACGAAATCAGAAAAATAATGGAAGACTTGGAAGAAAGACGCCAGGAGGAATTAAGGAAAATCCTGAGCGATCAAATAAAAATACAACAGGACGCAATCATTTCTGTCAAGGAAGAAGTTAAAGAGGAGATAAACAAGGTCGAAGACAAAGTAGGTGTGGTCGAGACAGAAGTTAGTCAAATTAAAGGAAAAATGAGTGAGGTCGAAGGAGAGGTAGAGCGCCTTAAACGTCAGTTGAGAGAAAAAGGAGGCCAGTTAGTAACTTCATCGGGTCCTCGGTTAAAACTTCCCCCCTTTGACGGCCAAAGCTCATGGACGACGTACAAAAGACAATTCGAGGCGGCGGCATCTGCAAATAACTGGGATAATGAGGAAAAGGCCATGGCATTAGTTCTAGCGCTAAGGGGCCAAGCTTCAGAGTTACTCCAAACCATCCCAGTTGAGAAACAAAGGGACTTCAAAGTCTTGGAAGCTGCATTAGACTTGAGGTATGGCGACCAACATCTTGCCCAATTATACCAGGCTCAGCTGAAATCCCCGATGCAAAAAGCTGGGGAAAGTTTACAAGAATTCGAAGCTACGATAGAGAGACTGGCACACCTGGCGTATCCGAGTGCACCTAAAGAATTCCAGGAACAATTAGCCGTGGGGGCCTTTTTAGATGGTATAAGGGACGAAGAGGTCAGGCGAGTTTTGAGGGTGACGAGACACCAAAGTAGTAGCGAAGCTTTGGTGCGTGCACTCGAAGTAGAAGCAGCTTACAGGGATACGCCAAGGTCGAGAGTGCGAGCTGTGACTCTCGAAGAATCGCAACCAGAAATGAACCAGCACCCTATGTTGACAGAGATACAGAAAATGTTCACCAAATTATGTGATAAATTGGATGGCCTCGGACAGCAAGAAAAACAACAAAATAGAGGTTCCGGACGATTGGACAACCGAAGCCCTGAGACAAGAACAACTGAATGACACAGAAATTGGGGCTATATTGAGAGCAAAGGAGAAAGGAATTCGACCAGCGTGGAAGGATGTTTCGGATAAGGCAGTTGGATTGAAGGCTTTGTGGGCCCAATGGATTCACTTAAAGTCATGAACGGGCTGCTAAAGAGAGCTTGGGAAAGCACGGATGGCAGGGAAGTTGTTATGCGTCTAGTGATTCCCAGGTGTCGAGTACCGAAAGTACTTCAGGAAGTGCATAATGGAGCATCCGGTGGGCACTTCGGCGTTAATAAGACCCTGAATAAAGTACGAGAACGATTTTATTGGGTAAATAGTCGTCAAGATGTGGAAGCTTGGTGTCGCAATTGCAAAATTTGTGCAGCCAGTAAGGGACCACAGACTAGAAGTAGGGGTGCAATGAAGCAATATAACGTCGGAGCTCCTTTCGAGAGGATCGCGATCGATATAGCCGGCCCATTCCCAGTAACCAAGGATGGGAACAAGTACATACTGGTTGCCATGGACTATTTAGTTAGTGGCCAGAGGCCTATGCAATTCCAAACCAAGAAGCAGTCACTGTCGCCAAAGTCTTGGTAGATAATTTGATATGTCGGTTTGGTGTACCCCTGGAGCTGCACTCAGATCAAGGGAGGAACTTTGAATCAGCAAATCTGCAAGTTATTGGGGATACACAAAACACGGACAACAGCCCTTCACCCGCAATCAGATGGAATGGTGGAACGACATAACAAGACCATGAAAGAACATCTCTCTAAAGTGGTTCATAAGAATCAACGCGATAGGGATCTCCACATACCGTTCTTCCTCATGGCATACAGAGCTGCTATCCACGAGTTTACGAAACAAACACCAGCCCGTGTAGTATTTGGACATGAGATCAGACTGCCGTGTGATTTGATTTTCGGAACACCAGGCGGAGAACAGCTTCCTGTGAACAGCTATGTGGATGAAATGAGTGAACGGCTAAGAAATGTTCATGAGCTGGTTAGAGACCAAATTACCATAGCCAGTGACCGAATGAAGGCTCGATATGACCGTAAGGGTAGTTCAGAAGGGTTCAAGGCAGGAGATCTGGTTTGGCTGTACAACCCACAGCGGAAGAAAGGGAAGTCACCGAAACTTCAACCTCCTTGGGAAGGACCTTATACTGTTATTACCCGAATTAATGATGTTGTCTATCGTATTCAACGAAACAAAAAGTCCAAGATGAAGATCGTACACTTGGATAGACTGGCGAAGTATGTGAAAGAGGCTGAATTGCCTGACCGGGACGTTCAGGCTTAAGGAGGGGGCAGTGTAATATGTTGCAACCCCTTAAAATTTAAGGTTATGTTGGTTACTAAAAAGTAGGCACAGACTTCAACAGATCGAATGTCTGAATGTAGTGTATTTGCACCTACTCGAGAAAGAACCTACCAGAAGTTAGTTCTGGTGACATCTGGAATTATCTATAGAATGGTGACGTCATCACAGAAAAATCGAGATCTGTCATTTTTAGGTATAAAAGACAGACCGCATTCTCAGCGAGTAGTTCAGAAAGTTCAGAAAGTATAGAAAGTGAGGTTAAGACTCCAAAGAGAAACAAAGTGATAAATATTGTGATTTTTAGTCAGTAAAGTGTATTTAAATTAATAATAGTATTATGAAGTATCCAGTAAATATTTAATAAAGTGTGTTAGTGGACATCTCTTGTTATAATTTTTGGAACCCACGGAATTTGCAAGGGGTAGTTTCCTAAGGGTGGAAACCGTGACAATATGAATGAATAATAAAAAATTAATCACAGTATATGTAAATATAAAATATGTAAAAAACGAGGACAAATGTTAACATTGTGAACAACCTTAATTAAATGACATATTAAAATAAATGAATATATGCACAATATAGGGTAATGTTTAACACTATCACTGCGGCCGTTCAGGCTGTGGGTCACCCCACATGCTGACTGGTTTTTTCGAAAATATTGCATAATTAGGTGTCAGAAATCGAGTAGTGTGTCAACAAAAATTGTATATACATGGTATTCCATTTTCTTTGGACTGACTCTCAGGTCAAGAATTTCTTGTTCAGCGCTGACTGGCATAATAATAATAATAATAATAATAATACATAATCAAGGCTCGGGAGATTTATCTCTGTGACGTCAAAAACCAGGGTTGGCTCTAGGTTAGTGCCGAAAGATTTCTATGCAAGTATGACACAATATGCCTTATCTTGTATTTTTTTTAGCGAATTTCATAATATCGTAACGTTTATGACCATATTAACTTTGGATATTACAGAATTTTCTAAAAAAAAGTACAAGGTAAGATATATTGTGTCATACTTGCATACAAATCGTTACGCGTTGACCTAGAGCGAACTCTGATTTAACCGTCACAGAGATAAATCTCCCGAGTCTTGTATATAATATGGCCTGGCTCACGTAAGAGTCGTACGCACTGCGCTAAGAACGGGACTGACTCTCATAAGAGTCATGCGCAGCGAAAGGGTTAATAAATTTCCTTTTCAAATTAATGAAGTTTCATTTTGAATTACATTTTTGAAGTTATACGAGACTTTCTATAATATATTTCATTTTGTTTCGATGAAAATTGGGTGAAAAAAAGGAGGGTCAAAGAGAATACTTTTTTGAAAATTGTAAAAATGCATTTTTTTGAAAATTGTAAAACAATGAACTCTATTACCTAAAACTACATAAAATAACGTTCAGTCGAAAAAAAAGTGGCGTACAATGCCTCCTTGATAATTGACGAAGAAATAAAAATTTTATTTAGTCCTCCATCTTTGACCGAAAAGCAGTGTAGATGGAATAACAACAACTATTTTACAATCTGCATTTGAAATTACAGGAGACAGATTTCTACAGGTAATAAATAGTAGTCTAGAAAATGGATGTTTTCCCAGAACATGGAAGTTGTCCATGATTATACCTTTAGAGAAGAAAATAAATACCATTAAATGTGAAGAACAGAAAAAAGTTATAGGTGTTGTATTTTTAGATTTTCGTAGAGCATTTGAGACCATAAATAGAAATCTACTATTATTAAAGTTAAAAAGCTATGGGTTAGGTGCTACAATCATTAAGTGGTTTAGTGAATATTTATCAAATAGAACTCAGGTGACAAAATATAATGATACTATATCAGCATCGAAACAAAATATATTCGGAGTACCACAAGGGACGGTATTGGGTCCTACATTGTTTTTATTATATATAAACGATATAGTGCAACATGTACAAAAGTGCAATATTCAACTTTTTGCGGATGACACATTGTTATATTTCATAGGGGATGATGTGGATGAAATTATAAACACATTAAATGTTGAACTTAAGACTCTGCAAACATGGTTAACATTAAATAGCATGTATGTGAATATAGAAAAAACCAAGTTTATGTTAATTAAAAGTAAATATAATAAAATTGACACAAGAAACAATATGGGTATATATATAAATGAAGAACAGATCGAGCAAGTGATAGAATGTAAATATTTAGGTATTCTTATTGATGAAAATTTATCATTTTCCAATCACACTTCTTATATTACCAGTAAAATCGCTAAAAAAGTAAACCTATTAAGCAGAATAAGGCATGCCAGCTCATGGACTAAACTTTTAATATATAAAACAATAATTTTACCGTACCTAAACTTTTGTTCTACCATTTTATATCTATTAAACAACACACAGATGCATGAAATACAAAAAAACAGAATCAAGCATTACGTACTATTTTAAGGTGCAATAGATACACAAGTATTGTCCGGGATTGGTGTGTTATATTTAACCATAAATGAGTTTCATTTTTGCCAACTTTGGTGAAACTACTCCTTCTAGAAAAGATATTCAATTTTGATTTTTTTGGCTATTATTGGTGTTTTCTATTTTTTATATATTCATCTTTAAAATGAGCTCTCAAATGGTCATCTATGATGTTTCCTCACAAAGTTATAGCCATTTTAAGGTGACATGAATTTGAAACCATGATCTCTACAACTAGGGTTGCCAGACCTAAAATTCGAAAAGCCGGACTTTACATATAAATAGGGCCGGATATTTGGTACAAAAAGCCGAACAGCATTCGTTCGCCATAAAAAAATAACTAAAACACAAAATCAGTCTTTTAATATTCTTGTTAAACCTGATTAATTTAAAAATAAACATTTGTTACATAGGAACAGAAAAAGTCATCACAAAACAATAAAATGTATAAAAGTGACTAAAAACGAAAAAAAAAAAAAACGAAAAAAAATCACGTTTTAGAGCCTTAGGCAAAAGCCAGACATGCCGGACATGATGAAACTGTAAAAAGACAAACATGTCCCGCTAAAGCCGGACGCCTGGCAACCCTACCTACAACTCAACAGTCTTAACCAAATGACTCTAAACGAATTAAGATTTAACACAACAGAAGGGATGACCCAACAATCTTAAACAAACAACTCTAAACGAATCAAGATTTAACACAACAAAAGGGAACACATACCGAGCTCTTAACCAAACGACTCTAAATGAATCAAATTTAACACAACAGAAGAGAAAACACAACAATCTTAACCAACGAGTCAAAGGACAAATTGTCATATTTTCGATTACAAAATATATATCTTTGGGGCAACTACCAATGCATCCCCAAATTGTATCGAGACCTTTAGTAGGGTGAAAACTATCCTTATATAATACCAAACTGCCTAGCTTTTACCTCAAAGGGAACCAAAGAAAATTTATTCAGGACTTAAACGCCAAGATTCTAACATCAGAACACCTAAAAAGTCTTTAATACTAAGCCCTAAACATGAAAAAACCCTGAACCATAAACCCAAAATCATAAACCATACTTCCAAATTTCAAAACCCTAAAACCCGAACCCAGAATCTTATCAATTTTTATGAAATCTCTTTTTCTTGTTTTCCAAAGACCTTGTATCAGAATGCCTTTAGGCCTTTTATGATGAGCATTAGGATTATCACATTGAAGAGACCAGCAAAAGTCAGCTAGCATCGAAGTAAACCATTTTCCTTGATATCTTCTTTCCATTTCTTTGATGTCTTGATGGAAGTGCTCCCCTTGCTCCTCGCTAACATCTTCTAGATTTTCTGGAAACCAATCCAAGTGGGACTGCAAATAATGCAATTTTATGCTCATATTACAATCTAATGCTTTGAAGTTTTGTAGCATATTTTCTACTAGTTCCTTATAATTACCAGCTTTATTATTGCCTAAAAACTCGTTAGCTACTTTTTTGAAGCTAATCCAGGCTTCTTTTTCCATGGGAGTCATAACATTTTCAAACTCTATCATTTTCATCAATTCATTTGGTTAAGATTGTTAAGTTGTAGGGGATCATGGTTTCAAATTCATGTCACCTTAAAATGTCTATAACTTTGCGAGGAAACATCGTGAATGACCATTCGAAAGCTGATTTTAGAGCGGAAGGATGAGTAATAATTGATGTATTTATTAGAAATAAGCCGACACATTTTTTAAATCCTATACGTAACCTCAAAAGTAGACAAAAAAGCCATTTTTTAAGTACTTAACCTCAAATATCAGATCCTGACATGGTGGGCCAATTCTGAGTCCAGATTCTGATTCAGCGTGAAATATTACTTCAGAAATGACCCCCATCTGCCCAGCAACAAAACCTCGTGGATCTGTGTAATGTGTAATTGATGAGTGGGAGCACAAAGTTGGACACTTTGTTGATGAGCGGGAGGGCTACTTCACATTCCCTGACTTTTTATAAAAGTTACTAACTGATTTTTCAATATAAACACTGCTGCGGGGGCGACACATCATCAGGGCAGGAGGGGTACTGTGCTCCCTAGTTATGCTGCTGGTCGAAATACATATGGGTCACCCAATGGAGTCCCAGAAACAAACGACTTTTTTTATTTTGTGTGCCTGTGTTATTATTCTATTATTGTTTTTTTTTCAAGTTTAATTTTAAATTTTAATGTAAGAACTATTAGTTCGTAAAATAATATATATTATTTTTTGTATTTATATTTTATTTTTGAACACTTTTTCGCCATTTTTGTTACTACCCATTACCAAGACCAGGTACAATACTGAGAAAGTTGAGAATGGACATTCCAAATACAAATAAAAGTCATTGATTTTTAAAAACTTTTGACGGGTCATAAATCAAATCTTGTGTAGAAAACGTGGAATACTCTATTGTGATTTAACTTGTGATTACACAAATTGGCTAATGCCTCATTTTGTAAACATAACACAATAATAATATCTTTTCCCCATTAGTTATGTAAACAGCTATTTTACTTTTTTCTAAGAATCGGCTGGTCTTGCGACAAATATACTTCAGTACCCATTCAAAGAAAACTTAATTTTCGATGAATATTTTTACGTCAGAACAACTCTCAAATGTGTGTGCCTTAGACCAAAAATAATGTGAATATATAAGAGTTGATGTAGTTATAGTTCGTGTGTAATATATATCCTCCCTTCTCTCGAATATTTTCTGTAACTTCTGGATATGTGATGTAAATATTTTAAACAGCGATGTCCAGTACAGTTGACACTATCCGCACATGACTATAGAGTATTTGCATTATGACTAATGTACGTAAAATAAGAAATACAAGTTATTTTAACTCTCAGGGTTAACTATCGATGTTGCACTATCACTATTTTCGTTTGTTTATTTTTTTTGTAATGTTTTTTGTGGAATTTCAATTTCATATTAAAAAGTATACGGAAAGTGTTGGGTTTGATATAACAATAAGAGCAAGTGAGAGCGAAGCAAGCAATTCATGCATGTACATGATTCTCTTGATGGGCATGTCACTGTTTACCTCTGCTAGAGTATTGGTAGACGTCTTTATTGTGGGAGGTCGGTTAAATTGTTGAAACTAGTGCAATACCAAAACAAACACTTTCCGATTCCGTATAATTTGATTACTCTTGTAGTTTTTTTGTGTCGTACTTAAATGTGACCAGTGAATACCTAAGTGTGAAGCATGGAGACTTTTTGGACATCGCTGCTTTAAAATGTAACTAGCTCAATGAGTTGGAAATTCTGCACCACAATCAAGGAGGTACAAATTCTCAAATGAATGGAATTGTGAAATATGTCAGCAGATGTGAAGAAGCGTTTAGAAGCAGCGAAACAGAATTTAATGGTATTTTACTTGCAGATTTAATAGTTCGACCATTCCACGAAAGAGTAGTGAGTCAAGTACGACCAGCAAGGGAAGTTCACGTGGCATCCATGCTTGGACGAAATCCCTAACACGACACTCTTCAAAAACACCCAGTCACAAACGTTCAACGTCGAACGCCTCCTCCACATCTTGTGAATTGGGGGAGGAGGCTACTCAAGTGCTCATCACACCAGGTTCCTCCTCCCCTGCCATCACTTGTTCACAACCCACACCTATACCTAGAAAGAATGCTGTAAGTGGTGGTGTTTTGCGTGGGATTTCCGAGTCTGCTTTACATTTGCACGAACTGGCTAACTTTATACTTGTTGCACCTATGGGAATATTTTTGTTTCGACTTTTACCAAAATTAGTATAAAACAATAACAGCATGTTTTTATTAAGAAAAAAAATTACTTGTTAAGAAATGTTATTGCATGGCCTCGCTTAAGTCAACCGTAAGTCATAAGTAATAATTCATAAAACGTATCTCAATTTATATAAAAAGCTTTTTTTTCCTTCATATATATAGTAATATAGTCTATAATCATCGTATATTGAGTACCCCAATGTGTTATAGTACTCAGTATTATAAGAAGTAATCAATGTAGTGGTAATTCAGGCAGAGAGGAATCGCCACCAAGTCCTCATTCAAATTTAATTATTGAAGCGGCCTAGTGACCAACAGTTCTTCTCTGTTTATGAATTATAATTTTAAGTCATTTACATTACTGTATATATATTGTTTGAAGTCCAGATCGAAGCGATAAATGCCATCAAAAACAAGGTAATGTGTCACCACATAAAAATTTTCGCTCAAAATCTGGCATTGTAGTTTCTTGTAGAGAATCTCGTAACATCCAATGAAGAAAGCTGGAAGTATTGGTGGACCTAACAATAATATGCATATGTTTATTTTTAATTACCAATCATGGGAGCAAAAGTATATTACTAATATTTGTTCTAAATATTTTGGAGTTAAACTTTAGGGTCTTTCATTAAAAATCCATTTATACTATGAGAAAAACCACTCAGCGTCAACAGATGTAACAGGTGCATACTTAAAAAATGTACACTTATTTGCCAAATAAACTCCAATCTGTTAAATATAACCTATGCACTTCCCAAAGACAAAGAGTTACTCATGGTGTTCCCCAAGGTTTCGTGTTGGTTCCTATACTGTTTACGATATTCATCAATGATCTTACCAACTCTGATGATCATCTTTATATTGTTTGCAGATGATACGACTGCACTGAACACCAATCTTGCACCTGAGAACAGAATGTCAAAGAAAGTGACAGAAATATCAATGAATGGTTTTTAACTAAGTTAAAATTCCCAGAAGAACACACTGATGCATCCGTAAAATTTCTAGTTGCCTACCTAGATCCGATACTATCCTGGGAAGAACATATTACAGTTATTTATTTCCTTCATAACCTCATCAATTAATTACTATTGATTTATTTTTATGCTAATAATACAGTAAGCAAATCAGTAAAAATGGTAATATTCCTGGCCCGAAAACGATGAACGGAATTTCCTTAATTTTGTTTGCAATATGCTTTATAAAATACGTGCATCAAAATCTATATTGTCGCGTTACCTGATTTTTATTTTTAAGGGTAGAAACCATTCCTAAAAACTGAAAAATGAATCTAATTTTAAGAATAAATTAACAAATCCATATACTTATGTTTTTGAGGTCGCTGAATATGAGTGTGAGGTCAAAACTTATGAGACGAAAATATTAAGGGTTAAAATCATCCTTAAATAGTGAAAAATTAATGTCTCCTAATTTTACGAATAAAAGCACGAAAATCCATATACCTACTTATGTTTTTGATCTCGCTGAATATGATGAGGTCAAAACATAGGAAACACGAAAATATTCAGCGTTGCTCGTACAAACTGAAAAGTTTCAACATTATTTCAAACTGTCAAATCTCGGGAACAGTTTGTCGTAGGAAAAAAAATAATACCCAAACTGTTTAACATCAGGGAAAAAACAAGAAAAAACCATTCGATTTGTTTTTGTAAAAGTTTTAATTTTGTACCCTTGCATTTCTTTTATTAAAGTCCACATTTTTCGAGTAATTAAAAAAAAAAAGTCTAAGAATATTGATTTTAGGCGGTGAAAATTGCAATTTTCAGTTCGCAATATCTCGAAAAATATGCATTTTAGAAAGAATGTGTATAAGACCTTTCTCTCTTATATTTTGATTATCTATCAGATTATGTGTTTTTTGTTTTTTTTTGGCGACAACCCCCAAGAACCACCTCTAATCAAAAAGCAGGAAAAATTACAATATAGATTCTTATGTACATACTTTATGAAGCCTGTTGAAGAAAAAAAAATTGGAAATTAATTTCATCATTTTTGGGCTGGGATGTAAAAGCTTCACTTAATGTACTATAATATATTTTATGGAATTTTAAACTATCTAGTAGACAGTCAGCCCATACCTCCGTCTTTTTTGACTTACAATGGAGATGCATTTACATACCTCATCTTAAAACCCAGAAATGAACTTTAACAAAATGAACATAATACGTAAATCTTAACCAAAAACAGGAATATACTACAAGAAATAGCAATAAAATTAGTATTAACCTTCTTTGACTTACTGGATCAAGCACAGAGCAGGAATAATTTCGTGAAGTAACCACAAACGATCTGGTGCCTAAAGAAAATTTTTTTTACACTACATATAAACTCTCACCCCATAATAGTCTTAGTAATTTTAGGAAGCTCACAAGCTAAACATGTTATGTGGTATATTTACTTCAAAATTCTTCCAACAGCATTCGTACAAGAAACACAACAAATAATAATTTGTTCTTATTTATTGCTACATAATTCTCATAGAGAAGGGCCATCCATAAAACGTTTGACGCATTTAGACAAGAAGGAGTTCATCAGTGTCGCAAAAAGTGGAGGGGGGGAGGGTTTACCTCATACATCACACAATAATAGGATAACGACATGGAAAACCTGGAAAAATTAAGACATCTGAAGGGGGAATTTGGGAAATTTGTTGACAAACCAGGGGATTTTTAATAATTTTCATAAACAAAAAGTGAAAATTTTTTACGCTCCTAATATAAAGCTACGAATTATGAGTTCCAGCATTTCATTAAACGGTAAACAGTGCCTCTTTATTAGACCTACAAAAAGCTTCCAAGACTCCTGGAGAACCTGGAAAAGTCAGCGAATTTAAGCTTGAAAAATTTCTATGAACCCTGGATAAATCAGTTATAATTTTTTAATCCGCAATTATCACTGCGATCCTGGCTTAAACATGTTATAAATATAAATTTCTACTAAGTAATATCTAAAAGTAATGCCAACAAGAAATTAGGTTGTATCACTTCCATTACCTATACTCATTTTCATGAAAATATTTTCTTATTTTTATGGTTTTTCTGCTATACATTTTATGTAAAAGGGCCAAAAATAGTCACAAATTTTATATATTGATTTAGGCAACTAAAAGACACCAACTTGAGCATTAAGTACACACAAAGTGGTGAACTGTTTTTTTTTTGTATATTAAAAAGAATTAACCTGAGTACAGTAGACTTTGTTTGTGGTAGATATACACTAAATAAATAGAACTTGTGAGCAGGTCCAGAACCAATTGACCTATTTCACGTTAGAAAGTGTGGTAAGAAGTGCCATGGTGAAAACTAGGTTGGTACGATCACTAAAAGTGGTAAAAAGTCACTGCACATGTTGACCAACTCATCTATTTCTCAAACTTTGTAAAAATTAAATAGTTATATAATAATAATAAGTAATAATAATAATCATATCGTTTTTAGTATCTTTAATGCTATGCTTAGTAAGTTTAAGCTTTAAGTTTTGAGCTTACTATAGTAAGTTTAACATTAAAAATACTAAAGACAATGATATGATTATTATACCATAGGCACTATATTTTTACAAAGTTTGGGAATTAGACGAGTTGGTCAACATGTGCAGTGACTTTTAGTGATACCAATTTAGTTTTCACCATGACACTTTTTACAAACATTCTAACATGGTCATAGGTCAATTGGCAATTGCAGAATGTTAAATAAAAACTCCACCTGCGTCATATTGTTCATCCAGCGTGTTTTCATGCCGAATATTATAATATTAACTTGAAATTAGGCTCTTCTTTGTGCTCGTATAATTTTTAAAAGGGCACAAATCAATGTATTTTTAAGATTGCAGACATTTCTACTTATAAAGTAACCTGAGTACAAACTATTTGCTGTTTTCTTATAAAATCTTGACATTACAGTGCAATGCTTTCTATCAACCTGTCTCGGGGTTGAAAAATCAAACAGGAAAAGCAAGTAATATTCTTTGGTTATGTTAATTGTATTACATTGGTATAATGGATTAAATGTACTTTTCAAATTAAGTTTTTGCCTAAAAATCTTGAAAGAATATAAATAAACCACCAATCAGTAGATTGCTACTTGCATCGTTGCAGCCCGCCATGTGATGGGGCGATTTTAGTTCCCAGTAAATCAATGTGACAACACAATATATCAAATTAGCATTACATATTTAAAATGAGGTTATGTTCTGTGTCACTTCCATGTGTCTCTAGAAAGCTTATGTGGTGGTTGTAATATATCCACTGTAAATCAGTTATTTCCTTGTGAATCTTGATTATTTCGCTCCCTTTACGAAAATAGTATAGCAGGTTTCCTTGACTATTTATTGCTTGTGTCATTTTTATGCTTTTCTCATTTCTTCTATTAACTTTTAACATATGCTTGACAAGCAGTTTAGCACAATCACGTAGATAGAGGTACGTTTTATTGAAATTATTTTACAGTATTAATATGCGTGTAAATCATTCTGTAATGTATTTATAATTGAATAAATTACCTAATTACTGTTTTCTTTATTTTAAAGTACAACTCGAGGAGTTTTTTGTCTCAATTTGCGAACCTACGAGATTGGATTCTTGTATGTATTACCGCTTCAAAAATGTGACTTTCGTCTAATCTAGTTGAATCTCAACACAAAAAAATGTATAAGTATAATATACATGCACCAGTGCCTAATTTCAATATCTTTAATTGACAATAATCTATCAGATTATTTCAGTATATGACTATAACTTTACTAAGCCGCTTCAATTTAAAAACTAAATATAATTAATGTGAATCATATCTGTGCTGTGTAATACTCTCTGTTGCATGTAGAATCTTAAAAAATCACAATATATAGAAGTATTTCATTCTAGGAGTCATCAAATCTTCCAACAATCAAAGGTAGTGTTGCCACACCGGACAAGCTTAGCTCAGCCTTTGATAAGATTGAAAACCTAGAATATATCGATCAAGCTACGCCAACAGATGCGACCCACCTGAAGAGCAAGGGTTACCACACCATCGATACAGATCTTGAATCGAAAACCGCTTCAAAATTAGCCTCTTCCACTGATGAGGATGTATTCAAGACGCCACCCAACAAACAACAGAAAAGCAAGCTTAGGCCTAAGACAAACGGTAGCAAGAAGAAAGGAAAGAAAGATAAAGTGAAGCCGGCTGCCAGTGTTGAATTTCTTTCTGAGAATTTGATGGATGACGGCACTAAGGTGAGGCAAGGTTCAGAGAAGACACCACCGCGTGAGGCTGTAACTAAGATCCGTACTGTTACTACAGATACAGAAACAACTAAAATTGTTACGACGACAACGAGCTTAAATAGGTATGAATACTAACTACTATAAGTTATGGACGTGAATGTTCCTTTTCTGCTTAGTTATTTTGTTCGTTTAGTAGTGCACATTATGGTGGACGTTCACCTTAACCTCAAAAAATGTTTATTTTGATTTTATATTTGCATATCATTTATTCATAGATCATTTTCAGTCAGCTGATTTTGACGCAACTGTCTGAAGGGCACACAAAACCTCATCCAATAACAAGCAATAAAAATGAAAACAATTAATTAGAGATGAGTTGCTATTTAACAACCTATTATTTTATTAAAAATAACAGCTTGTGCCCATCTCTAGAAAACAAAATGAGTTGTGTGCCCTCCAGCGTCAATCGGAAATGATCAATTGGAAAAAATATGTTGCATTCCAGCAAATAGGGACATATGGGCACATGACAGATGTCTCTCAGAATAAAACATAATACGTTTTATTCTGAGAGACATCTGCATCTATATTATAGATGCTGAAAATACTAAATGGCTTCATAGACAGACAGATAGATAGGTAGATGACTTTTATTTGACCACATTCATGTTATACGATATTTGTAACACGTCATAGAATACATATCTGACTTGTTGCCAGCTGGAAATAAAAGTAATACTAATGAGAGTATAATAATGGCTTGACATTGTAACGGGTTTTACTTCGCTCAGGTAGCAGGTTTGGAGATTATCAAGTTCTAGTTGCAGTTCATCTTTTCTAAGTTTGTAGATCCATCCTATTGTAGTATCTGCGACTTCTAGTCCATATGCTCCTTCCGATTCAGACAAATTCATCTTTGTACTTTAACAGGTAACTGGTTTTGAAGGGGGCTGTTTGTATGTCCGGGTTTTGGGAGAAAAAATATTAGGGCTCTATTTGACTAGTTTTGTATACTGTCTCACTCTGATTGGCCGGCGTAATATTATGTAATTGCTGCTCGGGTGCCAAAATGTAACGGGTTTTACTTCACTCGGGTACCAGGTTTGGAGATTATCCCAGGGTTCATCATTCGTACCAGAAAAATTGGAACCAAATCCAAATAAAATCATTTATGTAGTAAAGTTGTCAAGTAGTTTTCAAAAATAAGTGCAATCAGTCATATCTTTTACGACTTTAAATAACAACCAAACATTAATGCAAAAGAGAAAAGAGTGAGTATAACGTATCCTTTTATGACATCGTTTGCATCGACGGCAAAATAGTCCTCTGCTAATGAAAACAGCGGCATCCTGTTAAGGTCCGTAACAGCGTGGTAGAAGTTAAATTAATTTTGTTCCTTTAGCTCAGCTCGCTAAAAGTATGAAAGTCATTTCAACTCCATCTTGGAAACGAGTCTGGCTGGATTTTATACAAAAGTTCTGGCTACCACTCTAGTAAAATATCGTCATACTCGGTATCTTAAGCACGCGCAGTTAAATTACTAAATAACCTAAGATTTAATAAGCATGGACGTATAGTCTATTACACCAAATATTAACCGGAATGAATGTATAGTTTACAATGAGATATATTACGTATACTTCATTACAACATTTAATTATGTCGTAATAATATAAGCTCTAGTTGATGACAAAATTTAGTATTGAATTGTCTTTTCACAGGACTATCTTTCTAAACAACGCATAGAAAGTCCTAATCCGATCGGTGCTAAGTCCTCTATCTTGAAAAAATGGCAGAACTGGGGTACCTTTCTCCATTTTATTTTAATTATCTTGGAAACGGTTCATTTTATGTAAAAGATCTGATATTACTTTATGCAGAAGGGGGCTACACATTTTGAGACAATACGGGACTCGAACTTGGGACCTCAGAGTGAGAGTCAAACCTCCCCTGACTTTCGACCACACAGCCATATAGACATAAGCAAACTGAGTTTATAATGGTTATATCAAGGTTTTCCGATTAGTTTCATATTGAATGGTCAACTGAATAAATCAGCTCAAAATCGTAAAAAAAAAATAGTTGGATATTTTCTCTTATTTCCATATACCTATTTTATATTCAGTTAACACGTTCGCTGCGCTTCCAAGACAGCATATATGCTGGTATAGATAAAATCTACATTTATAATATTTTTTCCAACATTTTTAGTCCGACGCGCATGTGTGTCTGGCGCACATAGGTTACATTCGTGAGGCCACACATGTGCGTCAGTCGCAGTGAACGTGTTAAAAGGATGCCTCTAAATTATATGCCTGAAAAGCATTTTTATTAAATTTTTTTAATATGAATTATTTATAATAAGAATACACTTCTTATTTGTGGTAAAAAGTATTCGGTATGGGTAGAGACATTGAAGTCTTTTTCATAACTTGGGTGAAGTAAAAAAATATTTTGAGGTTTCTGGTTCTTATACACACACTAAATCACAATTTTTTTTCATCCCCTTTCATAATGGGGTGGGGGTGGTAATGGGGGTGGCAAATGACAAAATTTTTTTGAGACCTTAGCTTCTCTTGTATATACTAAATACCAATTTTATTTACTCTTACCTGCTTGATTTACCTATTTACCCCAAATTTACCCCAATTCACCCCCCAACCCTTCAACGGAACAAGATGGAAATATAATCTGGTTCTAGATATCGTTAAAGTACATATGTGTACCAAATTTCAAGTCAATATCTCAAACGGTTTCAGAGTAAACGTGCGCACAAAAAAAGTTACAGACAGATCGACAGACAGACCGACAGTCAGACAGACAGACCGACAATCAGACAGACAGACCGACAGACAAAATATCCAATATTTCCTTTCTAAGTTATTTAAAATTTGTAAAACTGGAATAGAGCACATTTTAAGATCAAGCACCCTTAGAATTATCTCCCTTCCATTTTATTATTACTAGTGTTATATTGTTTGAGAGCAAGGCAGTTAGCATTGAACCAATAGGGTTTTCTCAGAAAAAAAAATTATTGCTGAAGTAAATGAAAATGATTTATGGCATATTTATTATCTTTTTAATTTTACTAATAGTGACAAAAAACAAACTTAAAGTTTGAAAAATATTGAGTTCATTTTAAACAGCCATAAATTAGCGCGTTGTGACGTCAATGCCCTGAAATCCAATAAAAAGTCGGTTAAATTGTTGTATAAGATAGCCGTGAAAAATATAAAACATAACCTCTATTTATTGACAGCACTTGTTAATTACTATGGGTTGTAATGGATTATCAAAATGCCTAAAAAAATTTGTTTTGTACCTTTGTGTAATAATACTAGTGAAAATGCTCCCTCAATATTATTTTTGACAGTACCACTTAATATTGAAAGACGAAAACAGTGGTTTTCTGCTGTAAAATCCAAACAAATATTTCATCAAAATATAAATAAAATTTTAGGTTAGTCATCTGTCATCTTTTGTGTACCGTGCAGAAG
This sequence comes from Rutpela maculata, assembly GCA_936432065.2. Taxonomy (NCBI): domain Eukaryota; kingdom Metazoa; phylum Arthropoda; class Insecta; order Coleoptera; family Cerambycidae; genus Rutpela; species Rutpela maculata. Next base: position 54,901,404 of record OW386292.2, read on the forward strand.
CGGATGAAGGTTAATCCCAAACTACAAAATATCAACGTCCGACGTTTTTACGAATAATTTGTGTGGCATTTTTTATCTGGATTCTGATTGACCAATATTTATAAGTCCACTGCTTTAGACTAATCACAGTACAAGCAATCAAAGAGGAAATTCTGAGAATTTTGGAGGAAAGCTTCCTTTAACACAAGGTTATATCCATAATCTCATTGGTTTTCCGGGTAGATATGTAATTCTGGCGCGTAAAAATGCTCATTTTAAAAAGCCCTGAAATTATCAGCAAGTTATTTTGACGATATTTTCTTAGAAGTAATTCTTATTAGAAAAGTAAATTGTTGTAAATTAATAGAATGTTTTACTATATCATTTTCACAACATAAAATGTTAGAGCTGCCTCCAACAGTGCGGCTGCTCCAAGGAAGAACACAGTAACCAACATTTTTTCCAAACTTGAAATTTTCACTCATGTGCTGATACTGTGCTGTGCTGCATCTTTTTATCCAACAGAATTTTATATCCTTTGCAGATAGAACTACCGCTGTTGGCTCGGCTGTTGGATAAAAAAACGCAGCACAGCACAGTATCAGCACATGAGTGAAAATTTCAAGTTTGGAAAAAATGTTGGTTACTGTGTTCTTCCTTGGAGCAGCCGAGTGCATCTCTATACAACCCTTCCAGATTTTCCCCAGTCAAACCTTTATATCAGAGTAGTATCATCAATCTAGGGAAGGCTTCTCTCTGTCTTCTATATGTAGTCTGGTAGATCATTCATATAAATAATAAATAGGATTGGTCCGAATATGGAATCCTGACGCCCTCATAATGAACCACTGTTGTGCTTCATGTATGGTTATTGATGTCAAGAAATTGTAATCTGCGTTTCTAGAAAAAGTTGATGAAGTCGAGTAGTATGTTAGTTAGTAGTTTGTTATGGCTGTATATAAAGATTTATCATGAATCTATCCATCTGCATGAAATGTCCTTTTCGGCATTTGTGTGGTCCTTATTTGAAACCTACTTTAAATAGCTATTAAAAATTTGTGTGACAATAAAAAAAACATTGTGGTTACCAAAAGCTTATAACACCTATATATCTAAAATCGATTACATGAAGTACATATAAATGTCAGTTCCATTTATAATATTAGAGTAACTAGAGGTTTTAACTTTGGATTAATGTCATATTCATTCATTTTTGGCAACTTAATAGTAAATGCATCAAAGAAAAATTTCTATATTATGCGGGGGCTTGCTAATTTATAGGGGGTCGATGTTACCCATTTTCAGGGATGGCAACTGAAACAAAAACATTGGAGCTGAAAGAGAATTAAATTTTGAGAAGAAAGGTGCAACATACGTTAAAAATGCTGACAATCAAAATGAAAGACCATTAATTAGGTTTTTAAATGATTTTTTCATTATTTTTAGAGCTTAAAAAACAAAAAGGTTATGACAGAAACAATATGATTTTTGACATTTAATAAAAACGTCGCCACTTTGTTAATGTAAGTAGTCAGTAATTAAAAAAAATGTATTCCCATATACTGTTTTTTGTTAATATATAGTATGACCTAGACGCTCCATTTTTTTCGTTCACTTACAGTGCTTGCTTTAGAAAAAAATGCATTTTAAAGTTTAAAGGGATTCTATCAATAACATAGCATTTTTGTTTGTTTGCAAAAATGAAACTTATAAACTGGGAATGAATTAGTTTTTTCTATATATTTGTGTAGGACTGATAGTTTCGGAGATATTAAGTTTACAGATGGCATCCGATCGTTTTTAGGATGAAGTATATAGTTTAAATGTTGAATATCTTACAAACTGTGCCACTTTCATAAAAAATTCTAAGAAACAAAATTAAATATGATTAATCAATCTTTAACACGTTGAGTGCTAATGACGTCTTTCAACGTGTTTTTCGACGTGTTTTGGAGGGCTGATGACGTGTAAAGATACAGTGCCATTTTGGCTCAAATTTCGCATATTTTATTTTAATATCAAGCATATTTAGAAATCTTTTATAAAATTTAATTGATTGCAAGAAAAAAAATCTGTTAGCTTTGATGTTTTATTCAAATTATCCTCAGCAGTGAACGTGTTAAAATGATTTTTTGTTTGTTTCTACATCACGAAAAATAAAAGTTATGGCCTATACAATTCACATTTTTACATTTTCTTTAACAATATGTCACCATTTTGTTATTATAGTTATTCAGTAATTAATTTTCTTTTTTTAAATCCCGTTTTTCGTTGCTAGATGCTCAATTTTTTTGTCCGTTTAAAACACTTGTTTTAGAAAAAAAATTCCATCCGCCATATTAGAGCCGCCATTTTAAATTTAATTATTTTGACTTTAGATTCGTAATCAGCGATTCCAAAAACATAACTATCGTACGTTTCAAAAATAAATCAGCAATACTTTTTCAAATATTGAATATTTAAATTTAGGGATGGTTTTCACCCCTTGAGGCTAAGAGAAAGTATTAGTTTTTTAACAAGAAAATGCTTAATATGACTTCTCGAAAAATCGACCCTCTTTTTCTTGATAAAAATGCACGCCAATGACAAATAAGTTTTGTTTTACTCAAAAAGGATATAGTAAAGTCTTTGATACCGATTCAAATTTGGTTGAAATTGGATTGACTGAGCTACGAAGGAGTGTCCACTCGAGATGGGTCACCCTGTAGATACTGAAGCCGATACCTTTTAGTAGAATAATAACCCATAAAGAAGAACTATCATTTCATATGAAATTATTTGTAAATTTTACATATTTTTTACCTAAGATGGTTCTATGTATTATTAAAACAATTTTTTTTCTAAACAGGTATACCTTTATGAAAATAATGGAGGACGATGAAGCCAGGGAATTGAAACCAGAAAAGAAAATTAGAACTCATAGTTGTAGTAGTATTCCATACGATAATATTATAGAAAATTTGGCACCGTTTAGGAAGAGATTCTGTAATGTTCAGTTATTTAGTGATAAGGAAGATGAAGAGAAAGATAAAAAAAGTAAAGAGAAAGGTAAGAAAAATTTGTTCTGACTACCATACAGAGGGTTATTGGTAACTCGGTGTATACCCAGTGGCGGCTGGTGAAATTTCAATAATTTTTTTTTCGTATGGGTCCCATACGAAATATGGGAACTAACATCTAGAGAAGCACTCCTCTAACGACCCCTAAAAAATTTTTAAAAAGCAGTTTGCGAAAAAATTTTTGAAAATTCGGTTGCCCCCCCTAGGTCTAAAGACTCCTGTTTAAAATTATTTTTTTTTGTCATATACATTTTACTTTTCATAAAAATTCTACAACAGGTTTTGGAGTTTATGAAAATATTTTCATTACTAACTGAGATACAACGAATTGTTATTTTATAATTTGTTAAATTGTAAATTACAAAATTTCAGTTCATTGTATTTCAGTTAATAATGAAAATATTTTCATAAACTTCAAAGCCCATTGTTGTATTTTTATGAAAAGTAAAATGTATATGACAAAAAAAAAAATAATTTTAAACAGGAGTCCCTAGACCTAGGGGGGGCAAACGAATTTTGAAAAACATTTTCGCAAACTGCTTTTTCAAAATTTTTTACGGGTCGTTAGAGGAGTGCTTCTCTAGATGTTAGTTCCCATATTTCGTATGGGTCCCATGCGCCACAGACGAGAAAAAAATTATTGAAATTTCACCAGCCGCCACTGTGTATACCTGTCAAAATTAAATTTAAAAATTGTCACTTATTCAGTGGCACTGATTTTAATTCTCGTACTTAGATAACTCTTCAACAATGCATTACAAACAGAAAAATATCAAAAAATATCCAATGGTTCAAAGATTCAACAAAAAAAATATATATAGAAAAGTTCGAGAGAATTAAGCTACCTTGTAAGTGGTGAAACCAACCGCTGTGGAGAGATTCGATCATATTTATGAGACAGACACAAACAAGAAAAATGAGAAAATAAATTTAAGATAAAAAAATCATAATTTATTTCAGCAAAATTCCAAAAATGACAAATTTTACAATTCAAACAAGAAAAATGGTGATAGCCAAAAATTATGAAAATCTTAGATCATTAAAATATTTTTGTTAATTATTATTAAGATTAAATCATTATAAATGAAAACAGACGTTATTTGAATCTTAAATTAATAATTATGTGCAATAAAATATTAAATTTAAATCACATAAAAAAGTTGATAAGTGAGTTATGACTTCATAAAAATTTGTCAATGGTAAAAAAAATGTCTTTATGCAATAATAATACACAACTTAACTAAAAATTAGAACTTTACACTTTCTCACTGATCCCTGGAGAAATGGACGCTACAAGATGGATCCTGATGGATTCCGGCAATTTCTGTCAGCGACCTCATTAACAGGGGCGGCTCAAGATGTGCTTGGATGTCTCGATCACCTGTATACGCTGGGGTTTTGCTGATCTGACTAAACTGAAGTTGACCTCAAATTGACTAAACTAAATGGACTATGACTTTGTGGTATATAACTTTTATTTAACCAACCAAACTAAACTAAACCAAATAATTTCCATTGACTGCTGTATGCTCTATAACCCCACCGGGGATTATACTTTGCTAGGCGGCAGCTCTCTCGTCGGAGGCATTTGGCGTGAGTAAGGATCTTTGGAAAATTTAATTTTAAAGTCTTCAATTATTTAAATAGGCGCCACTTAATCTTGTTTTAGTTAAGACCAAGAAAAAATGCCTATCCTAGCCTTTTGGGTTGGCGGGTGTTGCAGGAAAATAAAGTCAAGGTTGGGTCCTCAAATTAGGTTTAATAATAAAAATTTATCACAATAAGGTATCCTTATGGGGTAAGTAAGAATGTGCTCTACGAGCGTCAAAATGCTTAATAATTTATTTAATTTCACAAATGGTTCGCTTTTTTGGCCCCCTCAAATAGTACTATTTGCGGTTCACAGTAACTGTGGAACTTATTAAAAATCGTAATATTAACGAAATTATCTGACTTAAATTAGGTGTAAAATTGGCTTAGTAATTTAGCAAACAAATTCTTTGAAAAGATTGGCAAATTTTATAGTTCAACGCCGTCGTCTCACACGACGTTTATTGTAAAATCAGAGGCTGGAATTTCACGTCGCCGTTTCTGAGTAAATAGAAAAAACAGTTTGACCTTATTTTTAATTTGTTGACACCTCACAGTACCATGGACATCCAGGGCAGTTCCTTATTGCATAACGTGTTACAACCATGTGTTCTCATTAAGGTAAGCGACCCAGCGGCCAGGCGGCATGCTTCACGTGCGACCGTGGTTATCCAATAGCCGGTTGAATAATCGAATCACACAGCGCTTCCAACCATATAACCGTATTACAGCTCAAATTAACATAGATCCAGGATCATACAGTCATTAAATATTAAACAGCAAGTCTACAGGTTAAGAGTTACTAAATGCGAAAATTCCAAAGTGTAAGTTGCAAAATGCAAGTTAGCCATGTGCAAATTAACCAAATTCAAGTTAACCAAACGCACGTTAGGCCGGCAAATCTACAAAACAAGAAATATTGTTATCGTTACTGCAAACGAGGAACAATTAACAAACTGCCTACAGGGCGAAACAAATTTAGACGTACCTTCTCGCAGAATGGCCCTTCTTTTAAATATAATTTAACAAAATTCTCTAAGCCATGTGCTCGGTGCCCCAACAGCTTCTTAAATGGCCGTTACTTCCTTCCAAACCCTTTTTTCCGCAACCGAATCCATGTACGTTGGAAATCCGTAATGAAAAACAATTGGTATTTAAAATTCATACACCGTGCAATGACGCGCTCACCCTATACCGACAGTGCGCTTAGCCGATAACCTGATTCTAAACTAAACGTAAACAACTAACATGGCTGTTTCTGTCCGAAAATTAGCGTAAACAAGTGTTAACTGAGAAACTTATGACTTTCATGTAAATATATCCCAGACATAAGGTGATTGAAAACGCACACAACGTTACGCGGCACATTTTACAATACTGGGAAAAGGTTCCACTACTGCTTTGCCCTGTTTTAGACGCCCGCATACGCTGACAATTTATCAACAAATTAATTTAAGCACTATGAGCCATGCTAATTACCAAACGAACTCTGAAGGTTCCTAGTACCATGAGGGAGTCGAACATTCTTCCAATAGGTATAGTAATAATAAGGTAACATGCTACTTCCTTAAATTAACCGAATCAAACTTTATACCATAAAGATATAATTATAAATGCGTTGTGTCGCTCCTATGCGCTCAATGAAGAAATGTTCCTACCTCTTACGTACAGGACAAGGTAAGGTATACCAAAAAGGAACCATGCATACAGGGTTCGCCCCAAAATGTACTATTTACTCGTTACAGCTCATCTGATTACGTGGACACGTGGAAAACGTGTTCGTATCTATTCCAAAATGATTGAACTGGATTAATTAAATAATCCACGTGGTGTTCAAGTTAATCAAATTAACAGCAAAATAAATTTACTTAATTTTAGCAGTAAAATAAATAAATATTTAACTATTTAATAGCAAAATAAATAAACAGCAAAATAAATAAGCAGCAAAACTCCTATGTTTTCGAGAAGAAAAGAGAATTTGTTTAGTATGTGTTTGCAAAACTGGGGCTATAATTACACAATTTTGATTTAAAAATGGCAGTTATGAAAAATATGGCTTGGAGCCGTCAAATATTGAAGAGATAAAATTAATAAATAATTTTAATTACCTTTTACTGTTCTTTTCACTTAAGTAAAACCCGATAATGACAAAGGAAGCAAAGTGTTTGCTTAATTAATTATCGTGAACTTTGGAGTGACTGACTATAGCTGCCACAGAATTGGAAATAACATTAATCTCTCTCCTTGTCAGTAAATAAGGTAGCTTCCCCTCCAACTAGACTAATGCTGCCACATTATAATATTTCAGAAACTTATAGATATCAAATAACCAGATTTGTTTATCTAGGGGAGACAAAGCTCTACGCAACCCACTACACTACCCAATGTATTGTGTGTAAGATAGGCTCAGTAAGCAAAGGCATAATTAAATGTGAATGAATTTGTTTCGCGTTATACATATAGCCCAGGTGTTAATGTGCCGCTGGCAAAAACTGTAACATAGATAACAAATAATGGTTTAAATTAAAGTATACAAAAAGGTATTGATCTTAAATCTAAACACATTGTGCAGGATAATAATATGTCTGGGCATAAATAACTCAAAGATGGTAAATACTTGTACAGTATTTCTTAACTATTAGATATGATATATAGGAATTTAATAAAAATACGTAAAGTTCCCAGGTGAACGTAACAACAGCTAATAAAAAAGATGTTATTTAAATGATATTTACAATTAATGTGTTAATGAATTTTTGTAATAAATCGCCGTAATGGGGAATTTCAGCAAGTTTTTTTAATTAAAAATGAGTTCTTTAGATTAAAAGAAGAGACCCGTATTTTTTTTTTTCAAGCAATATAAACGTGAAAAAAAATGTTAAAGTTCAGTTATATATTTTCCCCTTAAAATTTATGACGTATGTAAACATAGTTAGAAAATTTTAGACTTACTATAAAAAGGATACCTACTCTGGCCAAGGAGTTGAGAAGAAGAAGATAACCTAAAATTCTTAATTGTCATCTGAATTTTAATTGCTGTCAGTTTCGTCTCAGTCAGTGTCGTTTCTATTATCTTATGCTTGTTGTGTTTATTTGTTTTGACCCATTGTTACCATTACCAATTGCCTTAGAATGTAATTGGTAGAAACTGGTGATACCTAACGATAGTAAATAAAGATGAGAAATATTTTTGAACAAAAATTTGTCACAAAATATGACCGACTAAATGTACATTGTGGAAATTAATAATAATAATAATAATAATAGTAATATTTATTGGTGTATATGACAGAAATTGTTTTACACAAGTTAAAATTACAAAGTTATGTATACAGTCAAAAGAAAGTAAAAAATATATATATAAATATAAATATAAATTTACACATTGTAAAATAGCCAAAAAATACATTGTAAAAAGCAAATATAATACAGTCAAAGCAAACTTAAAACAAAATTATAAAGAGAAAAGTCATAAATAAGGAATATCCAATTGCGAAGTATATTTTAAAATGTAAGTTTGAGACTTCATCCTAAAGCATGTGTATATAAAATATGCTATTGACGGCTGGTAATTAGGCACACAACACTTAAATACATGAAAACACCGCATTTATAGGTAGCGAACAGGTCATCGGCATATTTACAGTTTGAAGTTTGACACATGTGATGACATATTTTATCTGTCGAGCCCATAGACTTCTACCTAGTCTATAATCGGATCACAGATTAAATCAGAAAAGTGCCAGCAGCGCCGCTTGGAGTTATAGTATGAACCAAAAAGATTCAAAATATTTTGCATTAAGTTACCATAGCCTAGTCTATGGCAGAAAATAACATGAAAGTAGATACAATTACGCAGTATTTGCAACCGTCACCGGTAAATCAAAGAAATTTTCTGCTATGTTTGTCTACGTCACAAAACGTTTAGTGACTTTTTGAGACCAAAACTTATGGGGCTTTAAAAAATACAATAAACTGAAAATAATTGTTTAAAATATTACTGGTAAGTTCTGAATATATTATATTTTCATATTAATACTTGTTTTTAAATATTTAGACTGAACTGAAATTCCCTATTGTAACAAATTAAAAAATCGAAAAAAGTTTTTATTTTTTGTTGCATCTTTGGATATTTGGCTATTTGTTGACATTTTGCTATTAGTATTGTTGAAGAGTTATGTTAGTACGAAAATTAAAATCAGTTCCATTGAATTAGTGATAATTTTTAAATTTAACTTTAAATATGCAAATTTGGGGTTTTTCAATAAAAAGTGAAAAATTTAAATATCTAGAAAACTAAAAACTTTTGCATATAACACATGTGAGTTGAAATGATTGCAAATTAGGTAGTAACAATGAAATCTCCGATTTCCTACATACAGTACAACTATGTTTCGTAAATCTCCTGATGAAATTAAATTAATAGAGAACTACATTAATTTGAAAAAAAGCATGAAATCATGTTTACAAACTTGAAGTTCTCACAAGAGAGAGTACCTTTATCGAATATTAGTTGTGTAATCCCAATAATTGCTAAGAATTGTTGAGGAACTCCCACCACTTGCAAAATTTGTATTATGCACCTGAATCTAAAAAGAATAGCCTTTCCATTGGTTTAAAAATCATTAAGAAATGTTAAAAAATAAGCGTGCAATGAGGTGGGAACCTAAAATTAATCAACCTTCAGTAATACAAACATTTTCGGAAAAAACTCTTATGCCTTTTTGCAGTTGAGGCCTGGGGGGCGTCCTCCACAATTAGATCCGTAAGGTCATTCCAGATAATCGTGTTTTTTCAAAACTATATCTTCAAGTGCACACCCTTTTATCGAATTTGGCACTCCAGACTAGCTATCAAGATCTCCTAATCTGAATGTGCCCAAATATCTTCCTTTGGGTGTATCTCGAGCAAAAAATCTTCGAAAGAACAATTTAAGACCTCGAATGTGATATTAATGGTGGAATATATATAGTTTATCACAAATATGTTTCATTTCGCCATTCTTTGATCAGCTGATTGAAACAGGTGTACCCCAAGGAACTATACTAGGTCCAGTGCTATTTATAATCTACTTGAATGGAATTAACTGAATTACCAATTGTGAGTTTATTGATTTGTATGCTGATGATACACTCATTCCAATTAGTAATGATCTTAATTCAGCTATTGATTTAATGAATATGGAGCGTACTAAAATTGAACAATACATGCAGACAAATAAATTAAAAATTAATGTTGATAAAACAAAGTGTGATAATAACCAGTAGATACAAATACAATTCAATATTTTGTATCTACTGGATAATAATTGTACATCAGCACTCCAAAAACTACGGAATGAGAATGATTCTCAAGTGTAAAAGGTTTACACCTGTTAATTTGATGCTAGAAACACTAGACTGGATCTCGGTCAGGCAAAGGTGGAACTATTTTACAATCATTTTTATATTCACAATTATAAATAGAATGCTTCCAAGTTACCTTAATGAAAATATTACATTTAATTATCAAGTACATAACTATTTCACTAGACACCATAACGATTTCTATATTGCTAAAACGAATTTAAAAAAAATCAATAAACACATTATTTTTCAAGGGTCTTAATGAATACAACAACCTAGTAGCAATCTTAACAATTTCAAACATATTTTGCTGGCGTATCTGAGGTCTTAGTCCTCTAATACAGTTTTTTCTCTTGTTTATTTTCTCGTTATGATGTTTATTATTGAATTTATTATAATTCTTTGAGAGTGCTATTTGATAGGCTAATGTCTAATTTAGATTTATGTGTTTTTTAACATAGTCCTAAGTTTTTATAAAATGAACTAGTTTATATTTTATAAGTTATTATTAAAATAGTTATACATATTGAAGGACCTCATGCAGCTACATCATACTGGTGGTAAATACATATCTATAGAAGAATCATCGTTTTAATTAACCATTTTTTAAATATCAAATTCAATAAAGTTTAATTAAACAGTTAACCTACTGATTAATAGTATAATATCTAGTTAAATGATCGACAAACAATTATTTATTTTATTATTATACATAATTTATTACAGTAATTTGATATTTTAATGTCCTGCCAGCTAAATATAAATCACGATATCTCAATAAATACATTTATAAATTCAACTGTAATTTCCTATCGAATATTATCAAATTTACGCAGAAAAGTTTGTTTATTGTACCTAACCAAATTTACCCTATAGAAATATTATACTCGTAAGTACTAAGCAAATGAAAACCTTTCACGCTTTTATATTTAACATGAATTAAAGAATTACTTAGCTTTAGTTATTTATTTAAATAGGAAAATCCTAATATACATACATTTAACTATAACACATCAAATATAGACAACTTAAATATGTACCTAAATAAATATGCATGCATATATAATATAAAAATGTGTCACAAAATTTGCAGCTTTAGACTTAACAAAACTGGTTAACAGTTTTTTAAACTAAAATTATTTACATTTTTTATTTCTTGGGAATGAATTAAAATCAATTGACCAATTATCAAAAATTGAATTAATTGTATGATTATGTTTTTCAATTGCTTATTGTTTAAATGCATCAATTTGTATTAGGGTTTTTTTTCAACATGTACTTTGTCATGTACTTTACAACTTGGTATTAAGAAAAAAAAATTGATTAAAACCATTTTTTTGGAATTTGTTTACAATTTTCGAAATTGTAGTTATAAACAAATTCAAATACCTGTGAATTTTTCAAGAAATCTAAACCAGTAAACGAATTATGAAAGCAAATAAAAAAACAATATGCTGCTTGCATTTGGAGCCTAGATAGGTTAGTTTTTGTATTTCAATTGCTTATAAATTAACAAATTGGTATTTTTTCCTGAAATTTTGGCTGGTTTTTCTCCAATGCTTATATTTTTGCTTCTGCTGATTGAAAACAATTCAGAACTACAATTTTTAAGGACTTTTATTATTTTGCAAGTTAATTATCAGTATAGTGGAGTCGATAGAGGCTGAAAATATGCATTATTCCGGAATAATTACGGAAAGCTTGGATTTTCCTAAAACCTTTCGATATCACTTTTACATAGCTTAAATTAAAAAGTTATAAACATATAATAATGAGGAAATTGTTTATTAATTATTATTTAAACAAGGAGACACTTTTTTTTTAACAAAATTATTGTAAGTTAAAAAATTTTAAAGAAATTTAATTCAGATTGACTTATAAGGGGGTTTTCGAGGTCGCTGAAATAGATTATGATGTCAACAATTTCAATGGCTGATCCAATATGGCCGACTTCCATCAAGCAATAAAATAAAACTACTTTTACATTGCTCTGCGGACACACACACAGGGGCAGGTGATGCATACTGCTTGCCGCGAAGATGTTGTTTTACTTTCAATCTCTTCCTATTAGTCGCGCATTATAATTTGACTCATGGCCCTGTACCACGTGAATATTTTTAATATGTTTTCGATATTTTAAACAGGATAAAAATTGTAGAAACAATCAACATTGAGTCGAATTACCGAAAAAACATGGTTTTTTCAATATTCCGTGAAAAGTATAGGTTTATTTTTTTGATTTTCGTGAAAAAAGGGGGTTAATTTAATTTTTAAAGTAAATCCCCTTAAGTTTTTATCTTTAAATTTTTAGAAATGGTAGAGCTTTTACCTATTTTATCGCAAATCTCTTTATGTTCCGACTTCATATATTCCTACATACATTCATCTTTATATTTGAAAATATAATAATCCAATAGCTACATCTTTCTTTCATTTAAGCTTTTGTGAGGCCAATGTCTTTAATTAGTTCAAAAGTTACAACAAATTTAGTGAGGCGCGCGCGCTACACGCGCCGTAATTACGTATCTCCTTGCTTCATTTTCGTGTGTTAAACAAAAAATTCTGGAGCCTACATTTTTGATCGTACAAAAAAACTTTATATACATTTTTGATGTGAAATTTCCCGTACTTTCGAATGGCACAATTACTTTTTGAAAGAAAAAAAATATTTTAAGATATATTTGACAAAGACTGGTATTTTGCAACTAATTTGTTTAATAAAAAATTACGCTCAATTTGGTATGTTGTTCCTGACATGTTCAGAGATGTATTCTCAAAAGTTACCGCTTCCCGGAATTTTTCCAAAGTGAAAATCTCTACTGACTCCACTAGTAAGTAAGTTTATTTTTTAAAAGTCTAGTTTTGTTCAAAATTTTATTGCGAACAATCTGGTATATTTATTTTTGCAATGCGATTACTAGGACCGGAGATAATATGGAAAATAGCAGATAATTTTAATTTTGTGACATATTGTTTAAACTTTATAAGAGTGATGGTCAGATTTAATTTAAAACTTGTCATTTCAGTTGTAACACTTAAAACAAATTAAAACAGTAATGCTGCAGCAATTCCTTGTTCATCTTTTTCGTGCTTAATTTGACTGTATTTTTGGATATATGCGTGTCTGTATTATTTAAACATCTAAATTATCTCTATTTTATAATAATAATAATAACAATCTTTATTCACTATTTGTAATGATACAGATTAAGTATATATGGTAAGTCAAGAATAGATAAATAAAAATGGTACAATATTAACAATGAATAAACAAATAACAACAAGATAAAAAACAACACGTATATGAGAGCACACATTGTATTAAAGAAAAAGAAATATAATTGTCAAAAGATAAAAAGGTTATAAAAAAATAATGAACCATTAATACTTAACAGTAATAACAAAACATACAGCATGAATATTAAAAGAAAAACAAACTAAATTATAGAGTAGTTTAATAATATCATTTAAAAATTCTTCAAAAGTGTAATATCCTTTTTGTACAAGAATTTTTTTAACAGTAATTTTAAATTTGTCGATGTTCATATTTTGGATATTACTTGGCAGTTTGTTATATAATGAAATACAAGTAAAATTGAAAATTCTTAAAAACCCCCGATCAATATATCTAATCCTACCAGTTTCATATGACTGAATCAAAATGAGGCCTAAATCATGTTCGGCTACCATAATTGTCTGCACATTTTCAATTTTACTTCAATCGGACAATTCCTAGAGAAGTTCAACATGGCGAATTCAAGATGGTGACCAAACATCAAAATCTAATATGGCCTATAACCTTCTCGACAAAATACTCTTTCAAATAAAAAAAACTACATCAAAATCGGATCACCCGTTGAAGGGATATGAAGCCACAGACAGACAGACAAACATACGCGGCAAACTTAAAAATTATATTGAAGTGATTCTTTGAAAATCGATGTCCTATGCAGGGGAATTGTTAAAGTATCCTTGTTTCGAGTATTATATAAATGATTTTCAAATAGACTCTTAAAAGTATCCATATTTTTTTTTCGTATTAAGTAAACATTTTAAATATAATCCTCAGGATTTGTTTGTTTATAAAACTAGCTTTGCAGCTTTCTCTGCAGTCTCTTTAAAATTGTAATTCGAGTAAAGAATTTATTTTCGTGGTATTAACAATGAAAAAGGTATAAAGTTTCGAAAATTATGAAAATATTTTTGTGAAACTAATATCGTGATTGTTATTTATATATTTATCAGGTGACTCAACACATGTTTCAGCTGCAGTGATTGTTATTTAACTGCCTCATAAATCACATTTGTATGTTTGTTATGCATCAAATTACTTAGATAATCAAAGACAACAACATTAAAGAACAATAATCTGTATATTTGCTCATGTGCACCAATCAAGTCAAAATTTCACTACCAACAAAGACATAAAGTACAGTTGGTAACGAAACAATTACCAAATTGTCAATTTGTGTATTTTAAATTGAAAACCTCATAATTAATTATGTCAATATTGACATAAGATTTATTATCAACAGATTGTTTTTATTGTTGGAAGTCATTATTTTTGACAAAATTCAGTTGTGAGAAATTTTACCATTGACATTATGCCCTAAACCAGTCAGCAATCTGGCTGGTTCCAGTTTGGTTCTTACAAGAAAACTGTGAAACCACATTTAAAAATGTATAAAACAGTAACTTACCTTGTTATTTGTGTTTTAAATGTGTTTTTAGTGCAGATATCTTATTATTTTTGGTGAGTATTTTTCAATTGCATCGTGTTCTTGTAGATAAGTGCAAAGGAATTTATTATGTTTGTTCCTGTTATTTATTAAATGTCATTTTTATTATTTAATATACATCAGCAGGAGTATTTTTCAAGCATTTTTCCAGCATCCAGTATGAATATAGTTACCTAGTTTCATGTTGGATCACTGGTTTTTGAATGGAAACAGGTGAAATATTATGTATTTTTTATTGATATAAAAAATAGTGATTTAGTTATTCGAAAATAATGGAATGAAACTTAGCTTTGATTTTATGTTGTTGCGTACTGAGTTATCAAAAAAGCTTTGCAATTTGAATACTACATTCTTTCTCTAAGTTTTATACTTTAATCCAAAAGCCTTGTTAACTATCTTTTATTTTTAAATTATGGTATAATTTTAATGTATAAATGGTAAAGCAAAGATTCAAATATACATCACCACTTTCGCGTAGATTTTCTCTTACGTCACACCGTTACCACTGTTCTTGGAGTTGTGATAATAATAATAATAATAACTTTATTGCCGTGTTATCTTATAAAGATATTGACAATGTCATTAATTAGGTAAAAAGAAATAAAATAGCAATAATTAGTACTCAAGCGTAACAATAATAAACACTAAGGCCCGGTACTTTCATCTCCAGTTAAGTCTATTCTATAGATAGATTCCATGGAAATAATTATTGACACAATTGTATCCAGGGAAATTATCTGGAGAACAAACTTTTTAAGGGTTGAAACTTTGAAATGTTACTTATGTGTCCATATCTGTTTCCCTATTGCCCGTAGGGCTCTTTACCAAGTTACACTTTTTGAAGATTCATCCCTCCACTACATAATATACATATTACACATTTGCTGTAGGACAAACGGTTTTGGCTGTACGAGGCCGGAAAGGTCGCGCTGTCCGAATTTGCGGGTCTTCTGTACAGGACAAACGGCTATTATTTCCAATCTACAATACTACACGTACTAATGCCCTTAAGGAGGGATGATGATTTGTGAGAAAACTTTCATCGAATACCGCGCGGTTTTCATGATACGGGATGTTGAAATTTTGAAAATCCCTTTTTTAAAAAAAAAGTGAACCTACTTTTTTTCGCTCATTTTTCTTTCATGCATGTACGACCCTAATATAAGAAAATTTACGTTGGTTTCATTTTAATACATTCGTTGGTTTAGGAGCTAGACAGCAAAATATGCCAAAAATGGCTATTTTGGTATTGTTGCATTAAAAAAACCAAAACCAGTATAATTCTGGTAAATGTTTTTGTTTATCCTAAAAGTCCAATTCATTGCGCATAGAAAATGTGTTTTTGTATTTAAGTAGGATCAACACTTATTGTGTAATAACAATTTATGTCGTGTCCTCCAGTCTCCTTTTTCACAATTTTTTTTTGCGGCCTTATGGTTTAAAAAAGTTAAGTAGGTGATTGTATACAGGGTGTTTCAGATTTTAATCCCAGGAGTTTAGGAGGTTGTAGAGAAAGTTATTTTAGGCATACTATTTCTAGTAAACTTATACTCTGAATCGCTTCCTAAAGGAGCTACACCCCAATAAAGGATTAGGTGGGAAACCATTTTTTTATAAATATCTCTGATAGAAATTTTATCAAATCAATAGGGGATTTAGCTCAGTCGATGAAGGTATTTATCCACAAAAATTCGCAAACTGAATAATTTTTTTTTAAATAAGTTCGTGAAAGTGTATAGAATAATATCCTGAAAAGTTTACATTTCGCTCGAATGCAGAATAAAAAAAAGTGAACAAAATTTTTTTTCATCCATTTTTTCAAAATTTTGAAATTAAGTCAAGCTAGGAAAAAATAAAAAATACAGATGGATAGATCACGTATTTATGAACAAAAAATGTCCTAACAAAATTTATCGCTAAAGCCACGGTTTTTCCGGAAAAAATAGTCAAGTGTAACGTTATAACTCGGAGCGAGATAGATGTGTGCGCGCGCTTGAATACGCATGTCTGTGACACCGACGCAGTGAATTACATGTCAGTAAATCAGAATTTGTTCAATCTACATGAGTGTTGGTTCATTTAAAAGATGGAAATTGTAGCTTTCTGATGCTTTTTTGTTTTAAACAATACAAGCAAAGAATGGATGGGAAAAATATACTTATATATATTATCACGCCCGAACTCAATCGTCGCAATAAAAAATATAGAAAAAAAATAAAAGCCCTTGAAAAAAAAACAAATTCGTTTACTTGTATGCATTTTTTCGAAAATATGATTAATCAGATCATGATAAGAAATTGCGATTTTCACAATCTTATTCTTGTAACTATGAAAATACCTTTGATTGTTTTGAATATAAATTCTGGAACTTTTCCAATACATTAACAAATGTATAAGGAATCCGTTGGATATAGCTGAAATGTTGATAGGTGTACCTGTGATGAATACAATACAGTAAAGTCACGTAAAAATTCATGCGAGCGATTCAGCGGCTATGTGTGATGTCTGTGTATGCGTTCATAATTATATATTTTCCCTCCACACTCACTATTTATCCTCCTATTCACTAAGAAAAATGTTAAAAATGTATAATCAGAAAGAGAAAGAAGCTTTATTTTACTCGTTAGAACTGCTAAGAGGTTCCATAGTATGCATTTAACGGTGCGCTTGGCCGCGCAGAGTGACAAAGTTACTTCACTATTTTTTTACAGATGGCTTTAGCAATAAATTTTATTAGGACATATTTTGTTAAAAAACACGTGGTCTATCCACCTGTATTTTTTGTTTTTTTCTACCCTGACTTAATTTAAAAATTTTGAAAAAATGGATAAAAAAAAATTTGTTTTCACTTTTTTTTATGTTCTGCATCCGAGCGAAATGTAAACTTTTCAGGATATTATTCTGTACACTTCCACGAACTCATTAAAAAAAATTATTGTTTTGAATATAAATTCTGGAACTTTTCCAATACATTAACAAATGTATAAGGAATCCGTTGGATATAGCTGAAATGTTGATTGTACCTGTAATAAATACAATACAGTAAAGTCACGTAAAAATTCATGCGAGCGATTCAGCGTGTGATGTGTGATGTCTGTGTATGCGTTCATAATTATATATTTTCCCTCCACACTCACTATTTATCCTCCTATTCACTAAGAAAAATGTTAAAAATGTGTAATCATAAAGAGAATGAAGCTTTATTTTACTCGTTAGAACTGCTAAGATGTTCCATAGTATGCATTTAACCGTGCACTTGACCGCGCAGAGTGGCAAAGTTACTTCACTATTTTTTTACAGGTGGCTTTAGCAATAAATTTTATTAGGACATATTTTGTTAAAAAACACGTGGTCTATCCGCCTGTATTTTTCTTTTTTTTCTACCCTGACTTAATTTAAAAATTTTGAAAAAGTGGATAAAAAAAAATTTTTCACTTTTTTTTATGTTCTGCATCCGAGCGGAATGTAAACTTTTCAGTATATTATTCTGTACACTTTCACGCACTCATTAAAAAAAAGTATTCATTTTGCAAGTTTTTGTGGGTTTCACTATAAAATGTTCTGTGTCGTCTCGGGTAATTGAGAATCTACATAAAATAATACATAAATAATAATACTCTTGTCAGACTCGATAAGATGCATCGTTTTCGAGAAAATATGATTTAAAGTAGATTGTGCTCACGTATTAGTGTTCATTGTGAAGTAACATAAAATAAAACAACCACATGAAAAAAAGATTTTTAATTTAAGTAATAATAACCTCAGAAAACAGCAAAATGGTAATGAAATCTTTAAAAATAGTGGTCAAGAACAAAAAAAGGGAAACAATAATAAATTTACAAAAGATGCTCAAAGTAAGATCCATTCTTTTCAGTACACAGTTCACATCTCCGAATTAATGACCGTCGAACCAATGCCAGTTGATGCTGATTTTGACGTAAGTCATCGCACGCAGTATTTATGCGGTCGATTAATTCATCTCTTGTATTGTCTGGTCTAGAGTACACTTTTTTCCTTCAAAAATCCACATGCAAAAAAATCGAATGGTATAATGTCAGGTGAACGTGCCTGCCATTCTACAGGCCCACCACTCCCAATCCACTGTCTTGGATAATTAGCATTCAACCAGTTCCTAACTTGTATTCCGTAATGTGCCAAAGCACTATCCAATTGGAGCCAACTGTTATGCCTCACGTTTAAAGTCAAAATATATGGAATATTTTAATCAAGGAATTCAAAAAATTATACGGCATTCAATCTGGACGGTAAGATGCGAGGACCACAAATGTTATCTCCAATAATTCCGAGTCATACATTTACGCTAAATTTGTGTTGAAAATGCATCGGTCTTATTGCACGAGGATTTTCATGTGCTCATACATGATAATTATGAAAATTTACAACACCTCGGCAGGTAAAGATTGCCTCATCTGTCCATAAAATTTTCAATAAAAAATTGTCATCTCTTCTAAATGCATTTAACAACCACTGACAAAAATGTATACGACGACCATAATCACCTGGCATTAATCCCTGAACTGGTTTTAAATGGAACGCAAGTTGGTGATCTTGGCGTAAAGCCCTCCATATGGAAGTAGGGTTAATATTAAGGTATAGTGCGGCCATTCTAACACTTGTAGTAGGATTCTGTTGAAACTCTCTAAGAATCCGCATATTTCTTCTATTGTTATTATTGAAATTCATGTTTTGTTCGGGATTATTCTCTCAATGCTTCTCCTGAATTACCATCACGTAATACATAAATTAAACAAAATGGATATCTACATATTCTCAATTTGTAAATACTCTAGATATTTTAATACAATAATTCTCCTAGGTATAGCATGTATTTACTAGTCTTAATAAAATTTGACAATTCAGATTGTCATTAAAAAATATCTATCACTTCATTCATTTTTTCATAGCATACTTAAAATGATTTAGAAAAACAATACTTCACAATGAACACTAATACGTGCACAATCTACTTTAAATCATATTTTCTCGAAAACGATGCATCTTATCGACTCTGACTATGAGTACATTATGGTGAGACGTTAGGTGGGTATGGGACCGGACCTATACGAGATCACCGAGTGCAGCAACGTAGCGCGCGGTGAGGACTTGGATGGGTGATCGCTCTGGCTCCCCCCGATCGGACCATCTAAGGGGCACCGTGCGGCGAAACAACAGTTGCTAGGGCTATACAGGGTGAGCACAATAAGCCCAGGAGGATGCAGTGATGCAAAATTTCATGAAACTTAAAATTTGTGAAATTTCAATGACATTTTTGTGAAAGTTTCGAAATTCATCTGAAATTTATGAAATTTCTGAAATATAAAATTGAACATAAGTATCGTGAAACTTTCGTGAAATTTCAATGAAACTTTCATTTTATGAAATTTAATTGAATAATTCTCTAATATTATGAAAGTTATGTGAAATTTCATTGAAATATTTCATGAAATGATGAAAATTTCATGACACTTAAAATTTGTGACATTTTTGTGAAAGTTTCGAAATTCATCTGAAATTTCTGAATTATAAAATTAAACATAAGTATCGTGAAATTTCAATGAAACTTTCATTTTATGAAATTTAATTGAATAATTCCCTAATATTATGAAAGTTAAGTGAAATATCATTGAAATATTTCATGAAATGATGAAACTTAATTTTTTAAACTTCCGAGGGATAATGACAAATAAATCCCACTTTTGAAACTACAGTGGATTTAGTCTGTTGTCCTTGCTTCATTTTTGCTGTAGGAGATACAGGCGGAAATGACGCAGACGTGGTAGAAGTGGATAGAGATTCGGCAGCTCTGGATGCAGATGATAGAGTTTATTGCATTCTATTATCAAAGTAGAGAATTAATTTCTAATATTTGCTATTATGGTAGCTGAAATTTTATTACAACAGTTTAGGTGGTGTTTCATGCGCGACGCATTTTTGAAAAACGTTTTACTTGTTACAAAATCCTTAAGTCACATTGTTATTATTTTGGGAAAACGCAAAATATTTCCGGGTAACATTTTTTGGTTTCATTTTGTTGACTTATAGGTTTTAACTTTAACACTTTTAACTGCGTTTCTTCGCTTTCCCGCGACTTTAAACTAACCTATAACCTAACCTCTAAGATAAATATCAAAACCAGACTTTAATCCTCATTGATTGAAAACAAGCTAAAAAGGTGCGCGAAATTCAAATTTCGTTTAACGCAACGGAAATACAGATTTTGTGGCTGAAACTTTCATGAAAGTTTCGAAAACATTGTAATTTTCAGATTAATCTGAAACTTTCATAAAATTCAGATATTTCAGAAATTTATAAGGGTGCGATGAAACTTTCAGAAATTTCAAATTGAAATTGAAACTTTCAAAATGAAATTTGAAATTTTGCATCACTGGGAGGATGCAGTGACCCCAGAGTAGTATACAGGCGAGCCCGAGAGGAGGGGGCTTTGGTCAGTAAGAGTCTGACGCTTCATTGGAAGCCCATGAGGGCTAAAAAAAGAGTACATTATTTATTTACTATTTTATGTAGATTCTCAATCCCCTATTGATTTTGATGAAATGTCTATCAGAAAAAAAGTTGATAAAAAATCGTCAAGAACCCCCAAAATGAGAAGCCTCTGTTTATTTTACATAAACCAAAGTTCAATGTAATCAAAGGTATCTGGTGAAACAATGATCATATTATAAAAGTATATTAGGATATGTTAACAGTTTTTGAGATATTTATAAAAAAATTGTTTCCCCCCTAATCATTTATTGAGGTGTAGCTCCTTTAGGAAGCGATTCGGAGTATAAGTTTACTAGAAATATTCTGTCTAAAATAACTTTTTCTTCAACCTCCTAAAGTCCTGGGATTAAAAACTGAAAAACCCTGTATATCATTACAGAAGTAATAAGGACTTTTTTTATACATAGGCAAATTAATGTTTGAAACATAAATGTTAGTATTTGACCTAGAGTCATGATGATGTACTGAATTATTTTGTAGAAACTTTCCTCGCTTCGTTTTTTTTTTTACAAGAATTAGCTTGGTTAATGACTATACAAGGGAGTGGCAAAATATGGTGCATTTTGAAAATGGGCTTACAGGATTCAAGTGGATTAATAGAAAAAATCTTGCATATTAATCTTTTTTGTATCATAAAAATGCGATTAAGTTCAGTTGTCTGGCCCCAGTAAAGTATCATGCAGTTTAATTGAGAATAAGCCATGGCATAATAGACATTCGTTAGGTTTTTAATATTTAAGATGTTTTTAAGATCAACAATAGCAAAGTAGGCACTATTTAATTTATAATAGGATGAGGACCAAGGCGAATTCGTATGATGTGTATTTAATTTCCTCGCTAAGCGAGATGGAGGCAGCTGTATAAAAACTAAAAACTAGCAAAGCAACTGGGGTCAATAATATCACAGCCAGGCACTTAAGTTAGTTGGTGGAGATGAGAATCTTTTATAAACTATGCCAAGGAATATGAGAAACAGAGTCAGGCTCGATGATTGGAGAACCTCAATCTTCATGCCACTATATAAAAAGGAAGAGACAGATGTTTATAAAGTCTTCAATCCAGACTTCAGAATCATCTGTCATGGCAAATAACTCGTGACTAAACAGGCTTTGTTAAAAGAGGCAGTACCAGAGAGCAACTACTGAATTTGCGACAAGTTATCGAGAAGGCAAGACAACATTACCTGCCCTTTGCTTCGTGGACTACCGTAAGGATTTTGACAATGTGGAATGAGACGAACTGTTGATTGTGTTATTAGGGATGGGGACACCCAAACATCTGGTATTTATTATTCGCTGACTGTATGAAGGAAACTGCTTTGGTGAAAGTAGACAACACTAACTCCGATAAATCTAAAGTAGGCAAAGACGTCAGGCAGGGATGTGTTCTATCGCCAATCCTCTTTAACATTTATAGTGAACAGGTGATGTGACATGTGCTGGGGACTGGCACGGTGGAGTGACTATACGCGGAAACAAGATTTTCTAACTTAAGATTTGCAGATGATACATTTTAGTTGGTTGGACAGGCTTCAGACAATACCCAACTAGCACCAAAGTAACAGTAACTGAGATGGAAACTTCGAATGAGTAACCACTACGAATCCGTGACTAAATTTGCGACTTTGATATGTAAGTAACTTCATTTGACATATCCGTAGTCACTGCCTCGTAGTTTTTACCACTAGCGGTTACTTTAGAGTTATGTGACTTCTACGTAGCTTTTCCGGTGCATGGGGATGCCCTAGTTATCAGTGGGATGACCTTCAAAGTTGCAACCACTTTCAAGTAGCTTTGATAGTGGCCGCGACGTTCTGGGAACCTTTACTATCCATTTAATGTCGTGGACCTTGTTAGTAACATTTATTAGTGTTAATGACGTTACCGCTACCTGCAGAACTGAACTTTACCGTGCACGGCTACTACGAAGTGCGTATTATCTCTTAAATAAACAAAAGATAATAAATGTTCTATATAGGTAATATGTAAGAGTACGAAGTTGCTCCATAATATTAATTAATGTTCTAAAATAACTGGTAAGAGTAAAAGTTATTATTCAGTGCCTAAAGGCAAAAAAAACTTGGCAGTAAATGGATAATAGCTTTAAGAAATTTGAAAACCACTTATGTGTGTATATAGTCAACATTTTCTACAGGATGATTTTTTCACTAAAGAAAGTTATTCATATTTGTATCTACATTTATAGATATGTTTCAAAATACCTGTAATAATCTCTTGGGTTGGAATTTATTACACGTAATTTACTAGATGGTTTTACAATTTTTAAAGCTATTGGCCACTTACTGCAAAGTTTTCTATCTATTTGGAAAACTGTGCATTGACACGACTTTTAAACTATATGCACTGTTACTGAATATTGTCTTTTACACTTACTGGTCATTTCAGAAATTTAATTGATGTTGTGAAGTAATTTTGCACTCTTAGCTACGTTGAACTTGTATTGTTTTTGAGAAACATAAACAGGTAAACAAATACAATAGCACTGAAATAAAACATAATTAAAAAAAAATCATTGATTCAAAGGGGGAGGGTCAATAAGGCCGGTTTTCGCCCCCCCCTCAAATTTGGCAAAAAGAAAAAAGAAAATTTTTTTAACAGTCTAGGGTCAATTTAGAGTCGATTCAACCACAAACGGAACCAACCCCATCCCCCTCTTAGGGTCATTTCAAAGTCAAATTATGAATAAGCTGTGAAATAATCTCGCCTTTTCGGAATGAGTAGGCTTATTCTGGGACTTCGATTTAATATATGTATAGGTTTTTTGGGTCGCTGATTCCGGATTCGAGGTCAGTTTGTCTACAGTGTGTCCCAGGATAGATGTAACAAGAGGTGTAATGGACCAAAAATTTTGGAATTTTGGAATGGCATTTGGGGATTAAGTCCTGCTTGTTGTAAAACTAAAGTATACCAAAAATGACTTAATTTGGTGTTCTACAGGGTGTTTATAAGCAAAGTTCTAAAAATCACCACTAATAAAGTACCTTTATTTTTCAAAATATGAAAAAATTCCACTGAGAAAAGTTATTTAGAATGCAATTTTATACCTCTATACCTTTCAGGAATATAAAATTATTTTTTTAAACTTCCCCTTTTTTGCGAATTAAGAGTTGAATTCATATTTAAAGTTGTGTAGGAGCAAATGTTAATCATCTGCTTTTTTCATAGCCTACTTTTAGCTTCTACATAACTTTAAATATTAATTCGAAAAAAATAATTTCTATGCAGTTTTAACTGAATGGTTCAAAATAAAATACTTTATTGAAAAAATGGGAAGTTTCAAAAAAATAATTTTATATTCTTGAAAGGTATAGAGGTATAAAATTGCATTCTAAATAACTTTTCTTAGTGGAATTTTTTCATATTTTGAAAAATAAAGGTACTTTATTAGTGGTGATTTTTACAACTTTGCTTATAAACACCCTGTAGAACACCAAATCAAGTCATTTTTGGTATACTTTAGTTTTACAACAAGCAGGACTCAATCCCCAAATACCATTACAAAATTCCAAAATTTTTGGTCCATACCACCTCTTGTTACATCTATCCTGGGACACACTGTAGACAAACTAACCTCGGATCCGGAATCAGCGACCCAAAAAACCTATATATATATTAAATCGAAGTCCCAGAATAAGCCTACTCATTCAGAAGAGGCGAGTTTTTTTCACGGCTTTTTCATAATTTGACCTTGAAATGACCCCAAGAGGGGGGTGGGGTTGGTTCCGTTTGTGGTCGAATCGACTTTAAATTGACCCTAGACTGTTAAAAAATATTTTCTTTTTTCTTTTTGCCAAATTTGAGGGGGGCCGAAAACCGGCCTTATTGACCCTTTCTCTTCTTTTTCACAATATACATGTGCATATGGTTAAAATAATTCCTAGTTTGCTTATAATATCCGGATTGGCCTGCTGTACAACTACACATGCATTTTCATTTATCAACATCACCTTACAAATTCATTCTAACTTCTTGGGAGCAAACAAAGGGCAAAGATTCGTTTTTTCACGGTGTCTTCGACTTAGCAGAGAATTACATCTCCAGCTCTAAATACCACTTCACATTTCTTGATGCGTGCAGTTTGAGTAAAGATATCGGCACAATTCTAATTCTACCTTCAGCATATTTGAAAACAGTTCACAAACGTAAGAAAATTAATAAAATAACAGACGTAACGTTATGAGAACTACATGTTTTCATCACCATTTCCGATATATTGATTGAAAATATTGAAATTCACTGATACCATCTGCTGATGTGGTTTTCCCCTATAGACAAAAGTCAAAATTAGGGGCGCGTTCAGTTTAAACGTCGCGTGTCGGAGGTATGGCAGCACACCAGGGCGCGGCGTTCAGAATCAATATTGGAAAAAATGTAACTATGAAGTGGCAGCGGGAACCTTGCTGCAACTTTAAAGTGACGCTACAGTCCCATTCGGTACTTTGTAATAAATGTAACTTTAAAGTCACATATTTTCAGTTCCTGTCACTATCCTCAAGTAACAATTACTTTCAAACGCATTTCTTAGTAAAAACTACTTCAAAGTGATTCTTTCTGAAATACGCCATCTTGATGGCCAAGACTTATGACGCCATTATTACAAGACATAAACCATAACTTCATAAATAACTTAAAAATTTAATTTATCACTATTTCTGCACCAAGTATAATAAATTAATGGATAAAAATTATTTTCAAGTTTCAAAGAACAATAAAAAATAGATTTCAGCATCCAGGTTGACGCATTCTCGCATGACATTAAATATTTTAAAGACAATATTTTAATTAAAAAATGCAAATTATAAAGGCGCGTGCCAGATTCGGACGTTTTATCAATATGTTTGACAATAAATTTGCATTCGTTTTAATTTTGATGCTTAGCCATTGGGAAATTGGACAAGTTTTGCCTTCTAATACCTATTATACTATTCTAATATTCTATTAAGTTTCTGAGTTAGGGAAATGAATAGCAATAATCATGTAGGAATGAAACACAAATATAACAAAATCAATTGCAAGACAAAGCAGGCAACATTTATTTGATAGAGTGGGGCGTGGTAAAGTTCCCCTAAAGTCGTGGATTACACTCCGCGACGTCACCGCTACATAACCACAACGCCATTCGAACGTAACCGGACTAGTTCAGAGAACATAGCCGGAACGTTGTGGTAACCGAAAAAATATTCCCCATTTTGGTCGTACTAACGTAATGGGAACGTTCCTGTTATGCTCTTGTAACTAGTGACAGAACATTTTAAAGTACCTACAATAGTCGTTGCTACGTTCCAGCAACTAATTGTGCTAGTTGGATAAGCTCTGATTATGGTCTAAATGTAAACTACAACAAAACGGAAATTATGATTGTAGTCCTAGCAAATGATAACCACCCAGACATATTAAGGATGTGAGGTAGTAAAGAAGACTGTATACCTTAGAGCCCCTGTGGACAATTCTTGCGACTGTGAATATGAGATAAAGAATACAGACGGCAAGATCGGCAATTTGCCCGTTGACCAAAATTTGGCGTGGCAGAAATATCACGAGGCGCACAAAGATCAGACTTGTTGACGCCCTAGTTTTTTCCATCTTTCTTCATGCCTTTGAGGCATGGACCATTAGGAAAGCAGACTCATGGCGTAGTGATGCTTTCGAAATGTGGGTGGGCAGACGTTTGTTACTAAAGGTTGTAAATCGTTGTTAAAACTTATGTTTCTTTTTTGTTACCTTAATATAAGTCTCCTTATTAAAAAATGTGCTAGAGTTTGCATCCAACACATGCCATAAGTGTATATTAGTTTTTGAATAGAGTTTAGCTGCTGCTAATTTAGTATTTCCAATTTTTCTAGTACCCATAACCAGGGTGTATTAAATAGGTGGTCCGACATACGGCACTTTCCTATGATAATAATGGCTTCATAAGTGCATGCTTTCTATTTAATTTAGTAGATGGCGCGAGCTTTAACGTCCTGCAAGAACCTGAATATAGATAGATGAATTTGCTTTGCTGCATATAGTGTTGCATATATTCACAACTGAACAGCAATTTCAGTTATGTAAAGGAACAAGAAATATTCACCAGTTTCAGATTTGTATAGGTATGGTAAGAAAATAAGACTTATGTAAAATATACGAATTTATTTGTAACAACAGTACTGGGCG
The DNA here is from genome assembly GCA_936432065.2 of Rutpela maculata. Classification (NCBI taxonomy): domain Eukaryota; kingdom Metazoa; phylum Arthropoda; class Insecta; order Coleoptera; family Cerambycidae; genus Rutpela; species Rutpela maculata. The sequence continues at coordinate 54,928,817 of OW386292.2, forward strand.
TAATGGGTTGCAATATTATAAGAACAAGATTTACACAATATGTTTAAAGTAGTATTACTATGAGAAGATGCGCAGAAACGAGTTTGTGCGCTCCATCATTCTAAGCCAATGAGAAAGAATTACGTGACATTCAGTGTCAACACCAGTGGCGGCGGTGCCCTGCAGTAGAGCGGCGGCGACGGTAATAATAATAATAAAACAACTTTATTAGGCAAAGTTTAGCAGAACTTACTATTCTTACACTTCTCCTGAACAAAGGTTACTCGTAACAGTTGGCAAGTTTTAATCTACTCCATTTTCACAGTTCCTTGACCACGAAACTTTTATTGCAATTACACATCCCTATACCCCAGGTAAAGCTATGCCATTGGTAAAAATATTCGCGCATTTTGGCTCCGCCCTGGCATCTTCTCATAGTAATACTAGTCTACAAATAGTTCCTTTCTCCAAAATTACTGAGCATTCTCTATGCCCCCAACATGAGTTGGCTTTAATTGCCCATCAGAATGAACACTTTGATAATAATATTTGTACTTGGTCCACCTAAGCAAGCGTTGTAGAGTCAATTTTTAGAAAAATATGCTGCAATTCTTCTACAGTGATCGGTTTACTGATTGATGTTAACTTAATATCCTTATGCAAAACAAATAACCTCTATTGTAGGACCAAACATGAGATCAAACCCAACCTGAAAATAGAAATTACATAAATAATTACTTGAAAAACTAAATTATCATTTGGAAACAAATACTATGTTGTAATGTTGTAATTAATTTATCATGATGTTCTGCCTTATGTGAACACTAAGCTTCTACTTTCAATACATTTATGAATATCCCAATTCTTATTTGGTAATTTGACGTCACATTCTTCAGACAAAATTTTTTCTAGTAAGTGTAAATACAAACTCTCAGAAATAAGGATAAATTATACTATCGTGAACATCACTCATATTTAATAACTTCTTAATTTTCTTAGGGACAACATTTTCTGAAGAGCAAGCATCTAATTTGCTTAGAAGTGCACCTTTCTTCAACCTTTTTCTTTAAAACTGCCACTAAAATCATAAAGTATATTTAAAAAGACGTTTTTATACCTATAGGTTACGTTACAAATATTTATCTAAATTTAAAACTTACAGTGTATATAACAACTCCATTTTCAGACTGTGAAGTAAAACTACTTTTTATACTGCTGGAGCAAAAATGTTTTTCACAGCGTATTGAATATATTTCTTCTAGGTATTTGATGTCAAATGTCACTGATATCTTGTTTGATTACAAGATTTTTGAGATTTTTCACTAAACACAAACGAAAGGCCGGGAATATAAGCAACACTGTATGCACGTATGTATAGAACCTGCAAAATTATCTTTCTATGCGTAAATAACGATGGACGCTATTTCTCCTTCCACCTATTACATCATGTACAAAGTAAGCACTTATGAAGCCACTCAAGGGGTCCTTTCGCATCACCTATTTAATACACCCTGCCCATAACTGAGAAAAAATTTTGATTACCATTTTTTTGTTTACCAGATGAATTCGGTTTTATGAAATTGGCATTTTGGGATTTTTGTATTTCATTTTCAGTAGTAGGAGCGATACTGCTAGTCATTTCATTGGATTTTGTTGAGGATTTTGGGTTAGTTTTTTTAAACCGAATTATTGTTAGCTATAGGGACGTTGCATGAAATTGATGAGTTGCCCTTCATTAAATTTTTAAGAGTCGATATTTCTTTATCCATAAGTATAAACTTGACTTGAAATTTATTGGTAAGAGTACTTAGTAATTTATCAAATAAAGTATATTCCTCAGATTTACTGTGTGATGGAACAGCTAATTTTGAATTATCTTTAGTGAGGAATTTAACCAAATCAATATTGCTGTCCTTAAAATAATTAATGTCCTACAAGTCTGTTATTTTACAATAACCACCCTATTTTGAGGTACATTAAATGAAAAATAACGCCCTATGAATATCTATAATGCCCTAGGGCATTATAAAATTATAATACAACCCAAAACAAGCAAATTATGATAGCGTTATTGACAAACAAAATCCGTTGCTATGCAACGGCAGCGTTTACAAACAATTTTGATTTTTACCCTCTTTTAAATCAAATCGTTCTGAACATAATAGATGTCAAATTAATAAATCGTAAATGTCAAAAAAAAAAATTCGAATTAAATAACAGACTTGCAGGACATTAAACGTTGAAGGCACCACGGGTGTTATAGGATAATGACGCCCTCGGTCGACGTACACTCCCTCGGGCCAGAGGCCTCGGGATTGTACACTGCCGACCTCGGTGCGTTATTATCCTTATAACACCCTTGTTACCTTAATAACTATATTGCATTAGACAGTGAATCAGATTTGACATTTAGGGATTCGCTGAAGAGAGAAGAAAAGTTACTAATTACCGATGATATTTCTTCTTTTATTATACGTCTGATATCATCTGCTTGATGTCTTGATTGGGAATTGATACATTTGCCCTGCAGTCTGAGCACCAAAATATTAGAACTTTGGAAGATTCGTTGTGACAGCTCTATATTCTGTAGCAGATAAGCTTGCACAAGTGTGGTATAGTTTGTTGCCACATTTGTCACAAATGACTAGTGATTCTTCTTTGGAATCAGAACTTTTACATTTGCAGCAGTTCATGATTCATAGTCCGTTCCTGTTCAAGTTTTTATGTATCAAGAGATTAGATTTGTTTTTATCACCACTCACCTTTTCTTGTAGCTTGAAGTTTTTTCAATGTTTATTAGTTTTGTTGTCACTTGATTCAAACTTGTTTAATTAAACAGTTAACCACTAACCATAAAAAATACCTTATGCTATAAAAAAGTTGTAGACACTTTTAAATTGCATAATTGCCCCAAGGCTCAGTACTGGAGCCTCTATTATTTATTTTATTTATTAATGATTTAGTGACTTGTGTTGATGTTAACTGCCTGCTAAATACTGATGACATGAAATTGTATTATACTGTTGATACCAACGAGGATTATGTGTTACTCCAAAGTAATTTAAATTATGTTAATGACTGGTGTCTTCTAAATAATCTGCCTTTAAACATCGCCAAATGTAACGTTCTGTCTTTCCGCAGGAAGAATAATCCACTGTTATTTGATTATGAGTTGAACGATTCCGTATTAAATAGATCAGATGAGTTCAATGACTTGGAGGTTCTATTCGACTCGAAACTAAATTTTAACAAACGTATAGAAAATATTGTTCTCTCTGCTTATAAAAGTTTAGGTTTTGTGATTAGAAACTCAAGTGTTTTTGATGACACTGAATTATTAAATCTTCTTTATACTGCATTTGTTAAATCTAGGCTTGAATATGCCTCACTTATTTGGAATTCAGCCTATAATAAATATTGTAAATTAGAGAATATACAACGGCGCCGCCTAAAATTCGTTTCATACAAAATTGATCATGTATATCCCGCTGTTGGCTTCGAACATGGTCAGTTGCTAAATAGATTTGGTTTTCTTAGTTTACACGGCCGCAGGAAAATTTGTTCTCTTTTGTTTTTGCACAAGTTAATTTTTAATCTCATCGATTGCCCTAATATCTTGAATATGTTAAATTTTCATGCCTCCTCATTTGAAATGCGTAATCATAAAACGTTTTAACTTCCCACTCCACGAACAAATGTTCTGATGTTCTTGCCCTTATTTTTTGATGTATAACACTTACATGTTTATTGAAGGACAGCTTGATATATTTTACTTGAGTATTTCAAATATTAAGTGTATCTTTTCGTAGTACCTAATCTGTAATTTTATTTTAATATGCTTTTAATTTGTTAGTGTATTATGCATGTTTATAATCGGTTCTTTTCCGTTTTTGTCTGTTTGTATATTTTTTTACCATTAGCTATAAATTATTGTTTTTTTCCCACCCCGTAATTGGCTTTTACTGTGGGGTGGTGTAACTATATAAATAAATAAATAAATAATCATTTTTTTACCTCTTAAATCTAAGACGTAGACTAAGCAGTCTATGAGCGAATACATACATGTGACATTTTGTAACGCTTTAAGGAACACTCTTTCTCCTTTAAACACAGCACTAGTTTTATGATCCACTCCTTTTGTAGCTTATCAACAGGGCTCGGGAATTTTATCTCAGCGCAAGAGACGACTCTCATCGATATAATATTATACTGCAATTTTAAGATGGCACTATGGCACCTGCTAAATGAATTAATGACATGATTCTCCAGCTACATTTCAACTTTTCCTTCCTTGTTTCTTGTTTAATTTACGCAAACGCTGATGACCAGACAAGGGTGGTTATATTTTTCTAATCGGTTTAATAGATTTTAGTAATTTTCTGCCAGCTGAACAGTATATTCGCTAAAAAATATATGATCACGCTGCATATAAAACCACCAAGTAGAACTGGTTTAATTCGAGCACTGTGAACAGATCAACTGGTGCTTCTCACTTCCGTGAACTGTGAAAGATCATTTTCTGTAATATATTAGATTTTGTACAAAATATCAAAATATGTTAAGTCGTTTTCCAATTATGACACAATAAACATTCACACAGAGAAGTAGACAAAAATTCTGAAAATAATTTTTTTTGGTTTGGTATCATTAACAGGCTCGCAAATATTGAGAATTCTAAGAAAAAAATAAATAATGCAAATACTTAACTTTACATGTTTATTTACATAGAGAAGAAAAGAAGTACTGTCTAACTTAAACATATTATATTTGTAATCGGCCATTAAAATTCATTGGATTCATTCAAAATTCATTCAGAATGTTATTAAAGTTCGACTCTGAAATGTAGTTAGAAAACCCGACTTCTCTTCATAAAATACCATTTATGCAAAAATTTAAGACAGAAATTAATGTTATTCCGATTAACTAATATACAATTTATATTTTTTAGAAAACTTAACCCGTTCCGAAATAAAACCCATAGTGGAGTCTGTACTGGATACCATTGTGGCAATGGCCGTCGAAATAATAGAGAAAAACCAGCTCCACTTAGAGAAAATCAAAGACAAACCCGACGGTCATGAGCTGTCCCGTATCTCGTCCGATTACAAGAGCCGTATCAGGTGTAACACCGGGGATACCCTAAATTCACTTTACATACCTAAAATCATCCATACAGCTTCCAGTGACAACTTAATTGATGCTAGAAATTTTGTAGAGGATTACGAGGAATTCCACGACTCCTGCTCCGAGATGCAAGACGCCGAGATGGCGATAAGTCAAGTTATGACGGAGCTCAGCGAGAATGTAGAGAAGATCATATCAGAGAAGCAGAGGAAATCTGTTAAACATGGAGGTGTGACCAGTTTGATAGCCATCGAAACCGATTCTAACGCTGAGGATGACACCGAAGTTGTTCAGAATGATAAAAGGCTACTCGAAGTGGGGGCAATGTATAATATTCCTAAGAATTTGTTCCAAAGCACTGAAATGACTGAAATTACTGAACAGACTATAGACGAACTCCATAGAAATGATGAGAACGCCGAAAATAATCCTGATATGGTGGAACAAGCCGTTGTTGTCAATTTGAACCTTACCAAGGAGGGCAAAGAGGAGGATGATGATGTTTACAGGCCCATAGCTGTTAGTCCTGATGGTAGATTTTTCAAATATGAGGAAGAGGTAATAATAGTAATAAATTTTACATTTGAGCTATCAAATTTCCGAAAAAAATATGCTTTGAATGAACTTTCATCGCTTTTTCAATAAGTTAACACATTTTTAGATTGGACGAGGTTCCTTTAAGACTGTTTACCGTGGGCTGGATACACAAACAGGTGTTGCTGTTGCTTGGTGTGAACTGCAGGAAAAGAAATTGAACAGGGCTGAGCGTCAGAGATTTAGGGAGGAGGCGGAAATGTTAAAAAAGCTGCAGCATCCAAATATAGTGCGTTTCTACAACTATTGGGAATCCCCCGGAACCAAGAAAAAAAATATAGTACTTGTTACAGAACTGATGTTAAGTGGTACACTTAAAACGTAAGTAATGTTATTGAAGTAGAGATAAATCTACTCAATTAGGCAGTCTGCTATGTAATTATATTGTATTTTATTTGTAGGTATTTACGTAGGTTTAAAAAAATTAACCCTAAAGTATTAAAGTCGTGGTGTAGACAAATTTTAAAAGGTCTGGCCTTTTTGCACTCAAGAGCACCACCCATCATACATAGGGATTTAAAATGTGATAACATATTTATAACTGGGACTACAGGGTCTGTCAAAATAGGTGACCTGGGATTGGCTACACTGAAAAACAGGAGTTTTGCTAAATCGGTAAGTGAACCTAAATTTTAATCAGCAAAGGTAGCGGACAATTGTCCAGATCAAGTAAATATTTATCCAAATACTTTTGTGTCCAATATTCTCTCCCCTTTTAAAATAAATACCATTTTCATTTTTAAAAATACATTTTTTTTGGGCCTCCACAAATTCTGCATCATTACAGAGAGAAATAGAAATATCTAGAGAGCATTAAATCATTTATTTGACACTAGCTTATGCTCATTATCTCATCATTCTCCCTACTTTCCACCATATTTTCCTACCTTCCCATCACCTTCTCTCACTTTTCCACCACATTCTTCCTGTACCTTCTCACCTCATCCTTCCTGTACCTTCCCACCTCCTTCCACTTTCACAACATTCCCCTCCTAATCATCATGTTCTCCCACCTTCCCATCACTTCTCCCTTTTCCACTGTCTACTCACATTCTCGCTCTCCTCCAAACCATCTCGCAGTCTTCCTCCATTTTCACCATCTCCAATATAAAGTAGTCTATTCTCTAACTTGGAAAGATGTGTATACATATGTACAAAATTTTATAAAAAATGTTGACTATACAAGTTAAGAAAAATAAATTAACTGAATCTCACATTTGTTTGCGAACATTAACTTAGAGAAGTGCTATGAAATTTCATTTGGGAATTAACATTAATGGAATAACGTGATATATTTTAGGTGATAGGAACCCCTGAATTTATGGCACCTGAAATGTACGAAGAGCATTACGATGAAGGTGTGGACGTATACGCTTTTGGCATGTGTATGCTAGAGATGGCAACGAGTGAATATCCTTATTCTGAGTGCACCGGTCCTGCACAAATTTACAAGAAGGTTATTTCGGTAAGAAAATAGTTTTACTTATTTATTGTGGGAAAGAGTACATGAGTAATGCTTCTGCAGGGTGTCAAACCAGCCAGTTTCGAAAAAGTGCAAAATCCGGAAGTGAAAGACGTCATAGAAAGTTGCATAAGGCCAAGGAAAGAAGACAGGCCTAAAGTAAAGGACCTTCTGAGCCATGCCTTTTTCGAGGAGGATGTTGGTTTAAAAGTTGAAGTAGTTTCACAGGAGAGTAAAAAAATTGTTTTTCGTTTAAGGGTCATTGATCCGAAGAAAAGAACTCATAAGCACAAAGAGAACGAGGCTATACAATTTGAATTTGATATGGCCACTGACAGATATAATACAATTGCGGAGGAAATGGTAAGTTTATTTTGTTATAAAATTTCTTCCCTCCTTGCAAAAAGTATGGTGTTTTTTGGTTTAAAATATTTTGTTATACATTTGACATTGACATTCAAAGTTTGATGTACTTGAAGGAATAAAAGAAACTTTTTTGTCAGAGTTCTGTCTCTGTAATTTGTAAGTGGTTTTGAGTAAATTAATTGTCTGTATACTCTAAAAAATGTTAATTGTTAGTCAGATTGTAGTAGACTTATTATGTTGTGTCAATAAACAACTTGATTTGGTTTTAACCACCCTGGTTTTAACTCTCTCAGTAAGTATAAGCCAGAGAAACATAATAAGTACAATTTATTTTTGTTGTAGTTAAGTATTTATTAAAATGGTGTGTTTATTTGTACAAATAATTAAATATATATATTTTTTTTATTTCAGGCGAAGTCTGGTATTATCTTCGAGGATGACGCCAAGACGGTAGCCCAACTATTGAAAACGCAAATAGCTCAGATTACAAAAGAGCGTGAAAAGAAAAATAAAGAGGAGGAAGCTTTGGCCCAGCAACTGCAGTACCAACAGTATCTACAGCAGCAGGTAGAACAACAGATTACTCAACAGCAGCAAGCACAGTCAGCTGTTGCCAATCAACAGCCGCAGCAACAGCCACAACAACAACAGAGCCAGCAGCAAATTCAACAACAAAGTGTACCTGGATATCAGCAGGGTCAGCAGGCCACTCCTCAGGCAGTAGCTGGATTTCAGCAAAATCAGGCAGCTCAACAACAACAATATTCTCAGCAGCAGCAATACGCCGGACAGCAACAGCAACAACAACAACAAAGCTATCAGCAAGGCCAACAGGTACTGCAACCAAGCGAACAACAAATTCAGTATCAACAACAGCAAAGCATGGTTCAAGAACAACAGCAGCAATATCAACAGCAAACTATTGTAGATCAACAGCAGCAGCAGCAGCAATATCAACAGCAAACCATTGTAGATCAACAGCAGCAGCAGCAATATCAACAACAAACCATGGGAGATCAACAACAGCATCAAGACAAGCAGCAGGTCATGCAAGCTCAGTATGTGCAGCAGCAGCAACCTCCGTCTCAGCAACCAACAGACAGTGCTATATTACATCATCAGTATGCCCAGCAACAATCCATGATGCAACAACAGGAGGTGCAACAACAACAACAGGCTCAGTCCGTAGTTTATCAACCACAACAGCAACAAATTCCACAAGAACAACATCAAAGTCCACCGATATTACAGAGGCAGACTTCCATGGAACCGGTACAACAGCAACCGATCATTCATAAGCAACCAGCTCCGACACAGTTTGTCCAACAGAACTACATACCTGAAGGCCACCCGCAACAAGCTGAATATTTACATGTACAACAGCAAGACAGTCAGCATAAGTTGTCTAGTGTATCGCAGCCCGAGATGCTTCATGCAGTTCCACAACAGCAAGAACATAGGTTGAGTGTTGATAGCCAGTTGGATATGGTGCAAAAGGGATTGGTGCAAGACCCACAACAGCAGCAGAGCTTAGGAAACTACCAACAGCAACAGAGCTATCAACAGCAACCGCAGCAAAGTTATCCTCAGCAGTCAAATTATCAGCAACAGGCTAGTTATCAGCAAACACCACCTTCGCAGAGCTACCAGCCACCCGCACAGCAACAACCAGGCTATCAAAGTCAACAATCGTCATCTTCCCAATCCAGCTACCAGAGCCAGCAAAGTTATCAGCCTCCAGATAGTCAAGGTTATCAACAACAACAGACTTACCAGCAACAACAGAGCTACCCACCAAGCCAACAGCAACAGCAAGAACAGCAGCAGGTTCTGCACAGAATATCGAGCGTGCCAGCACTTGCCCAAGATATGAATCAGCAGTTTGTCCCGCAACAGCAAAATTATCAGCAGCCAAGCCAGCAACAACAGAACTTCCAACAACCAAGTCAGCAACAGCCGACTCAACAAAGTTATCAGCAGCCCACACAACAGGGACAGAGTTACGGCCAACAGCCACCTCAGCCTGCGTACCAGCAACAACAAAGCTACCAACAACCCAGCCAACAGCAGCCTAATTACCCTCCACCACAGCAGCAACAAGGCTATCAGGGACAACCGCAACAGCAGTACGTGCAACCACAGTCGAGTGAACCGGAACAAGTATATCAACATCAGTATGTTGAACAGCAACAGACCCCACAGTTTATTCAGCAGCAGCAAAGCGTTGATCATTCTCAACAGATTTATCAACAGCAACAGCCGCAGTATACACAGCAAACGACACAGAACTACATTGAGAGTAACCCGCAACAAGTCCTTCCACAACAGCAGCAGCAACAACCACAACAGGTTATACCGCTTTTAAGTTCTTTTTTATGTATAACCTTATATTCTGTAGCGTAATATGAATGAAAGTAATTATATAACTGAAGAAGTTTGGTATCAGGGACCTAGACCGATATAAAATAACGGTTCTGGTTTCAAGTAAAATTGAAATGACAGTTCCGGTTCGGTTCCATCTGTAAAGAAATTGAAAAAATGTTTCAGTTCGGTCCTGGTTTTCAGTAAAACTAAAATAACATCTCCAATTCCTGTTTGATTCTAGTTCTTACAAATTTAGCAGCTCCTATTCGAGCCCAGTTCTAATATTCGTTTTTTGGTTCACAATGGTTTATTTTTCGGTTCCGAGGTTTCGTAATACTCTTCACCCCCTGCATAATTTTATCGTATTTTCTTCTTATTCACGATATTTTCTCAGGTGTCTTGTGATCCATACTTTATTCTAGTTGGTCTTGTTATTGTATAACACATCTGACAGTATCACGCCATCTGTCGCGGTTGTCTGTTAGGTGCACAGTCTCACAAAAGCTTTCCTACCAGCTGTTCTCTATTTTTTTTTTTTTTTTTTTTTTTTTTTTTTTTTTTTTTTTTTTTTTTTTACGGCATCGAAGCTGTTCTCTATTATTCTTCCTCCGGTTCATGTGGCTAAAAAATGAAAGGATTTTGACACTGAAGAGTCGTTTTTGGGTGGGAATGTATTTTCAGAGAATTGAATTATTAATGTGATAGGCTGTGCAGAAAATTCACAGCAAATGTCTTCAGACACACATCTCTAAAGCATCAGTACGCCATCTGTCTGCTCCCTTAACAGTCCACGTCTCAGAGGCTTAAAGAAAGATGGAGAAAACTGTGGCGTAAGTCTCATCTTTATGTGTTTCGTCATATCACTGCCATGTTAAGATTTGACATCTGGCAAGTTACTTATTTTCCCCTCTGTATTCTTCGTCAATCCTCATATTCGCAGTTGCCAGTATTGTCCACAAGGACTTCAAGTCGCCCTATCCTTAATTTGTCAGGTTATTTATTATTTGCTTGGTCTACAATCATAATTTTTGTTTTGTTGTAATTTGCACTTAAACCGTAATCAGATCTTATTATCTTAAGCCTGTACCATCCGCAAATCTTAAAGAAGAAATATAGGTTCTGCCTACAGCTACTCTGATAATCCTCCAGTACATGTCGCATCACTTGTTACTACATTTTGAAAAAAAATGTAGTATAGGTTTTGCATTTTTCCGGTGGACCATCGAAATCCGAAAAAAACGTCGGATCGAAACGAAAGTCGTATCTATCGACTCGAGAGCGAATTTAGAAAATTCCGTCCGTCGGTCAGTCGGTCTGTCGGTCTGTCTGTCTGTCACGCTCAGCCCCCCTAATCCGTTTTCGGATTTCGGTGAAACTTGGGTGGTTAGTAGGAGGCCTTTAAAAAACCTTAACGCTGGAAGCTCGGCTCCGTTCGGAAACCGGAAATACCCGATAGAGACGTTTCAAGTTTTTCGGGAAAAATTGAATAACTCGGTAACGAGCAGTCGGATCGAGATATTTCAAAAAAGAGATGGTGCCGCTAGCAACGATCTACAGATAAGTATACGGGAGACAATGTCGAAAAACAAATGAAAATTGAATTTTTTTGCAAAAAACTGGTTTTCTCGAAATCGGGCTATGAAGCACGATAACTGTCCAGGATATTGATCGATTGCGATGAGACTTGGTGGGATCGAAGGTACACGGCCACAAATGAAGCCTATTGCTGGCGGCCCGAATCCGTTGACCGCAAGTATTTTTTCCAAAGCCGAGTATGATTTTCCAAAGATATTGATAACTCCCGAACCGAAGGTCCGATTTTGATTTTCAAAAATGGCGATTGTAGGGTTCGATTAAGTCTATTAGGTGACGTTTGTGAGAAATTTGACAAAACAAAAGCGAATCTACAAATTCTGGAAAAGTTAATTTTTTTGATAGATTCTACAAATACCCGACAGTTTCCTAATAAAAATCGAAAATTAAGCATTCCGTCGATCAATCTCTATAACCGATATAAGGCACGGACCTTTTTGGACAAAAAATCTGAAATGGAGTTTTTCGAAAAATTAAAAATAAACGAGTTATTTACAAAGATGCATGACCACCACAATATAACCGATGCCCTTTCTGTATTTCAAAATGTAGTTAGCCTTTACTTTAGTCAACGCAAAAAGAACACAAAAAGGTACTAAATCAGCCCACAGGGATAAAAAGCATATCAAAATGTAGTTTTTGGCTTGGTAATTATAGATTGGTGCCAGAACACAGCCCTATCTGACACCTTTGCCAACTTTACGTATGTCGAAGTTAGTGTTGTCTACTTTGACCAAAGCAGTTTTTTTTATACATCATATTTTTCACGTTTTTAACTCCAATTTTCATGATCATTATTTCTGCCTACATAGGTTATTCAACAGTCAGCTCCACAACCTGTACCGGGGGAGTCAGTATCCGAACAACAACAAACACAAGGGGTGCAAGTTGGGCATCGTCTTTCCACTACCGAAGTTCCTCCAATGAATTTGGCCGAACTGCAACAGAAATTAGCCCAGCAACATTTGCAGCAGGTCAAAGAACAACACAGAGTGTCCACCGCGTCTTTGCCGCCGATGCCAACTTTTGAATCACAACAAAGTGATCATAGAAGACTCTCCACAGTTTCGCAACCACCTTCAGTTCATGATTATTCACAGGGCCAAGGTTCGGGGGTCTTTCATCCGGTTGGGGAGACTCAGAGCCAGGAATATTTAACCCAAGCGCAACAGCAGCAAGTTAGTAAAATTAAAATGCCTATGTTTTAATTAATTTGCTAATTCCTTTGTGTTTTTCATTTATTTAGGTTTTTATTCCTCAACAACAAGAATCCCAACCGTTAACAGCAGAAAACCTCACTTTACTGACTTCTTCCCAAGCACCTCTGGAGCCCATCTTGTCCGTCGAGTCATTGAATTCCAAACCGTCTCCAACCCAGGAGGTTAAGGGAGTACCAGGGCAGGGAGAGGATATGGACATGTCCACTTCGGAGCAAGTAAGTTCTGAAATTTCCTCATCGACCGAGGAAAAACCGAGGAGGAGAAAGAGCTTTAAGCATCAACTCTTAGTAGATAACGTGTACCCTGATGGTACTGTCGAATGCCAGCTACTTTGCAAACAGAAAACCATTAGTTTTAAGTTTAACAGGTTAGATACCAAACCGTCTGATATCGTTGAGGGGATGATCAAGCAGCAGTTGTTGAAGGACGGCCCTTATAAGCACCTTAGGGACCATCTTCAGGAGGTGATAGATCAACTGAAGATTGAGCCAGACAAAATTCCAGAGTGTGCCAAGGCTAAACCGGCGACTTACGTCCAAAAGGTAGATTTTATGTACATAATGTAGTTCTTTGCAGATATTTTAAATACTAAAAGTCCTTTGACCTTTTTTGACTGGCTGTGTTCAAAGGTCAGATTTTATTTCTACAATGGTAATTGATGGTATTTGTGGATCTTTTTACCAAAATGAAGTGGAACTTTGTACTGTACTTTGTACGGTATTAACTAATGGGTGTCCCAAGTTAAGTTTTTAGATCCGTTAGAAGTATCCCATATGTTTTGATTATTTCAGTATGTCATATGATGATCGCATAGACATTTTCATGTCTTAAATGAGGGAAAGTGCCCAAAGTTTGTGCTAAGGTTTCTATACATCAGTGGAGCTATTTTCAACCTCTATCACTCGTTCAAGTTCCCACTTCATCCCGTATTCATGTAACTCACCGTCTTAAAAAAATGGCGAAAATCAGGCATCTAAATAACGGGCTATATCTCACAACCCACTTGACCATTTGAACTGCCTTATTTCTAATCGAAAACTCATAAAATGTTGAATATGACTTATCCGTTAGATTTACGATTCCGGTGCTAAAATTATAAAAAATGATATTTGCGCAATTTCCGTATTTGAGAAGCACATAGCCACAATCTGTTAGTTAAGAATTCTTAAAATGCTAAAAAAAAAGACTGTATGAAGTTTTTCAGTTCCCTGAAATAATCTGTTCTTATGACAAAAAAACCGCTGCCCAAGGAATCACTACTTCCACATCCTGATTTTCTATCCAAGTCACTCGCAACGAAAAAATTTTGTATGTGGAAATAATAGTTTATGGAACTTTAATAATATAATATTTGAAATCCTCTACCTCGAAAACCCATAAAACGATACCCCACATCGGTAGTGGGGTGGGGGTGGTAGTGGGGATGGATAAAGCAAAAAATATTTTGAGGTTTCTGGTTCTTGTACACACACTAAATCACAATTTTTTTTTCATCCCCTTTAATAATGGGGTGGGGGTGGTAATGGGTGTGGCTAATGCCAAAATTTTTTTTGAGACCTTGGCTTCTTTTGTATATACTAAATACCAATTTTATGAACTCTTACCTGCTTGATTTACCTATTTACCCCAATTTACCCCCCAACCCTTCGACGGAACAAGATGAAAATATAATCTAGTTCTAGATCTCGTTAAAGTACATATGTGTACCAAATTTCAAGTCAATATCTCAAACGGTTCCAGAGTAAACGTGCGCACAAAAAAAAAGTTACAGACCGACAGATGGACAGAAATTTGTTTTTCGCTCAAACTTAAAATCTCGACGTTTCATGACATTCTAAGCCTATTTGAACAATAAAAATTTTTAACATTTTTTTTTTGTCATTGCTATACTTCCACTGGATGTGGAAGTAATTGAATAAATCACAGTTCTGGTTTTCTCGACAATTTGGAGAATTGGGTTGTTGCACTAAGTTAAAATTTTAATAGAAAACTTTTCTTCAGTGTTCTAGTAATGAATGGTGAACGTAAAAATGAATGGTTAACTGTTTTTCTAATATTTATAATCAAAACTATAGCTGTAACGTAGCTCACGGCTTTTGCACCACTAACCTCTGCAATGCTAAAACGATCATCTCTTTTTAAAAATTCACTGATAAATATTTCTATAGAAAGTAAAATATCAGAACTGGCTTTTATAAATCCTGCCTCAATCATTTTGAAAGAAAATAAATACCAAACGCTAAAAACTTCTAATTAAATGTCAAATTCAATTTTGACATTTGAGGTTATTTTCTTTATTGCCAACAATGTCAACTTGTTCCTCTTCTTTTGTTCTGCATATAACTTCACATCTAACTGCCGTTGTGATGTCACTTCCGTTTTCGTGGTACATTCAAATAGTCGAACTTTAATAATTTATTTTTAATATGTTGCGCTCAGAATTTTTCTTTCAAATTAAACATATAACTAAATTAACGCCTCCACTACCATATTTCACCATTTTTGAAAATTCATCAACAACCCAATTATGTGAAGGTGCCTATAATAGGCAACAAGGAAAAAAATTAGGTTGATCACTAGAAACAAAATATGATAATTCTAAATTTGAATCTTCTACGAAACTGTAAAATTTGAAATAAAAATTTGATGTGACAATTCAAATAAAGTGCAGAGTGACACATTTACATTTTTTTTGACACCCATCCAGACACTTGCAATAGTTGTAGCAATTCTTGTGAGACCGGATCATGGGTCACAGCGATCGGAAATAATTTAGTGCCAACCATTTTCCACCCATAATCTGATGATATTCACTGTTTTTTTGTAGGCCAGTCATTAAAGTATGAAAAATTGCGAAAGTTTTTAAATTTTGAGACAACATTGGAATAGGTAAGAAAATAATAAATCCTGTTTGTAACCTTTTGTAAAAGTTATGCAAATAATGGGCTTGTTACCGATAATTATTTTTTCGTTATTACTTCCACGTCCAGTGGAAGTATAGTAACGACAAAAAAATTTTAAAAAATTTTTATTGTTCAAATAGGCTTAAAATGTCATGAAGCGTCGAGATTTTAAGTTTAAGCGAAAAAAAAATTTCTGTCTGTCGGTCTGTCTGTAACTTTTTTTTTGTGCGCACGTTTACTCTGAAACCGTTTAAGATATTCACTTGAAATTTGGTACACATATGTACTTTAACGAGATCTAGAACTAGATTATATTTTCATCTTGTTATCGAAGGGTTGGGGGGTAAATTGGGGTAAATTTGGGGTAAATGGGTAAATCAAGCAGGTAAGAATCCATGAAATTGGTATTTAGTATATACAAGAGGTGAGATCTTAAAAAAATTTTTGGCATTAGCCACCCCCATTACCACCCCCACCTCCTCATTAAAGGGGATGAAAAAAAATGTGATTTAGTGCATGTACAGGAACCAGAAACCTCAAAATATTTTTTACTTCATCCACCCCCCCCACTACCACCCCCACCCCACTACCGATGTGGGGTATCGTTTTATGGGTTTTTGGGGTAGAGGATTTCAAATATTATATTATTAAAGTTCCATAAACAATTATTTTCACATACAAAGTTTTTTCGTTGTGAGTGACTTGGATAGAGAATCTGGATGTGGAAGTAGTGATTCCTTGGGCAGCGGTTTTTTTTACGGCATTCAATAGAATTCGATCGTCTAGATAAGCTGTTAAAATTTCAGCTTCATAAGTATATTATCCGATCCTTAGATATTCAATGTTAAAGATTATGTTTCAGTACAAAGTGCTTCGTCGACTAGTGACGTCATTCTGCATAAACACTACTCATTTTAAACCAGCAAGAAGATAAAAAAGATATAATTTAACAATCAAACGCCGTTTCCATAGAGAAACACAATAACACGCACCACACTCTTATTAAATCTCATACTGTCACCAGATCAGCATCTGCAAAGTGACGTCACGCGAAGCTGTCCCGTTTTCGCACGGTCCAACTTTGGTAAGTTATTTAAGGGCTTAAACGTCCTAATAAAACCCTAAAAATTTGGAAATTGCCTTAAAAAGTGTTCTATTTTTGATTTCTAAAATAAAAAAAAAAAAATGCTGAACGGGCCTATTGTTGACAAGCACCTCGGAAAACATCAGTATTTGTAGGTTGATTCACGATAAAGTCTAGTTTTCTATGGAAAAGGTCAATTTCCTGGACTTTATGATAAAGCCTTTAAAAATCGATTATGGAACACGGAACAGGATAACAGCTTTAAAGGGCACTTTTGAGATTAAAGGAGACTTTAACTAAATTATGGCACTGGCTGTAAGTCATAAGAACCTTTTTTCAGCACTTTATGAGCTTTCGATTAAAAGAAGCAGTTCAAATGTGGAGCAACAGTTCAAATGGTCAAGAGGGTTGCGAGATATGAGTCGTTATCTAAGTGCCCGATTTCCGCCATTTTTTCAAGTTGAAGAGTTAGTTACGCGTAAGTGGGATTAAGAGAGAACTTCAGTATGTGATAGAGGATGGAAAGAGCTTTCTACCGATGTATACAGGGTGATTTACCTCAACATGCGGAAAATTTATCAGTAGGTTGTACCCACCAAAAGGAGTTAAAAAAATGAAAAATTAAAAAAATAATCAAAGAAATCACCTTAATTTTTTGTAAAAATGCGTCGTCTATAACTTTAACCAATCTGACGTAACTCGTTGCGACCATATCACTTCCCCTCCCCCTTTATCAGACTTGGGACTGACAGCAAAGCCGGTGGGGCTAGAAGTGACTTTTTGGATTTAATCACACTATAAAAAAAATTAAAATAATTGTTGTGGAACACAGCACAGCACAAAACTTAAAAGCAACGAAAAGTCAAAGAAAATTTTCAAATGTTTCACCATTATCCTCAATGCACTGTTCGAAGCGCAGCATAACCCGGTGTTACGAAGCCATTGCACTGCACCCAAAATTGTTCTTTCATTTGGCAGAAGCCTCTCGTACAACTGCTGCAAAATTTTCATTCACTGCACCATGAGTTAAAATCATATTGCAGTATTCATGCAACGTAAACGCTGGCATATTGAACGGTATCGATCTACGAATACAATTTAAAATTTAGCTATACACTTCAAATGGAAGTCGGAAAGAAACTGACCATACCCAGATAACATCTGACGACCGCATGATGTAGACGAACTCTTGAAAAACAACTGAGGCGACGCACACGTAGACAATTGATAGCATTAAAGGTAGCCTAACTCCATGGTTCAGTAGCATATCTTTGCAAGTTTTAATGCAAAAAAATATACTAAATTACCTCGGATCACTTATAAATTTTACAGCGGCTTTCTCACATAGAAGACTAGTATACCATTTTATTTTCCGCATGTTGTGGTAAATCACCCTGTAGAAACCTTAGTTAGTACAAACTTTGAGCACTCATCTATAAACCCTGTATTCATTTTATTGGTCTAATAATTATTTTTTTAACAAAAAGATCTGATCTCCGAACGCTGGCCCAATTTATGCAATTGCATGCTTATAGAGACCAAATTATTTTTTTATTACTACATTGTTTGACATGGTTACAGCAATTTTATTGTTTACAATGGAATAAAGGTCTATTCTATTCTATTCAAATTATCAATTTATACATATTATTTCGTGTTCTGACTTACTTGTATGTTTGTGGATTTTATTTTTGTCTCATATTTCTATTGAAATATAAAATGTATGAAGATAAGATACATATTAAATTATTATAAACATTTCATCCAATATAATATCATAATCAGATTTTAAGTTTTTGTAAGTTTATTTTCGTTTTTAATGTTATAATTCTTCTTTTTAAATTGGGACCAGTATGACATTGAGAAACTCAAATAGTATACACATAATTTTTGTATATTGTTTAGTAGTAAAAACACTGCTAATTATAGGTTGGATTTCCAACTAGTTATTATCAGTATGCTCAAAAATCAACAATATTATAGAATGAGGGATTTTCCTATTTTTTTTTTTTTTTTTTTGAATAATATAGAATATGTATAAACAAGCCTTCCAATATAGATTTCCGCGAAAATAATTATCAATTTTTTGAGAAAACAGAAGTTAAAATAAGTGGAGCAACAGGTGTTTTAAATTGGTGACATAATCAGTTTGACCGATGGCGTTGGTAGACTGTATGGATTTTTTGATAGAATGGTTTTATACAAAACACTGTGGTGTTGCCAAGTTGAAATTCCTTCTCTAGTTCTAGCGGTTCTAGTAAGGATAATTGAAGAAAACAGGAGTATAAAGCTTATTTATTAAATCAATTTTAATATATTGTGACGTGTTTCCACCCTTAGGAAACTACCTCTTGCAAATTCCTTGGGTTCCAAAAATTATAACAAGAGATGTCCACTAACACACTTTATTAAATATTTACTGGATACTTCACAATACTATTGTTAATTTAAATACACTTTACTGACTAAAAATCACAATGTTTATCACTTTGTTTCTCTTTGAACTCTTAACCTCACTTTCTATACTTTCTGAACTTTCTGAACTACTCGCCGAGAATGCGGTCGGTCTTTTATACCTAAAAATGACAGATCTCGATTTTTCTGTGATGACGCCACCATTCTCTAGATAATTCCAGATGTCACCAGAACTAACTTCTGGTAGGTTTCTCGAGTAGGTGCAAATACACTACATTCAGACAATCGATCTGTTGAAGTCTGCCTACTTTTTAGTAACCAACATAACCTTAAATTTTAAGGGGTTGCAACATATTACACTGCCTCCTCCTTAAGCCTGAACGTCCCGGTCAGGCAATTCAGCCTCTTTCACATACTTCGCCAGTCTATCCAAGTGTACGATCTTCATCTTGGACTTTTTGTTTCGTTGAATCCGATAGACGACATCATTAATTCGGGTAATAACAGTATAAGGTCCATCCCAAGGAGGTTGAAGTTTCGGGGATCTTCATTCCTTCCGCTGTGGGTTGTACAGCCAAACCCGATCCCCCACCTTGAATCTCCCTGTATTGGCATTCTGATCATAACGAGCTTTCAAGCGGTTACTAGTTCTGTTCATCTGCTCTCGATCATTCTTTGGCTGTTCTCGACTTCCATTTTTGTAGTTGCTCGTCGAAAATGGTTCTCCACGGGCAGCACAATTTTTACACTTGTGACACCAGGCCTCCACATCCTGGCGACTATTAACCCAATAGAACTGTTCCCGTGCTCTACTCAATGTCTTGTTTATGCCGAAGTGTCTGCTGGATGTTTCATTATGTGCTTCCTGGAGTACTTCTGGTACACGACACCTGGGAATCACTAGACGCATGGCAACCTGCTTCCCATC
Source organism: Rutpela maculata (assembly GCA_936432065.2). Classification (NCBI taxonomy): domain Eukaryota; kingdom Metazoa; phylum Arthropoda; class Insecta; order Coleoptera; family Cerambycidae; genus Rutpela; species Rutpela maculata. The sequence goes on from OW386292.2 coordinate 54,948,849, forward strand.
TGGGCTTTCCCATGCTCTCCTTAAAAGCTCGTCTACGACTGTAAGTGAATCCCATTGTGACCATAAAGCCTTCAGCCCCACTTCTTTGTTGGAAACATCCTTCCATGCTGGACGCGTTCTCTCTTCTTTTGCTCTCAACATGGGTCCGATTTCTACATCGCGCAATTGCTCTTGCCTCAGAGTTTTCTTTGACCAACTGTCTGGAAGATCGACCTTGACAGTGTTGACTTTAACCATGTTCGGCAATTTTTTCACCTGAGGGTAGCGCTTGCAATCTTCCTTGTCTGGTTTTCTGGATAATGCAGGAGTTTTGACTGCCTGCGTTGTCAACAGCCTGGTTTTCTCGCATTGGTCGTTCACTTTTGACAGAATAAATTGTTCGTTCCCAATCCTTAACATTCGCTTTCCTACGTCAACAATAAATCCATACTGTTCCATAATGTCCAGTCCCAAAATGAAGTCATCCGTGATGTCAGCCACGATGACCCTGTGGTCGAACCTTAATTGTCCAATCTGCAAACCCAGGTCTACTTCTCCATGAACCGTAGCCCTGTCGCCCGTAGCTGTCCGGACGATCACTTCTTCATTTTGCCTCTTGGTAATCTTTATGCCCGATATAAATCCTGGCCGTACTATTGATGACCTAGTACCTGTGTCGATGGTAAACAAACATTTTCTTCCGTTCACATATCCATGCAACAACAGACTGCTTGTGATTATTCGAAGCTGGGAAATCTTAATTTCTCTGGGGGCACTGCATTCCCTAGCCAGAACAACCCCCCTGGTACTGTTTTCCTGCTTCTCTTCAACATTCACAGCATTTACTCGACTCTCCGAATTCTGCTGTCGACAGTCTCGCTTCATGTGTCCTACCTTGCCGCAGTTGTAACATTTAATACCTCCGCTCGGCTTTCCTTTATTTTGTTGTTTTCTCTGCTCCCTGAGATCATCCACTTTGTTGAATAATTTGGTAAACATTTTCTGCATCTCCGTCAACATAGGGTTCTGGTTCGTTTCTGGTTGCGATTCTTCGAGAGTCACAGCTCGCACTCTCGACCTTGGAGTATCCCTATATGCGGCTTCTACTTCCAGTGCACGCACCAAAGCTTCGCTACTACTTTGGTGTCTCGTCAGCCTCAGAACTCGCCTGACCTCTTCGTCCCTTATACCATCTTTGATTTCTTTCTTTAGTTCCTCAGTGGTGGAAATGATAGCGTCCTGTTGTATTTTGATTTGTTCATTTAGAATTTTCCTTAATTCTTCCTGGCGTTTTTCTTGCTCCTGTTTTTCCTCTTGCTGTCGTATCTTCAGGTCTTCCATAATTTGTCTCAATACGTCTTTCTCTTCTTGACGTCTTCTTTCTTCATCCTCTTTTTCTTTCCGACGTCTTATTTCTTCATCCTCTTTTTCTTTCTGACGTCTTATTTCCTGATCTTCCATTATTTTCTTTAATTCGTTCCTTTCTTCTTGACGCCGTTTTTCTTCCTCCTGGCGTTTTCTTTCTTGCTCTTCTTTATCTACTTGACGTCGCTTTTCTTGTTCTTCTTTCTCCTCTTGACGTTTTTTCTCCTGTTCTTCTTTGTCTTCCTGCCGTTGCTGCGCCATCATTTTTTGGAAAAAATAAGTCCTGTATTTGTTTATCGGATGCCATACTTCTTGTTGTTACGGGCATACGATGAAATTAAAATAAAATAAATTTTAACTGTCACGTCAATATCGGTAATGGAACTTCCCAGACAAATCTCGAAATAGCACGAAAAAGTCTTATCCAGAGTCTTTTGTCACTATCCAGTTCAGAGAATTTAATAATCTCCACTAATGTCCAAATAGAAAAGTTCTAGAAATTTTCACGCACTAAATGAGTCTTTTTTAGTGTCTCTATCACTTCTCAGTTTTCAAAGGATTTAATTATCACACTAATGTCCTAATAAAATGTTCTACAATGTCTCAAAAATGCACTTAACACTATTTTCCTGTTCGAAAATAACCCTCGAACAATGTCCAGTAAATGAGTCCTCCGTGTTAGCACTAACCCTCAAGAATACTTCTCGAACACTCCAACACAACTTCAGAGCTCCTCTTGTCATAAAATTCCGCTTTCTGACACCAATTTGTCACGTGTTTCCACCCTTAGGAAACTACCCCTTGCAAATTCCGTGGGTTCCAAAAATTATAACAAGAGATGTCCACTAACACACTTTATTAAATATTTACTGGATACTTCACAATACTATTGTTAATTTAAATACACTTTACTGACTAAAAATCACAATGTTTATCACTTTGTTTCTCTTTGAACTCTTAACCTCACTTTCTATACTTTCTGAACTTTCTGAACTACTCGCCGAGAATGCGGTCGGTCTTTCATACCTAAAAATGACAGATCTCGATTTTTCTGTGATGACGCCACCATTCTCTAGATAATTCCAGATGTCACCAGAACTAACTTCTGGTAGGTTTCTCGAGTAGGTGCAAATACACTACATTCAGACAATCGATCTGTTGAAGTCTGCCTACTTTTTAGTAACCAACATAACCTTAAATTTTAAGGGGTTGCAACATATTACAATATTTATCCACGAAATTTAATTTTGTGATGTAAAAAATAATAATAGGCGTGAATTACTAAATATTTTAAATAATTTTTAATGCCGATTAGATTTTTAAAAACATATTTGGCAATATATGGCAACAATGTCAACGGCTAGTCAAATGACAGATGTGTTCTAACGCCGTGTTGATATTTTCATTTCACGTTTGCTCACAAAAAATCCAAATTTTGTTTTAGAAAGAATCTATGATGTCATAATCAACTTTGGGCAAATCTGATGAGTCCCCTTTCACAAAATTCAACTCTATCTTAATAGTATATTGATAAAATATAAAATAACAAATTCAAACACCACATAGACAAACAACAAATAAATCTAACCAATATGTCTCTTGCACTTGTATTGTGACAATAAGTGAGAACTGACAGCACTGACAGCAGGCTGAGCAGGCAAGCGAAGCTGGAAGAGGTGAAGCAAGGAGGTGGAGAGCCGTTTTTATATAATGTTGCCACGTAATCCTCGCCGTGAGTTTTGTTTACATTTTTAAGATAACTTCTAAATAATAACAAACATAAATACCTTTTAATTTCTTCTATTCTAAATACATGTACATAATATTTATTGATTTTCAAGATATTGAGCAAAATAGATGTGTTATAGGTAAAATAATGTAAAGTAAATACAAAATATGGCATTCATGTAAGATAGTTACAGTCTAAGCGAAAGTTGTCTATGATTGGTTAAATTATTTCCCGCCAAATAAAATCATTTGAAATCTGTGTCTAGATGGGCGTATTCTTATTGTTTTGGTTTAAATTGATTATGCAGTAATTATTAAAATAATAACATTACTTGATATATATCACCAAAACTAAATTTTAAAAAAATGGAAAATACCCCATTATATGTATACTATTTGAGAAACTTTAAATTTTATACTGGTTCCAATCTAAAAATGAGACTAAAACATTAAAAATGTGAATAAGCTTGCAAAAACTTAAAATTTGCAGGTATGTTAACTGAGATGGCTAATGGAAACATTCCATATGAAAGTTTCCGAAACGAAGTTTTGATAAAAATGAAAGTTTCCATTAAAATATTTGAATATTTCAAAAGTTTCCAAATTTTCGAGAAAGTTTCCAAAATTTTCGGAAAGTTTCCAAGTTTTCCGCTATTATTCCTCATAATTTAAAATTACCGCCACAATTATCTGGTGATCTCTAGTTAGGTAACAACCTCAAATGCCGAAAATCCCGTTTTTATTTGTTTATCCGCACTATGGTCAGAGAACTTCACCACAGAGAAGCGGCAGCAGGCTTCCCGCGTTAATCGTTTTCGTATGCGCATGTACGAGATAGGTTGTGTAGTTGTCATTATATTATTAATATTAATTGTATTAAATATGTGGTATAGTAACATATACTGAATTATCATCATCAAACTGTAAAGTTCTCTCAGTGTAAGAGGTTGTGTTTCATTCACGTGAAATCGTCACTTCTTTTTGGCATAAGTTCTCTGCTATGGCTTCGTGACGAATGTACTTCAGCATTGTTTTTTGTTTACAAGTTAGTACATTTAAAGGTTTATTTAAATTAAATTATGATGGATGATATGTTGTATTAACTTCGGGTCAAAGTGAATGTTAAACTTGTATCCGTTTATCCACTACACTTTATGGTGTGGGTTAGGAAACTCTTGAATTAGGCAGTCCAAACCACGTGACCAAATTGGCTGTCAACATGGCGCTGAGGGCAAACATTTGTTTTCAGTCATTAAATGTTTGTTAAATAGTTCGTGTTTTTCTGTTGGCTTGGCTACGTCTCTTGAAATTTTAACAATAGAGTGTTTTTTGCGGATTGTGGCAAGGCGTTTTTGACTGTTTTTAAGTAATAAACTTTATTTAATTATGCAGAGTCAGTATTTAAAGAAGTTATTGTTGGAAAATCGATGTTGGGGAGAGGTAAGTTTAAAATAGTTTTTAAGCTTTTTATTCTAAACTCGCTACCTTTTCGAGTGCTAATTATCTTACGACTTATGTTTAACTATCGTATTTTATTTATAGGTATCAGATGAAGTTAAAGTTGATTCATAATTTGGATCCTTTCACCCTTGGAAATTGTGATTTGGACTGTACTGTCAGTGGTATCCCACCCGTTACAAACATGGACATTGTTTCATATTTAGTCTTGACACATAGTGTAATATGTTGCAACCCCTTAAAAATTTAAGGTTATGTTGGTTACTAAAAAGTAGGCAGACTTCAACAGATCGAATGTCAGAATGAATGTAGTGTATTTGCACCTACTCGAAAAAGAACCTACCAGAAGATTCCAAAGTGACATCTGGAATTATCGAGAGAATGGTGGCGTCATCACAGAACAATCGAGATCTGTCATTTTTAGGTATAAAAGACCGATCGCATTCTCGGCGAGTAGTTCAGAAAGTTCAGAAAATATAGAAAGTGAGGTTAAGAGTTTAATGATAAACAAAGTAATAAACATTGTGATTTTAGTCAGTAAAGTGTATTTAAATTAACAATAGTATTGTGAAGTATCCAGTAAATATTTAATAAAGTGTGTTAGTGGACATCTCTTGTTATAATTTTTGGAACCCACGGAATTTGCAAGGGGTAGTTTCCTAAGGGTGGAAACACGCGACAAATTGGTGTCAGAAGTGGGATTTTATGACAAGAGGAGCTCTGTAGTTGTGTTGGAGTGTTCGAGAAGTATTCTCGGGAGTTAGTGCTAACACAGGACTAATTTACTGGACATTTGTGTTGTTATTTTCGAACAGGAAAATAGTGTTTAAGTGCATTTTTGAGACATTGTAGAACATTTTATTAGGACATTAGTGTGATAATTAAATCCTTTGAACTGAGAAGTGATAGAGACACTGAAAAAGACTCATTTAGTGCGTGAAAATTTCTAGAACTTTTCTATTTGGACATTAGTGGAGATTATTAAATTCTCTGAACTGGATAGTGACAAAAGACTCTGGATAAGACTTTTTCGTGCTATTTCGAGATTTGTCTAGAAAGTTCCATTACCGATATTGACGTGACAGTTAAATTTATTTTATTTTAATTTCATCGTATGCCCGTAACAACAAGAAGTATGGCATCCGATAAACAAATACAGGACTTATTTGAACAATTCCAAAAAATGATGGCACAGCAGCGCCAGGAGGAGGAAAAACGGCGTCAAGAAGACAAAGAAGAACAGGAGAGAAAACGTCAAGAAGAAAAGGAAGAGCAAGAAAAGCGACGTCGGAAAGAAAAAGAGGATGAAGAAAGAAGACGCCAGGAAGACAAAGTAGAACAGGAGAAAAGACGTCAAGAGGAAGAAAGAAGACGTCAAGAAGAAAGCGACGAATTAAAGAAAATTATGGAAGATCAAGAAACAAGACGTCGGAAAGAAAAAGAGGATGAAGAAACAAGACGTCGGAAAGAAAAAGAGGATGAAGAAAGAAGACGTCAAGAACAAGAAAGACAACGTCAAGAGGAAAAAGACGAACTCAGAAAAATAATGGAAGACTTGGAAGAAAGACGCCAGGAGGAATTAAGGAAAATCCTGAGCGATCAAATAAAAATACAACAGGACGCAATCATTTCTGTCAAGGAAGAAGTTAAAGAAGAGATAAACAAGGTCGAAGAAAAAGTAGATAAGGTAGAAGAAAAAGTAACTGAGTTTGAAGTAGAAATAGACCGGCTTAAACGACAGTTGAGAGATAGAGGAAGCCAGCAGGTGGTATCATCAGGTCAGCGACTAAAACCTCCTTCTTTTGACGGCCAAAGTTCCTGGACGACGTACAAGAGGTAGTTTGAGGCAGCAGCATGTGCGAACAACTGGGATAACGAGGAAAAGGCCATGGCATTAGTTCTGGCGTTAAGGGGCCAGGCCTCAGAGTTGCTTCAGACTATCCCAGTAGATAAACAAAGGGACTTCAAAGTCTTGGAAGCTGCATTGGACTTGAGATATGGCGACCAACATCTCGCCCAAGTATACCAAGCCCAGCTAAAATCACGAACACAAAAGGCTGGAGAGAGTTTACAGGAATTCGAAGCTGCGATAGAGAGACTGGCACACCTGGCGTATCCGAGTGCACCTAGAGAATTTCAGGAACAATTAGCCGTAGGGGCCTTTTTAGATGGCATAAGGGACGAAGAGGTCAGGCGAGTTCTGAGGCTGACAAGACACCAAAGTAGTAGCGAAGCTTTGGTGCGTGCACTTGAAGTAGAAGCCGCCTAGAGAGATACTCCAAGGTCGAGAGTGCGAGCTGTGACTCTCGAAGAATCACAACCAGAAATGAATCAGAACCCTATGTTGACTGAGATGCAGAAAATGTTTACCAAACTATTCGATAAATTGGATGGCCTAGGAAAGCAGGATAAACAGCAAAATAAAGGAAAGCCGAGTGGTGGTATTAAATGTTACAACTGCGGCAAGGTGGGCCATATGAAACGAGACTGTCGACAGCAGAACTCGGAGAGTCGAGTAAATGCTGTGAATGTTGAAGAAAAGCAGGAAAACTAGAGATAGCCAGCACCAAGGGGGCTGTGCTGGCTAGGGAATGCGGTGCCCCCAGAGAAATAAAGATTTCCCAGCTCCAAAGAATACCAAGTAGTCTGTTGTTGCAAGGATATGTGAATGGAAGAAAATGCGTGTTTACGATTGACACCGGTGCTACGTCATCAATAGTGCGGCCAGGGTTTATATCAGGCTTGCAGATTGACAAGAAGCAAAATGGAGTAATCATTCGGACAGCCACGGGGGACAGGGCTGCGGTCCATGGAGAGGTCAACTTGGAACTGCAGGTTGGACGGTTGAGGTTAAATTACAAGGTCATTGTGGCTGACATTATGGATGATTTCATTTTGGGTCTAGACATCATGGGAGAGCAGGGATTTATTGTTGACGTAGGGGAGCGAGTCTTAAAAATTGGAAATGAGGAATTTATTCTGGCAACCGCAGACGACCAATTCCATAAAGCGAGATTGTTAACAACACAGACGATCAAGATTCCTGCTCATTCAGAACAAATGATCGATGCTGCCTTAGAAGGAAATCCTGGAGGGTACCGTGTTGGCCTAGTGGAAGATGACGAATCGATTAAGTCCCTATCCAATATTATTGTGGCGAGACCTTTAACCCGGACTAAAGACAAAATCCCAATTAGAGTTGTTAATTTAAATTCCCACTCGGTGACAATTAAGGAAGGCAAACCGATTGGCTCCTATGAACCGGTCACATGGGTAGCGAGGTGCGAGGAACAAACAGAGGGAAGTTCGTCTACGAAAATAGACCAGGAAGTTTTGACCTTGCTGAGTACCCAGTTGGAGCATTTATCTGAGGATGAACGAAGGGAGGCAATCAAGTTCCTAGAAAAGGAAAGTTCAGTATTTGCCAAGAATACAGAGGCCCTTACAAAAACAGACATAGTCCAGCATCGGATAAATACTGGCAACTCACCCGCTATTCGACAACCACCTAGGAGGCTGCCATTAGCAAAACAAGAAGATGCCTCGGCAATGATAGACAAGATGCTACAAGATGGAGTCATTGAGGAGTCGACGAGTCCCTGGTCATCGCCAGTAGTTTTGGTTGCCAAGAAGGATGGAACATTAAGATTTTGTGTCGATTATCGAAAATTAAACGATGTCACGAAGAAAGACAGTTACCCATTACCACGAATTGACGACACGTTAAGCACGTTGGCAGGCTCACGATGGTTTTCTACGTTAGACCTTAGGAGTGGATACTGGCAAGTGGGGCTTCATCCTGATGATAAAGAAAAGACAGCGTTTTCAGCAGGCAGTGGTCTTTATCAATTTACCGTGATGCCTTTTGGACTTTGCAATGCGCCAGCTACCTTTGAAAGACTGATGGAGTTCGTGCTGCGAGGGCTAACCTGGAGGACGTGCCTGGTTTACCTTGACGACGTGCTTGTTATGGGACAGGACTTTACAGAACATTTGAAAAATCTTCAAGAAGTATTTGGGCGAGTCAGGAATGCCCATCTGAAGTTGAACCCGAAGAAGTGCCTGCTATTCCAGAAAGAAGTCAAATTTCTTGGTCACGTGGTGTCTTCGGATGGAATACAAACAGACCCCGACAAAATTTCTGCTGTACGAGATTGGCCAAGACCATCTAACGTTCATGAAGTACGGAGCTTCCTTGGCCTCTGCACTTATTACAGGCGCTTTGTGGAAGGGTTTGCAGAAATTGCGAAACCATTACACCGGCTGACAGAAGAGAAAGTGCAGTACCAATGGACACCAGAATGTGAAACGGCATGGAGAAAATTGAAGGCAGCTCTATGCACTGGTCCTGTGCTAGCGTACCCACAACGGGAAGGACTTTTTATTTTAGACACTGATGCCAGCAATTCTTCGGTCGGATCTGTGCTGTCTCAAATCCAGAATGGGCAGGAAAGAGTGATCGAGTACTTCAGCAAGGTGCTGTCCAAACCAGAAAGAAATTATTGTGTAAGCCGGAAAGAGTTACTGGCCATCGTAAAATCAGTGGACCATTTTCATAAATATCTTTATGGAAGACATTTCAAGATTCGGACCGACCATGCTGCATTAAAATGGCTGTTGCAGTTGAAAACCCCTGAAGGTCAACTGGCTCGTTGGATAGAACGGTTGCAACAGTATGATTTCAAAATAGAACATCGACCTGGAAGATCTCATAAGAACGCAGACGCTTTATCTAGAAGACCATGCAAGGAAGATTGCAAGCACTGCCGCCACGTTGAGAAATTTCAGGGTACGGTGGCCGTCAACACTATTAAAATAGAGGTTCCGGATGATTGGACAACTGAAGCCCTGAGACAAGAACAACTGAATGACACAGAGATTGGGGCTATATTGAGAGCAAAGGAGAAAGGAATTCGACCAGCGTGGAAGGATGTTTCGGACAAGGCAGTTGGATTGAAGGCTTTGTGGGCCCAATGGGATTCACTCAAAGTTATGAACGGGCTGCTAAAGAGAGCTTGGGAAAGCCCGGATGGCAAGGAAGTTGTTATGCGTCTAGTGATTCCCAGGTGTCGAGTACCGAAAGTACTTCAGGAAGTGCATAATGGAGCATCCGGTGGGCACTTCGGCGTTAATAAGACCCTGAATAAAGTACGAGAACGATTTTATTGGGTAAATAGTCGTCAAGATGTGGAAGCTTGGTGTCGCAATTGCAAAATTTGTGCAGCCAGTAAGGGACCGCAGACTAGAAGTAGGGGTGCAATGAAGCAGTATAACGTCGGAGCTCCTTTCGAGAGGATCGCGATCGATATAGCCGGCCCATTCCCAGTAACCAAGGATGGGAACAAGTACATACTGGTTGCAATGGACTATTTTAGTAAGTGGCCAGAGGCCTATGCAATTCCAAACCAAGAAGCAGTCACTGTCGCCAAAGTCTTGGTAGATAATTTGATATGTCGGTTTGGTGTACCCCTGGAGCTGCACTCAGATCAAGGGAGGAACTTTGAGCAGCAAATCTGCAAGTTATTGGGGATACACAAAACACGGACCACAGCCCTTCACCCGCAATCAGATGGAATGGTGGAACGACATAACAAGACCATGAAAGAACATCTCTCTAAAGTGGTTCATAAGAATCAACGCGATTGGGATCTCCACATACCGTTCTTCCTCATGGCATACAGAGCTGCTATCCACGAGTCTACGAAACAAACACCAGCCCGTGTAGTATTTGGACATGAGATCAGACTGCCGTGTGATTTGATTTTCGGAACACCAGGCGGAGAACAGCTTCCTGTGAACAGCTATGTGGATGAAATGAGTGAACGGCTAAGAAATGTTCATGAGCTGGTTAGAGACCAAATCACCATAGCCAGTGACCGAATGAAGGCTCGATACGACCGTAAGGGTAGTTCAGAAGGGTTCAAGGCAGGAGATCTGGTTTGGCTGTACAACCCACAGCGGAAGAAAGGGAAGTCACCGAAACTTCAACCTCCTTGGGAAGGACCTTATACTGTTATTACCCGAATTAATGATGTCGTCTATCGTATTCAACGAAACAAAAAGTCCAAGATGAAGATCGTACACTTGGGTAGACTGGCGAAGTATGTGAAAGAGGCTGAATTGCCTGACCGGGACGTTCAGGCTTAAGGAGGGGGCAGTGTAATATGTTGCAACCCCTTAAAAATTTAAGGTTATGTTGGTTACTAAAAAGTAGGCAGACTTCAACAGATCGAATGTCAGAATGAATGTAGTGTATTTGCACCTACTCGAAAAAGAACCTACCAGAAGATTCCAAAGTGACATCTGGAATTATCGAGAGAATGGTGGCGTCATCACAGAACAATCGAGATCTGTCATTTTTAGGTATAAAAGACCGATCGCATTCTCGGCGAGTAGTTCAGAAAGTTCAGAAAATATAGAAAGTGAGGTTAAGAGTTTAATGATAAACAAAGTAATAAAAATTGTGATTTTAGTCAGTAAAGTGTATTTAAATTAACAATAGTATTGTGAAGTATCCAGTAAATATTTAATAAAGTGTGTTAGTGGACATCTCTTGTTATAATTTTTGGAACCCACGGAATTTGCAAGGGGTAGTTTCCTAAGGGTGGAAACACGCGACAATAGTTTTTATACGAAACATCAAATGAAAGCTTTTAAAAGCCTTGAAGCTTACAAGTATTTTAATTCTGGGTTTGTGTTGAAAGCCGGAACCAAAATTGTTAACAATTTCTATGTACTTAGTACAGAGTCCAAGTAAGGAGTTCCCTGCACTCAAAAAACGCAACAAAAACTTTACGACATAATTATATCGCCGCGGTCCATGGCGCCATGCCTGTCATCAAACGACCCCGACACACATTAAAAACCTATAAACTCGCCTATAAAGGTAAGTGAGTCAATTTGTGAACAGCAGTACAAAGAGTACAGGTATTTTAATGAGCTCGTAAAGTTTTCGTTGCATTTTTTATTTGCAGGGAACTGTTTACTTCAACTACACATAGATATCTCATAGTTCTTTGTTTTTTATACAAAAAATTGCTTACCACTTATGAAATGTATGCTACAAACTCTCTGGTTTTTTAATATGGAAGGTGTTAGATCATCCCTTTTAATCGCTGCTATCCATCTTTCACGTCGTTTTCTCGACAGATCATTTAGATGAGGGAAATGTTTAGAATTCACGACGTCGGGTACACAGTAAAAGCTAACCTTGTCACGATGTCCGCAATCCACTACGATGCACGTTACAGGCATTTTTTCCAATTATAGCCAATAATATTATCACCAAACAATCTAACAAGACACACTGAACAATTCTTTGCAAAAAACTCGAACTAAAAACTTTTAAAACTTAAAAACTTCATGAAAAAATGCTGCACTGGTTACAATGTAAACAATACAAATAATCCCGTGTTTGCCCTCAGCGCCATATTGGCAGTAAGTTTGACAGGTCGTTGGATTGCCCAATAATCCGAGGTTGATAACTTTTTTTTCAGAGTTGGCAGCTCTAGTTTGATTGTGATTATCCGAAAAATTAGTGATTTTCTGTTTGTTAGTTTTTTGTTACTAAGTAAAAAAAAACGTTTGTTTTTGTCGAAAAATCACCTGACAGTGATAACAAAGAGCAACAACAATAGGGTCGTTGACCATTTTTTAAAAATTTTATGTTCAAATACTTTATTAAATTTTATTTGACCCGTATTTTTTTATTTTACAATCTTGTCATTTTAATAGTGAAATTAATTATTTAAATTAAGAAATTTTGAATTCGCGCCCATCGCCACGTCAGATATGAGCACATGCTCAGTTAGATAAAGGAATAATCGACGGGCGTCGTTTGCTTTGCTTATGTGCTGTTAGCATATAGTCCAGTCAACTTTCACCTCTAATTTGAGTGCTAATGAATGGATTTTGACGAAACCTTGTGCAATGTATTTGTAATGACGTTAATAAAAGAGTTAAAAAAAAAAAGATCAGAGTAGGAAATGATCGGAAGAGGTAGAAAACTCCCCTTTTATTATGGGTTCCGTAACTTGTAGAATTCGGTCAAAAATGAAAGAGAAACGATAAATTTACCTTTTCTTGCCAAAAATAAGATGTTTTTACTCTTGTGAATTTTTTCGAAAAATGCATATTTTTGGAGATATGGCCTCTCGAAAATTCCTAAAAGTGGAGGAGGGGAAATGTAGAAGTTGAAAAAAAAATCTGAAACAATTCAGGTGAATATGTTATCGAAATTCAAGACTTTTTTATTCGTCTGTAAAGTGTGTTTTCACCGAGTTATTCCAGAAAAACATGAAACACTACCCCTTTCTTTAAAATTGTAGCGCTTTAAAAATATGTAATTTAAAAATTTGAAAAAATTCAGACGTTTGCATTGAGGCCTTCTAAACATTTTTTGTCTCTTGGAATTTTTTTGTAACTTGCTAATTTTCCGAGTTACAGGCAGTTTTTCACAACAGATAATGTACTATATTTTTTGCACAAAAAATACATGAAAATTCGAAAATGAACGTCATTTATGTATATTATTATCAAAAAGTATGGAACCTATATAGTTATACCATTTTTAAAGTTCAATATGATTTTTTAATTTGCATGTATTTTTTAATATGCAAAAAAATGTATTACATTAGTTATCGTGAAAAACTGCCTGTAACTCGGAAAATTAGCAAGTTACAAAAAAATTCCAAGAGACAAAAAATGTTTAGAAGGCCTCAATGCATACGTCTGATTTTTCAAATTTTTAAATTATATATTTTTAAAGCGCTACAATTTCAAAGAAAGAAGTAGTTTTTGATGTTTTTCCGGAATAACTCGGTAAAAACGCACTTTACAGAAAAGTTGCAAATAAAAAAAGTCTTGTATTTCGATGATACATTTACCTGAATTTTTTCAGATTTTTTTCAGATTTTACATTTCCCCTCCCCCACTTTTAGGAATTTTCGACTGGCCATATCTCCAAAAATACGCATTTCTCAAAAAAATTCACGAGAGTAAAAACGTCTTATTTTGAGCCAAAAAAGGTAAATTTATTGTTTCTTTTTCGTTTTTGACCTAATCCTACAAGTTACGGAACCCGTGATAAAAGGAGTGTTTTCTACCCCTTCCGATCATTTCTTACTTTAATAATTTTTTCAACTTTTTTATTAACACATTACACAAGGTTTTATCAAAATCCATTCATTAGCATCCAAATTAGAGATTTTGGTCATTTTAGCGCTCTGTTGACTGGACTAATAGATCAAAGTTAGTATCGATGTGAGTCATATAGTATGTATTTGGAAGAAATACTAACCTCAAATTTTTAACATTTCGGGATTCGGCACTTAAATAGTTCAAATTGTCTACATAAAACTCGTGCATCATATAAAAATCCCCTATAGGTAAATTCTCTGAAGTACCTTTCACAAAATTAGGTTCCATTATAAACAAATATTAAATATTAAACACACAATGTAAATGTAAACAAATCTTGAATGTAAACAATAAATCAACAGAGCACCACTACCAACATGAAAATTCTCTAGAATTGAATGATCATCAGATACGTCATCATTTACCGCCTTTTTATTTTCAAAATCAATTTGTTCTTGCATGTGATGATTAGAACTGTTTTTAATATGATATATGCAATGTATATTTAATATACTTTTTGATCATGTAACAATATTTTGTAAATTTTGTTGAAGTAAACGACCCTATTGTAATGTAAATTAGAATAATTTCTGGTTGATATTAAATTCATTTCACCTGCTTTTTTTAAATAGTGTTCAATGTAATGCATGTTCTGTAATGGTTTCTGAAATATTTTAAATAGTAACTCAAAATTCCTTCATCATCTGTAATTTTTGATAAAAATATCGAACGTAATTATAGACCGGCACAGGTTCATTTAGTCAAAAATATATCACAATAATAATCAAATTTTTTCTTGCACGCTGCAAATAAAGGTTAGGCACGCGTCACTCACCAGACACTCCCACAAAAAAACACATCGAAGGCACAGATCTGTAAGTATTGAGTTTTTTAAATACTTAGTTTTTATTGTTTTTTTATTTACCTTTAAAAAATTCAAAAATTAATTTTTCTAGACTTTTGTAGTGAGGTTGCGTTTTTTCTGTTTGCATTGTAGAATTCGTTTATTCTCCAGTTATTTCAAAGCTTGAGGTTGATGATGTCTTTTTCTGTTTTAATTTTTTTTTTTAATTAAACTCAATTGCTGCAAAGATGATAATAAATTAATGATTTTCTTAATTGAACAGAGAGATGAAAGTAGTGGCCAAACGTTAATAAAACCCAACTATATCGACTCACCCATGACCCAAGATGAATTTCAGGGCATCAAGACAACACTGGCGGAGAATCTTTATCAAAATTTGCGATACCGAGAAAGCTTAAACTCAAGTGGTACTGTATCACGTAAAACTAGTACTGCATCAGAGTATACTCCTGAACATACTTATATCATGAATAGCAGACCACCAGGTCTGGCAGATCAAACCAATGTTAGTTATGCTACTGAGAGTTGTCTAACTGCTCCAGTGGAACTCCCATCTGCTCTTTCGCAAGTCACTAATAAAGAGGTGGGGGAAATTGATATCCCCGTTTTCGATGACGGTGTGCCATCAAATGAAATGATTCCTGAAAGCCAAGACCATACTGATGCTCTTAAAACTGAATTGAATAACAGTTTATTACAAAAGGATGTGGGAAAATTGTTGCCAGGTCAAAAAGTAAATCTCAAAGTTTTTGTATTAGGGGTGGATCAGAAAGAATCGGGGCAGGAAGACGGTAAGGAGGAACCTGTGATTGTGATTGCTCCCAAGCATCTAGGAGCGATAGAAAGAATTATAGACATAAAGGTTGAGGAGGGGTACGTAGACAAATCTAATGTTGAAAAAGTGGATGAAAAGGTGGACAAGCCAACCCAATCTGAATTAGGTCTTAAAGTACCCCAAAGGAAAATTTCTAGATTCTTAGTTAGTCCAGTATTGTCAGGACAGTTGGACCTTCCAAAAGATAAAGATTTTGGCTCTGGTGAGATAACTCATCAACCACATATTCCTCCAGATGTAATTCCTGGAGAACAAGGGGAACCTAATGTAGTTCCACTTCAACTGCCTATGGAAATTAAAACTGTTATACCAAGTAATGTAGTAGCTTCATCAGAGCCTATTAGGAAAAATTCTGCTCCTTTAGAAACAACTAGAACTGTCTTAGATTTAGAAAAGCCTATGGAACAAAAAATGAGTGTTTGTTCCTTGAAAGAGGAGACTACAAAAGAAGAATCCAGCGCAGTTTGTGGTCCAGAACTCATCAATACTCTGGAGCAGTTAAAAATTAGCTTGGATAATTTAAAGCACATTAGTCATCCCAAGAAAGAAGCTGTTGAAGGTGACGCTAAAAAAGTATCATCTAATACCGAGGTTGGTTCTAAATCAACTGTCAGTTTTCCAGCACAACAGCAGCAACCAGTTCAGCCCCAATCTCAATCATCTACTACTCAGTTTGTGCCTCAAGTTGGCTCCAATTTACCTGCACAAGCTCCTCAACCCATTGCACAGCCTCAAAATTTGCCTCAACCCCAGCAAACTGTAACCCAACCTCAACCAACTGTGCTGCAACCTCAGCAAGCCCCACCACAACCTCAACAAACCTTACCCCAACCCCAACAGACCCTGCCCCAACCACAGCAAACGTTGCCCCAACCACAACAACCTTTGCCTCAACCACAGCAAACATTGCCGCAACCACAACAGTCTGTGCCCCAACCACAGCAGAGTATGCCTCAGCCACAACAGAATATGCCTCAACCACAGCAAACTATGCCCCAAGCACAGCCGGCTATTCCCCAACCACAGCAGACTATGCCACAACCACAGCAGACTATGCCTCAGCCACAGCAAATACTGTCCCAACCACAACAACCAATGCCGCAAACCCAGCAGGCCATGCCTGCTCAATCCCTAGGTCACAGTCAGGCTGCACAGGGCATACCGCAGGGTCAATCGATTCCACAACCGATTATAACGGTACCTTCGTCTGCCCAGCAGAGTTTTGTTCCGATAAATATTCCGCAACAATATGTTACTGCATCCCCACCACAACAATTAAACATGCAGCAGCAGATTACTTCGTCTATACCACAGGCACAAGTTTTGCCTCCGGCTCCAACGCAAATGAGCACGTCGGTGCCAAACCAACAAATACAAACCTCTTTGCAGCAGAATCTATCCAGTAGTTTGCCTCCACAACATGACATTCCTATGCAGGTAGGTGTATTTTAATTACATTAATTCGACATTAGGTAGAGTAAGATGTAGCATATAAACAAGTAACAGTCCTTTGAGAGAGGGACTTGCAACAAGGAGGTTGAATAAATAAGGAGTCGCCATAAGAAGCAGAATGTAGCAGCAAATTCCTCATTTTAGTATGATCGAAACGTCAACAAAACGCGACATGTATCTTGGTTTAATATTGTTATAAAATAAATGTTTTTGATAGAAAATAGTGTTTTTCGCCATAACATACGATTTCGTGTCCGCCAAGTAGCTGTACAAATCAAAGTAGTATTGATAACAAAAAATGTTTTGGAATCACTTTTCATAGGTTAAAACAGGTCCGTACTCAAAAGATATGTTGAAACTATTTTCTATTTATTTTAGATTGTATTTTATATTATACAGTCGGGCCCGCTTATAACGAGTGGGTAGGTGACAAAAAAAAGTGCTCGCTATATCCGAACGCTCGTTATAAACGGTTTTTTAATGGATCCGGTTACAACGAATATACTCGTTATAAACAATTTTTATTGGGTCCTAATATAACGAGTACGCTCGTTACAACCGGCACGCACGTCTCTATAGGTATGTAGTCTTAAACGGTTACATATACATATAATATGTACGTGGATAACACGTACACATATGTACTCAAAAATATAGAAGTTTATGTATGTAAATATATATTCATTCAGTATAAAATAAAACATAAAATCTGATTATGAGAATTTAACAAAAGTAAGTTTATAAAATGATGTAAAAATACATATATATGTACTTACATATGCAGTGAAAAAAAAAATATTATGCACATACATACTCTTGCGTCGCAGTAATTTACTTAAAATAGTCAGTAATCTTTTTCTGAGTTGCATTTTTATTTGAAAATGATATTTCAAGGCTTCTCTGAATGGAATCAAACTTGTCCCTTACATTGTTTTCAAAATCATTAAATTCTAAATAAGTAGATATGGTTTTCATTGCACTAAATACTTGTTGAGTTGTTGGGGGTTCAAACAAGTCATCTTCGTCTTCTTCAGGTATTTCCAGTTCGTCGTTAGTTTGCATTTCATGTGATTTAACAGAAGCCGCTATTTCAGTTTCCGACGGATACTCACAAGTTTCTAAACAATCGTCAACCTCTTGATATGCATTTAGTTCGTCACTAGTAAAACTCACATTTAAAATATTGTTTTTAATAGCCCAATCACGTAAACACATGGAATCTTCGTCATCAACACTTTCCGAGTTTTCATTTCGTAATAACCACTGAGCCAAAGGTAGGTCATCGTCTTCATCAAATTCTGATCTCGGATAAAAACCTGCATGCCGATAACAATTCACAATTGTTTTTTGTGAAACACGTTTCCATGCTGTGTTTATAGTTAATATCCCATCCAACAAAGAAAATTTGAAGTCCTTTTTATCATTATCGACATTATCCAAATGAGATACCATTTTACTTAAAAATATTTTTTTGTAATGTTTCTTAAGACAAGCGATGATACCCTGGTCCATGGGCTGTAAAGTTGCTGTTGTATTAGCGGGGAGAAAAACCAATTTTATGGATCGTAGATTTGCAATCTCAGGGTGTGCAGGACAATTGTCAATCATAAGAATTATTTTTCTTTTTTGTCTTTGTAAAGCAGCATCCCAGTTTCTTATTTCTTTCTCAAAAACTTCTGATGTTACCCATGCTTTTTTATTGGCTGTGTAAGTAACAGGTAACACTTTACAAGTTTTAAAACATCGGGGTGTTTTTGATTTACCAATGACAAATAATTTTCTTTTTTCTGTGCCCGTCATATTGGCACAGACAAAAACTGTGATTCTTTCTTTACTTTTCTTGCCCCCATGACATTTTTCTTTCTGAAATTTGAGAGTTTGGTTTGGGACAACTTTATAAAACAACCCAGTTTCATCTCCATTAAAAATGTCGTTATTAGAGTAACCTTTACGTATTTCAGGCCAAGTATTATTAAGCCAAGCCTGTGTTATATCTGCAGAAACACTCGCAGCTTCTCCGTGGATTTTACTCGAAGAAATGTTGTACCTTTTCTTAAAACGGTCTATCCAGCTTTTCGAGCATACAGTCGCCTCATTATTAGGGGAAAATAATTTAGAAAATTGTTCTGCTTTTTCTTGCAATATGGGCCCAGTTATGGGTATGTTTTGAATTCTTTTCTGCTTAAACCACTCAAGCAATGCCTGATCAACTTGCTTTTTCGCTGGTTTCCGGATTCGTTTTAACTTTGAAATGTTTGAATTTAAAGATCCTCTAATTTTATCCCGGTTTTTCCAGACAGTAGAAACAGTCGAACTGGATAATTTGTAATTTTTACACACATCGGCATTAGATATGCCACTGGCAATAGCATCAATTAT
Source organism: Rutpela maculata (assembly GCA_936432065.2). Classification (NCBI taxonomy): domain Eukaryota; kingdom Metazoa; phylum Arthropoda; class Insecta; order Coleoptera; family Cerambycidae; genus Rutpela; species Rutpela maculata. The sequence continues at coordinate 54,968,048 of OW386292.2, forward strand.
TTTTATTTTGTTCTCTAATGTAAGGGACTTTCTCTTACAGGACATGGCTGTTATATAAATCAACGAATATCGGCGATTGATGACAAATCACTGAGTAAATAGTAAAGACCCGACCGTCGCGCGTTGGCTAAATTATGTGCATAACTTCCTAAAAACATTACATCTACCTACTACTCATAATATAATAACGAGTCATGGCAAATTTGTTGGAATACTAGCAGGCACTGTTTCGATACAATAAAAGCACCGACGTTTCATATCTACCGCCCTCAAAGCGCCGACTACTATTAAGTCGGTGTCCGTCAAATGGCAGCGTTCCAAGAACTTACTTCGTATGAACTAATAACTAATATCACTCGTTATAAACAGAGTTAAATCTCCGTCATCCCTACAAAGGTGCTCGTTGTAAGTAAACATATTCAGCAACTTATTAGAAAAATATTACTCGTTATAACAAAAGCGCTTGTTATATCCGAGCTCGCTATATCCGAACTGAAATTGTGTTGAGCTTAATGGATGATTTTTTGTATCTATGGAAATTACTCGTTAAAACCGAACGCTCGTTATAAGGTGTACTCGTTATAAGCGGGCCCGACTGTATTATATTGTATTTGCTTGAAATGTGAAACCGTCATCTCATTAATTACTCTACTGGCTTGATATATGGTAGTATCAATGTGTAAAGTCAACTAACATGTATCTCCTCAAATGCTGTATAAACTTTTTTTAAATCAGGACCTGGCGAGCCGTTCATAACAGTATGATCACAAGCCACACCTTCTGCGGCCGTTTCTCATTGTAGGATATAAGCTTTATGACTACTCCTTATTTATATTCTACCTCCATGACTTGCAATTATAGACTAAGAGCCAGCGACGTATTTACTTATGTTATTTTAGTACTCATAAGAATGAGTCGGCAGCTTTATGTAATTGTTGGTCACGACCGTGGTATTGTTTCCTCTTTCGATCGCAAAAAAAACATTTAGAATTGATTTCTTCCACACATGATGTAGTGGATAATTCTATCTCTGGGCTCATTTCTATGTTTAGATACCTAGAAATATTTTCTGCAGAAGTAGATGTTGGGGTAATAACAACGATGCCTGAGACCAAAAAACTTCTGATTTTTCTTCACATAAAAGTACTACAGGTTTTTCCAATATGAAATACTTGCTCATTACTGCTGTAAAACTTTTATAGCAATTCAAATGATAGCCATCGATGTTTAGAGTTGAAGGTAAAATGTTTTTATATTTTAATTTATTTCTTTTGCAAATGTTTAATATACCACAGCACTTCTCCAAGTATCTGCAGCAAATAAAGTTATTTTATCATCTTTACTTCCGCAACAAATTACACAGGTACTCTTAGATGAAGCCATTCTTTTAAATAAAAATGTAACTCACAATCGCGTCACGAAATCAAACTAACTACTAAGAAGCAACTCAAGTAAACTATATTCACCGAATTGTGAGATTGTGTCAAAAAAAATTGTTGTCAAACAAATACATTGATCCCGTGCACTTAGTTCACACGAGCCATTCATGCATAAAATTAATAAAAATACACGTACATAGTAATTCGTGAAAAAATAAGTTTAAAACAATACACAAGAACAATGCAATTATAACAATACATAATTATCACGTCCTTAACAATATACAATAACCAATAACTGAAATTAAACAATTCTCAAGTCGAACACCAAATGCAAATACGCAAGTTGCATACAACTGAAGTCGACATAGTCTTTTTGTAAAATGGGTACGTTGAATACTTCGACATCGTCTGGAATATGTTGAATACTCTAACACTATAGATTGTCAGACAAATAATTAAAACTATAAGTTGTGACGTCAAAATTAGTAAAATATTAAACCTAAAAATTGGAAATTGCAATTGTTAAAATTGCTTTAGAGAATTTTAAAAAATCTACAAAAAAAAACGCAATTAATTATGAAAGTAGTATAAAAATATTCTACGACTGTTGACACTCCATATTGGTAATGTTCCATTACATATCTGTGATATTTTAATAGTCTTATAAAAATTTGGGAAAAATTTGAGGTCTCGACCGGTTTCAACCAGACCGATTGGGGAGAAGGTCTTTGAAACGAAAAGATTTAAATTTGACAGCCTGCGTCACTTAATAATTTTTAGGTTGGAAATGGAAAAAATTCTGAATTTGAATTGTTTAATAAACCCGGCCGTTCTGGGGTGCCAGACCTTCCATTTCGTGTTTAATGTGTTAAGAAGGGTATTCCTACTCATACTAAAATAACATAAGTAAATACGTCGCTGGATCTCCTGCTATTAGTATTGGGCAGTATAAGATTGTTTAAAGTAAACAAACTTGTAACTTCAGAAATTTAACCTGCAATAGTAAAGTAAATATCAAATAATAGAATTCCGAACGGTTATTCGTCAAGTTACTTATTTGGGAAGTCCATTTCACCTCATCCGAACTCTTATTATTTCAACTTCAATTTTTTTGTTTTTAATACAAATATCTCAATAAATATTAGATTTAGTGAAAAACATCAAAATAAAAATCTGTCCCCAAAAGTTAATATGAATTAATTATAGGCAACGGCATTTTTTCAATTAAAGATGAAAAAAAAGACAGTATTTGTCGATTTCCATATTTACAATTAGAGGCTTCTGCCTCTTATTAAAAAAAATAGTTATAATTTCTTGTTTTTTTTTCCTGATACTGATATTGGTTTAAATATGGAAACAGTCTTCCTTCAATGCAACTGTACTATGAAATGTGTTTTGCAGATTCCCAATATATCACAACAGGCGCAGCCCAGTCATGTAATATCGCATACCATGGTTACTGCTATCCCTCAAACGGTACCGTTACATCAACCCACCATACCTACAAATCTGCCCCAACAGCAGCCTCCAATTGCTCAGCCGCCGGTCGTTCAAGCCCAATACCAGCAGCCCGTGGCTGTACCACCCCAGCAGCAGCAGATATTGAGTCAGCCCACCCAGCAACCCGTCGTCACCTCACCTCAGCAGCTTATGTTAAATATTAGTCAGCCTGTTGATATGCAGAACGTTGTTTATCAGCAGCAAGTGTTTCCCACCCTTCAACCCATCTCTAGTTCCGTTTCTGTTCAGAATTTGTCAGTGTCAGCTGGGCAGCCTCCCGCTAACTTCCAGCACTCTGTGTCGATAGATGACACATTGCAGAATTATGCTGTTAAAAAGATGCCAGAGAATCTCAAGCAAATAATAGAAAGGTTGGTATAGTGTGTTTTAATTTTATTTTGCTTCATAACATCGCAAGAGAAATGTGTCATAATCTTATCTCTTTTTTGTCACAAGAAGTTTTTCTTCTCCAGATCAGCCAGTGGCAGAGAATAATGACTTCAAAAAATTATAGAGATAATCGTCAATATAAGAATGCTTTGTCTTTCATGGCACTCGGTGGGTGACATTGGTGACAAAGGATAGGATTTTGCCTCCGATTAAAGAACTTGTATCTAGATACATAACAGGCTATCTTTTCACTATATACCTTGTTTCTTCCTAACATAGTCACATTATATGTCCATTAAAATGGATAGATGAACATCACATCCCATAGAAAACAGTGGCATTGTGTGTGTAGAAAATGTGTAGAATGATAAATATTTTCATTAAAATTTCATTTTCATTTTCATTAATATTACAGTAAGATAAATATGTATTGAAAGGATATTAAAATTTAATTGGTATTCACTTTATAACTGTAAACTAAACTTCATCATGTTACGACTATGGAACGCTTGATTTTCTTCTTTTCTAAACTGCTTTCTGCAAACGGCACAGCACTTTGCACTAAATATATTGTCACTAAACTGTGTAAATATGAATAGAGAATATTATTTAGGTATTAAGCAAATCACAACTTAAAATAAAAAGACTTCTTCACCACATTTTGATCGAAAAACACTTATTAACATTAATGGCGGATACTGTCAAAAGTGTCAAACTGAGATTATGATAATCGAACTGCCCGAATCGGTCGCGAATAGATCGACTAGCCAATCAAGAACTTATGGGAAGAAGTGCCTTAGATTGTAACTATCTCCAACATATAAATCAGTACAATTATGTATCTAGATCTAAGTTCTTTAATTGGAGGATTTTGCACAGTAAGCAGGGCCGGTTTTATGACTACGCCTCATAGGGCCGGGCCTAGGGGCGCCACTCTGTGGGTGGTGCCTTTGCTTTTCATCTTAGTGGCTAGTGCCCATAAACTGATAGCAAGCATAGAGATTATAATACAAGACATTTAACTTGTTCCTATTCCGGGGGAGGGCGCAAAATTAACCTGTGCCTAGGAGCAATTTATGTCTAAAACCGGCACCAACAGTAAGAGGGAAATATGTGTTTATTTTCGGTTTATTATAAATATTTCAAAAATCATAAATAATAGTATAATCTTTAAAATAATTTCGGTTACTTCCCATTGTTCTAAGGAATACAATCATATACAGTTTTTATCATAAATTTTGTATACATCGTGATTTACCATGATATGCGATAAAATGGTGTACTAGTCTTCAATGTGGGAAAGCCCCTGCAAAATTTTAGAGTGCTCTGAGGTAATTTAGTATATTAAAACTGGTTAAAACTTACGAAGATACACTACTGTTATTGTCTCGGTCAGTAATAGGGCGACGAACTTACTTGTGAAAGAACATTGGAGATGTTTACATTTCCTTAATTAGAAAGTTTCCTATTTTAGAAATATCATGTACATTCAACCTCATTTAGTAGCCTTTCAGTTAACTAGTCAAACAAAAAGAAAAATCATCTCTATATCTGAAAAACTCACGAACTTATTTAATTTCTTATTCGAATACTTCGCGCTCGACTGTGACGTCACAGTACACAACTCGCTGTTATTTTAGGCATAACTTCTTCAAACGATTAAAACGTTAAACAAGCCCAACTACAAAAATATCTTACGCTGCGTCCGGTAAGAATAAGACTGAATGAACTAAACTGCCGGTGCCCACGCCCGCTCGGTGTTGACGGAATCATGTACTGAGACATAATCGAGCCTCAGCCCAGATGAGCGCTAACTTTTTTACTTATAGAGATAATTAAAAAAAAAAAAATTACAGATATTTTTTAGATTTTTATGACTATTTATTACGAGAAAATGAGAAAAATGGAAACTTCCTAATTGGAATAAAAAGTGAAGCTAGTGGGTGCGGTCAAAGTGCCGTGTTTTTGCTGTCGGTCGACACCGGCAAGTACAAAGCACTGCCGAAGTTGGTGTTTTAGTGTTATTGACGTTAAATATTGAAATAAAATAAATAATAAATTTATTCCATAATACCAAAAAGAAACAGGCGTAGAACAAGTCAGGTTACTAAATAGTGTATAGTGCAAGTATAAATAAAAGAGTAATTTTACACATTAAAATCATCTCGCTAAGATGCGACAATACAATAAAATATTAAAAAGACGTTTATAAATTAAAAGTTTTTGAAGTATAAAGTACATGACAAGATACATTTATTTATATAATTTCACAGGTAATTTTAAAGAGAATTTTGATATATTGTAAAAGTTTTGTTGTATTAAGTATGGTTTTAATTTTGATTTAAAACTTCTCTTCGGTTGGTCTTTGAGTTGTTGTAGATGATTATATATTTTTAGTAATTGGGGCACTACATTTCTTTGGACTCGAATGGAAGATGTTTGGGCCAGGCGTAGCACTAGATTGGCACGGCCTCTTGTTGTATATGGATGCACCGCTTCATACCTAGTAATTATCTTTCACAAAACAAACACATTCATATATATATATATAGACATGGCAAGGCAAGTATCTTCTTGTGTTTAAATATTTCGCTACATGTTTCTCTTCTCTTTACATGAAATATACTTCTCAGGCATGACTTTTGGAGCCTTAAGATTCTAGTAGCCTCAGATGAATTTCCCCAAAAAATTATGGAATATTTATATATTTAATTCTGGAATTTACATATGCATTGTAGGCACTTAGTGCAGCATCTTCGTTGACTTCATTAGATATGATACGTACGTAGTGCATAGATGAAAGAACTTATTTTGCCAGCAAGGTAATGGATGTGGCATTTCCAATTTAACTGGGAGTCAATCTCTACACCAAGGAACTTTACATAATTTGCAGATGTGAGATTTTGGTTGTTGTAGGACATTATTAGCAGATCTTCTTGCCTTAAACTAAATTTTATTAAGTTTGTTTTTCCGATATTTAGTTTTAAACTATTCCGTGTATACCATTCTTCCGTTTTTTCTAGGGCGTCAGTTATTTATATTGTCATCTCTTCTTTTGTCTGTGAATAGATTTAACAGGTGATTAGTTATTTTGGGTAAATTGTTTATGTAAGGTAAAAATAATATAGGCCCAAGTATAGACCCTTGTGGAATTCCTTTCTTCGTCGTCGCCCAGTTAGATTGTATCACTTTTCCTGCTTCCGTTGTCATTACACATTGTCGTCTGCTATGAAGGTGTGACTTTAAAATATCAAGTACGTTTCATCTGAAACCCATTATTGATAATTTTTCTAGCAATATATCGTGATTGACACTATCAAATGTTTTTGATAGGTCCATAAATAAACCAACCACAAGATCTTTTTGACTGATTGATAGGTAGATTATTATTGTAGATCTTCCTTTAATGTAGGCACTTTGCATTTCCGTTATTAGATTATTTTTTTCTGTGAAGTCTAGTATTCTATTTAGTAGTGCTTTTTCAAATATTTTGGCTATTATGGATATTAATGCTATAGGTCTATAGTTAGTAATATCTTCTTTGGTCCCTTTTTTGTAGATTGGTGGTCTTTTTCAGTTCTTCGGGGAAGATACCTTGTGAGAAGCATAGATTAATAATCTGTGGTATTGGTTCTCTTGAGCAGTATTTTATTAGTTTTGTTGGTATTTCATCTGATCCAACAGATGAGGGATCTTTCAGGGAATGTATTATATTATATATTTCTGTGGATGTTGTGACATATAAAAACATGGTATTATGACATTCATGAACATGTCCCAAGGTTCTTATCAAATTTATTAACATCAGTGCATGCATTCAAGAAGAATTCATTTACTTCATTCAAGATTTCGAAGGCAGTTTTATTTGTACCCGCTTTTAGATTTTCAATTTCAAATTGACTATTGCTGTCTTTGCTAGTTATGTCTTTTACCAGATCCCACGTCGCTCTCACTTTATTGTTTTAGTTCATTATATAATTTGAATGTGATGTTTTCTTGGCAACATTGATTGACTTTTTGAGTTCCTTGGAGTATTGTTTATATAGTTCCCTGGTCACATTTCCTCGTAGCATTTCATCATACAAATGTCTTTTTATTCTGATTTTTGTTTTGATGTTCTCATCTATCCAATTTGCGTTGGCTTGTTGATGGCCAATGCATAATTTTTTAGGATAAACTTCGTTCAAAATTTCTCTGAGTTTTGTTATTATTATATCTGTGCATATGTTTGAGTCTTCATTTGACAACATATTAGTCCAATCAACAGACTTCAGTTTTTCTTTGAATGTAGGCATGTGTTCATTTGTAGTCAGGAATATTTATAAATATATTATCTATTATTTTTGTGTATCATATCGTATATTTATCCTGGTTGGTTTGTTTATAGTAGGTTTGAAGTCAAAAGAGGCCATTAAATCTAAGAAAATTTTTACATTTCTGTCCAAGTTATTTTGTACATCCAAATTGAAGTCACCACAAACTGTAACAATGTGATTTCGTGTTTTGCTCGTGACTGACAGCAGAATATCTTCTAGGGTACTGATAAATATATCAAAGTCTGCTCTTGGTGGATGATATATGCAAATAATAATAGTTTTTGCGTTTGGTAGTTCTACAGCACTGCATTCAATTATTGACTCAACACTTTTTTGTTTCAGGTGTTCTAATTCTTTAAACTGTAGGTTGTTGCATAAGAATATACAACTGCCACCATGTATTGTTGATGGTCTTAGAGTTCTGTGAAAGTTAGAGCATTAAAATAGTAATTTGTATTATCTAAAAATATTGTGATTTCATCTAGTTTATTTGTAAGGCATTCTACATTTTGGTGATAAATTTTGAATTTTTTTCTGTTTTTCCTCTCTGTATTTCTATCTTTCTCTATATTAAAAAAGAATTCTGGTTGATGTTTTCTTGGTCTTTGTACTCCCAGTAAATATCTCTTACATCTACTTGTTGCAGAGTTCACTAGCATAGGGTCAATGTCTTTTCGATTTATTTCCCTATTTTTGTAGTAGGTTTTGATTAAAACCAAAAAGTCACTTCTACCCTCTCCAACTTTGCTGTCAGTAGTGTCAATCCCAGGTCTGATAAAGTGATATGGTTGTATCGCGTTACATCAGATTGGTTAAAGTCATTGGCGGCACATTTCTACAAAAAAGTAAGGTAATTTTTTTGGTATTTTTTTTTTTAATTTTTCATTTGTTTATCTCCTTTCGGTGGGGACAACCTACTAATAAATGTTCCTCTTGTCATGGTAGATCTCCCTATATAATTAAATGCCATACTCTAATAATGAAATTAGGGACTATTTTCACTGACAAACTACGATATTCAAGTACAACAGAAATTTACAATAAAAATTATATATAGTTGTATTCGTTAGAACAATAGCAAGTATCTAAAATAGTTTTAAAGATTATACTATGTTTGGTTTTTCAGGTATTTATAATAAATCGAAAATAAACACATATTTCCCTCTCATTCTGTAAAATCCTATCCTTGATACTAGACGGGCGGGCCACGAGTTGGACACCACTATATTATTATTTTTTTCTGAAAAGGGAACTTATGTAACATCACTACTTCCCAAATTTGTTTATGAATATTGTTTTCTTGAAATAAGCCACCACTTTTGTCATTCATTAGTCCATTCATACCAAGCATAAAACATTGTTTTTATATTTTAGAACCTCACTTATTGAAAACGTCTAAAAACAATATAAATAACTGCGCATACAAGTTTGTTTTACTTTTAAGCAAATGCTGTGACGTCACGCACCCTATTTATAAAAAAGATTTGTATGTTTATGGAACAAAAGATATCCTTATTTTTCTTCTATGCAGTTCCTCAGTCAGGGGGAGCCAGGCTTCAACACCGCAAAGTGATATTATTTATGATGCTCATCTTCAAAGTTTGCAGCACAAACTATCGTCTATTCCTATGGCAAGGACTCCACATAATACAACCGTAAGTTTTATTGTAATATATATGTATGGTGATCATATTCAATGTAGATTAAAAAAGGAAAAAGTGAAGTTGTCATTTAATTGTCGCAAACAACTTTACGAACACTTTTTAGGCTGTAGGCAAGTAGCCTTTGTGTGTGTGTTTTCTTTATAGACGAGAATAGGTCAGCTTTGGCCTCTTCCTGACATACCAGAGTGGTATCGGTGTGACATCGGTGCAACATATAATTTACCAAATTGGATTCCCGACAGTCCTACTACTTTTCATTTTTTAGCCAGTAATTGCGCAACTCGAGAAAAAAAAGTCGTCTTCTAAAGACGAAGAAATTTATCCTCGATAAATGCAGATAGTCGACTGAGAAGTTTGTCGATTCCCTGCATTCCGAAAACGTGGCATCCATGCCTCGAGTGTATTGCATTGTGCCAGCCCGTCTGGTGGGAGATTTTCAAATATAAGGTGTACCGTAGTGTGTACCGTATTAATATCATTACTAATAGTATTCTGGTCCATCAGGAAGCGATCTTTGAGTTGCATGGGCTTTTATGTGTGTGTCTTCTGTGTCTAAGCTTCATTAACATTTTATAACTCAAATAATTGCATGTTCCGTCTAAAGATTATTGATAGAATGAGAAAAAAAATGAATAGAGAAAAAACACTTTAAATTTGGATATTACCAGGAATTAAAGATTTTAATTGCCCTACCCACTTTCAATTTAACCCACAGTGTGTTAAATAGGTGGTCCGACATACAGCACTTTCCTATTATAATAATGGCTTCATAAGTGCATGGTTTCTATTTACTTTAGTAGATGGCGCAAGCTATAAGGTCCTACAATTACCTGAGCATGTGCATTATGTACCAAGTGAGCCCTTATGAAGCCACTGTGAGAGTTGTCGTCACATCACCTATTTAATACACCCTGACTTAACCTAAGCCTTATGTTTTCATTTGCATAGGCTACTTGATGGTTTTTTAATGCTTGTTACTTTTTGACGCAAATTAGACATTTTAGAAGAAATAATTTATAAAGTAATAATATTTGAGATGCGTACTCTAGATAGGGTTAGAAATAGACAGAGCTGGCCAAAGTACTACTTCAAGTATCAAGTACTTGAAGTAGTTTTATGTGCAAAGTATATGGTGAAACTACTTGAAGTAGTTTAAATGAGTACTTTGCCCAGCTCTGGAAATAGATACCCAAAAAGTCCCACCCCCCTCCCCATTTAGGGGTGGAACGTCCCTTTTTTTTTGCAAAAACCACTCCTAACGGGGACTTAAAGCTAGTTTTTTACTTTTACCTTGTAAACCCTTCGGCGGAAGAGAAAAAAAGCATAGAAAATAAAAAAAAATTGGTTAAATTCTGCATAAAAAATGTCTTATTAACCTTGTAGCTTATCTGCATTAACACAGCCTCCGAACGGTAGGGTAGTTTCGAGCGCACAGGTAAAAATCGATCCTATTCGAAGTTTCACAGCGAATATCTTAAAACCGGTTACCTTAACGAGAAAAATGCCCAGGAATGAAATTATAGATCGGAATTCTCTCGATAAAATGCATGTATAACCGGTTTTGATGCAAGTGATTTTTATTTGTTTTCCCTTTTTTTCCACAAAGCTGTATTTTTTAATTTGAACTTGTTTCCAAACCACCCTCGAGGTAGAGCCTCGGTGCATTTTTTTTAACTGGTTTCCCCTGTAGGCCTATTCCACTAAAATTCTGTCCAATATTACTTATTAAGTAAAATTCTGTCCAATTATTACTTCATTGACGAACTCTTCTTCAAATTCGGAATTTAAATATCCTTGCCCACTGCAATTAGAGCACATTGTTGAGCAGCGCAATCCAACCTTAACACAACTGCATCGTTTTCCGCAATCTTTTTTGCAGCTGCAGGATATTAGCTGTAGGATGGAAATTGGTGCTGGTAACTCGGTGGTATAAATGGGTGCTAATATGTTGCCTACTTTCTTCCAACCCCAATCCACTGGTTCCAAGTTTTCTCCTCGCCAAGATTGAATTTGGAGAAATCCTCTGTAAGAATGTTGACGTAATGCCTCAGATGTTGGTGGCAGTCTTGATAAAATCCTGGCAGTAGTAGATTGACCGACCAACTTATTGAAAATAATGAACCTTTGATGACTACGAATAAAGCAAACATAGGCTGTATAAACGTTGTTGAAGGTCATACTATTCGATGAATGAAATTGCCACGGAGTGGTTTTTTTGCAAAAAATATGGACGTTCCACTTCTAAATGGGGAGGGGGAGGGGGGGGGAACTACGCAATATTATTACTTTATAAATTATTTCTTCTATTCACTGTTTTTTAATCTAATTTGCGTGTACTACTACTGATATGTTGAACAATATGCATGCACTTGTGTGATTTTTTACTGAAAAGAAATTAGTATTCAAATAGAATAATCTCTAAAGGTTTTACTGGTAACAGCAAAAATTTAATGAGTATGTTTTTGGTGTTTTTGATTTAAGTTTTTGTACCTCAGGCAAACTTTAACATTACCTCTACTAGGATAACCTAATGTTTGTTTCAGGCCCCCCCTAGCCCCCAATTGATATTATCATCATTAGAATTCCCTCAAGAAATTGTGTCTACTAACATAACAATTAACAAGAACAAAGTAACTAATATGATTTATTCGTCTCTCATGGATAAGAATTACTAAATTCTTTTTTATTTTAGCTTCAAATAGATTCAGGAAGTGGACCGGGCAGCGGTCTCGCTACATCTGAGATATTGTCACCTGTTATAGAGGGAGAACCTAGCCTTTTTAGCTCCAGTTCGGAGAAACAGCTGACCGAGCTAAATAATAAGCTGAAGATGATCAATTGTAAAAGTGAAACGACTGACAAGAAGGAAGTTGCTGGTGCAGAACATCAGGTGGACTTGAGGAGTGATAGTGATGGGATGCTAGATGTTAGTGGTGTGATTGGTATTAGTGGGGTTGCAGTCTCAACATCTAACAGCCAGGTAGATATTGTTAGATTTTCGAAAATATTGGCTTTGGAAATTTGCTTGAAATTGTTACAGTATTAACTAATTCAAAGTGTAAGACACCTAAGAGGTGGCTATAGACCAGATTTTTCATACTGCTAAGCTATAGGCATGTCCACAAAAAAATTTAGATACATTAGTATCATTGTCCCATTAAAATCGTACATTATCAGGATCTATATATTTTGTGGAAAATAGGAAAAACCTGGAAAAGTCGGGGAAAATTTATTAAAACTACTTATATCCAAAGTTGTTCAAATTTTGTCGTCTCCCCCCCGCTCTTCAAAAAATTTTTTGTCGATCGTAAGTGACGCTTTATGTACCAAATATTTGTTGCCATTGACAATGGGTCGTTAACATCCCTAGGGAAATAAAGTAAATTTCAGAACATTTTTTCTTTTATGTAACAAGTATTATATAATTAAACGAACTTACCTTAAGTGAAGTTCTATTATAATTATATGATGCGCCTCGTCCGAATAGATCATAACGTAGTATACTCATTCCCGCCAGATGGCGTCACACATTTTAAAGCTAACATTTTCCATGCGCCGATCGTCCATCCTTCTCTGTCCCTGTCACCTTTCGCATTCTCATTATTTTTAAAGCCATTCCATTGTTGCAACATTGAATAGATCACGCCGGGAACTTATACAGAGATAACCTAACTAGGTTGTCTCTGAACTTATAAATCTTAAGAATCTAATCATTAGTAGGGAGGGTGGGAGTGATCTATTCGGACGAGGCGCATCATATAGTTATAATAGAACTTCACTTAAGGTAAGTTCGTTTAATTATATAATTATATTCCGCGCCTCGTCCTCTAGATCATAACGTAGATGTTTAAAGAGCTGTTGCAACAAAATTTCTTTTTCCAATTTTTTTTTATTATTTTTTTTTTTAATTTTTATTATTGTCGTACATACAAGAGTAAGTTCTTAATAAGCTAAGTATTAACAAAATAATCCATATCTGTTTATAATACCTTAAACGTAATATTGCAAGACTTAACTATTAATAATCGCTTTTGCAAATGACTCATTGCTAATTAACGGTCTATTATAAAAGCTTGCGAACATTTTAGAAGTCGCTGACCATCCCGCTGTGTTTCTTATAAGGTCCAGGCTTATTCCTTTTCTGGCAGCAGTTGATGTGGCTGCATGCCTGGTGCTATGAGCTGTAAACATGGAGGTGTCCAAGCCACTTTCTCCTAAGACCTTTTTAATCCATCTGCTTAAAGATTGGCTTGAAGCCGCTCGGTATGGCTTCTTATAGGTAATAAAAAGTTTGTTTTCATTACAAGGTCGCAATGACTTAGTTCTTTGCAAATAACAATAAATAGTCTTAGCCGTACAAACATGAGGCTTGTCAACAAAATTTGGTAATCTTAAAACGGGTTGTAATCTATTAGGGCCCGACGTTTTAATCCTGTCAGGGATTTTAATCTCGATGCCTCCTTCTGTAATAGAAATGTTTTGAATTTGAATTAAAGATAGAGTTTGCACTCTGTGAGCCGTTACCAAGGCCATTAAGGTTACCAACTTACGAGTAAGGAATTCTAAGCTTAGGTTTTCATTAATGCCCAGACCTGTCAGGTAGTCTAAAACTATGGTGGGGTCCCAAGTGACAGTGTATCTTGGTTTTAAAGGTCTTAGTCGATACGTTCCTTTCAGGAACCGCTTTATTCTGTGGTCACTCCCTACCTCTGGTGATAGTAATAGTGACAATGCTGAACGAAAGGTATTTAAGGAGCCATAGGAAGCTCCTTCGTTAAAGCGTAATGAAAGGAAGGATAAAATATTCCCTACTGAATATTCAAAGCAATCATATTTATTGATTTCACAAAACTCCCACCATAGTTTTAGACCCCCGTTGTATTGTTTGAAGGATCCTTCTGCCAAGGAGGATAAAGTCACCTTAATAGCCTCTTTCGGAACGCCTTGATTCCTTAACCCTTGTGTGATACAAGCCCTGCCACCAGGGTAAGGTTTCGATGCAACGGGTGAGGTTTTCTGTCGGAAGAAAAAAGTAACTTATCACTAGGTTTAAAAAATATAGGTTCCTTTAATAAAAGAGATGTAAACAGGGGAAACCATGGTTGAGTTGGCCAGTACGGGACTACCAGAATGCCTTGAGCTTGCTCTGCAATTATTTTTTGCAAGCACCGTGGTATTAAGGAAAAAGGGGAGAAGGCATAAAAATTTAAAGTAGTCCAGGTAACTGTAAAAGCATCCACTGTTTCAGCTTCAGGGTCTCTAAACCATGAAATAAACCTTTCACACTTAGTATTACTTCTGGATGCAAATAAATCAATTTTCGGATTTTGAAGTACAGAACAAATTCTTTCGAATGCATATTGTGCCAATTCAAACTCTGTCTCCGTTGTTAATCGTCTTGATCCCGATCAGCTTCGGTGTTATCCGAAGATTTGATATAGGTTGCAAAAACCCACAACTTACGTTTTTCACACCATTGCCATATTTCTTTTGCTAGTTTGTGAAGATGTGGGTATTTCACCCCCCCCCATCCGGTTAATATAGGCAATGGCTGTGGTGTTATCAATATGTAATAAAATGCTACAATTTGATAGATCCCTTGCAAAACACTTAAGCCCAAAAAAGGATGTTAAAAGTTCTAGAAAGTTGATGTGCATAGATTTTTCATTGTCTTTCCAATGTCCATGTGCGGTTTTTTCCCGCACACGATTCCCCAACCTGATAGTGAAGAGTCACTAAAAATTTCAGTTTCAAACTTATGCGGCATAAAGGAATTGCAAGTAGACACATGAGACTTCCACCATTTAAAATCATCTTGGACATATCCCGGAATTATCATTTTACGATCGTAATTTTCACCTGCCCTTTTCAAGGCTAGATATTTAACCCGTTCTAAAGTTTTTGTATATAACCAACTGTAACAAATGGCTGGACACGCGGACACCAAAATTCCAACAAACTTAGCGTATTCTCTTATCGTACATTTCGGGTGCACCGTATACTTGTCAAGTAATTTAAGGATAGATTTTTGTTTTTCTGGTGGAAGTCTCACCGTCATGTCAGAACTGTCGTAAACAAAACGAAGGTATCGGGCTCTCTGGGTAGGAATCATTTGGCTTTTCTTCTGATTTATTATAAACCCCAGATATTTCAAAAGTTCACATGTTTTGGATAGATTCTCAAGGCATTGTTGGTATGAATTGTCAATTAACAGAAAATCATCCAAGTACAAAACAGACAAAAAATGTCTTGCTCTTAAATATGCCAGTATTGGTTTCATTAATTTAGTAAATACAAATGGCGCTGTATTAAGGCCAAATGGCATACAATTATATTCGTATAATTTCCCCAAAAATCTAAACCTAAGATACTTTCTATGACACTTCTTGATGGGTATTAAATGGTATGCATCTTTAAGATCAACCACTGCCATGAAACATTTAGATGAGATCAACTTACAAACAACTTTGTGATTTTCTTACTTAAAATGTTTAGTATTTACATATCTGTTAAGCCGTTTTAAATTTAAAATTAGTCTACTAGGGCGGTCTGGTTTAGGTATTAGGAATATGTTTGAAACAAATTGATCTCTCCTAGGAGTACATTCTTTGACGGCCCCTATACTGATTAATTTGTCTAAATGATTTTTTATATCTATTCTCTCTTTACATGACCATATACGTTCCTTTGGGGGAATTTTTTGGACTGGTTTTTCGTTGAACGGGATTTTGTATCCCTGCACCCATGAGAGTAATATAGGATCAGAAGTAATGTGTCGCCAAAATTTAATGAAAAACTTTAGTCTACCACAATAGGATCCTACCTCTAAAAAAATCTTCTCTTCTGCCTCTCCGATTCTGATCGATAGGGCCGATAGCTTGCCTTGGTGTTCTCCCTCGTTCTGCTTTCTCTCCTCATTTCTGATTGTTTCTTCCGAAGCTGGCTCTGTCTGCCCCGACTTTGGTAATAATAGTTTCGAAGCAGACTCCTGGAGTTTAAATTATAAGGCTTTTTGGTGGTAGGCCGCCTATTCTTCTGTTTAAGCTTAGGAATTTTTAAATCTTCCGAGGTTTTCTCCAATGCTCTTGTTGCTTTCATTCTCTCGCTCAGATTGTCCCCAAAAAGCCAACCATCAACAGAAGCTTCGGACAAAGTAGACTTGAAACTCCTGTTTACACCAGATGATGCTAAAACTCTCCTGGACTGCGATTCTGCAAAATGGACAGACCCCAATAGTTTTCCTGTATCTCCTAATAGCTCAATTAGTTGACTCCACCCTTCTCCTTCTTCCTTCAGGCAGAAGCTAAGTGCTTTGCCCACAGCTCCCATTGCAGCCCCTACTTGATTTTGAACTCTTGCGAGTCTCTCATCCCTTTCCTGATGTTGTTCAGTAATTGCTTTCTTTACTTCAATATTTAGTTTGGGGGCTTCCACCAACCGACAATTAGCGATGGGGGGATATTTTTTCATTATCTCTGTTATTTCATCCGGTTCCATTCCCTTCTGTAGAATATCCGTCCATACTTGGGCAACCTCATTATGAATATCCTCCCCCACTTTTTCATTAGGTGGACCTTGCCGACCTAGAACTTTAAGGACTTCTGGTGCCAGTTTATTAAACTGGCTAGGAGGAGGACTTGTCTCTCTATTACTATCGGTCTCGTCACTTCCTAAAATATAATCAAAGGAACATATGTTTACTATATAGTTACCATTATTATTATTGCCCTTGAATTCCATTCCAAAGCTCGTTGGATTTTTCACCCAAGACTCGTTGGATGAAGGATATATTATTGTCTATACATGCAAAACTTGTTGCTTAATGATGATTATTATTATTACCATTCTGTGTTCCAAAACTCGTTGGATTGTTTTCCCAAAACTCGTTGGGTTTAACATTATGTGTACATGCAAAACTCGTTGCGTAAGAAAGACTATTATTTTTACCATTTTGTAATCCAAAACTCGT
This sequence comes from Rutpela maculata, assembly GCA_936432065.2. Classification (NCBI taxonomy): domain Eukaryota; kingdom Metazoa; phylum Arthropoda; class Insecta; order Coleoptera; family Cerambycidae; genus Rutpela; species Rutpela maculata. Next base: position 54,985,269 of record OW386292.2, read on the forward strand.
TGGATTTTTTACCCAAAAACCATTGGGTGTAGGACATGATTAAAGTAAGAATCTACGGCCAGCTCTTGTCCTAAAAGCACTGATCATTGGAAACTTACCGGCATTCGAATTCTCCGAACTTCCACTGACAGCGATTGACTCGAATGAGCTTGATGAGGACACCCGCCGGCTTCGCCGTGCGGGATCAGGGCGTGCCATGCCTGCTGGTCGTTGATTTTCCTTACGTCTTAAATATTCCACTTCTCTCACTGCCCTTTTTAACTTTTTTCGTGCCATTAAAAGTTTAGAATCTTCTTCCGTACTAGAGGAGGAATATCTCCTTTTCCTATTATGTTTTTTACTTCCCATTTAGTTAAAAATGGCGTTTACCATCTCACACAAATGAATAATGAATAATGAGAATGCGAAAGGTGACAGGGACAGAGAAGGATGGACGATCGGCGCATGGAAAATGTTAGCTTTAAAATGTGTGATGCCATCTGGCGGGAATGAGTATACTACGTTATGATCTAGAGGACAAGACGCGGAATATAATTAAATGTTTTAAATTTTTTAGAAGTAAATCCAGACAAGCCTTACTTGCTATATCTTCTATATACGACATTATTTTCAAAAATGATCAAAGCTATTATAATAATATGATTTAATTTATCTTGACACTAAATGTCATTTGAATAGAATCCGCGTCCTAAATTTATTTTATTGATGGTTACCATGGATATTCCAAGCATCGCTGCCTTTACTATTTGCATAGCAGATATGAAACCCTACTCAAATAATTATAGCTCCACTAGTTTTCTCAAGTTTTTTTTTCTAGTTTAATGATTCATGGTATGACAAAAAAAATAATATGCACCGCGGGTCATACAGTGCGATTTTTTGTGCACTTACGACCCTTGCTACGTAAATAACTATCGTTTTCATGCACTTTTGTAGTGTTCCTTCGGCATTTATATAATAGGCAACTTTTACAGTGTTTTTTTGTCTTTTCTATTTATTTAGTTAAAATCAGAGTTCTTAGAAAACATGGAGATTGATAATGATGCTAAACTTTCAATTTAATAAGCGCTTATTTTCAAACATTTCATTTAACTGATCTAATATCACTCTTTTCTCTTGTTTTTACGCGAGGTAAGGTCTTCATAATACTGTTCCAACTCTTCTAACTATTTTCATTAAAATTGTTCATTTTTTGAAGCACTTTTAACTGATGCTAAAAGCATTTGACTAAATAAATTTTTTCGATAAAAAATGGATTACAAAAAAATACATTTTACAAAAATGCATGAAAATAATATGAAAAATTGATTTTTATCTCCATTGTAAAAGCACTTTCACAAAGCTACAATTTGAGAAAGAAAAAAAAGTGACCAAATGGCAGTTTTTTATGAAGCTCCAAGAATTTTTAAAAATCTCGTTTTTTTTTTTTGAAAAATTAGAAATATTTTTATTTGTAATTTTCCATAGTAGTTTATTCTACAAGACTTTCACTAGGTTTCATTAAAAAAGATTTTATTTTTTTGCAAAAAAAAACAAAATGCCAGATTGATGTATATGAATAAAACTCATAGTTTATTTACAAACATTTTTTGTTTGGCCGGAACTGATGAGCATAACAAAAAAAATAGTTTTTCAAAATTAAAACCTAATTTCCAAAAAACACTCATCTCCAAGATTAGACAAACTTTACTTTAACTTCCTGATAACATACAGATTTGCGTTTCCAAAAAAAAATTGCCGAAATCACATTTTTTGATGTTTAATTTTATTCAAGTGTATGTATAGAAAACAAACATGGGGAAAAATGATCTTATTCTAACTGTTTTTAGGAACAAGTTCATGCTCCAGATGGCGCAGCCTCTGCTAAAGAGCGACGAGTATCTCGTTTTAAAGTTAGTGTAGTTACCGAACCAGATAGAAGTAATTTAGTAATACCGGAAAGCAGGGAACTGGACAAGAAGTCCAGTAATGTGTGTATACCCGAAAGCGAAACGAAAAAAGAAGCAGACTTTACCACAGTGATCAATACGACTTTTGATTCTTTAAAAACTACTTTAGTTAGATCTTTACCTTCAGGTGCAGGTGAGTAAATATTTTTACTGTGTGTCTTTAATATTGACGATTTGTTTCGTTCTAAAACTATTTTAAAAACAGTGCAGTGAGCCAAAAATCTGACCCACCGGCCAAAACTTTGAAACTTTCTGTATGATTTGCATACATCTTTTTCTTCACATCTTCATCTTTTTCTTCCCTTGACATGGGTATCAAATGAAAGGGTTTGACAAGTCGAATACGTTAAGCTACTTTATGCCATTCTAAATCCAATATGGCCGGCACTTTAAGATGGCGGATTACGTTTTTCTTCACAACCCACTATGGGTATCAAATGAAAGGGTTTGGTGAGTAGAATACGATAAGCTACGTGACTTCATTCAAAACCCAAAATGGCGGTTTACCTTTTTTTTTTTTTTCGTCATAACCCCCTTGACGTGGGTATCAAATGAAAGGGTTTGAAGAGTAGAATACGATAAGCAATGTGAAGAAGACTAAAAAGTTAAAAAGAAATTAACCAAAAAAAAAACTTCTTAAAAAACAACGCTCGTAAAATATTACTTCGTTTAATCATGTTGATTACCGTTTACATTTTATGAGCGTCCAATGGTTTTCTATTTACAAAGTTAAAAATTATTTTCTACTTTTTAATGCAATTTGGTTTTAAAATAAAACCATTGTTTTTAAAAAGTTCTTGTTTTAATTTATTTGCATATACATTTTTATTATAAGTCTAATATGTAACGAGATACAGCGGCAGAAAGATGGACTTGTAATGCGCGAGTGATTCACTGAGAAGAGGGGGAGAGATTTTAGGGAGTAAAAATCTCGCACTATCCTGCCGCTCAGCATCTAGGCAGGCGTCTTTTGAAGATTTACTCTCCTCCACACTAGTGTAAACTATTGTTCAAAAATAAAAATTAAGAAAACGACGCTACAGATTTTTTGCTGCTCTACAATTCTCTCTGCAGCTTGCATCATCACGAATCAGATTTCGCCATAGAACGACGATTAATATTGCCAATGGAAAATTTCCAGGACAACTTCCTGGAAATTTTCGAAGTTATTAAAACTCCCGGAGTTTACCCACCCCTGTCTATAAGTAATCACAAAAATATTTGGCTTCTGTATTCAATAAAATCTGTGAAGAAACTTTCGTTACAAAGCGAGTGTAGACTGTCTGTTGTTTTCGCATGCAGCTTCCACCCATACATTGACTAGATAGCTCTATTGTGTTGATCTCAAGACAGTTTGAGATGTAGCCTCAGGTCATGTGGATCAGTACCGATGAAAGTTGAAAAATTAATATCTTGGAATGTGGGTCAGTTTTTATATTTGGTGGTGATATTATCTTTTAAAAGTCTTTAAAATAGCTCACTGAAAGTTACAATTAAAATGCATAAATATTTTAAAATATCTGAAATTATTTTATTTTTCAGTAGAAGAAGTTCCTTTAGAGGAGGTCACAAAGATCAAAGTAAGTACAGCATGTTTAGAATTACATGTTTTATTAGCGTATTGACTAATATTTTGTGTTGTTTTCTTTTTATTTTGTTATTAATTTTAATTTGTGACTCACAAAAAGCTTAGAGTATAGAATTGTTATTTAGCATCATTCAGACTAGCAGGTTGATCATAAAGGAAGGTTTTTTTCTAAAATATTTTAACACATGAACAAAAAGTATTGCTTGTTTTTCTTAGTAATCCATAATTGAACCTTAGCTCATGATACAATAATCCATTTATGTTAGTTCGTGACCTTTTCATTTCAAGTATTTAGAACGTTAATCTACAATATTATTTAATTTAATTTTAGTATGTCAGTAGTTTTTTTTTTTAGTTTTTTATTTTTGTATTTGTAGCCGCATGAAGTTGGTAACAACGGCATTAAGCACATCCCTCACGTTGGCACCACTGTAAAAACTCATCATAGTCAGTCTAATAACAATACTTTGACAACTAACAGTAAAAGTGCTCGTAAAAGTAAAACACAGTCACACGTAACATATACTAAACAACATTCCGAGACTGCATCCTATTCCCTCGGGACCAGAACATTAAAAAAGTCATTATCGTATGTTGACTTAAAGAAAGAAATCGAGAGTCTTTTGCCAATGGCAATAAATAAAGTAAGCGACGTTGATACGACTAGTGTGAATAATCCGCGTCGCACGAATAGTGGGCGAAGGCAGTCCAAATCCTTCCGGCAGTTTCCACAAATCGTAGTGCATCCACCTGAATCCGATTTAAATATAACCAATAGTATGCCTGATATTCATTCATTGCTCTCTAAAGACTTGCATGTTACACGTGTTTTTAATAACGTTTCGAACCAGAATGCTTCTTGTCCTGATCTTACAGATGAGAACATTTTTTCTGCCAGCTATGATGCAGCTAGCGAAGGAAGTATTGAAAACGATGATGTTTTTGAGGATTACGATGATTATTCGGAAAACGCTTCGGTTTGTAGCGATACCTTTGCTTCGGATGTTAAATACCAACAAGAAGTCTTTGTCCAGGAAGCACGCACCCGTAAAACTAATTCATATTCAGTTCTCGAAAGTCAAAACTCGTTTTTCAAGGATTTTAGCTCTCTGTCGACGACGAAACAAAAATATGCCGGTAATATGCTACGACGTAAAAAGAAAGATGAAACACCTAGCGACGTGCTAAAGCGAAATTGGAAGATGAAGCACTCCACGTCCATGCATAATTTGGTAAAGGATGTGCCGAGGAGAAGAACAAGCGAGCAAAGTTTTGACAGTTACTACACGGTTCACGGGGCGAATAATTTCTCGCATCACGCGCCACATTACGAACACCACCCGAATTACTCCTATCACGACTATCCCCCGCCACATTACAGTAATTTTAATAACATGTTTTACAATACTAGACCTAACTTATACAGTAGTTTTGGTTCCATTGATCACTTGGGTAATTCTCACGCCTATGGATACGGCTCGGATTATCCTTTGTTCCATAGGAGCTACAGTTCTTTGCCGCATAGTTGTTTTGGTGGTTCATATAATACATGTAACACTACACACCAGACAGAAATCGTATACAAATGTTGTTGTGGAGGTGTAAACTGTAAATCAGTGGTGCCAATACACGAGTATTTGGAAACGTATTTCACCAGGACGGTAAGATAATTTAAAAAACTTACAAGAGAACTATTAAAATTGTGGTCTTGAGTGATGAGATTGTCACGATTTTAGCAGGGTTATACTGCCATCCTAAGCCAAAAAGACGTATCTCAAGTTTTGGCCGAAATGCATATTTTTATACCTTAGGATAGCTGGAGCTATATTCTATATATTTCCATAGCGAAATAAACGTATTTCAATCGTTAAGTATTTTTAAAGTGCTAACAAAGTTTGACGTGTCTAAAAAAATATGAGAAAACCTAAGCGATTTAGCCAATTAGACGTATCTCATTGTAAAAAAAACTAGTAACCTAATTAATATAAATTCATAACTACACCACTATTAACCTTCTACATTAGTACAACTACAAAAAAAAAATATTAGTAAATATTTGAAAATATTGACGCGATTTCGATAAATTCAAAACATGCCTTATATCTCAAAACAGTGAAACCTTGAGATACGTCTTTTTGGCTTAGGAGGGCAGTATAGGTTTTTGATAATATAGTATAGAAAAGGTTATCATTCATCATTTATGATACTAATGGTTAGTACTGGTTGTGGTCTTAAGCTTCTCGTTTGTCTACAAAGTTATGCTCACATCACCACATCATTTTTAAGGGAATATACAGGGCGTTCCAGTTTTAGAGTGCAGGATTTTGCTGAAATAAAAGGTGATCTTTAGTAGATTACCCTTTATTTCCATAACTATTGATTTTAAGATAAAATTGCCATATGAAGTTAGGTCTAATAATTTTTAGCTTAGAAGTAGCTATACTTTAAATCTCTGTATTTAAATATTGGAAAAGTTAGTCACGAGAGTAAGAAACAAACTTTGTTTATGTCATTTTAGCAAGGTTGATCATTTGATAAAGTTTATAGTTATTTTAAAAACTTAAAAACCATACAAAACCAGTAGTGTCCAATCAATAAAAAAAAAATTAGAGAAATTTGGAACAAATTTTATTGTCTTCCTATAGGTACCCTTACACATTACTTTTTTGCCTCTCTACCATCCTGAATTTGACCACTATCTTGGAAAAATGGCGCCGAATATAATATAAAAAAATAAATAACTTTGCTTAGAAATCATTTCAGAGCAAACAGTGTTATTACAACTTTCTTATAATAACTGACATGGTAGCCTAGTGGGCTAAAGACTATTAAGTAGGAGCTTGGTCACACTGTCTATTGTGTACTGCGTTCGATCTCAGCACCAACACTGCCAGTATCGGTGAGTAATGGATGTTGTCTGCGTGTAATCCCCTTCTGGACAGCCTTTAGGCTTTGGATTTGGGGGTTGTGTACTATATGTACACGAAAGTGAATTAACTGTACACGATTACTACTACATTTTGTATTGGCACAGTTGGACTTAAAGCCGGTTTTTCAGTGCCGGGTTAAAATTGGGGTTAACTAAACGAGTTCTGTAGGTAAATTGGTGGCCTGTCATATTTTATGAATTTTTGATATGTTGTAGTTCAACTGATTCTGAACAACAGGTTCCTCTGACAAAACTTCAAATTATAGACAATTTCTCAGGTAGATGGCTCCAAAGACTGAACCCACCCCTCGATACTGTATCAACGATTTCTCAAAATGTACTGCCCCACCATTTAAATTTCTTTTTATCATTGCGCATTCAATCTGCTACATGTACATACTTGGCTGCCGTTATCTGTATATGTATTTTTGCTAAAAATAAAGTTTAATGTACTATAAATAAGAAAAACTGCCTATTCTACTTAAAAGTCTGACTCATTAACTAGACACAACGGCAATCGGGTTTTTGACGAGTTTTCAAAAATGGTGAAATATAGTAGTGGAGGCATTAATTTAGTTATGTTTAATTTGAAAGAAAAATTCTAAGCACAACATATTAAAAAAAATTATTAAAGTTCGACTATTTGAATGTACCACAAAAACGGAAGTGACATCATAATGGCAGTTAGATGTGAAATTATATGCAGAACAGAAGAAGAGAAACAAGTTGGCATTGTTGGCAATAAAGAAAATAACCTCAAATGTCAAAATTGAGTTTGACATTTAAGTTTTTAGCGTTTGGTATTTATTTTCTTTCAAAATGACAGGCAGGATTTATAAAAGCCAATGAGCAAAATGCATAAATTTTTTTGACATCACCGAATAATAGATCACTAAAAAGCGTTATTTTCTATGTATTTTTTATTTTTTTTTTATCGGAATTAAAGGATAAAAAAATAATTTAGTTTCGCTGAGAATTTAGACACGTTCAAACGAAGCAAGTTTCCCGCCATTTGCGTGTGACGTCATCCGGCATTTAGAATAGGCAATGTTTATTAGTATTATTTTCAACAGATATTTAATCTATGTACTTAGTGGTGGCAAACTATTTAATATAAAAAAGTTATATAATCTGAGACGAAAAACAATAGTTAATGTTGATAAAAATATTAAAATAATGCATTATGTTTACATATTCTGAGGTTAGGTATCTAAATCTAACTGCAGTAAAAGGATAAAAGTGAACGTAAACAAATTTATTGTTACGAACAATGAATGATGCATCCTTGTCGCTTTTCCACCTCCAATTTCTGCACTGATATAATCGGTATTATTACCAAAAAATTGCTCGTCATAAACACGTCGATTTTCGGCAAATTGTCACTTTGAGCTTGCACAAAGTCGCTGTTCGTCATTTTTACCACTTAGATAAATTAATGCACTAATAATTTTTACAAAAATAAACAAATCGATATTTAAAGGTCAGCAGACTAAAATTTAACATTTAATTAACACATAATTTAATATTTCAGCACTAGCAGATGTAAACTGTCAAAGCTATCAAACTTGTCACTTGTCTCCGTACTTTTCTAAATTTACCGCTGGGTGGATAAAATACGAAGCTGATTGGCTGTGTTTTTCAAAGTAGCCAATCATATAATGTTATTTCTTACTGATGCGCTCCACCGGTGAATTTAGAAATCTGCGGTCTATGGATGAAACTAAAACGTTATGCCAGATGACATCAGTACCGTTTATAGTCACGTGGTTTTGTTCCGATAAAATTTGAATTTTAAAATGATTTTTTTTTACAAAATAACTTTTTTTATAGTTTCCTTTTATTATATACTCGGCTTATATAATATGTATAATGAAAAAATAATAAATTAATCCATTTTTAAAATTCATGCATCTTGCTCATTCTGATATTTTACCTTCTATAGATATTTTTATGGTCAGCGAATTTTTAAAAAGAGATGATCGTTTTAGCATTGCAGAGGTTAGAGGTGCAAAAGCCGTGAGGTACGTTACAGCTATAGTTTTGATTATAAATATTAGAAAAACAGTTAACCATTCATTTTTACGTTCACCATTCATTACTAGAGCACCGAAGAAAAGTTTTTTCGGTGAATTGGTGGTATACAGTACGGCACAAAATACCACTTAAACTTAGATTTATCCATAACTTTATGCCGCTAAAATAAACCGATATATAACCTAGAAACGTCAATTGAATTTGATATTAGTGATAGTTTGTTCACACAGTCTGAACTACTGCACCAGTGTAGATAATAGAAGGAGATAGTGTGAGACTATACATAAGATGAAGAGCACTGGTGCATATAGTGTGGGATTTTTGAACAAACTTATTAAATATAGTGTCAAATCTCATTCGAAATGAAGCACTCCTTGGCTATTTGAAGAAAAATCCGTTTCAAACAGCACTGTGTTCATGACAAATTTTCCAGCATCGAGGTCAACAGCTAGCCGAAGGATAGGAAAATCGGAAATAAAAAACTGTACAAGTGCCAAGAAGACCATGTTATCAGAAGAACAGAAGCAAGCACGCATTATATTTTGTTTACATTGTGTCTATCGCCCCTTGGAGTTTTGGAACAATGTGTTTACCGATGAAAAAGTTTTTCAGTCTTGTAATGACGGACATATGTACAAAATATTAGGTTACATTATTTACACAATAAATACAATCGCAGTTATGTGCAGTCGTATCTGTGAATTTTTCAACGTCAATTTTTACATTTGTTATAAATCGAAATCATTCCCATCGAATAGTAAAAAAAACAAAAATACGTAGGTATGTTTTTCTTCTGGATTAACATTATTTAAATACATTACTTATGACGTTTCACAATCAATGTCAGTTTTTTATAACCTATATGATAATAAAAAAATTTAAATTCCAAAAAGACTGATTCACACCACTTAATATTAGTGAAAACTGGATTACTTGATTTTTCAAGTGTACAGGATTTTATTGCACAGAAGTGTACCTGGTATCAAGCTAGCAATAATGTTCTATCAATCAATGCACTTACTTATTTACTAAGATAGTGCATTTTAATAAAGCTGTATGATGTATTAAATTCAAGTAAACCGGTGTTGTGCATTCGAAAAACGTGATTTGACATCACTTCCGGCAAAACCGGAAGTTCAGGCACATAAGTCTAAAACCAAATAATGGTAAATAGTCTAGTTATTCATTTCTAGTAGTTATCATTTCAATACCTGCAGTACGTTTTGAGAAATCGTTGATACAGTATCGAGGGGTTGGTCCAGTCTTTGGAGCCATCTATCAGAGAAACTGTCCATAATTTGAAGTTTTCCAAAGAGCTTATTGTTCAGAATCATTTGAACTACAACATATCAAAAATTCATAAAATTTGACAGGCCACCAATTTACCTACAAAAAGTGCGGTGTCTTTTAAACTCGTTTACTTAACCCAAATTTTAACCCGGCACTGAAAAACCAGTTGTAAGGCCAACTGTGCCAAAACAAAATGTAGTAGTAGTCGTGTCGTAATTCACTTTTGTGTACAAGAAGGACTAGAGGTTCTGGTGATAAAGACTTAAGGCAAGTTGTACTAAATTCAAGCCAATAAACTCGTCCTATCTGTCAAAACTTGTGAACCTGTTTTTGGCACTCATGATGAAAGTGAAGACAGTGAAATAGATGAAGATGTTTGTTTAACAATGATAAAGTTTTTTTTTCAAATAATATATGGGCATACACTTTTAGATTAAATATTGTTCTTCATAGATGAAACTTATTCAAATTGATTTAAAATGAATTGAGTTTCAGTGGGTCAAATATTCACTTTCTTTTACAGAAAACAGGTAGGTATACACGAAAATTGGTGATAACGCAAAATAAAGAATGTAACATTAAAAAAAATGAAAATGGAATCTCGGATGATAATAAACCTAAATAAACTTTTATACCAAATATCTCAAAAACGCACCCATCTAGAGGATATGTTTGCTTTATATTTTTTATGCGTCTCTGAAATCCTAATCATTAAAATGGGACATCCTGTACATTTTTCCTACAAAATGAAAATAGCTCTTCTTTCTCTTTCTTATGTATAAAAGTTTTTCGTAAATATTACTAGAAACTCATATACTTTAGTTCAAATTTCACTAAATTATCTGTTCCTCCAATTTTCTTTTATCAGAAACATAACTCTGCTTAAAGAATGACAGTCTATAATCACATTAATTGGTATATTTCCTAATTATTTCAATAATGGAAAATTTTAAATTCCGTTCAATACCAGCGGTTTTGCTTCAATTAAAAAGGTGCAAGGGTGATTTTATTGAAGTGAAATAAAAAATTTGGTATAATAAATCTGTAAAGTTGTGTCTGTACATTGAAAATATTTGCTAAAAACTGATCTGGGAGAATGTAAGATGAGTAATAACATTAAGATAGTTTTTGGAATTTTTGTCTGTTTGTCTATTTGTTTGAATGCGCATCATGCAGAAACTACTGAACCAATTTGAAGAGGTAAATTTATCTAAGCTTTGAGTAACATTTAGTTTTTATTTCATTGAAATCGGCCTACTCTAAGCCAAGTTTTATGAAAGTCGGTTTAGTAGAACCGGAATTCTCTACAATAAGCGTATTTGCATGGCATAAACTTTCATGATTAAACTTCTGAAATATTCCGGAAAATTTGAGAGCCTTCTGAAATATTCCAGAGTATTCTATAATATTCCAGAAAATTCGAGAGCATTCTGAAACAGTCCAGAAAATTTGAGAGCCTTCTGAAATAAATCAGAATTTTCTGCAATATTCCAGAAAATTCTAAAGCATTCTGGAACATTCCAGAAAATTTTTGGGCCTTCTGAAATATTCCAGAATCTTCTGTAAATATTCCAGAATATTCTGTAATATTTCAGAAAATATAACCATTAACCCTTTCACTGCGGTGTACGTTTCCGCACTGTATTACACACAGACATTAGCTATACCGTAAACAATAAGGAAATGTAACCTTACACGCTACTGACATGTTTCCACAAGTTTGAACATCTCCGGACGGTTCCCGTGATTATGCCATGTAAAATCTGTATAACGTCTTACCACAACTAGCCGCTGAGGGGAAGCACTAATATATAAGTAGATATCTACTACCAAACGCAGTTAACCCTTTCGGAAATCCTTGCGTTTATACACAGTTCCTGCACGTCAGTTGTCACTTTCTGCTGCAGCTCTGGACGTTCTTGCAGTGAAAGGGTTAACAAAGCTCAGGGACAGACACTGCGCATTGCGGATATGGACCACAGTGTCAGTTGCTTTTCCCAAGGCTAGCTTTACGTGGCTCTCTCCCAATTTCAAAATTCCATGCTAACGTAGACGCGGACACAGTTAGTTTAGTATAAAAATTTATTTTTAATATCATTCAACCTTGTGCCATATTCATCATTCCATATCTGTCCATCTTCCAAGTGACATTTGTTGACTAAACGGGAAAGTCCTGTTCTGAATTTAAATCTGACTTTGCATAATTTGTGGTTAAATCAGAAAATAAAATAGATATTAAGAAAGATATTTTACCGGCAATAGTATCTCAGTTAATTAGAGGGAGTTGTATGGAAACTCGCTTCAAGTTCCATTCTGGCAGACTAGAAAATAATCTCGTCTGTTTTTTTCTTTTTAAATAACCCCTTTACTCGATTTCGTCTCTTGCGTTTAGGGGAGTACATAAATTACAAATTTTTGTTTGTTTATTCTGCCCTCGATGATTACTTCATAACTATATTATTAAGTTGCCCTCTATCTGCAGCCACCAATGCCCATTATGTTAGAAAATCTATTGATATGTAAGTACAGAAGAAAAATTTTTAATATGGCATATATTGTCTTATGGATGAGAAAAGCCAGGAAAAAGAGTGACCCCAAAAATCGACCCATTTTCTCGCCCTCGAATTTTGTTTCAAACTAAGTGCTAAATTATTGTTAATGATGAGAACATCCTGAATAAAAAATTTCAAGATGAGCATATCTTTGGTTTTTGAGATATGGGGGATTTAAAGTTGAGGTAAGCGTGATGTAATCTCCTATATTACATATACGAAGCCTTACAAAAAGTGAATATTTATCAGTTATGACATAGCAATCAAGATATTTTTAGTATTTTTCGACGCAGAATTCATATCCAATATCGACGAATTCGTATATCCATTGATTAATTTCAGAAGAGCCAAAAACATCCCCTATACAGGGTGCTTCACCGTGAGTGGCCTATTAGACGTTTTGGAGAAACTATCTATAATTTGAAACTGAAAATTTGTATACAGGGATTTTCCGGGGTGATCTATTTAATGAAAATAATGTCATATATGTGACACTTCCGGTTATACCGGAAGTCAGCATCAACTTCTTTATTTTAAGGTAACTTTCAATAACATTCCCTATCTCGGAAATCAATTGTTTTTGAGATATTTCAGTTTTATTGAAAAACCAACCCATAGTTGATAATTAATAACCTCCGCTATGGTAAATTCCAAAAACCAATTTTTCTCCCATATTATGTACGAGGATGAAGCTTATGTGAGCATAAGCTACAAATGCTATGAAATGTACAGGGTGCCCAGAAAAGTCAGTCGAATTTTGACGACTTTGACCTCCATTAAATCGCTTATTTTAAATGGAACATACTGTATTTTATGATCCTATTCGATTCCTTTTTTAATTACCTTTCAGCCTATATAGGCATTCCCTATAGCTAAAATGTACGGTTTTTGAGTTATTTAATGTTATTTAGAAAAAGGCGAAATTAACAGCAATATCGAGTATAGTGTGCCGTGAAAAACAAACGTTAGTTCTGTCATTCGAAATTAAATTATTTCCTTATAGTGTCAACGTGTTTTTATAAATATGCAAAATAATTATTCTAATGCAGATTATTTATTTAAACTTATTTTATTTACATGGAGAATGCAATAGAATTCTTAGTAGAACGTGCAGAAGGTTTAACGAATTAAATCCAGATCTGCCACCTATGAGAGAAAAGAAATTCAGAAGAATTGAGGCTAATTTTCTACAGTTTGGTACTTTTAAAGTCATGAAATTAAATCCCAGTCCAGTTACTGGAAACGAAGAAAACGAAATAACCATCCTAGCATCAGTGATGCAAAATTTCATAAAACTTAAAATTTGTGAAATTTCAATGACATTTTTGTGAAAGTTTTGAAATTCATCTGAAATTTATGAAATTTCTGAAATATAAAATTAAACATAAGTATCATGAAACTTTCGTGAAATTTCAATGAAACTTTCATTTTATGAAATTTAAATGAATAGTTTCCTAATATTGTGAAAGTTAAGTGAAATTTCGTTGAAATATTTCATGAAATGATGAAACTTAAAGTTCTTTGTAACATTCGTAACCAGTGATACAAAATTTCGTGAAACTTATAATTTGTGAAATTTCAATGAAATTTTTGTGAAAGTTTCGAAATTCATCTGAAATTTATGAAATTTTTGAAATATTATATTATACTTAAGTATCATGAAACTTTCGTGAAATTTCACTGAAACTTTCATTTTATGAAATTTAAATGAATAATTCCCTAATATTATGAAAGTTAAGTGAAATTTCATTGAAATATTTCATGAAATGATGAAACTTAAGTTCTGTGTAACATTCGTGATGTTTTAAACTTCCAAGAGATAACGACTAATAAATCCCACTTTTGCAACTAGTCTCACACATTTTTATTTTTAAATTTTTTTTAACATAAATAACATTTTGTTTTCTTTATAATAGGATTAGAGCTTACAAATAATATATTTGTGAAAAGTAAAAATAATAATACATTTTTCAAAACGTTTTATTACAAAATCGACAAGTCATATTGTTATTATTTTGGGAACACGAAAAATATTTCCAAGTAGCACTTTTTGGCTTCATTTTGTTGATTATTATGGGTTTTAACTTTTTAACACTTTTAACAGCGTTTCTTCACTTTCCCGCGACCTTTAGCAAACCTAACCTCTATTATAAATGTCAAAACCAGACTTTAATCCGTATTGGTTGAAAAAAAGCTAAAAATGCTTACGAAATTCAAATTTTGTTTGATGTAACGGAAATACAGATTTTGCGGCTGAAACTTTCATGAAAGTTTCAAAAACATTGTAATTTTCAGATTAATCTGAAACTTTCATAAAATTCAGATATTTCAGAAATTTATGAGAGCACGTTGAAACTTTCAGAAATTTCAAATTGAAATTGAAACATTCAAAATGAAATTTGAAATTTTGCATCACTGCCTAGCATATTTCAAAGCATATCCACAGGCATCCATTTACACCGCAGTACATGACATAGGTATTCCTTACACCTCCATAGAAAGAATTTTGTGGAAGCATGCACAACTATAAGTTTACTACAGTTCAAGCTCTGCATCCAGAAGATCCTGGCAAGAGAAGTCAGTTTTGTGAAAAATGATGCTATTGAGTTATGGAGCTTCCATGAGCAGAAATATGTCTATTGGCAGAATGCATGAACGAAGGTGTTGACTAGGTCTTACACAAAGCAATTGGGACACACCCTTAGGGGGTGAAAACTACTCCAATACTATACCAAAATGCACAAAATCTCCAATAACTGGAGAAAAAACTTGAACCATCTAAGCTTTATTAATAGGAATGAACTAATGTCCTAATGGACTGTTTTCAAACTTCAAGTGAATTTTATAAGAAGGTGGAGGTGCGAAGGAGTGAATATAAGAGACATCGCAATCACTGTATCACATTAACGAAAATCCTGTAGCAAGCGTTTTCAAGAGTGCTCTTTAGGAATGTCATGGTCTCGTGATTCTTTCTCATCACTCTAGAGAAATTCACGGTTAGAGGGTGGAAATCTGAGCAATTTTACAATCATTATATTGTATCGAAAAAAGTTCTGAACTAAAGGTAAGTATCCCTTTCCCAAACGCCATAGTTTTAACTGTCAAGTGAATTTTGTGAGGGGGTAAGGGTGCGAAGGGATGAATATCGGAACAATCTCGTAATCGCTGCATTACATAAAAAAAAATACTGATGTAGCGGTTTCCATGAGTGCTTTTCTCTTTTGTCAGGGCCTCTTGATTCCTTTTTATCCCCCAAATGATCCCGACGGGGGTCGGGGGGCGAAGACCCAGGTTTCCATGAGTGCTTTTCTCTTTTGTCAGGGCCTCTTGATTCCTTTTTATCCCCCAAATGATCCCGACGAGGGTCGGGGGGTGAAGACCCACCAATAGGTTTTCGTCCCATTCTCTTACCCCATCGTAGGTGTGTGTGTGTGTGTGTGTGTGTGTGTGTGTGTGTGTGTGTGTGTGTGTGTGTGTGTGTGTGTGTGTGTGTGTGTGTGTGTGTGTGTGTGTGTGTGTGTGTGTGTGTGTGTGTGTGTGTGTGTGTGTGTGTGTGTGTGTGTGTGTGTGTGTGTGTGTGTGTGTGTGTGTGTGTGTGTGTGTGTGTGTGTGTGTGTGTGTGTGTGTGTGTGTGTGTGTGTGTGTGTGTGTGTGTGTGTGTGTGTGTGTGTGTGTGTGTGTGTGTGTGTGTGTGTGTGTGTGTGTGTGTGTGTGTGTGTGTGTGTGTGTGTGTGTGTGTGTGTGTGTGTGTGTGTGTGTGTGTGTGTGTGTGTGTGTGTGTGTGTGTGTGTGTGTGTGTGTGTGTGTGTGTGTGTGTGTGTGTGTGTGTGTGTGTGTGTGTGTGTGTGTGTGTGTGTGTGTGTGTGTGTGTGTGTGTGTGTGTGTGTGTGTGTGTGTGTGTGTGTGTGTGTGTGTGTGTGTGTGTGTGTGTGTGTGTGTGTGTGTGTGTGTGTGTGTGTGTGTGTGTGTGTGTGTGTGTGTGTGTGTGTGTGTGTGTGTGTGTGTGTGTGTGTGTGTGTGTGTGTGTGTGTGTGTGTGTGTGTGTGTGTGTGTGTGTGTGTGTGTGTGTGTGTGTGTGTGTGTGTGTGTGTGTGTGTGTGTGTGTGTGTGTGTGTGTGTGTGTGTGTGTGTGTGTGTGTGTGTGTGTGTGTGTGTGTGTGTGTGTGTGTGTGTGTGTGTGTGTGTGTGTGTGTGTGTGTGTGTGTGTGTGTGTGTGTGTGTGTGTGTGTGTGTGTGTGTGTGTGTGTGTGTGTGTGTGTGTGTGTGTGTGTGTGTGTGTGTGTGTGTGTGTGTGTGTGTGTGTGTGTGTGTGTGTGTGTGTGTGTGTGTGTGTGTGTGTGTGTGTGTGTGTGTCATAAAATAGTTACAAAAATTCTAGTTCACGTCCACACAACTTCAATCCCTCATATCTCAAAAACCAAACATATGCTCATCTTGAAATATTGTATTCAGGATGTTCTTATTATTAACAATAATTTAACACTTACTTTAAAACAAAATCTGAGGGCGAGAAAATGGGCGATTTTTGGCCTATTCTTGGGGTCACTCTTTGCAAACTGATATAGGGACATTTATAAATATATGTAAAATGTCTATGGTTTATACCTCTTAAGCAGAACTGGGAGAAAAATGCAAGTCTATATGGTATGTCGGAAAAGACATACTTCTCCATAATTGCTTCTTAGTTTGATACACCTCAGTATACTTTCTCCTTATTTGCAGAATAAAGCAAAAAGTCTCCAATTTCCATTGCATTTATTTTCTGTGTCTAGAAGCACTTGCACTTTCGGGAATCTCATTTGGTGTAGCACCATATGTCAGATTAATGCACTAATATTATTTCAAGTTTGATAACGATAACATTTTTAATTAAGTTGACAACTTTGTTTACTCCATGAGGGGCAGAAAAGACACACCAGAAGAGACCAAAAGTAATTGATATTAACCAAAAAAGAGTGAGACAGCAACCTTTTAAATAATTTCGATTATAGATTCATTTGAATCACTCAGCTCATTTCAATATTTCCACGTTTCCAGTTTAACAGATACGCACCGTACAGCAAACTAAAAATGGTGTGAAAATTGATAAGAGTTTGGAAAAAATTTCCCCTGCTCGTAAACTAAACTACATGAATAATTGGTAGTGTTTGTAAAACAACTGAAAATTCATTTGGTTTAGTGAATTGACTTGAAATTTAATACAGAACTTTAGAACTATAGGCCTCTCCAATTTTCATTAATCTTGTACTATTTTTATATAGATCAGTCTTATAAATACTTAAATAAATTTTCATTATTTACGAAAAAATGATGCAATGTATGTTGTTTTTTTCTCTCTTTAAATTATATTTTCTGAAACCAAAGTATAAAGATCCTTTTTCATATGTTACAGCCATTACCATTTTTTCATTACTGATAATTGTTAAGAAATATACCAGTTATATGACCGCAGTAGGGGCTAATTAATTGGTTGTTAGTCGAGGTTATTGGCAATGTTTACCAGATGTAGTATTGGTTAGCAATGTTAGACTATTTTGCACTAACTTACTTTCTTCTGTAATGTTTGAATGTTGCTTATGTTGCATCTTGGTTTGTTTAGAATAGTTACTAACTTACTATGGTTAATATGTAAAGAAATATCCATTCACAAACAATCTTGTATCGGTAGTTATTGATCCGGAAACATTGAAATACGTTTTTTTTCTACTCCCTTATGTAAATTTGCTGTTTTTTGTACAGTCTGTAGAATGGATAAGTAGGCAATTCCAGTTAGCTGAAAGGATATATTTCATCAGTTCTAGGATGGATATGAAACGAAACCGACCAATCACAGTTCGTGTATTAAGTACATAGACAACTATTCATTTTAAAATCAAATTAGTGTGTAATATATTAATGTTTAATAAATTTTGTAGTTCTTTTAAGCTGGTCGTAGAAAAAATATACTGTACGAATCGAGTGGATTATCCATATCACACTCAAAAGATTTGAAGCACTCCGCCTACGGCGTCGTGTTCAAACTTCTTTATCGTGCAATATGGATATCATTTCCACTCTTGTTGCACAAACTACTATACTGAATGTATAAACTTTGTTTCATTCATACTCTTGCAGTTATTCTCACAAATTGCTTTTTTTAAGTTAATCTCCAAGTCACTCAAAATTGTGTCAAACTAACGGAATACCATTTCTGAGGTGGCTCATTTTGGCTAAATATTGTAGATCCATGGTTTTAAAACCACAAAACCAGGTTTTTAAACAGCAAATAAATAAAAAAATTTTGGCCCCCACACATTAAATTTTTTTTTTGTCTGCCACGTAACAAGTTTCATACATTTTCCACGTCTTTGCTGCTCGATGTAGAAGCACGACTCACAGAACAGAACAAAAAATATAACTGAAATTTCGAAACGTTTTTTTACCATAGACTTGACCTATTATACCTAAACACTAATAATGTACAATAATATAATTTTTTACTCAAATTCATTTTGTTATATACATGTATGTGTATTTTATCTCTTTTTTCTACATTTACCTTTGTAACAATATGTAACATTTAACAATAATGATCCTTATATATTTATTGTTCATTCAGAGGTAATTTAAATACTTCTTAATTTTAGTAAGGGTGTGGCTAGATTTTTGTGAATGGATAATTTTTAACCTTCTGAAATCTCCGATTATCAGTTATTGATTTCAAAAAATATATTTTAAAACTATTATAAGGGCTACAATAATCAGAATAACATGAAGAGGTATTATTTGTTTTTTTTAATTTTTGTTAAAATTACATCCAATACCTAAATATTCTTTAGGTATTTTGTATGTTTTTCATTTATTTCATTTTCATTAAATTCTTGTTATTTATTTAGTTATTATTCTGAATAATACTTGCAGTTAAATAGTTATCAATAAACAAAGGTGTTTATATCAAATGAATTACAAAAACTTGAAGTCATATTTGGTATTGGGTTGGGTATCATTTCTAATGAATTGTACTGAGAGGTCAACAAAAAACACGATCAGGGACACCTTTGAATTTTCGAACTTACGCTTTTAATTGACTGTGCTTTTAATTGAAAGTTAATGTAAGGTTAGGTTAGTAAAGAAATGGTAATAAACATAAAACAAATATGTTTATGTTTATTGAACAGTGCAATTGGTCTAAATGTTTTCCACTTTCTGCTTCTATTTGTCTGTCTATCTATCTGTATCGGTATACCTCTACCAGCCGCCTGCTGAACTACACTCCAAAATAGCGAATTTAAAATATAACCACAACCACACATTTTATGTTTCTGATGTTTGGTGTGCCCGCCAGATGGTAGGCCATCAGTTACATGGGCATCATTTGAAATCAGTTAAGCATGGATTACACTTTTAACGGTCTATTTGACTTATTTTGTTGTTAGTTCAGTAAAATAACGATTTATATCGGACAAAATTCATAAAGTTTTGAAAATTGGTAGCATGAGAATTAATAAACCGAAAAGTTCCCACCCCTAAATAGTGTGCTTCATCCCCTAGGACGTCGTTTCCACCCCCATTTTGAGGTTTTCTAGATTATCTTGGGAACGGTGCACTTTTTGATAGAAATACCTATCTACAATTTCTTATAAAATTCTCTATCAAAAATGTCTCTACAATTTTTTTCATAAAATTAATAGGACCAAGGGAAGGAAGGCGCACACATAAGGGTTGGTTCCAGTTAACACAATATATTATAATCTTTACTATAACCTACTGTAAAGTTCATTGCTTAACAAAAAAACAGTAGCTACTAAACTCCACTTGAAATTATAATAAATGTAGCGCTTCCACCCTTTCACCCCTAAAAAATATTGCAATTTTTAAAAAATTATATGCACAATTCATTCGAGTCTGGAGTTAAAAACTTGCTTTATTTTTAAACTGGCTTCAATAATATAAAATATATCATATACCGCCGACTTTTTTCCATCTAGGGTAACGTTTTTCCATGTTTGAATTTGGTAAAAAATGCGATGAGTTTTGATAACATTACAGTAGGATGAAAACGTTTCTTATTGAAAACGCATTCTTCAGTTATGAGGAATTTCTAAATTGTAATATTGACCTGATCTGATTAAAAAAAAAAAAAAGAATAATATGTATATGTGTATACATGCATTTAGATTTAGTCTGTATGTCTGTCTAAAAACATTGTTTGTCTTTTACCAAATTTTATTATAGAATTGAATTAAAATTTTTCTACTGTGTTGACTTGTGTAAATACATTATATTGTGTAAATAACATCAATAAATTATCTTATCTTATCTAGTATTGTTCGCTTTACCAACAAGTTTGTTAAAAGTCATCAATCTGTATACATTTAGAGTTGCGCAGGTAGAGTTGCGTAAAGCTAGAACAAACCGCTCTCCTACGTCTACAACTTCTTCATGACTAGCTTTTTCATTATTAAAAGTTCGCACGATATCTTATAAGTCATCTCTTTTATTAAGCACATTGATTGCATTAACCTTTCCTTTGAAAAAAAAAAACGCTGAAGTTGTGTCGCAACCGCTAATGGCGTGTGCAAATAATATTGCTTCTTTACAGTTCTTTAAAAAAGTTGAGGATTGTAAGTCTCGTGAACTGTAAATACTTATGCTGTTATTACCTAGTTTTTCTTTTAAAAATGTAATGTCTTTGTTGGAGGGAGAAAGAATAATAAGAAGGACTAGCAGGTCAATATCTTGCCCTGCGACAACAACTGTGTCGCACTTATAACATTTTCGATAGCAGTTTGTACTATTAATAAATCGGTGTCAGCCGCAGCAACGAATACCCCGATTCCTTCATTACTAAATTTCTTCACTAGTTCTGCAATCAAACGTACTTTGTTAAACAAATTACTAAAGAACTTCTGCTGAGTTTCAGAAACAACAGTGTTTTCATCAAATATTATTTCAGGACAGGTTATTTGCAGTATTCGCCTTTGTCGTTCTAGGCTCTTCGTGCTGTTTGCATTATCCAAATAACCATCAAACACTACAGTTACTCTATTACCGTAATGTTTTCTTATGTAACTAACGTAAGCATTGTAAACATTATTAAATTCTCCTTTTTTTGGCCATATTACGCGGCAAAGCAAGTATCGTCCATCAATCACATACTCATTATTTTCGAAAATATGGTCTCGTTCTGGAACATTATTAATAATCTGGTGTAAAGTTGCCTTGTTAGTTTTTCTCATTAGGCCTTTGTCATCGAAAAGGGCTGAAGCCAGTTCAAAAATAAAACACGTTTTTAACTCCAGACTCGAAATAATTCTTTAAAAATTCCGATATTTTTTAGAGGTGAGAGGGTGGAAGTGCTACATTTACTATAATTTTAAGTGGAGTTTAGTAGCTACTGCTTTTGCGTTAAGCACTGAAGTTTAAAGTAGATTATAGTAAAGATTACAATTTATTGTGCTAACTGGAACCTACCTTATAATGTGTGCGCCCTATTTCCCACGGTACTATTAATTTTATGAAAAAAATTATACAGACATTTTTGATAGAGAATTTTATAAGGAATAATTTTGAATATAGGTATTTTTATCAGAAAGGGCACCATTCCCGAGATAATCTAGAAAACCTCAAAATGGGAGTGGAAACGACGCCCTAGGGGATGAAGCACACTATTTAGGGGTGGGAACTTTTTGGTTTAGTAATTCTTATTTTGTCCAATATATTAAATAACTCTTATATTACTGAATTATATGGCTTATTACCACAAAAACCAAACCCACATAATTGCCCAAAATATCATTCTTGTTTAAATTGTTCAGGAATCACAAAAATTCATTCGCGGAACGAAGTCCTTTGGCAATATTTAATATAAATGAATTGTGTAGAGGAAAGATGCAAATCCTTCTTTAAAATTATTTGGCAGATGCCATAAGACAAATTAATCGGTTAGCTCAACCTACGCAAAGATTTAGGATTGTTTTCCATCATACCTCCAACATTTTTAGCACTTCCTATGTTCATTTATTTGGTGTTAAAGAATCTGTTTTTCTTTTAATCATGGTTCTCGGAAATTCGTTATCGTAGAGGATAATCTATACATAACCGCATCGTTACCAACTCATACACACGCCAAGTTATAGTTTACTCGAGTATATGTTATTATTATTATTATATGATTTTAAAATTCACTGCAAAATAAACAAAATGCTCCTCTTGCAACAGTTATTTTCATTTTTGCACACATTGTAAAGTATGATACCAGTAAAAATGTGTTTTATTCCAAGGAAAACATTATGAACTCTTGAAGAAATTTTTGAAAAATCTGGAACAAGTGCAACTGAAACATTGACAGTACCTCACGTCTAAATCTGGGATAATATGAAATCACAGTAGAATGCAATTACTTAGAGTAGATAACTACGTCACACGGCTTTGCGCATCGTACATAACAGTTGGCACAATATCAGTCATCCATTTTTTATTTAAATATTAATGGTAGTGGGCAGTGCGACACCTTTGCAGCCAGGGCTGGCTCCAGGTATTTTGCCGCCCCGGGCACAGCTTCATTTTGCCGCCCCTCTCTTATATAAATAACATTAGGGTCAGGCGGGGTAAAAATGACACAAAATGACATCTTTCAATTTTTAGGTTGCTTAGAATCGAGTCATATTTAATGAAAGACTGGTATCATATATGTAAAAATGACAGGAAAAACTATATTTCTATTTATTTTTTTACTGAAAAGTACCGTTAGTTGATAAACAAAACTAAACAGTGTCTCATTTTTACCCTCCAACTGGGGTAAAAAAAAGACAGTGGAGGACAAATGAAGGACACGTGATTTATTCCCATTCTTATTGACATAGTACAAATGGAAGTGCAAAAATAAGACAGAGGAGGGTTTTTTCTTTTATATGTAATTTATTCAGATTTTTTACTAAACAAGAAGGGGCTTGCAGAAGGGCTAGCTTCTCCTAAATTAGAAAGCTGAAATGTGCCTGCTGCAGTCTGTCCATTTGATCTCTTTAGTCTCTTTTTTACCTAGATTTTAATTTTTTCGTTAAAATCAAATTTCTGATTATTTAAAACTAGCAGATTAATAAACTTGATCACAAAATGTGAAGTATGGCACTTCTAGTTGACCTTTGCCAAATACGGACAATGCAAATAGAGAAACTATAAAATCCTCAAAAAAGTACTAAAAAATTTTTTAAAAGTGAATGAAAGAGTTTACTGAATAATATTTTTTCCCACATTAACAGTAGGCATAGGACCTGATTCATTGGAATTTAGAGTTTTAAAATTTCCGGAAAAATTGAGCCGAGAGAAAAAAACTGTTTTTTTCCGAAAAAAAACTGTTTTTTTCCGAAAAAAAACGGGAAAACTGGGAAATTTTCAGAAAATTTCATTGAAATTTTTTTCGCGTTTCTACATTATACAGAATGATTAGTGATGATATTTTGTAATTTTGATTAATGTACTTTATGATAACAATTAATTTCGGCTCATTCATGTGTTTGCGAAATTTGCGTGTATTAAAAAACGAAATACCCCGGTGTATTTTTATTGAAACGAGCTTATGACTAGGGTCTACGACGTACAGTTCTTAGAACCGATAAAACAAATGATGTCATTCGCATCAGATGCATGGGGGGGGGGCACTGGAATCAGTCCACAGACGAGAAAATGCACTGGCATTTTCAGTTTTGCATTTTTATTAGCGTTAGTAGCTTATCTTAGAAAATAAACCATTTAAATATATTTTTTATTGTTTATTGCATTGTATGTGAAACTGTATAAAATTACTGAATTTTTCTCAAAAAAGCTAATTTTTCCGAAGCTTGGGAAAAAAACGAAAAAAAACGTGGTTTTTTTCCAAATTTTCCGGTTTTTTTCCACACGCTCAGAACTCTAGATTGGATAACATAAAACAGTTCTGAATGTACAAAACAAACTTATATATAAAATTTAGTTCAATTTATTTCAGTCTGGGTTGGATATCACCTTGTCTTTTATTTACCCCGCTACCTGTCTGTCTCATTTTTACCTTGCCTGACCCTGTCTTTTCAATCAGTTATTTTATATAACATTTTAAGAGTCACCTACTGAATATTCTTGATGGTTTGTTTTTTTAGTTATAAGGTTTACAGCAGTTTTTGGATTTTCAACAATATGATTACTGTATTTAAAAGGGTTAATTAGTAATTGAAAAAATTAACCGTATTGAAACTTAAAAAAAATACCACACCACAGAAATTAGACAAAAAATAAAATCACATATAAGAAACAGAATGTATGTATGTAACCTACTTATATATACAAAAAAAACTAACAATAACAAATTATTTATATAAAGTTAACATTACTATTACTATATTAGTGAAGCAATTGTTTCCTAGCTTTTTTATATTTTTTGGTAACTGTGGATTTGAAGCTTCGCTCCCCCCGAGCCAGCCCCGTTTGCAGCTGTAAAAATGGGATTGTTACTTATGTAATGAGCACGCGGTGACAATATCGGTCTCTGCGCATTCTATGACAAAGTTATCTTCACTCTATCTCTGGTACCAAAGATATACATTTAAAAATTCATATGTGTCCTTACCTATATTTTTTGTTGACCTCTTGGTACATGGAAAAGACAGAAATAGTGTTTTATCTATATTCCTATAAATTTCAAGTTGCAATTAAGTTTATAATTTGTAATTGGTATAAGATCTCTATAATAAGAATTAAGCTGTTGCAGTAAAGTTTTTTTTTTTTTTTTTTTTTTTCAGAAAATATCTTATGTATAATTTTGGTATATGTTTTAAATTACCTATTTTTTAGAGCCCTTTATGATATAACGTTAGGCAATGATTAAGTTTTTCTATCTAAAGCATTCGTTATTCTATTCCATATTCTAATTATTTTTTTAACAATAAACTTGATTGTGAATTGAAACCTTTCCCGACACTGTCCAACTCAAATACCCTTCGACCAGACACAGATCTGGGGTGCTATTCTCAATAACTCTTGTGAAATTGCTGCACGCGTTAAAGCGAATGCAATATTGCGAAGGATATCGGTTATCTTAATTCTCGACATAGCATTACGAGCGCTCGTCGTGGGGTGTGAGAAATGCGAATGGTCAACATGACAACACTGTCCAAAGGTGTCATTCACATATGATGTATGTTTTGTAATATCACCAAATATAGCATTCGAGCAATCAATGAATAAAGTAATTCCTATAAAAGTTCTTCTTGGGAAAAAAAGCCGTGGTGAGGAAAGTCGGCGAGAAACAAAAAATAACTCTGATGGAATATATAAAGAATAACTCGCCTTTGTGCAGCGGTAAACTTACTAAGAACTTTACTCAGAAAGAGTTGCCAGTTGCACTGGCAGAAACTGTCTTGTGAACTGAACAACATGTACTACCAAGGAGGTCCCAGCAAGGACTGGAAAGGTGGAGAAGGGTAGGGTACTGCATACTTGAAAAACACGCAAAAAATCTTTTCTAGACTTGGTAGGACCTGTTACGGACAAAAATTAAAATAAGTGCTAAAAGACGTGAAATGAGGGCTAAGGGAGGTGGCACATTTACTGACGTGGAGGGTGGAGGAGCAAGCTAGGTATAATTGGGGCAGTTTCTGTAGAAGAGCATGCCACTGTATTGGACTCACATTGTGCAATAAATTTACCCACCAATTCTGCTGATGAACAAATTAAATTAAGTAAATTAATATCTGGTGTGTTTTTATGGCATAATTAGCTAAACATATTTTGTGTTCTTCGGGGATAGGTGAAAACGTCATAAATAGTAATGAGAGCAAAAGCGTTGAGGTTAAGGAAGAGACTGTAAGAGATGCTTCTGATAAAGTTGTTGAAAAAGTGAATAATGCAGACTGTAATAACAATAAACCTAAAATAAAAACATTAAATAGGACTGTTCCAAAAACTCGACAGCTTCTGCTGCTAAATATGCCGTATATTATATATTTAAAAGAGAAAATAGGATCATGGAATAAACTTCACATTATGTCAGAGATCGTTATCACTAAAAAAGCAAAAGTTGCTGCACTTGAAAGGATTGCAGACAATTTGCAAGAGTTTAAGTAAATTCCTTTGCTGAAAAAAACAAAATTTACGTTCCTCAAAATATAGGCATGTTGGCATGTTTATTATTAAGTTTAGTTAGAATGGATTTTCTATGCATTTGCACTTACTTTTACTATTCATCAGAATTACTTTATGATAATATTTACTGTTAATTTTTGTAGGAAAATAAAGTTTATTTTTGTTCAAAAAATACATGTCAACTCATTAAGCAAAAATATAATATCTATTAGCTGTAGATAAACTAATTCATCCATCTTAAAATTTTCGTTTTTTAGATAGAAAACAACCAAAATTGCAATGACACCAACTGTCAAAACTGCACGCGAATTAGTCACGACCACCCAAAGTCCGCTCGCTGTTATTGCGAGTACAAAGGCGTGTGCGAGTGAATAGCGAGTGCTCAAGAATAGCAAAATGTCGAAATTCGTTCGACTCGCGTAGATTACGAATAACCTTGAGCATTGCGAGTGCCCGAGAATAGCACCTCTGGATAGCACACAGTATAATTAGTTTGTGGGTTAAACATAGGTAAACACAATAAAATATTTACGTTGAATTTCAAAATACAATGCCAGTGTAAAAATTTATTGCAGGGTGTATACTTTCTGAAAAACAGGGAAAACCTGGAAAGGGGGAATTTATAGATTTATAAAAAAAAGTCAAGAAAAATTGATTAAAACTACTTATATTCCCATCTTGCACTCCCCCCGCTCGTCACAAAATATTTTCCAGATTCCCTCCCCTCATCAATTTTCATTTTCGAGCATAAATTTTTTTTGTAATTTTTATTGAAAAGTCCAGGACAACCTGGAAAAGTCAGGTAATTTCAAAATTGTGAATTGATTATTGATATGGAAGTGCTTTTGGAATTAAATATAAATGAAAGATGAAAAAAAAATAACTTAAAAATTATTATTATACAGTGTGTCCCAGGATAGATGTAACAAGAGGTGTAATGGACCAAAAATTTTGAAATTTTGGAATGGTATTTGGGGATTGAGTCCTGCTTGTTGTAAAACTAAAGTATACCAAAAATGACTTGATTTGGTCTTCTACAGGGTGTTTTATAAGCAAAGTTGTAAAAATCACCACTAATAAAGTACCTTTATTTTTCAAAATATGAAAAAATTCCACTAAGAAAAGTTATTTAGAATGCAATTTTATACCTCTATACCAAATTTCAGGAATATAAAATAATTTTTTTGAAACTTCCCATTTTTTGCGAATTAA
This sequence comes from Rutpela maculata, assembly GCA_936432065.2. Lineage (NCBI taxonomy): Eukaryota > Metazoa > Arthropoda > Insecta > Coleoptera > Cerambycidae > Rutpela > Rutpela maculata. Next base: position 55,012,917 of record OW386292.2, read on the forward strand.
GACCAACATCATATTTAAAGTTGTGTAGGAGCAAATGTTAATCATCTCAAAAAGTAGGCTATCGGTAAATAAAAAATTGAATTAACGAGATGTAAGAAGGTATAATGTTAATCGAACTAATTGTAAAACAAGAAACAATTGCTAACAGAAGATTAATGAGGTTTAAAAATTATAACAATAAATGTCAAAAACATAACAGATTGACAAACAAATTAATTATTGACCAATACAAAACAATGTTTAATTTTTTTATTATTCGACGTAGCTACCACCCACATCCACACATTTCGATCCTTCGCCTGAAGTCCTTAAAACTGTTTTGAATATGATCTAACGGTATGGAGTTTACGACATTTGTAATTCTCTGCTTCAATACTGCTACATCGTTAGGAAGTGGTTCAGCGTAAACCAACTGCTTGGGGATCTCGCCGGCCACTTGATCGGTCCATTCCTGGCAATCCAATTTTCTCCAAAATTTAAATTCAACCATCGATTAACCATTTCTGTGGAGTGGCCAGGGCAACCATCATGTTGAAAATGAATTAAAGGCATATATCTCTTAAAATATTTAAATGTTCTTCAGAAAATCTTTCAAGAAGCTGTAAATAAGCTGGTTTAACCTTTCCTCAATGAAATAAGGTCCAATAACTCCAACGTGATAAAAAACGGCACACCACACATTCACTTTTTTATAATATTGTCTTCTACAATGACTTCTAAAATTTGGATTTTCAGAAGGCTAAAACCGACAATTCTGAGATGAAACAACAACATTGGTTGTGAATGTGGATTCATGTGAGAAAATTATGAAATGATGAAAAAATCGCTCTTCCATGATTTTTTCTCCAATGGTCAAACAAAAATCCAACCTACGGCCGTCATCTCCCTCTTCAAGCGTATGTTTATAATTTGCTTTATTTGCCCTAATTTTCTTTGCTTTGTAAATTCTTTGGAATTCAGACTTGCTAATATTAATAAGAGCTGATCTCTCTCTTAGTGGCATCCTAGGATTTTCTATAACAGAGGCATGAGGTATAATAGCCCCAACATTGTCTTCATCATATGCTTTTATTTTTCTTTTCATGTTAAGAACACTACCAGTAGCCAGAAAATTTTAAATTATTCTCATAGCCTGAGTACGTGACAATGCGGTGTTTGGAAATTTCAAATTAAATTGGCTTACCACTTCTCTTAGCGAGTTTTCACCAATTCCGTAGCATTGCACAATATAATTTTTTTCAGACACTGTGAGTACCATTTTCACTTAATTTTTTATGCTTGGTTCGTTAATTTGAAACAGAAATTAAGGATAATATTGACTACGTTTCACAGATATGTCAATAATAAATGATAAATGTGTATCCACCGCTTTTCTCATAACCTACTTTTAGCTTCTACATAACTTTAAATATTAATTCACAAAAAATAATTTCTATGCAGTTTTAATTGAATGGTTCAAAATAAAATACTAATTTATTGAAAAAATGGAAAGTTCAAAAAAATAATTTTATATTCCTGAACTTTGGTACAGAGGTATAAAATTGCATTCTAAATAACTTTTCTTAGTGGAATTTTTTCATGAAAAATAAAAAGGTACTTTATTAGTAGTGATTTTTACAACTTTGCTTATAAAACACCCTGTAGAACACCAAATCAAGTCATTTTTGCTATACTTTAGTTTTACAACGAGCAGGACTCAATCCCCAAATACCATTCCAAAATTCCAAAATTTTTGGTCCATTACACCTCTTGTTGCATCTATCCTGGGACACACTGTATATTATTTCTTTGTACAGAAAAAAAGAGCAAGAGTGTTTTAAGTATTTAATGTTTTAACTTCAAAATAGGAGCTGGATTCAAAATAATTTGGAATTTTCCAAATTAAAACGGATCAGAAGCGACTAACATCAAGGGTTGTAGGTCCTCGTAGATGGACTTAATTCTATTAACATTTTTAAAATGTAAATATTTATGTTCCTTGTAGTTGTTTAATTTGCTTTTTTGTACTAAAAGTCAGTACCAGTGACAAAATGTCTTGCTGTACATAATGAAACATAGATAGTAAATTTGATGTAAAATTAACCTTTTACATAGCTAAATGTACTGAATGTTTTAGAGATCTTGTACTCAATAACAATTACATGCAAGTTGTGACAAAATTGTAAAATTCTATTTTGTTATTTAGGAAGAAACTTTTGAGGAAATGTTAAATAGGCAAAAGGCTGAACTAAATGCTTTAATGGAAGCCCATAGGAAGCAGCAATTAGAATATATGGGTAAATATAAAAGACAAAAATATGGAGAAAATAGATGAATTTTATTTTCTTTTATTTTTGTTACAGAGTTTCATCGAAAACAAACAGAAGGTAGTTATAGATCTTATTTTTTTTAACCCTCACCTTATAATTGCATGACTGTATACACTAACTCATGTGATAGATCTCATTGGGCCAGTAGTTTTAACCTTGAATATATTTATTTGTCATATAAATTCCTATCATTGAACTGCTCATTTCATCTGTACTAGATTGAAACAATCATTGGTCAGAGGCTCTTTTAATACCTCGAATTTACCTTTCAAAATTATAACATGTTCACTGCTGATGTCTCCATATGGCGATGCAGTAGTATATTGCACATTGCTGGTGTCGCCATATGGCGATCTGGTCCTATGTATATTCTATTGTCAATTAAAAAAAAAAAAAAACTACTCTGCATCTGGGGATACCTAAACAAAATCCAATCAGCAACGAACGTGTTAACTCTATGCCAAGCTTAAAATTTGCACCTCAGATATAACAGTTATTTTATTTTGTCAAAATTTGGAGACACCAATGAGCAAGATGCATGAATTTTAAAAATGCATTAATTTATTATTTTTTCATTATACATATTATATAAGCCGAGTATATAATGAAAGGAAACTATAAAAAAAGTTATTTTGTAAAAAAAAATCATTTTAAAATTCAAATTTTATCGGAACAAAACCACGTGACTATAAACGGTACTGATGTCATCTGGCATAACGTTTTAGTTTCATCCATAGACCGCAGATTTCTAAATTCACCGGTGGAGCGCATCAGTAAGAAGTAACATTATATGATTGGCTAATTTGAAAAACACAGCCAATCAGCTTCGTATTTTATCCACCCAGCGGTAAATTTAGAAAAGTACGGAGACAAGTGACAAGTTTGATAGCTTTGACAGTTTACATCTGCTAGTGCTGAAATATTAAATTGTGTATTAATTAAATGTTAAATTTTAGTCTGCTGACCTTTAAATATCGATTTGTTTATTTTTGTAAAAATTATTAGTGTATTAATTTATCTAAGTGGTAAAAATGACGAACAGCGACTTTGTGCAAGCTCAAAGTGACAATTTGCCGAAAATCGACGTGTTTATGATGAGCAATTTTTTGGTAATAATACCGATTATATCAGTGCAGAAATTGGAGGTGGAAAAGCGACAAGGATGCATCATTCATTGTTCGTAACAATACATTTGTTTACGCTCACTTTTATCCTTTTACTGCAGTTAGATTTAAATACCTAACCTCAGAATATGTAAACATAATGCATTATTTTAATATTTTTATCAACATTAACTATTGTTTTTCGTCTCAGATTATATAACTTTTTTATATTAAATAGTTTGCCACCACTAAGTACATAGATTAAATATCTGTTGAAAATAATACTAATAAACATTGCCAATGCTAAATGCCGGATGACGTCACACGCAAATGGCGGGAAACTTGCTTCGTTTGAACGTGTCTGAATTCTCAGCGAACCTAAATTACTTTTTTAACCTTTAATTCCGATAAAAAAAAAAAAAAAAATACATAGAAAATAATGCTTTTTAGTGATCTATTATTCGGTGATGTCAAAAAAATTTATGCATTTTGCTCATTGAAGTAATTAAGAGATATTTTAAATTGCCAGTGTATAGTAGTAGTTGTACAAATCTTCGATGTGTAGGCAGTTGCATCCTCTGGCAAGAACTCGAACAAATAAAAAAAACGTATTTAACCAAGATTCAAGCTACTAGCCCTATCCCTGTAAAGTCTAGTCATAACTTATTACAAGTTATTTTCAATATATATTTGTTTTCTTATAACAAGGTCATTCACTAAGATGCATTCAATCAATTTTTTTACATTTTCTTACAGCATTAGGTCTACATATAATACCCTGAAAATTTTGGGACAGTATCTCATAGGTGAGATATTTAAAGTCGAAGTTGCCACTTTTAGCCATCAGCTTGAGATGAGTGTGGCATCATTACATAGTTATTATGTTAGTAAGATTAAATATTCTACTTAAAATGTTTAATAATACTTTAAATTTTGTGACCCTGTATCAACACTAACCTGAACGTAACTTAAACGAGAGCACGCTTAGATTCATGCGATGGTTATTTTAATTTATTTAATGGAGTTAATGTTGAAAAAAAAATCAGTTTTTTGTATAGCTATTTCAAGGGCCCTCTTTCGAAATAATAAATAAAAAAAAAGTGCTGAATGAGTCCATTAAGGCCTGAGAACACAATTTTATTTGTACTTTCGGAACAAAAATCATATACCAGTTCTCTTAAGAATAAAACAGGTACAAAAAAAAAATAGGAAACAAAACTAAGCTCCACATTTTTGTGCAGGAAAAGGCAAGAACAGAATGAAATAGCAGAAACAAATATAGACAAAATGGCATGTGTCCGTCGAGAGAGCCAAATGAAATGGGCCTCTGGGCATTATCATTGTTGTTGATGACCTTTTGCAGCAGCAGCAGAATATGAGAAAAAAACATGGCCGCTTATATGCGGTAAAAGCCTGCATCTTAGCCTCTAGTTGTTGCTGTCAGATAAAAAGAATATGATGTTTTGGAAAAAAACACATATTGCGCATTGCAGTTTAGTCTTGGTCTGGTCTAAAGATGGATTGAGTACAGGTTTTTGTAAATACCAGGTTTTGGGTACCGGATGAAAGGAAACTGCCGAGTGTCAGGCTGGGTACTGGTCTTCAGTTAGATTTAGCATTCCCGTTTTCGACACAATTGTACTAGATATACTACTACTGAACTATTTTTACTTCTTAAAACAAAACAAAGAAAACGATTTTCCTCTCACTGTCTCCTGTTGGCTTGATTGTCTAATATTTTTATTTGTTGATTAATTTTGTATTTCGTTTATTAAAATGATTTTAACTTTCTATATCTTTATTTGCAACTTCCTTGATACCCAGTACTCGACATTCAAAAGGATCGGGTATTGGATAATCGGAACTAGCACAGATCTGTCTTGACTACTCACATCTCGCTATGAAAAGTTAAACACTGCCCATTACGGTTAATAATTGGAAGGGAAATACAGCCCCATCTTCTAGCGGCTTTGTATATTAGTGGATATGCAGAAGCTACGCAACATTAAACAAGAATTGCATGGGTATACTATCCTTCGAGGAGATGTAAAGCAGTCGGTCGCTTGCTTATAAGATGTTGGGCAACTAAAAATTCCCTACTCATCTTACAAATGTTTTTTAATGAATTCATCCACAGAATAGAATGATTCATTTACTAAAAAGGTGTGCAGTTCTTTCTTAAATATATTCATATCGTCAAAATCAAAGAAAATTTATATTCTGTTTGTAACATAATTTCTATATAAGTTGGACTTTTGAGTCTGGAATATATGGTTGTTGTATATTTTCCATGTTTTATGTGCAATATTAGTGTGTTATTATTTTTTAAGAATTATGTTTTATTTTCCTTAACAGTTATCAACTGATGGAGGTAGTGACTTGGAAGACATTTAAGAAAATATGGTCTGTGTACTCACTTTTGATCTCAGAAATGGCATTTTTAGCATTTGATCATAATTATCCAATTTGTGGTGTGATACCATCCAAGAATTCTTTTAAAGAGTAAAATACAACTAGTTCTAATAGTAATTTTTCAATTTGTATCTCATTCCACCTTCCAACAATGCAAAATTAGCAGATCTGGTCTGGAAACTTATCAAAATCATAACATTTAAGAAAATATATATATCTAGTAAAAATCCACTGAAATAAGTTATGAACAGACTGACAAAAAGATGATATTTTATTTACTAAATAACTTGTTTTTTTCCATTTCAGAAAACAAGAAACATTAATTTTTAAGAAGAGGATTGATTGATTATAAAGTGAGAACGAAAGGCTGTATATTAATTATTGTTTATATTGTATATTAATTAAAAAAACTAGTTATTACTTATAATATAATTGCTGATAATTTATTTTTAATATCCCGTTATTTCTAGTTCTTGTTTTATTTATTTTAGAAAATGATCAGTAAAGTCTTATATAGGTAGCAATTTCTATTCATTTCATGATATTTATAATTCCCCTTCGTCTTTTATGATTGATTGATGACTGCTCAAGATTTAAAGCACATTTTCATCATTTCAACCTACGAACTGTGGCTATTAAAAAAGTTTATTGGTGCATTAACCATATACAGTGTGTTTCACTTGAAATGGTAACACCCCAATAACTTTTTTATTTCTTTTCCGATTTGAATTAAATTTTACTTAAGTATAGAACAAATTAGGATCTACTTATGACCAGAAAAACATTTGCCTCCTACAAAAGCCACCGGCGGTACCAAAATATGCGGAGAAAATCAAAAAATCATATTAGGCATTTTTTAATCGGAAAATTTTGTTAATGAAACTTGTTCAGAATTGTCCAAAAACCTTATGCCCAAAATTTAATCAAAAATTGAAAAATTAAAATTTTAAAAATAATTATTTCAAAAAACTGTAAATTGCTGGACAACTACCTGGCAGCTTGGGTTTAATTTCAAACAAAATCGTCATAGTACAGTTTTCTAAATATAAAAACCCAATAGGACATTTTCGGACTTGGACTTTAGGTTTTTGGACGGACAATTCTGAACAAGTTTCATTAACAAAATTTTCCGATAAAAATATGCCTAATATATCTTGATTTTCTCCGCATATTTTGGTACCACAGGTGGCTTTGCATTTGTAGGAGGCGTTTTTCTGGTCATAAGTAGATCCTAATTTGTTCTATGCTTAAGTAAAATTTGATTCAAATCGGAAAAAAATAAAAAAGTGATTGAGGTGTTACCATTTCAAGTGAAACACACTGTATAATTTAATCTCTAACTTAACAGGCAAACAAATAAACGGGGACGAGTTATATCTCAGTAAGACCCAGAGGAGTCATCCTGATAGACTTTTGTTAAAAAGCAAAAACTGTCCCTCGGAGATTTTTTCATATTGACAAAAAGTTGAATGCACTGCTTGATTTTGATTCGATGATTACAATTTTTTAAACTATATTGTCTAATTTTCTACAACTCTAGAAAAAATAGACCATTTCCCAGCGATAATCATAGCCTTGCTAATGACTTTTAATAATAAAGTTCCTTATAGTGTTCCTTATTTCATCGGTGAGTATCGGTGAAGACATCATATTAAATACACTATTTTTAGGGGCTTGGGATGGATGGTATGTAAACTGGACAATTTGACACCATTTTAACTAAAACCGTGCAAAACTGAATCAATTAATATACTCAAAATAGTTGATTCATACTAAATTCACAAAACTAAAAAGAAAGTCCTTAATATAAATCAATGGTGGAATAAGCCCAGGAGACAGCTAACTTGATTAACTTTGAATCCACAATGGCAGGGCATTTTTAAATATGGTCTAAATGTTGGTCGGTTTTTGAAACGTAACCTAGTGAGTTCCCTGCTGTTGATTTTAAATGCTAAGAGACTGAAATAATCAACAAAAGAGGGGAATCACCAGTACAAAGGAATTCAAGGAAATGAGATTGTTTTGTCACAAAATATGCAAATGCGCCGCTTCATAGAATAACGAAATATCACAAGAAAATGGGAGAATGAACACAAATCTTCCAACCCGAAGTTCAACTCCAGGATAGAGATAAGCAAAGAGGACCTAGAGGGCTGTTCGATCTCAGCAAACCAGATTTAAGGCGACTAAAGAGCTTTTCACAGCTCATTGCCCACTTATACACATGGGTAAAACTAAGAATGAAATATATCGCTATTATATAGAGACAGTGAGACATGTTCATTGTTTATAGAGTCTTAACAGGCCAATGGGTATAACACAGATGTCTTTGATGCCATCGAAGTGGCAAATATTGCCTCCGTAATGATCCTCCGTTTCTTATTTTAAAACTCAAGTCTCCATGCTCCATCAACAACTACAACTACTAGTCTAGACCTGGATCGGTACTTGTAGATCCAAGAGTACCCACAAAAGATGTTAGATTGAGATGCAGGGAGATATTACGTGCCGAAGCAACCCATTTGCAATTTGCAAATATAAAAGTAACAGTTGGTACTAGAATATGCTATACCGTCATACTTTGCAAATAATACAGGTATCTAGTAATAGCAACATTAGGAAATGTCTTGGACCAAAAAAGCGGTGTAAAAGATAACGATACCTGAGAAAATACTCCAATGTATTAGTACCTACCAAAAATATGAACGAAAAAAATAATGTTTATAATAATAATATAATGTATTACTGTGTGAAAATAAAATAAACAATTTTTAGAGGCATATTCTTTTTATTTACAATTCTCATTCTTCAAACTCCTGAAATGTTTTATTATATTCATCAAACTTAATGGTAACAATGGACGCAACGGAAGCTGAACCTCCTCAAGATAACTTAGGTCAAAATATTCAATATGGCAGATTTTATATATTCTTAAGAGTATGGCAGCCCGTTACCAAGATTTTCGAGTTACTTTAGCGAAGATAATTCCAGCGTTTCTTATCAGTTCTGGGAGAGCTGAGAAGAAAAGTTCAGGGTGACGGATCTTTTTACCTGTCCTAAAGGGTTCAAGTCGGGCTTTAAACATGTAAAGAAAAACCGATCATCTCGATCTTCGCAGCGAGGCAGTTTCTTTTGTCTTCTTGTCGAGGAAAGTAAATATGATGAGGAAAAATTGAGAACAGCCCTGTTGACAGATACACCGAGTTACAAAGACCGAAATAATGACAAATAGCCACCGGTCAAAATTCTGGTCATCGCGGCGAGGCAGTTCTGTTCATTATCGAGTAGTTTCGATGTCTCTTGACCACAAGAAAATTCGAACGGAACTTTTTGCTAGTTCAGTTACATTCGCATGCTGCAGTTTCCACTTTAGGCTATTCCAAATATCATTAAGAAGACGAGAAAAGTAAGAACTGAAATTTTTCCCATAGGCCAGGCAATATTGGCCAAAAAAAAGGTGATGTAGACGAAATAATTGTCGGAAAGCTGGAAATCATTTTAATCTCTTTATTTGCATGTAAAAGGAGTTTTTTGAAGTTTGCACCAATTTTCGGGTTGTGCTGTATAAGGGGTGTCCCAAAAACCTCTACATTTTCTGACTTCTTTCAGTTTTTCACTAATAACTCCTAAAGGATACACTTCTAAAAAAATTTTACTCTTTTATAAAATAAAGTACACAAAATTCTACATCCAATGAGCAGCACATATTAGAAATTAGGTCAACTGGTATTATGGACGATATGCATGTTCAAAAAACAACCATTTTTTAATTTTGAAAGGAAAAATCCTATATTGGACTTTTAAACCTTATTTCCATTACGTAACCAGTTATGATAAGAGTAATTTTACATGACGAATGTAATATTTGCCAAAACGAGCGAGCAAAACGAACGAGCGAAGCGAGCAAGTTTTGCAAATTACATTGGCTCCATACCCACCATCTTTATTTGATAAACAAGGAATGATGAGGAAATCACGTAAATCTATTTTCTATGATTTGTATGATCCAGTGGATACTCCGTCAACCATCGAAAGTGCTCTCTATGTGATTGACGGTGGATTTCTACTTCATCGAATGCCGTGGGAGTTGAGACGAAGGTTCTCTTCAGTTCTCAACAAATATGTAGATTATGTCAAAAAATACTTTGGGGCGCGATCAATCATAGTATTTGATGGCTATCCAGACGACCCTACAAAGAAAAGCAGCACAAAATTTGCAGAGCGCCTTAGAAGGAACAAGTTTATTGCAGCCAACGTTGAATTTGACAACAATGTTTTCAGTTTCAAAAGATAAATTTCTCTCGAATGAAGGCAACAAAAAACGATTCATCTCAATGCTGATTCGGAAATTTGCAGATGAGAACATCGCTGTTGAACAAGCTGCAGAGGATGCCGACACAACTATTGTCAGAAGGGCTACAGAAAATTCTACACACTCCGAATGTGTGATTGTGGTAGGAGAAGATATAGACTTCTATTACTGCGTTAGCTCCTAATAGTGATCAGTTGTTTGTCATGAAGCCTGGAAAAGGAAAGTCAGAGACCGACACACTTTAAAATGTCAAATAAAGTAAGGAAAATATATTATTCCTTCACACGTTCAGCGGATGCAATTCAACATCGGCCGTTTTCAGACAGGGGAAGATGAAATTTGTAAAGCTACTCGACAAAGATGCGGAGGTACAAAGGACGGTCGAGATATTCAAAAACCTTGACGGGACTATAGATGAAATTGGTGCTGCTGGCGAAAAAGTAATTGCTGCTTTGTATGCCGGATCGCTTCTTCAATCTTGTTCTCTGAATGAAACACTCTTTAAACTGTTCACCAAATCCTTAGTACAGAATAATTGTAACTTGGCTACTCTTCCTCCAACTGAAGAAGCTGCTAGTCTGCACTCAATGAGGGTTTTCCTGCAAGTTAATTTATGGAAGGGTCATTTGATGGACCCAGTTCACTGGGGTTGGAAGGTCACTAAGCATGGGCTACTCCCAGTGCCATCAACAGCCGAACAAGCCCCGCAGGAACTACTCAATAACATTGCGTGCAAATGCTTAAAAGGGTGCCGAAATGCTTGTGGTTGCAGGAAGCAAGGAATGAAATGTTCTCCAATATGCTATAATTGCAGAGGTGCGTCTTTTACCAATTGATGACGAATCAAACTTCAATGACGACGAAGTAATACTACCTGACGATGATTATGAATTAGAAGACCTGGATGATGAGGACCACAAATTGGACCAATTGCTTCACTCAGCTTCTACTTCCAAACGCAGCAAACTTATTAATGTTGTATTTACATAATTTTGTATACTCTACTTTTTTTGTTAATTACCCACATATCAAAATTTACCATCAAATCATTTTATACTTTCAGTCGATTTTAATTACATACCTATTTATAATCACAATGTGCGCTTTTATTTGAAAATCCAGGAATTCACCACCAAGTATTGATCACGATAAGTATTGACCAGTTAACTTTGATACACGATATAATATTATAGGATATTCACATATTACATTATATACTTCATATATTACATTTTACGTTGCGAAAACACATTTTTTTCTTAAATAAAAACTATCGTCGTTTTTTGACTTCGCATATTTTCCTAACAACTTTTCACATTTTAAAGTATATGGTACTCATTCGACGTAGAATTTTATGTAGTTTAATTTATAACAGAATAAAATTTTTCGGGAAATGCATTATTTAGGAGTTATTGGTAAAAAACTGAAAAAAGTCCTAAAATGTCGAGGTTTTTGGGACGCCCGTCATACAGCACAATCAGAAATTTGGTGAAAACTTTAAAAAACCCTTTTTACACGCAAATGAAAAGATCTAAACCTCCGATTAAAGAACTTATATTCTTTAATCGGAGATCTAAACCATTTCCAGCTTTCCGACAATTAATCCGCCTACAAACCCTATGTTGGCTTACAGTTCACATTTGAGAAAAATTATTTCTGCCGCGACAAAAAAAAGGAAGCAAATTATTTATTTATTTATTAATTATACGGCTGAGCCATTTTACATTTTACAATTCAATAATGAGAGCATAATTACTTAAAAATAGTTTTGGAATAATAAATAAAACAAGTGAAATAAATTTTTTTACAAATACAATAAAATTCAGCTACACCATGTTTGAAACCTAATTTAAATTACTTATACAAGATTTAACTTGGTTTTTAAATGAATATGGCGACGAGCCAAAGAGTTCAATATCTTTATGGAATGAGTTTGCTGTTCGGAGTAATCTGCTTATTAAGGCTGTTTGTAAGCACAGGCTCTCAGAGAATGTATTTAAATGGAATTGGAATTGAATTTCAATTTGTACATACAGTAATGATAAAAGAAGGGTTCAAATTGTCAGGTTTATTATTGTAGTTTTAAACATAAAATACATCGTCATCTGATAAATTTCTTGCGCTTCATAACTATCTAAGAGGCGAAGTATCCTTCTTGAAATATTGCCGTATGTGCTACGAGCATCTTTCAACGAATATAACAAAAAACCCATCAATGATTATAATGCCCGGACAATGGGGGCCTTCAGAATTCACTCTCGTTTCCAACAGCTGAAGCAGAGTCACCTCCTTGGTCTTGTGATATGCTCCGCTAGGGTGACAAAAGAAAGTACAACGGGGGATATTGACAAAGTAAGAGCAAACTGCAGAGCATTCAGAGAAAGACTGAGCAATGTTCCAAAAATTTTCCATTGTAATCTGATTTCCTGAACCTTCCCGTTGATAATTGCTTTCGCGAGATCATATGTGACTTCGGTATATGGTGATTCACATTCATCTGCTATTTTTAATGCCATTTGAAGAGCTTGATGACAGTAGAGGCTTTGGTTTGAGATTCGTTAATTGGAGGCAAATAATATCGGGGACTGGTGAAAAATGATCTTGTCATTGAACCCGATCCACATTGATTTCTACCAAAATTCTTAAATTATTATATCGATTTCCCGCAGCTATGGTCAACAGAAAACGGCAGTTTGCATTTTTTTACCGTTTTATACAACCCACTCCAGCCAGAAAATTCATCAAAAATACAAAATATTTATTTCAAGGGATAATTTAGATACTGCTTCTTTATGTTTTGGCTTATGGAAGACGGCTTGGGGGGGCCCGTGCCCGGGCCCCATGGCTCCCCCCCTGGCTGCGCCCATGACCCACTCTATAAATAGAAAAAAATGTTAGCCTCGCTGCTTTGATTATTTTAGCCTCCAATTTGATACAGCTTTGATTGATACTGGAGCTTATAATACAGTAACTAGAGGTTTTAACTTCGGAATAATGTCATATTGAACGGATTTCGTTCATTTTTGGCAGTATAATAGTAAATGCTTCACAGAAAAGTTTCTATATTGTGCGGGGGCTTGCTAATTTATAGGGGGTGGATGCCACCCCCTCTCGGGGGTTATATTTATTGGAGCTGAAATAGAACCAAATTTTAAGAAGAAAAGGTTCTATACAATTTTTCACATAAATTGATAGTTTTTAAGTTATAACTTCAAAATTGCGATTTTAGCTTAAAAAAAAGGTATTTCCAAACGGCTTTCATCAAGTATCTCGAAAAGTATTACTTTATCGAAAAAACGTTAGTGACGAATTACAGAAAGTACAAACTGGAAATTAATTATATTTTTTTGTTTATTGATGTAGGATTAATAATTTCGGAGATATTTAAGTTTATATTTGGTATCCGAGTGTTTCGAAATTACCTTTAAAGTTTAAAATGTATTTTTTTCTAAAGCAAGTGCTTTAAATTAGCAAAAAAATTTGAGCATCTAGATAATGCTACATCTTAATGAAAAACTATATTTGAGATAATTTTTTTAAATTACTGGCTAATTAGAGTAACAAAATGGTGATTTTTTTTATATAAAAAGATATAAATACGCACATTTTTCCGTCATAACTTCTTTATTTCTTATGCTACAGGAAAGAGTAAAAAATAATTTGAAAGTGCAATTAATTTTCTCTAATTTCATTTCTTAGCATGCGTGACGTAGGTGTCACAATTTCTGAGATATTTAAATAATTTAAACTGCATTTTTCGTCTTATAAACGTTCGGACGCCATTTGTAAACTTTCATATCTGAAACTATTAAATCTATGTAAATAAATAAACAAGAGAAATTCATTATCAGTTTATAAGCTTTATTTTTGGTCTCTACTCATTTTTCAATAAAACTAATATTTATTGAGATATTTGGAAAAGGAAAAAAGATACATTTTATCTAAAATACCTTTATAGTTTAAACTGTATTTTTTTCTAAAGCAAGTGCTGTATACAAACCAAAAAATTTGAGCATCTACGTCATGCTATATATTAATGAGAAACAGTGTTTGAAATTCCTTTTTTTTTAATTACTGGCTAATTACAGTAACAAAATGGCGACGTTATTAAAAAAATGTGTAGACGCACATTGCTTCGGTGATAACTTCTTTGTTTTTTATGCTACAGAAACAAATTAAAAAACAGTTGAAAGCTTAATTAATAACATATTATTCTACCTATTAGCACCCTTGACGTAGGTGTCACAGTTTCTGAGATATTTAACTCTCACTCTAAATAATTATCTTATGAACACTTTGATGCCAAATGTAACTTAAATATCTCCGAAATTATTAATCCTACATCAATAAACAAAAATTATAATTAATTCCCAGTTTGTACTTTCTGTAATTGGTCTGTAACATTTTTTCGATAAAGTAATACTTTTCGAGATACCTACTTGACGAAAGCTGTTTGGAAATACCTTTTTTTAAGCTAAAATCGCAATTTTGAAGTCGTTATAACTTAAAAACTATCAATTTATGTGAAAAATTGCATAGAACCTTTTCTTCTTAAAATTTGATTCTACTTCAGCTCCAATGAATATATATTTTTTTAAGTGCCACCCGCTGAGAGGGGGTGGCATCCCCTATAAATTAGCAAGCCCCCACACAATATAGAAACTTTTCTGTGAAGTATTTACTATTATACTGCCAAATATGAACGAAATCCGTTCAATATGACATTATTCCGAAGTTTTGCATATTTTTTACCTCTAGGTACTGTACTATTAGGTCAATGAAAAATGGCAGTTCTCGATTAATTCATGTTTGTTCGTCATTTTTGATGAGAATTAATCGAGAACTGCCTCATCGCGGTATAAAAATTACGACATTTTTTTTCGACAGGCGCACAGTGGCACGAATCGTGATTTTTTCGTTCAAAATTATCTAGAGCACTTATTTCGCAACCGATGGGGATAATTTTTTTTTTTTAAAAAACATAAGAGAGCCGATTTCGGCATAAACTTTAACAAAAATATTTCATTTTTCATAATTTTTTAGCATTTTGCAACCGCCATTGATTCCGCCATCTTGCAGGTTGGTTTATGACAATTTAAATATCAGATTCGTTATCAGCGACCTCAAAAACCCCCGAGTATCAAAATTTATGTAAATCGAATCAGAAAAAAATTTTTTATTTGCAAGTTTTATTAAGATTTAAATTAAAAATGACCATTCTCAAGCTCCATAATTTTGGAAATTAAATAACGAGTATTTAAAAAAAAAAAAATTATCCCAATTGGTTGCAAAACAAGTGCTCTAGATAATTTTGAACGAAAAAATCACGATTCGTGCCACTGTGAGACGGAAAGTCGTTTGCCAGCCGCCCATATTGTTTTTCGAACTTCTGTCGTATGAAAAAGTATTCTTGAATTTCATAATCTATAGAGTTTCCCTGCGATAGAGCTCACTGTTAGATTAGATTAGATTGAAGGGAGGAGCTGGCCGCTTAGCCTTGGCCACCGCGACCCCTTTGGATCTATTGTGGCGCTCCTAATCTAATTCATTTAGAGTTCCTCATCCAGCTTTGTCTTTTGTACCAGACTCCATAGTCTTGATAGGGGCTCCTTAGTATAGCTATCCGCTCTTGGTTTTTCCTCACCAAGCATTTGGAATCTCAGTCTGGCTAGGCCTTCACAATGGCACAGCACATGTACTGAGGTTTCCTCTTCCTCTTGACAGAATCTGCATGTTGCATCATCTGCCAGGCCCATTAGACTCATATGCCTATTGAGCCTACAATGTCCAGTTAGAAGACCCACTATTATCCTAATGGCCTTTCTACTTTGGCCTAGTAGATCTTCCGTGAATTTGGCCGACCGTTCTTTAATGAACTCTTTGGCCTGTCTCTGTCGCGGGAAACTCTTCCACCATTCTAGAGATTTGTCCTGTACCCATTTATTAATGGATTCTCGTTTGCATGGCTTAGCCACGCCACAAAAGGGTTCGGGGCCTACCAGGGCATTAGATGCGCCTTCCCGAGCCAGCTCATCAGCCTTTTCATTTCCCCTGTGTCCCTCATGTCCTGGTACCCATGCCACGGTCACTTTGTTCTGACTTCCTAGGTCCATAAGGGCGTTAATACAATCCCATACTAGTCTTGAGTCGACCTGCATGGAATTGATTGCCTTTAGCGCCGCTTGGCTGTCGGTAAAAATGGCAATTGACTGGTTGACAGTTCCTTGCCTCATTATTTCCCTTGCACACCATTGTATAGCGGCCACCTCTGCCTGAAATACTGTGGCATGTATTCCTAGACTTATCGGGATTTCCGTTTTCGACCTTATCCTGTAAATCCCAGCTCCTGCTCCATGTTCTGTCTTGGAGCCGTCCGTGTACCAGACTATTTGTGCTGATATCGGAGGGCCATTCTTCCAGTCCCCTCTGTCTGGTATCTTGATTTGAAAGTTTTTATAGAAGTTATACTTTGGGACCATACTGTCCGTGGGCATTCCCAGAATGGGGTCTGCCTTCAGCTCTGAGTATAACTTTTGGTGCTCTGTACCGTGTTGCTGCCTTATGGGCGTTGTGCCTTGCATTAACCTGTGCAACACCGAACGAGCTTCCCCCTGGATGAAAATGTGCAGTGGTGGCAAATCTAGAAGGACCTCCAAAGCCGCCGTGGGAGCAGATTTTATGGCCCCCGTGGCACACAGGCAAGCAAGCCTTTGTGCGCCACTTAATAGCCTTACTGCTCCCGGCTGCAATGTCTTGGTCCACCATACCACCGATCCATAGGTTATCATGGGTCTAACGACCCTAGTATATAACCATAGGGACATCTTGGGGTTTAATCCCCAGTTTTTTCCACACATCTGCCTGCACCTTCCCAGGGCAATCGTTGCTTTTTGTGTGACTTTTTGGATGTGGGTATTCCATGTCAGTTTTTGGTCAAAAATGACTCCTAAGTATTTAGCCTCACTGGCAAATGGAATTTCCACTCCATTGAGCCTTTAGGGGTTTTAGACCTCCCAAGGATCTTTTTCGTGTGAAAGTGACCACTGTGGTTTTGTGAGGATTTATGGATAGTCCTTCCTCACTACACCACCTGTCAACAATGTTTATGGCTCTTTGCGAACGCTCTGATATGGTGTTCGCAAATCACCCCTTGACTACTATTGCTAGGTCGTCAGCGTATCCTAGGCAATAAAAGCCTTCTGCGGAAACTTTCCGGAGGAGTTCATCAACGAGGGTTGCCCACAGCAGTGGAGATAGTACTCCTCCTTGAGGGCAGCCTGTACTCACCTTCGCCTCAATGGTAGCCTCGCCCAGATTGGATACTATTACCGTCTTATCTAGGCTGGCCTTAATCCACTAGCAGAGTACTGTTGGGACTCCTCTATTTGACAACGAGTTTGTTAATGATTGCGTTGTCGCGTTGTTGAACGCTCCTTCTATATCAAGAAATGTTGCCACTGCTATTTCTTTGTCATCCAATGATTTTGACAGTAGCCTGTTCAAATCATCCAGCGCGAGGTCTGTTGACTTTCCCGGCTGGTATGCATATTGACGTTCACTAAGGGGGTTTTCCCTTAGTACCTCGTCTCTAATGTACCTGTCCAGTAGTCTTTCCAACGTTTTAAGTAGGAAAGAGGACAGGCTTATGGGTCTGTATGACTTGGGCGTTTGGTCTGATATCCTGCCTACTTTTGGTAGGTAGGTGACCTTCACCTTCCGCCACATGTGTGGTATGTATTTCCACGCCAGGCAGGCTCTGAATATTTTGCACAGATGTGGTACTATTATATCCTGCCCTTTTTGGAGCAGAATCGGGTAAATTCCATCCATACCAGGAGATTTGTATGGTTGGAACTTGTTAATTGCCCATCTGATTTTGTTGGGTTTCGCTACTTCGTTGCCTAGCCTCCAATCCTCAGGTCTGGGCCCTTTAGGCCTTTGATCTTGGAATTGCACGGCCTCCGATCCCTTCACTACCAGTGAGCCCGGAAAGTGTGCCTCCATGAGCAATTCAATACTTTCCGTCAGTGTTTCCGTGTAGGTTCCGTCCTCCTTTTTAAGGAGGCCTACTTCATTTGCAGTGCAACCATCCTTGGCCAAGACCCCGTGGATTCTAGAGGCTGCAGGGCCATCATCGACCTCTTCACAGAACCTCCTCCATGAGTCTCTTTTGGCCTTACGGATTTCTTTGTTGTACTGCGTGAGTTTGACTTTGTAGGTATCCCAGTCTTGTTTGGATTTGGCCTTATTGAACAGTTTTTTCACTTCTGTTCTGAGGCCTTCCAGATGTTTGTTCCACCAGACTGTTTTACCCCTGTTTTTCCTTGTTTTCTCTGGACAGTTTTCCTGGTAAGCAGCCATTATGGCCTCGCTTACCTGTTCCGCTGCTACCTCAAGGCTCCCTACATCCCTTCCAGATGCTGTCACTCCCTGCAGGTGCCTTCTGAGGGACTCTAAGTAGCCTTCCCAGTTGGTCTCTCGGGGATTTCTGAACTTTGTCTCTGTCAGGGATGGGGTCGTAATGTCAAATCTTATGTGCATGTGATCGGAACCTGATGGCTCTTCTGACACATGCCAGTTTATAATGTTAGCGCTTGTATTACTCGTACATAAGGTTATATCTAAGACTTCTTTACGTACCGAAGTAACAAAAGTAGGTTTTTTGCCTGTATTGGCTATTAGTAACCCTTCACCTAGAATGAACTGTAATAAAGACTCACCCCTTGTGTTGACGTTGGTGCTTCCCCATACCATATGGTGTGCGTTGGCACATCCCGTTATCATTGGAAGGTTCTTTTCTCCGCAATAGGCAACTATGTCGCTCAGGAGTTGCGGAGGGCAGAACCTTTCCTCGCCTGGGAAGTAGGCGGAGCATATAATCCAGCTCTTCATCCCCTCCTCTGTAGACGCTGTTAGGGTAGCTGTAACAAAGTCATCGGTGCAAAGCACCGGAATTAATGTGCAACTTACTCTCCTGCTATATACGATACATGCTCTAGGTCTAGTTGAGGATGCATTGTACAGTAGCTTACCTTGGAATGGCTTTAGGCCTCCAGGCCTTTCTTTGACAAGCCAGGGTTCCTGCAGTAGGGCAACATCTATGCCTTCTTCCTCGAATCTCCTACATAAAATGGCCGAAGCGGCCTTGGCATGATGGAGATTCGCCTGCAGGACCCTGATTTCTTGTCTTTTTTTGGTGAAGATCCTAGGTTTACTGGTCCTCCCCAGCAAGTTCCTCCACCTCCATGAGCGTCGTCCGCTCCTGGGCTGAAAGCCTCTTAAGCGGACTTAGCCCACTTTGGCTCGAAGAGCTTCCTTCCTGGGAGGGGAGGGCCTTTTCCTTGCCTTCTCCCTTCTCCCTCTGTGTTCCACTACCCGAGGCCGTTTGGCTGCCTTCCGGGATTTGTGTTACATTTTGGGTCCCTGCTCCTTCGGGCGAAATTTTATCCTTCCCATTCCGAAGTAGGGACTCAAATCAAGTTTACGGAGCTCCTCCATGGACTGTTTGTCCATGGAGAAGGTCCACAATTGCCCTTTTTCGGACGGTGTTTTCCCAAACACCGTCCAGAGGTTGGTGTTTAGGCCCCTATTACTCACCCGTAATCTGGTGAGTATTCTGTCGGCCTCTAATCTCTGGCCATCCTCATCGGGGACATACACAGAGCACGAGTGTAACCCCGGAATCTTGCTCCCCTCCAGTGCTCTGAGGCTTGCGCCCTCCCAAGGCTGGAGCGTGGGAACGACATCCCGCAGCCACCCTGCGCTTGTTGCATCTGCGCATGTCACCAGGAGGTAGCCTGGCCTATGTGTGCACCTGGCAAAGCGCGCCTGAGGTCCTTCCAGTGGAATCCTCTCATAAGCCTCCATTATGGAGCTTTGGACGGCTTTCAGCCATTCCGGCTCCATTGTTTCCAATGGGAAACCGTCCTGCACCACAGCGACCTTCTCGGCAGATAGGGCCTCCTTGAAGGATAAATCCTCCAATTTGGCCTTTTTCTTACGTCGCTGGCCACTGGGGGGCGTGACGGTTTCTTGGCGGGGCCTTTTTTGGGCCTCATGTCGGCCTTCTTGGCTCTCCTTTTTTTTCCCCTTTGGGCCTTTGTTTGGCCTTCCTGGGGTCTTTAGCCTGTAATTGGCCTTTTTGGAATCTGACCAAGTTCTCTTTGATTACGGCCCTTTTGGCCTGTATGTAATCTTGACCTGCCTTGGTCTGATCCTGGAGCTTCTTTCTGGCGGCTCCTGACAGACGCGCGAAGTGAACTTCGTCGTCTGACATTAGGTCAACCTCTTCAAGCGAGTTGACCCTGAGGCTACCCTTGGATCGAGATGTGCTTGGCTCTTCAGCCTTAGCACTGTGTTGATCTTTGGGTTTGGTGATTTTCGGACTGTTGGCCTTCGGCACGACCGTTTGGCCTTCTGATTGCGCTTTTGGCTCTACAGCCATCTGGCCTTCTGGTTGTGCTTCTGGCCTTTTAGCCTGCACTACCTTGTTCTTTTTATTTTTCTTTGAGCTTTCCATTTAGTTCCCACGAGTAGCAGAGCCCCGCATGACCGAGTAAGGCGTGGGATACAAGGGGGTTCCGCCTGGTGCCCCCAGGGAAACATTTGCGACCGCATTTAACCCTGCGGCCATTCAGCCCTCGGCACGTTATCTTCCACCTTGGCTTGGGTTGAGTCGTCCTTAGTTTTTGCCGCTCATCTTTGACCTTACCGGCATGGGTGACCCTACCAGGAGTACCAGACTCCCGCCGGTATCGCTCTCAAAATCATTGCGGTTACTTAAGCCCCTCAACCACGACAAGGTCACACGACTCCTCGGAAGGGCTAGAGTTCACTGTTATGACAGGGGTTTTTGGTAGCGGGCTGCCGTACTATAATAATAAGGTCTATAATTGACTGACAAATGATGGATAAATAACAAGTAAATTATTTATTTGTATTCTGGCGCTAATCTATCCCACACTTGTTTAAAGTAATTTTAAATAGGCGCGTTATAGGCTAGCGCCAATGTGCCAGCAGAATGCAAATGCAAATAACAATTAAAACAAAAAGTGATGTATGTGTATTGGATTAGACGCGAGGCTAGTTTATATTTGCCTCAAGTGTCTGCTGTTAGCACTGGAATTTTGTCACACTAGAAAGAGAATAGAAATCTCAAATACACTTGACTTGGTCTGCATCTAGTCACTAGTCGGCAAATATATATCACATGACGGAGTCTAGCCCTGTCGTCTGCTGATTGGTCATTGACATTCTGATGTGTTAAATGGCCGATTCATTCTACGCAAGCACAGTTAGTTATAGAAGTTGACTTGTAAAGTAGTAACATAGCCCTTTTACCATTGCAGTATAGGTAGGTTGTCAAAACTGGCAACAGCTGATGGTGTTGTGTTAGGTATAGCTATGTATTATAATTTAATTAAATATATATGTACTTATACTACATAAAAAATAGAAAATAATTAGAGTGAATGTGAATTAATAGCTTATGCTGACAATGTAGATTTTTTTTTAAATGAAATAAATTTATTGCATGTGAGAATTCTAAAAGCTCCTTTCAGTACATTAAATTACAATAACAAATTATTTGTAAAACGTTTAGATAAACCGCGGCCAAGTTTAACGTCACTAATATGTTCTACTGTAAAGCAAAATCGAGCGTTCAATGTAAGCTGGTATAACAAATGTTCTTAGTTGACAGGAAGCGAGTAAAAAATAAATTATTTTGCTGCTCTTGTTTACTTTTTTCTGGAGAAAATTCGGCGTGGATATTACAGGAATTTAGATTGCTAGAAAAATACGAAGACCTGGAAATTTCCGAAAAATGTTCGCCTGTGGCGCATTATGAACCGCTATCGCCTCCCTGCTTGCTTACAACGGTTGCCTCCTCATTTCAGAATTCCACGAACCCCACTGGTAACTTAAGCTATGTAGTTGTAAACTGACATTATTTGCTACTTTGTAACAAGTTTTTATAATATAAGCAACGTTTCTGGAGCTCTTGTAGTATTGCTACTGAAGAAAAATATCGGGGTAGGTGAAATGTGAATGGCCAAAGTTCAGAAAGTGTAAAGAGGGATGAACCGGAATTTCATATCCAATGAATGGTGGCACTCCTATGTCATGTGGCACCTCCAATTAAACGATTTCTGAAAAGCATATAATGGAGATTTATCTAGCATTGCAGGTATGTCATTTGTTTATTTTAAGAGAATTCGATTGAACCGTGATTGGCTACTAAAAAGATCGAATCTTTCGTATCTATCAAAACATATTTTGAAGAGTACGGCGCCTACTTCATCAGAATTTTTATGTATGTGATTTTTTTTTTAAATAATCTGCTGGCCAATTGAAACGGACAAAGCGAATTTTTAG